>JAANYP010004337.1:0-712500 GCA_020465985.1 Centrapalus pauciflorus
TTGAACACATCATCAGGGAGAGAAATGACCAGGTTGTTTCTGGCCTTTGCATCCAGAGCCACCATTCTCTTGTCTTCATCAGACCATTGAGCTTTTGCTTTCTCAAAGGTCCTGATTTCAGGAGCAGCTCCTTCAACCGCTGGAGTTATGGTAGTAACAGAGGTTGGCACATAGGGACCCTCCATCACTATCTCTAGCAGTTGTACATCCAGATTCTCTAAATAGAGCATCATTCTGCACTTCCAACCAGAGAAGTTTTGATGATTAAATTTGGGAGGTTTGCCCATAGAGCCATTGTCATAGTAAGAAGAATTTGCAGCACTGTTGTCCATGGAAACTTGGGAGAATGAGAGATCTAGAATGACACACACTCTAGCCTGCTCTGATCCAGTTGTAGGTCCGAGAGGTTCCCAAAAGGGATATAGCTTTAAGCTGAGTAGGGGGGGTTGATACAAACCTATTTATCCAAACTACACACTATTTTCTCAATTTTTGTATGTATTATCAACAATTTGTTAATTACAAACAAGCTTGAATGCGGAATAGTTCAAGCTGAGATGACAGATACAATAGTATGTTCACTAGTCTAAGACAAACTCAAACTAGTATACAATGAATACACTCACTAAGAAGCACTCACTGTGTTTACAAGACTTAAGGGAACAGCTTATGTAAAACAGCTTAGACACACAGATACTGATTTACACAGAAGGCTTGCATGCATGAAAATCACAATTGCACGTTCACTCTTGGTTTCAGCACTTAGCTTCTTCACTCTTCTTTCTGTCCTTAGAAGCTTCCTTTTATACCCACTCAGAGGATCTAAGAGAAACATCTTCATTGGACGGAATGAAAAAGGAGAAGTCTTGTTGAAAAGACAACATAACCTTTTCTGCACTTTTCTGAAAAGCAGACTTGTCTTCACATGTGCAGAACTTTTGTCTTTTTACTTTGTCTACTGTTGCATTGCCTTTAATTAATTTAAGAATGTCAACTTTGCGTCTTTATTCCTTGTAAAGGCCTATTTTGATATAAGAAAAAGGTCTGTCACCCTTTTTCAAATAACCTTTTGTCTTCATGTTACAGAACAGCTTGGGCAGGCTGAGCAGTTCTGTTTTCCACTTTGTCTTCGACTTTGTAAACTGATCTTGTAATAAAAAACAATACATGATGACTTGGAAACATATTCCATAAAGTGTTTAGCCTGTCACAAAGAACAGGTTCTGTTCACAAAGAACAGAACACTTTAAAATTGCCCAAACTGCTCAACAGTGTAAAGCAGCGTAGACAGTTTATGTCCAGCCTGTTCAGCAGACAGGGCAGCTTGGACAAACTGTCTTAGTTGCAACACATGCAACATATAGAACAACTTTAGACTGATATTGCAAATCATTTTCAGGTTTCAATAAGACATATAACAGACCTTAAATTCAACCTTCAAATGCATCAACATGTTTGATTATAAATCTCTCCCTCAGATGTAGAACAGGTTTGACTGAGGCCTTTTTGTGCCTAACAAAAATACAATTTTGATAAAATAAAAAATTTAGGGATTTAATCGCCAAAATATGAAAAGATTGTGGATTTTCTCCAACATTAATCAAGTAAAAAAAACTAAGTGTACTTGTTTGGTAACCGGTCAAACAGATCAAATATACACTTTTGAATAAGACAAAAATATTTAGAGACTTAAACAATAAGAAAAAAATGTTTGAGAACTTAATCACGAAAATGAAAAAAGTTAATGAAGTTTTTTTTATTAATATTAACCCTTTTTATTAATACATAAAATTCAGTTGCAAAAGAAAACAAAGGAGTCGTTGCGGTGAGGAAACCCTGAGTCGGGGAGTAAATCAGCGAGACCGATGGGGGCGGTGTTCCTATTGGCCTCATGCCTTCATGCTGAGGTGGGAAGTTGCTTACCTCAGGATGGGTATACCCACATGCCCAAGGGTGTTAAATATACTATTTTTTATAAATAAATTAATATTCAAAATTGAATTTATTAGTTGATAAAAATACATATTACAATTGATGATATCTAAGAAAAATCCAAATTTGGATTTTGTGTGAAATCGACTTGAAACTAAAATAGGTCTAACTGAGATGGACCTAGCATATCACTATGAGTGTCACTCGACATTGATAAATTTTCAAAATATTAAGTTTAGTATTAAAAGCTTGAATGACACCAACGATTCTTACAGGGTGACAACTAAGAAGAAATTGTAAAGAATCATATACATATGTGTTGGTCCCAGAAGACTTTATACAATACATAATTCTTTGCCGTTTGGATTACAGAAGGGGTTGAATGCAATCAATATGCGTGCTAATTGTTTTTAAAGATTAATTCTATAAACACTCTTTAAAATGCCTTTATGTATTACTCATTTATACTTGAAATTTTTAGCTATATATTGAATCACGAAATAATAAATTGATTGAACATATATGTTACACTTCTCATCAATATTTAATTTTTCATAGGATATGTGTCCTATATATATAGGGGTTTCAAAGGAAAACCTTGCAAATGCACCACATCTACAATGTCGTTGTACCATGTCGTTGCAACTTGATGCATCATGCATCAGCGGTTGTGCATCAAATCCAACGAATTTCCTTGTGGTGCACAATGGTTTTCAAAGGTTTTTCGATACATAGAAGTTTTTTTTGTGTGTGTATGTGTATATGTACATATGTATGTGTGTGTGTATATATACATGTGTTTGTGTGTATGGGAAAAGGAAATGTGAGGCTGTTATCCATCTAAGTTTTTGTGGAACCCATTAAAACTACACCGTTTTGTTTAATAATATGTTTACGTTTCCTTTGACTCTTTGGTTCCCACCTTTTAATAATATGATGTGCAAAATAAGATGCAAATACTTACAAAATAAAGAAACGTGTCTAATATGCCACTAAATCAAGGAGAAAACGTCTTGACTTTTGGAGTTTTCAATCAATTCAATATTACGTACCAAATAGAAATCGGTGGAAGCTACTAGAGGTAAAGATGGCTGGTCACTGGAAACAAACATCAGAGACAAGATGTCGACAGGAAGGCAAACCACTGAGAGATGAAATTGGCAGATCGATGGGAAGCAAATGATTGAGAGGTGAAGATGGCAGATCGATAATGAAGCAGAGAGGGTAATAGATCAAAGAGGAGATGTTGAGAGGGAGGACACCCATGAAGAATCTTGTCACTGTTAACCAGCTTTTGGAAATCACGTAAACATGGGTTACCATGGGTAAAAGAAAAAATAAACAGATTATTAAACAAAACGGTGTAGTTTTAATAGGTTCCACATGGAAGCTTAGGTGTATAATAGCCTCATATTCCCTTCCCCATATACATACATACATATATATAGATACATATATATATATATATACATATATATATATATACATATATATATATATATATACATATCTATATATATATATATATATGTATATATATATATAGGGATAATTGCGTAAAAACCTTAAAGTATGACCATTTTTGTGATTAAAACCCCTAACCATTTTTTGTTGCACAAAAAACCTCTAACCGGTAAAACCTTTTGAAATTAAGACTTGACCGGTTATAATAGGTTGCTATGCTTACATGGCATACACGTGGCGTCCACATGGCAAACCCAACTTACGTGACGCCTACGTGGCACTACATGTATAATTCTTAAACTGAATTTTTTGCATAAAAAACCCCGAAATTGGTGACTTTTTCGATTAAAACCCTTAACTATATTTTTCTCACCTCTAACCAACAATAATATTTACATTTTCTCTTATTCTTTACCTCCGGCAACTCCGATTACTCTATCATCTCTTTATGTTCAGTGGTGTTTATTTTATGTATGTATGTTCGATTAACTTTTGCCATTTAATCTTGAATTTTAACTTCAATTGTGTCGATGAAATCGATTTCATTTTGTGTTCACAAGTTGCATTTTTAGGTTCAGCTTTATGTTCAATTTCGTTTATTTATGTTCCATTTTAGTTTTTGAATATGATCAACCAGAGCAGTGAAGTTCGCTAGCCTAGAGGGTGAATGTTTTATTGGAAAACGAATTTTTTGTTTAATAAATAAAATTTTAATAAATATTCATGTCATCAAAATGCAATCAGTGAAGACTCAATTTTAATTATCTTTGGTTGGAGGTTTTTTATCAAACGAAAAATGATTTGGGGTTTTAATTAAAAAAACTAAACAAGTTGGAAGTTTTTTATGCAAAAATCTATTTAAAAATTTTACACGTCATCAAGTTGCAACCGGCTAAACCGGTTGCAAGTCAGATTTTGTGAAAAAAACCCAAATTTACAAAGTTTTAACCGGTTGGAGGTTTTTTGTGCAATGAAAAATGGTTGAGGGTTTTAATCGCAAAAATGATCCAACTTAGAAGTTTTTTGCGCAATTTCCCCATATATATATATAGCATCGGTTTTTTATGAAAACATAAACTTTAATTGTATTAAACGCACAACGGAAGTTTTTTAAAATTTACGAATTATGTAAATGGATCATTAAGTATAGATAAGATAAGTAACGTGAAAGCATATAAAATGGTACCTTTGTAGTTGAACACAAAAATACATGAACATGATGTTTTCGGTATCCACCGGTGAATACACGATCGAGCAGCGCCAAATATGCGATCAAACACAGGAAGGAAGAACTGGGAAAACCAAACACTTTCGATTTGATTTCTCTTTTGGTCGAATGCTTTAACCACCACACACACCTTCATGTGTGGGTGTCGTATATTGTGTATATTCACACACACACACATGTTTGGTGTACGTATATATAGCCGAGGATACATTTAAATATTATTAAATTAAGAGTTTAGATTTAATTCATTGATACACACACACACACATAGATTTAGGTTCAAAAGAGTCCCTTTAAAAATTCAGTGTACCAAGGGTACCCATCCAAAGCCACAAGATTAAATAAATCAATGGTTGTGATAAAAAAAATGAAACTTCATGCGCGTCCCTTTTTTTTAGCTGGAAGGGTATTTTCATAATTACAGCGATCATTCACATACATATAAAATGAGCATTCACATTACTTATTTGATCATTCACATTACTTAATTATTCATTCACGACACTTATTTGATCATTCACAAGAATTATTTGACTATTTACAATTCTTTTACACTTATTTGATCATTCACAATAATTATTTGACTACACTTCTTGTATAATTATTTGATCATTCACATTACTTAATTGACCATTCACATTACTTAATTGACTATTCACATTACTTAAATGATCATTCACATTAGTTAATTGACCATTCACATTACTTAAATGATCATTCACATTACTTAAATGATCATTCACATTACTTATTTGATCATTCACATTACTTAATTGTTCATTCACAACACTTATTTGATCATTCACAAGAATTATTTGACTATTTACAATTTTTTTTACACTTATTTGATCATTCACGACATTTATTTGATCATTCACAATAATTATTTAACTATTTACGCTTCTTTTATAATTATTTGATTATTCACATTACTTAATTGACTATTCACATTACTTAATTGATCATTACAACACTTATTTGATCGTCACATGAATTATTTGACCATTCACAACAATTATTTGACTATTTATAGTTCTTCTACACTTATTTACCATTCACAATAATTACTTGACCATCCACACTTCTTCTACACTTATTTGATCATTCACAACACTTTTATGATCATTCACAACACTTATTTGATCATTCACAATTCTTCTACACTTATTTGATCATTTACAAGAATTATTTAACCATTCATAGTATTTATTTGATCATTCACATTAATTATTTGATCATTTATAATAAGTTTAGAAAAAGTGTGAATGATCACATAATTATTGTGAATGATCAAATAAGTGTTGTGAATGATCAAATAAGTGTAGAAGAATGTAAAAGTCCAATAATTATTGTGAATGATGAAATAAATAGTGTAAATGGTCAAATAATTCATGTGAATGATCAAATAAGTGTTGTGAATGATCAATTAAGTAATTTGATTGGTCAATTAAGTAATGTGAATGGTCATTTAAGTAATGTGAACGATCAATTAATTAATGTGAATGGTTAATTAAGTAATGTGAATGATCAATTAAATAATGTGAATGATCATTTAAGTAATGTGAATGGTCAATTAAGTAATGTGAATGATTATTTAAGTAATGTGAATGATCAAATAATTATAAAAGAAGTGTAAATAGTTAAATAATTATTGTGAATGATCAAATAAGTGTACAAGAAGTATAAATAGTTAAATAAGTGTTGTGAACGATGAATTAAGTAATGTGAATGGTTAATTAAGTAATGTGAATGATCATTTAAGTAATGTGAATGGTCAATTAAGTAATGTGAATGGTTAATTAAGTAATGTGAATGATCAATTAAATAATGTGAATTATCATTTAAGTAATGTGAATGATCAATTAAGTAATGTGAATGGTTAATTAAGTAATGTGAATGATCATTTAAGTAATGTGAATGGTCAATTAAGTAATGTGAATGATCAATTAAATAATGTGAATGATCAATTAAATAATGTGAATGATCATTTAAGTAATGTGAATGGTCAATTAAGTAATGTGAATGGTCAATTAAGTGTTGAAGAATTGTGAATGGTCAAATAAGTGTTGTGGATGATCAAATAAGTGTTGTGAATGATCAAATAAGTGTACAAGAAGTATAAATAGTTAAATAAGTGTTGTGAATGATCAATTAAGTAATGTGAATGATCAATTAACTAATGTGAATGGTGAATTAAGGAGTGTGAATGGTCGCTGTAATTACGAAAATACCCTTGCCTATGTGGGGTACGCTGGATACGCAGGATTTTGAAGGGGACCAACTGTAGAACCAATATCGTCCATAGATTAGATTAATCTAATGATCTTGATTAAAACCATCAAGTTTGGAATTATTGAAAAAAAGATTGGTATTAGTGATAATTTATATCAATGGTAAAGATGGAAAAGATTGGAAATAGCAAAAAAATTGCCATTAGCAAAATAAATATCTTTTTTCTTTAAATAACATTAATATGAATAATTTATAAATCAAAAAATTTATACCATAAAAACGTGAATTTTATACTCTTTAAAACGAGACCAGGCATGATATATTTTTTTCGAAAAAATTTTACGTGTTAATTTTTTGTTAAAAAAAATTACCCAGACCACGATGCAATATAGCATGACGATATCATTCGATGTCGAATGAACACTTTATATCGTATATTCAACATCGAATGTAATACTATATATTATATATGCAACACTGCATGTGCATTCAATATAAAAGCCAAAATAATGGTTAAAATTAGTAGTCAAAGTTGGTGGATTTAACGAGAACGGTCATGATATATTTTTTTTTGAAAAAATTTTACGTTTTTATTTTTCGTAATTTTTTTTTTACCCAGAAGACCATTCATTATATTATAATGAGATCATTCAATGTCACTTACAGTTTATATCACATATTCAACGTCGAAGTAATACAATATATGCAACATTGCATGTACATTGGATATTAAAAGAGTCAAAAATGGTCAAAGTGAGCAGTTAAACTTGGTAGTCTACTATTAATTCAATGTTAATTTCATAATTATCATCTTATCCCTAGTGTTATATTATAATCTAATGGTTGAAATGGTTCTATGGTTCTGCAATGATCCCAACCCTATATATATATATATATATATATATATATATATATATATATATATATATATATATATATATATATATATATATATATATATAAACCTTATATAATTATATATCTATTAAATAATATTTATCTTTTTTATATTATCTAATAATATATAAATAATTAGATAATTATTTATGCGTTTATAATTATCCATTTAATAATCTAATAAGTAGATGATAATACTAATTCAAATAAATGCATCTTTTTTTTATATCCAATTTATAACAATCCTGTCCACGTGGCATTCTCATGGCCTCGTGTGGCTTCTTTTTTCTTATTCCCGCCCATACTTCCTTAATTAAGTGTATAGAGATATCATGTCGCTGCTTCTTCAACATCTTTTCCTACAAACGTTAATCGCATACCATAATCCTTATAGACCTCCTTCTTCATCCCTGCAAACCCTAATTATCTCTACCATCCATCGATTTTGGTACCTCGTCGACCTTTTGTCTTCTGTTCTATATCCCCGTCGATTTTGGTATCGTAGAGGCGCCGATCTTCTTTGTCGCTTATGTGGTTCCAACCTCCTTCTCCCTAATCATCTTCAACACTGATTTCTCCTTGCCACATTATTTTTATCGGGTCAACGGGTTGGAGAAGCTATAATCGTCGCATTAGGTATTTTTATCGCTGTATCTTTAATCATGCCAATCTGCTGGCTTATTGGAAAACAAATCCTTCTAATACAATATCAATCTTATAAATACATGAATTGATTATTGAAGATTAAATCACGTCGACCTGTTGGCTGCTGATTCTAACACAAATACTTCTAATTTGATATCAATCTTAAAAATACATGAATAACATATTGAAGATTAAATCATTATTCGGGTGTGATTTGTGCTTAATTTTATACGCATAACATCCTCTGAGTTGTGCTGCTGCATTGGCGGTGAGTTGTTTCAATCGGGACCCTGCAATTTTCACGTTGAAAGATGATCCTCAAGCGAGCTGGCTATGTCAATTCCTAATTGGGACCTTGTCAGTTTTGAGTAACACTCAAACAATTCATGGGCATACAGAATCTCTATTCGTATTTACCGTCATTCACTATTGATGTTTTTCATAAAGTTTTCTTGAAAACTTTCATCGCTAAGTCTTGGTCTTGACATCCACTATTGATTATTTTATCCCTAAAAAGCTTTTGAGTTATGTTTGTCAAGAAATTTCATTTTTTTTTTACTTTTGACTCTAGGTACTCAATTTCTATTGGTGCTCATGATCTGTGTTACTTAGTTGAGATAAAATGAATTGGCAATTTTAAGATTCCAAAAAACTTTGAATGATGCTAATAATTGGTTTTGATCTTTTTCCTGATCACTATTTTCTCTTGACTTTTGTTACTTATATTGACAATTAAATCACAAATCCTTTGTAGGTAATTCATTTGCAGGGGACTCTGCCCTACGTGTCTATAGAGACAAATACATGCTTCCATCTATTTTGGCACGGTCTTAAAGGTGTTCAAGTGTAAAAGATGGCTTAGAGCACTAAGGTGCTGTAAATTAGTTACTCATTTATTTGATTATCGGTTTCTTACTTTCAATTAGATTCATGACACCTTAACCACATTAGTGAAGGATTATTGATTGTCATGGAATCAATACAAAATTAAAAGTTCCTCTACTTTCCTTATATGGATTAACTATTAACTGAGCCAAATGTATCATAAAATGAGTAAACCTAACAAGCCTATAATCATATAAAACAGACTTATATTCTACACATCTAAACCTTAGAAAAATGTTGATTTTGTAGAATCTCAGGCAGTCGATTCTATATTAAATTATTTAGGCTTCATAAGTAAAACATCATGTATTTTTCCTACTTGTAATTGGCTTCCAATAGTCGATTCTATATGATTCTTGGCTTCACTATTAAAGTTGGTTGATGTTATTTTAGTTGGAACTGATGGAGTTGGGTCAGAGTTGGTTGACTTAAGTATGATGACAACTAATCAGGCAATGAAGACAAAGATATAGATTAGTTTTGTATGTTTGGCTTCATTTTTTTTATAAATTAACCACTCTTTAATTTAATGATGATGAATGATATATTTTTAAGTAAATCCATTCTTTGACTAATAAGAAGCTTTAGATAGATAATTTATATAACTTTAAAGCATCTAAAGCAAATCATATTAATATACTTGTATGTCTTGCTAAGGTGAGCTAAAGTAAATTATGGCATCAAAAGTTACTGAGTAATTTGAATTTTTTGGTGTTTAGATTCGGTGTTAGAAAATTTAAAGTTTTTCTTATAGGTTTTTAAAGTTTGGTTGTGTGTGAGTCTAAACAACGTTATGGAAATGCAAAGGGTATTTTTTTGAGCCCTTTCCATGAACATCAGTTGACATGATTAACAGTTACCGTGTAATTTGAATTTTTTGCCATTCTTGTGAAGATCTTTTTTTTTAATCTTAGACTTCAATTCAAGTCGGTAATGGTTTTCAATTTAGATATGAATTTAATTAATAACTTTGTATGGTTGGCCGGTTTGCAGAGTTTGGCTAGGTGTGGGCCTGAACCAGTTTATAGGGTCTTTTCTTAGGTCTGAATTGGCTTTGAGCACTTACAAATATGATGTATGACTTCTCTCTCTCTCTCTCTCTCTCTCTCTCTCTCTTTCTCTCTCTCTCTCTCTCTCTCTCTCTCTCCTCTCTCTCTCTCTCTCTCTCTCTCTCTCTCTCTCTCTCTCTCTCTCTCTCTCTCTCTCTGACTCTGACAAAATCTTGCAAATAAACATTGGATTTGTTCCATGCTAACCCACCCAGATATACTAGGATGTTATTAAACAATTTGAAGAATTGAAGTTAAATATTATTGAATTTATCAATAAATACCGGATAACTTGAGGGATGCAATTGCCTAATGTGGTACTTTATTTGTGTTCGATTCTAATAATTCAAACATTTGTGTTTCTTTTAAAAACAATTTTTGCCACAAAGTTATGTTTCATTGTCTTGCAATATATCAATATATTTCATTTCAGATTCAAAAATGGATTTGTTTACCAAATAGGTAGAAGTATTGTAACCCCCCTCTCGATCCCGGAAATGCCACGTCAACACAATATCATAAGTGGCAATAACGCAAAGAATCTATAACATACATGTCATAGGATAATGCAGATTATGGCTAATTTAAAACTTTAAACTTTATATACAAAGTTAAACACAATACAGTACATTCGCAATCCCAGATTGCGCTAAACATATTTCCCCAAAACATCAGATCCACATACTGATTACATTATCCCAAGACGATGATCACAATTAGTTCTAACAAAATACGGAACTATTACAGGTCTTCAAATCCATCTCGGATCTATCTCGGCGGCGGCTGAGATCCCTTCTGATTCCCTGAATATGTTAGACTCGAAGACATGAGCTATAAAGCCCGTGAGCACACGAGGGTTGACACTGCACATAGCACATAACACATAGCACACAATCCCTGTCCCTGTCCCGATTGCCCGACACGCATCTCAGGTATAATATCACAAGTATGAGATCTAGATACACGCACGATCCCTGTGGGGACCCTTCCCCGACCGACACACCGCACATAGCAGTGAGTGGCAATAACCCTGTAGCACAGGAGCGACCCGGCTACAGGCCCTGCTGTATATATACGCCCCAAGGACTGTTAGGGACAGTCAACCCGCGCGATCCCTTTCGCGACTCACTGTCCGTATGAGACACATCACGGACCCCTGGAATCGATCTCATGTCTCATACATAGCACGTATAAGGAAATAGAATATACCTGAGGTTCACATCCCTGTCTCATATATATAACACGCACAAGTATAGCTACACGGCTAAACATAAAAGACGGCGCGCGTTTAGAAAAGTCTCGAGTACTCACCTGACGAATTTCCCGAACTCTGAACTCCCTGATCGAATCCGGCCCGCTGTCCGCTAGTCCCTGTAATCACACGGATATCCCAATGATTAAACACAATCCCGAATAACACCTATCACATAATCACAATAACCCGAGCCTGACTCAAACCCGACAACCCCACGGAATCGTAACCCGATCAATACCCAAAAACCGACCCAAAGTAACCCTAATGAGACCCCCAAACTAAGACAAACCCAGCCCGAGCAATCCCGAAGGAACCCGGCACGAATTCGACTCAAAACCCTTTAATAAGACTCAATTTGGATTTTCACTGTAGGCTCCCAGTCTAGCCGCGGGCCCCCTGGTGGTCGCGCCGCGACACCGCGAAACCCCAATTTCTGACCTGCGATTTCAGCTCTGCCCAGGGGTACTAAACCCCTTTCATACTCGATTTTCAGCTCCAAAACACAGATATAATTACTACATAGCAACCTCCCAAAGCATAGAAACTACTTCACATAATCCCTACCACATATAACTCAATTTTTAGAATCCAATTCAAGCCACTTACCTTAGGATCCTCAATAACACAAAAGAGGAGAAGATGATCAAGCTGAATCCAAGATTTCCCTGTCAAATCTGCAGCTCACTTTGGTTTCTTGCTGGAACTCTTCACTCATATACACACTAACACTCTTTTAGGGTTCTCAAAGTGGATAAGGGAGAAGAGAAGATAGGCACGTATATACGTTTCTATTTTTAGCCGGTCCCGAACCCATTAACCCGAACCCGATATCACATTTCCAATATTTATACCCATTTAACCCATTTAATCCCGTGATCCCAAAAATATAATCCATCCGCTAAAATTACAACCCGATGACAAGCAAACCCAATCCCGACACGTTTCAATCCACGAAACGGGATACAATTGGACCAACCCAATATTAATAAATTATTTAGCCACTAAAATAATTCCACGTACCAGGTCCAAAAGACGGATGTTACAAATCCTCCCCTCTTAAAGAGATTCCGTCCCGGAATCTAACTCGAGCTCTGGAACAAGCGAGGATATCTCGATCGCATCTCTGACTCGGGCTCCCAGGTAGCGTTGGTATCCTTATGGTGTCTCCACTGAACGAGTACCAAGGCAATCTCTTTATTTCTCAACTTCTTGATCTTTCTGTCGGTAATGGTCTTGGGCTGCTCCACATACCGCAACTGATCATTGACTGTAATCTCGGATAGGGGCACATACTGATCATCCTTAGCCAGACACTTCCGGAGATGACTCACGTGAAAAGTATCATCCACACCGGCCAACTCTGAAGGCAATCGCAGTCGATAGGCCTGATCCCGGACCCTGTCAACGATCTCGAACGGCCCGATATACCGCGGACTCAGCTTCCCACGATGTCTGAACCGGATGACCCCTTTCCACAGCGACACCTTTAGCAAGACTCGATCCCCAACACTGAATTCCAGCTCTTTTAAACGGCGATCGGCATAGCTTTTCTGACGGCTCTGGGAGACTCTCATATGCTCCCTGATCACGGACACCTTGTCACTAGTCTCCTGTAACAGCTCCGGCCCGCTAATAGGTCGCTCACCGACCTCGCCCCAACACACAGGGGTCAGGCACTTACGCCCATATAGTGCCTCAAACGGAGCCATTTTGATCGTGGCGTGATAGCTATTATTGTACGCGAACTCGACCAACGGAAAATGCACGTCCCAGTTACCACTGAAGTCGATAGCACACGCTCACAACATATCCTCGAGGGTCTGATTGGTGCGCTCGGTCTGCCCGTCAGTCTGCGGCCGGTACGCCGTAATCAGCTGAACCCTGGTGCCCAATTCCCGCTGGAAACTCTGCCAGAATCGAGATGTAAACCGCGTATCCCTGTCCGAAATAATCGACATCGGAATCCCATGTCGCGATACCACCTCATTGATGTACAGTCTCACTAACTGATCCATGGTGATAGTGCCCCGGACGGCTAAGAAGTGCGCACTCTTCGTTAGTCGATCCACTATGACCCAGATCATATAATTTCGTGGACCGTGCGTGGAAGTCTCACAATGAAATCCATCGTAATGTGGTACCACTTCCACTCGGGGATTTTTTAACGGCTAGAGATGACCGTGCGGCTTCTGGTGCTCGGCTTTGACCCTCAAACACGTCATACACTGCTCAACATACCGGCTCACATCCCTTTTCATTCCCGGCCACCATTAGAAGTCACGGAGGTCACGGTACATCTTAGTACTCCCCGGATGAACAGATAGCCTCGATCGGTGCGATTCATCAAGAATCAACTGCCGCAGATTCCGAACCCTCGGGACCCAGACCCTATCATGGAACACATACAACCCACGATCATCCCTGATTAACGGCTCAAGCTACCCTGTCAGACGCTCCCGTTTCACATTATCACCCCGCAGGCCCTCCTGCTGCGCTAATCTTAGACTGTCCGTTAATGTCGAGGTAATCTCAAGCCTCGAGGCCCTGGATATCACAGTCTGGCCGCGTGCCCTACGGCTCAGCGCGTCAACTACCACATTAGACCGGCCCGGGTGGTACTGACTCTCGCAATCGTAGTCTTTCAACAGCTCAAGACTACGCCGCTGCCTCATGTTCAGATCCTTCTGGCTGAACAGATACTGAAGGCTCTTATGGTTGGTATACACAATAAACCGAGATCCATACAGATAATGGCGCCAAATCTTTAACGCGAACACAATGGCGTCTAACTCTAAATCATGCACGGTATGGTTCCCTCATAAGTCTTCAGCTGGCGCGAAGCATACGCGATCACTTTCCCTCGCTGCATCAGAACACAACCCAACCCTGACCCCGAAGCATCACAATACACTACAAAGTCGTTGGTACCCTCCGGCAAGGACAACACTGGAGCTTGACATAACCGGGTCTTCAGCTCTCTGAATGCACGCTCCTGCTCCTCGGACCACTCGAACGGAACGGACTGCCGTGTCAATCTCGTCAACGGCAAGGCAATCCTTGAAAAGTCCTGGATAAAGCGTCGATAATACCCGGCGAGACCCAGAAAGCTACGAATCTCTGACACTGATCTCGGAGGCTCCCAACTCATCACTGCCTCAATCTTGGCCGGATTCACTTTAATGCCCTCTGCACTGACCACATGCCCCAAGAACTGTACCTCTCGCAACTAAAACTCACATTTGGACAACTTCTTGTACAATTTCTCCCTGCGCAGCACGGTCAAAACCTCTCGGAGGTGCTGCTCGTGGTCCCCAGCGCTCCTCGAGTAGATCAGGATGTCATTGATGAACACAATTGTTAGGCACAAAAAGGCCTCGGTCAAACCTGCTCTACATCTGAGGGGGAGATTTTTCAGTCAAACCTGTTGATGTACTTGAAGGTATAATTTAAGGCCTGTTTATGCCTTATTGAAACCTGATATGTGATTTGCAATATCAGCCCAAAGCTGTTTACCATGTTGCATTCGTTGCAACAAAGGCAGTTTGTCCAAGCTGTTCTGTCTGCTGAACAGACTGGACATAAACTGTCTACGCTGCTCTGTTCTGTTGAGCAGCTTGGACAGTTTACAAGTGTTCTATTCTTTGTGAACAGAACCTGTTCTTTGTGAACAGGTTAAACACTTTATGTAATATGTTTCCAAGTCCTCATGTATTGTTTTTGGCTACAAGATCAGTTTACAAGTCGAAGACAAAGTGGAAAACAGAACTGCACAGCCTGCCCACGCTGTTCTGTTACATGAAGACAAACGGATATCTGAAAACGGTGACAGGCCTTTTCTTATATCAAAATGGCATTAGCAAATGAAGAAAGATGCAAAGTTGACATTCCTCTTTTGGTTAAAGCCTTATGCAACAGTGACAAAAAGGAAAAGACAAAGATTCTGCCATGTGAAGACAAATATACTTTATCAGAAAGACTTTCCACTATCTCATCTGTCCAATGAAGAAGCTTCACTGAGATTCTCCTTTTGAGTATAAAAGGAAGCTTCTAAGGATTATGAGATATCGAGAGTGTGAAATCAGAACGTGCATTGAAGTGTGTGTTATTCCATGCATGCAAGTCTGCTTATGTAAAACAGAAGAGTGTGTCTAAGCTGTTTTTGCTTAAGCTGTCCATCTGAGTCTTGTAAAAACAGTGAGTGCTTCTAAGTGAGTGTATTCATTGTATCTAGTCTGAATGAGTCTTAGATTAGTTAATCAACTGTTGTATCTGTCATCTCAGCTTGAACCTTTCCGCATTCAAGCTTGTTTGTAATTAACACTTGTTAATAATATGCACAAACATTGAGAAAAAGATTGTTAAGTTTTCAAATAGCTGTATTCACCCCCTACAGCTTAGAACTATACACTTGGGAAACCTTTTGGGACCTACAACTGGTATCAGAGCAGATAGAGTGTGTGTCATCTCTAAATCTCTTATTCTCCCTTCTTTCCCATGGACAACAGTGCTGCAAATTCCTCATCCTACTATGACAATGGGTCAATGGCCAAACCCCCAAAGTTCAATCATCAGAACTTCTCTGGCTGGAAGTGCAGAATGATGCTCTATTTAGAAAATCTGGATGTACAACTACCAGAGATAGTAATGGAAGGTCCCTATGTGCCAACCTCCGTTACTACCATAACTCCTGCTGTTGAAGGAGTTGCCCCTGAAATCAAAACCTTTGAGAAGGCCAAAGCTCAATGGTCTGATGAAGACAAAAGACTGGTTGCTCTGGATGCAAAAGCCAAGAATAACCTGGTTATCTCTCTGCCTGATGATGTGTTCAAAATGGTTGAGAAGATGAAGACTGCAAAGGAGATGTGGGATACTTTGTGTACCGTCTATGACGGACCCACAATCACACTGGACAACAAGATTAACAATCTTGTTAGACAGTATGAACTCTTCTTTGCAAAACAAAAGGAGACACTCACAGAAACCTACACCAGGTTTACTGCTCTTGTTAATTATCTCAAAGCTGTTGGGATCACAAAGGACAGCCTGACTCTGGTGAACAAGTTCTTGGACATCTTGCCTGAAGAGTGGAACTACTTTTCTACCATCTTGAGAAATTCAGGTACCATCAAAGGTATGGATCTTGTAAACTTATATGGATCCTTACTAAATGATGAGCAGCCAAGGCAGCAGAAGAGAAATGCCTTGGAAATGTCCAAGAGAGGTGCTGCCTTAGTGGTCAGCATGAGACAACCTGTTGGGCAGATATGTGATGTGTTCACACAACCTGACCAACAGGCTGATGATGAAAGAGAGGAAATGTCTGATGAGGAAGACAGTGCAGACCTTGCTGAACTTAATGATGAGCAAATGACTGCAATGCTTGTCAAAAGGTTCAACAAGAAGAGGTTTGGAAGAAATATGCTGCAGGGGAACTCAAATGCTGTCAAGAAGAAGACATTTGATAAATCTAAGGCTGAGTGCTTCAAATGTGGCAAAACTGGCCATGTAGCTGCTGACTGTGTGTCAAAAGCTGTTGGACAGTCTTCCAAACCATACAAGACTAACAGGGACGATGGCTATAGGGTTAAGTACCTTATGGTCATGGCTAAGCTGAAAAAGTTGGAAAACTCAGTGGCTTCCAACAAGCAAAAGGGACTGATGGTAGAGACATGTGACTGGGAGGAGTCTGATTCATCCTCAGATGAAGAAGACAACAACTGTCTGATGGCCAATACTGACATCCCATCAACTAGCAACTTCAATCAGCTATTGGCTGAAGCTGAAGCCTTCAGCAGCTTAGAGAACTGGAACCCTACAATGATGTACAAGGTACCAAATTTTATGGCTTACAACTCTGAGGAAAAAGTAAAAATGTTTGAATATATGCTGGTTGGTTTAAAAGCTGCTGTTGAGAAGCATAATGTTTTACTATCTGAAATCTCTAAGCTTAAAACTGATCTTGAAATAAAATCCAGTAAACTGGACAGTTTCCATAAGTTGGAAACTGAGCTTGATGAATTAAAACACATCAACTCTTTTTTACTGGAAGAAAAGAGAGAAACAGATGTAAAACATGCAAAGCTTCAAAAGATAGTTGACTCTTGGTGCCAATCTGCACAAAAAGTCAGCCATTGCATCAGTCAGCAGATGCCTGCACTTGACAAAGCAGCTTCTATTGTTGAGATTAATAATCTGAAAGATGACTTATCCACTCTTGGTGAGCTTCCAAGTACTTTCATCCAGAATGTTAATGGAAAGCTGGTCTTAACAAACAGGTTTGTCAGACCTCAAAATACTGACAGCTTGTGTGAAAAAGGCCCAAAGGCTGATAATGGAATGTGTTCTCCATCAAATCAGCCTGCTAAGTGCTATGCTGACTCACACAAGCAAAAGAAAGAAAAACATGCTCAAACTGCAGTAGTGGACACAAGCTGATGGTAAGAGACATGTTAATCCTTTTGATGCTAAACATTTTGAAAACAAGTTTTCAAAAGGTAAGCAGCCTGCTTTCAACAAGGGTAAGTCTCATGTTGAAAACAGATCTGCTATGGTTTCAAATAAGTTTTCAAATCATGGTGGAAAACTGGTTATAAATGAAAATAAGTCTTTCAAAACCAGAAACAGTGATTATGCTGATAGGCAGCATCAATCACATCTCAGTAAGGGCAAAGGCAAAGCCATTGCTCAGCCTGAGAAATCTGGGAATAAGTTTCCCAAACCTGTGGAAGGTCAAAAACCAATCAAGCTTCCTGTTTTTGACATCTGTCCTCCCAAAAAGAGGAAAGAAGGAACAGGCAAAGCTATTGCTATTGTGCTTTCCACCCAAGCTGTTGATTCATCAAAAATAATAATAAGTTTACTAAACCTGCTGATAAAATCAACAGAAATAATTCAGAATATGTTTCTGAAAGTTCTTCTTCCAAAAAGGCTAAAAAGAGAAAATGCTATAAATGTGGGAAGAAGACCCACATGGCCAAAGACTAACCTGAAACTGAGGACATGAGGCCTGTTGACTCTGCTAGTTCCATCATTGCTAAAACAAGCAGTGTTGGAAGTAACTTAGTCAATGAAAGTGGTATCCAAACTGATACCATTTAAATAGGAAATATTAATGTGGATATTACTAGCCCATCAATGAATGTTGATGAAGTAGGAGAACTCATCACAATGATGAGTTCCCCTAAAAGTAACTAATGTTTTCCTATGACACTCTGCAGGACAAACAACCATTCCAGGTCTGGTACTTGGACAGTGGCTGCTCATGACACATGACAGGTTGCAAGGAACTGCTGAGTGATCTCAGGCCTGAAAAAGGGCCAAAAGTCACCTTTGGTGACAACGTGCAGGGATCCACTGAGGGATATGGACTTAAAGCTGGTGCTGCAATGTTCAAAAGAGTAGCCTATGTGGTTGGGCTAAAACATAATCTTGTTAGCATAAGTCAACTGTGTGATGCTGGCTACAAGGTTAACTTCGATGAGCACCTGGGTTACATATTGGATCCTCAAGGCAAAGTTGTGCTGTGTGCTCAACGGAAGAAAGGTGTATATGTTGTGGACATGAAATCTGCTGATCCCACAACTGAAACCTGCTTTCTCACAAGAACAAATGTAGACCTAAACTGGTTATGGCACAAAAGGCTATCTCACCTGATCTTCAAGAATATCAACAAACTCTATATGAAAGAGTTGGTAACAGGTTTGCCTTCTATGACCTTTGTTAAGGATAAATTCTGCACAGCTTGTGAGAAAGGCAAGCAAAGAAAATCATCTTTTAAATCCAAGCATAAATTTTCTATTGCTACTCCTCTCTTCTTAATCCACATGGACTTGTTCGGACCAGTTAATGTCCCAAGTCTAGGAGGAAGATGATACACTCTAGTAATGGTTGATGAGTTCTCCAGGTTTACATGGGTAATCTTCTTGAAGAGCAAAGGAGAGGCTGCTAGAGAGATCATTGGATTTATTAAAAAGATGGAAATGCTGAACTCTGCTCAAGTGAAGCAGCTTAGAAGTGATCATGGTACTGAGTTCAGAAACAGTACTCTTAAGGACTTCTGTGAAGAAAAAAGGATCTCACAAAACTTTTCAGCAGTAAGAACTCCACAACAAAATGGAGTTGCTGAAAGGAGAAACAGAACCCTTATTGAAGCTGCTAGAACCATGCTGTGTGCATCTGGTTTACCTTCATCATTTTGGGCTGCAGCTGTTAACACTGCCTGCTTCACCCAAAACAGATCCTTAGTGGTGAAAAGGTTCAACAAGACTCCCTATGAGCTGCTCAAAGGGAGGAGGCCCAATATTAGCTACTTCCATGTGTTTGGATGTCCCTGCTTCATTCTGAATCAAAGGGACCAACTGGCAAAGTTTGAACCCAAAGGTGATGAATGTGTCTTTGTTGCTATCTCCAAAGCCTACAGAGTGTACAACAACAAGAAAAAGGTGATAGATGAATCTATCAATGTCACCTTTGAAGAGTCCAGGAATGCCTCCACCAAAGCTGTTCCTGAATCAGTTTCAGGAAAATTCAGCTTTGATGATCTCATGCATTCAAACAATGAAGAGGACTCAAAAGCTTCCACTACATCCAGAGTGGAACCTGCTAACCATGATGGGCATGATGATGATTATGTTGATACACCCTGTATGAATAAGTGTACTGACTTAACCAATCAATGCTGATTTCCTGGATCCTTTGCTGATGTGTTCAACAATGGAGAGTCATGCTCAACAAGTGAACAGGCTCAAGATATCAGTGTGTCTGAAAATCTTGAAAGCTGTTCAACAGGACCTGTTGAAGATGCAAACAACTCAGGAGAATCCTCATTGAAAAATGATCCTAAGTGAATCAGGTGTCACCCCAATGATCAAATAATTGGTGACATCAACAAAGGGGTACAAACAAGATGGGACAGCTTAGGGAACTTTTGTATGTTCTCTAGCTTTGTGTCCCTAATGGAGCCAAAGAAAGTGGATGAAGCACTTAAAGATGCCAATTGGATCACTGCCATGCAAGAGGAACTCAATCAGTTTGAGAGAAACAAGGTATGGAAGTTGGTCCCTGCTCCTAAAGGTAAAACTATAATTGGCACCAAATGGGTTTACAGGAACAAGATGGATGAGCAAGGTCATGTCATTAGACAAAAGGCAAGACTAGTTGCTTAGGGCTACAGGCAGGAGGAAGGCATTGACTACGATGAAACATTTGCTCCCGTGGCCAGGCTAGAGGCAATTCGTTTGTTTCTAGCCTACGCTGCTCATAAAAGCATGAAGGTATTTCAAATGGATGTGAAGAGTGCATTTTTGAATGGGAAGCTGCAAGAAGAAGTTTATGTCAAGTAGCCCCCAGGTTTTGAAAATGAATATCATCCAGGTTTTGTCTATAAGTTGGACAAAACTCTCTATGGTCTAAAACAAGCCCCTAGAGCCTGGTATGACACTCTTACTGATTTCCTTATGAGCAATGGGTATTCCAGAGGTAAAGTGGATACCACACTGTTCATAAAGAAGGTGAAGTCTGATATTATACTTGTTCAAATTTATGTGGATGACATAATATTTGGTTCTACTAATGAGCAATTATGCAAGAATTTTTCATTACTCATGAAATCCAAATATGAAATGAGTATGATGGGAGAACTTACTTTCTTTTTAGGATTACAGGTTAAACAAACCTCAAATGGAATTTTTATAAATCAAAGAAAGTATACTTTAGATCTATTGAAAAAGTTTAAATTTGATTAAAGTTCTCCTATTAAAACCCCAATGGCAACCAATGTAAAATTGGATGCAGATGCCAGTGGAAAAGCTGTTTCAGTAACAGCTTATAGAGGCATGATTGGGGGCTTGCTATATTTAACTGCTAGTAGACCTGATATTATGTTTGCTACTTGTTTGTGTGCTAGGTTCCAAGCTGATCCAAAAGAATCACATCTAGCTGTTGTGAAAAGAATCTTCAGATACCTTAAGGGTACACCAGGTTTGGGTCTTTGGTATCCCAAAGACTCAAGCCATGAACTAACAGGTTATTCAGATTCTGACTTTGCAGGCTGCAGGCTAGATAGGAAAAGCACAACAGGTGGATGTCAACTCCTTGGTGATACGTTGATAAGTTGGTGTAGCAAGAAGCAGAACTCAGTTTCTACTTCTACTGCTGAAGCTGAGTACATTGCTGCTGGAAGCTGCTGTGGGCAGATACTGTGGATGCAGCATCAGCTTGAAGACTATGGACTTGTAAATAGGAAAACTCCTATTCTGTGTGATAATACAAGTGCCATAGCTATCTCCAACAATCCAGTGTTTCACTCCAGAACAAAGCATATAGAGGTCAGACATCGCTTCATCAGGGATCACATTCAGAAAGGTAATGTGGAGTTAAGTTTTATTTCCACAGATGAACAACTTGCAGACATTTTCATTAAACCTCTTGATGAAAACAGATTTAACTATCTGGTAAGCAAGCTGGGCATGTTAAACAAAAGTGACTAAGTATCCAAAATGTTCTAAGTCATTATATGTCTCACACTGCTCAAATTAATTCGTAGAACAACTTAGACAGAACAAGCTATGCATGTTCTATACTTAGTCGTTTTCTGCAAAACTTAAACAGCTTGAGCGTATAACAGGTTTGACAATAACAGTTTGTATGTCAAGCCTGATCTGATGATCAAACCTCCACCCTGCTCACTCTTTCAATCTGTCATACAAGACATTGTCTTGTAACCTGATCAGCTATTGAACACAACCTGTTCTTACATGGCTGAATAGGTTGAAGGAACAGCTTGAAGAGTGAACAGCTTGTGATGACCCTGCTCATCACAGGTTTGACCATCAGCTTAGACCATCAGTTTTAATTACCTTTCTTCACAATTAAGTTACTTAATTTCTATTTTTATTTAACTTAATTACTGCGGATAATGTGTGTTTACGTGTGTTAGTGAATAAAAAGGGCTCAAGTGGTCTGACAAACGGTCTGACATGGACAACCGTTCTGTTTTCCGTTAACGACCATTTCAAATCAACCGCCTAAATGTTTCTCTCTCATACCCACTCACATTCAAATCATATAAATACCCCCTACTGTTTCATCTTCGTCTTCCTCACTACTTCCATAACTTCCTAAGAACCCTAAAACTTCGACTAAGTGTCCTGTGCTTCTACTACTCTCACTACTTCCCAAATGGCTCACCGTAACAACCCCTTTCTACTAGTGTTTGTTGGTGCTGATGTTCAAAAACATGCATCGGTCACCACAATGCTAACCCTGAAACCTACCAACTACCTTGCAAACCTAACCATCCCCAAAAACTATGTGGGGAAAGGCTACGATGAAATGGTGGAGTTTCTGAAAGTTCATCCGTTGAACTATGCCATGACTGCCTCACCTGGTGTCCTGTACCAGGAGATGGTATATGAGTTCTAGTACACCTGTGCCTACAACCCAGATACCAAAGTCATCAAGGGCACCATACTCAATGGGACTCAGACCATTGCAATCACCACTCGTCTGATCAGGGAAGCTCTTCGTCTTCCTGTGGCTGAAACTTATGATCAGCCTCAGGCCAAAGATGAACAGATGAAGAATCTGCTGCACTTCTGTGGTGTAGCAGAACCAAAAGTTGGAGCTACACTGTTCAGGAAGGATTTGTCTCCTACCTACAGTTTTCTGTTTGCCTCAGTGGTCATGTGCTTCAGCAGTAAGGTTGGTTCCTTTGACCAACTAAGTCGTGATGAGATTCCTATAGTCCTACAGTTTCTGGATGGGACTACAATCAATATGGCCAGATGGATTTTCATGAACTTGAGGAATCTGATGCAGCAGGAGACACGCCCAGCTGCTGTTCGATATCCCAGATTTCTGAGCCTCATTTTCAAGCATGTTTGTGGTGAGCATCTGTATAACTCTCAGCCTTTACTCCGTACTGCTGTTTTTCCTTTTATAGGAAATAGAGTTTTCTACACTCCGGTTCTCCCAAATGAGCCTCCTCTCTCTACTCCAATGAGGAGGTTGCTAGGATTGGTGGAAGGACCCTCTGCTGTGAGGGTGGATCCAGAAGCTGCTCCCAAAAGAAAATCCAAAGCCAGGGCCAAATTTGTTAAAAGGACCCTGGAAACGACTGAAGTTGGGACTGTCCACAAGAAGGCCAAAAAAGCTAAGTCTAAGTCTGCACCCTCAGCCTCTGTGGCTGAGGGGGAGCAGGCTTCTCACCCTGGTTTAATTATTGAACCTGAAGCCTCTATGGCTGGTGCCTCTGTGGCACCTGAGACTATGAAACAGGCCAACCCGCCTGTTTCTGACCCAGTCTCCAAACCTGTCCAATCTGAACCTCTCACCTCTCCACAATCACCGACCTCATCTCTCCGATCATACCAAAGAAAATCCCTTGCCAAAAAGATACCAACAACCAAAACAGCCCAAACCAGCCCCTCTGTTCCCTCTAAACAGGGTTCAGTTGAAAAAGAAGCACACCCTGCTGCCTCTGCTATTGTGGGAGAAGGTTTAGCAAAATTGGAGCCTGCTTCACTCCAACCTGTGTCTACCCCAAGTCAGCCTAGACCCTCTGGTTCCTCCCAACAGGAACTAGTTGTACATATGGAGACAACCACATCAACTATTCCAGCCTCCCAACAGGCTGAGAATATTGAAAGACAGGAGTTCTCTCCACTCCATACTGAGTCCACACTGTCCCCACTTCATACTTCTTTATACCCTGAGTCTGCACGAGGTGCCAACACTGCTGGTTTAGACCAACCAGTAACTCAGCCTCAAATTTCTGTTCCTTATGATGCAGCTGTTCTACACCAAACAGCTACTGAAGGACCAACTACCCAGGCCAATGAACCTCAGGGAACAGAACATCCCTTTGGTGAGGCTGCTCCTTCTATGCAAACTCCATCAGCAGGTTTCACCAGTGCTGATGTTGAAATGCACATCCCATCTCCCAATGATGAGGTACTTTTAAACCAAGGTGCTGCAGAGGGAACCACCACTGGCCTTCATGAAGGTGCTGCAACACAAGCAGCATCTGAAAGGCTACCATTCTCTACCCCCTCTCCTGATGATGCAGCTACTGCCACTGCTGAAGGACCTATTGATCCCTCCAAGCTGGGCCACATTACTTTTGCCCAGGCTATGGAGCTTCTTTCAAAAATACCCTATCCCTCTCCATCACATCCTCATACACCAGCCTCATCCTCATCATCACCATCTACTAAATCCAAACAGTCTACCCATACACCTCCATCCCCTAAAGATCTGCCTTTGAAGGATCAGTTATTCTTGCTGACCAACAAAGTTGGCTCTTTAGATACTTCTATGTCTTCTCTACCGTCTCTCATTTCAGACTCTGTGTCTGAACAGCTTAAAGTGTTCTTTGATGTGTTCAAGAATTCCTTCCCCTGCACTCCTCAAACTGACACCTCCTCACAGCTGCTTGCACTCACTACACAGCTGCAAAATGTCTCCACTTCCCTCTCCTCCATTCTTTCACATCAACAGGACCCTGTATCCTCTATGACAGCTATATCCCAACAGCTGTCCACTCTCCTCACTACTTGCAATTCTACCCTTCCTGATACACTGGCCAGCCTACACACTCTCATAGTCTCTCTATCAAATTCTGTGTCAGCAAACCTTGCTGATGTGCAGGACTCTCTTGAGTTACACCTTGCACAGCTTCAAACTTTGCTATTCACAGCTTCTGATAGAGACAATATTCTTAAGCTGACCTCTCTTGCTGATTCCCAATCCTCTTCTATTCAAACCTGTCTTTCTCAACTTGCAGAGGTGAAGGACAACCTGGCCTTCTTAGTGCATAGCCTGGTTCGTCCCAAACCTACTGCCAAAACTGCTGCAAAGCCTGCTGAATTTGTATCTTCAGGCAGACCAGTTGTTGAAGGTGCTGGTCCATCTCTTTCAAAGGGGGAGAAGTTGTCTGCCTCTAAGACTAAGTCTAAGGGGGAGAAAACTTCTTCTCCTAAGGAGAAATCAGCATCTACTGGTCAAAAAGCAGGTGCATCTGGAACAGGTACTGGTCCAGATGAGGGTGCCTCTCATCAACCTGAAGCTGCTCAGCCTACTCAGGCTGAATCTCCAAACCCTGCATAGTCTAAGGGGGAGGAATTCATTCCTGAGGACAGGCCAAGCAGCAGAAGGAGGCATCTCATTCTGGAAGAAGAAGAAGAAGAAGAAGAAGAGGAAGACATTCCTAAAGCTGTTACTACTACAACAGCTAAAGGAAAAGAAAAGGCAGTGGTTGATCCTGATCGCCAGAAAGCAGCAGAGCTAAAATTTGACAAGCCAGGGCTAAAGAAATGGGTGTTCCTATTGAAAAATACCATGAGCTCAGAGATGAACAACATAAAGCCCTGGAAATTCTGAGAAAAGAAGAAGCATCTGCCAAAGCTGCCATATCTCTGGCATTCAAAGAGGCAAGCAAAACCAAAATGCCTTCTTTGGATGTACAGAGAAAACTGCTGGAAGCTGCTAGAGAATCAGCTGGTGAGAAGGAAAGTGTACAGGAAAAGGGTGCTCTGGTCACTGTGAGAAAACCAAAGCAAGCATCCTTTGCAAGGGCCCAGTTCCATTTTGACAACTTGGCAAGGAAGAAGTTCCATGATGTTGCTGATAGAAGACTTGCCAAGGAATCTATTGTCAAAGCTGTCCCTATCTCAAGAAAAGGCAAACAGTGGAAGCTGCAAATAACCAGAGTGGGTGCTACAGGCCCTGAACTGGAATCTTATGACTACACTGATGTTGCCCAAATGGGGTACAGGGAATGGGTTGAGCTGGCAGTTGCCCTGAGCCAGTCTAAGTCTAAAACGGCTAAGACTATCAGGGCATATGTTAAGAAGCTGATGGAGAGAGTGAAAGATCTTGGCCTGATCTCAAAAGAATTAAGTGAGGGTGTCTCTGTGACTTACCCCAAGATAAAGGCCAGAAGAACCAAAAAGGATTCTGAGCTAGAGGAACTCCTCATCTTGATTGAACAAGGTGATTATGCTGTTGAAATGAAAGGAATTGACTACAACCTGCCCAGTGGAGTAGAGTTTGAAGAAGGCAAAATAATTGAAGAACCTGAGTTGGGGGCATTTTTTGTAGATCCCCTAACACAGAAAAAGTGCTTTCAGAGAGCATCAGATCTCTACAAGGTGGATCTGAGACAGCTTGTAGCCTTCAGACTTGCAACTTCATTCAGGCAATCCAGCAGGTGGAGAGCAGCCATCTGGGATCAACTCAGAGGCTTTTATGAAAGAGGTGAACTTCAAGATCCCAAGTTTATGATCCTCAGAGTTGAAATTCAAGATCTGGAGGAAACAAGGGATGAACTTGAAAAAATGTTTGAAGGACCACCACCACTGGAGTGAAGTCCACCTACCATTTGGGTAGGTGAAGAATGGAAGCTGTCCATCTGTTGGACAGGCTTGCCATTATCTGCTCCCAACAACAACAGTCCAATGAGTTGAAGTCTTTTGTACATTAGTTGTACTTTGTTACATTAGTTGTAATTTTTTTATTCACATTAGTTGTAATATACATTAGTACATCAGTTGTACTTCTGTAAAAACATGTGTTGTTTATGTAATCAAAATCAGTATATATAAACTGATCTTTTACTTTACTTAAGTGTTGTAATTTCATTCCAGCCAAATGTATTGTAAAATGTATAGTGATTATTGATTAAATCAGCTCAGACTGATTATTGCAAATAGGGGGAGATTGTTAGGCACAAAAAGGCCTCAGTCAAACCTGCTCTACATCTGAGGGGGAGATTTTTCAATCAAACCTGTTGATGCACTTGAAGGTATAATTTAAGGCCTGTTTATGCCTTATTGAAACCTGATATGTGATTTGCAATATCAGCCCAAAGCTGTTTACCATGTTGCATTCGTTGCAACAATGGCAGTTTGTCCAAGCTGTTCTGTCTGCTGAACAGGCTAGACATAAACTGTCCACGCTGCTCTGTTCTGTTGAGCAGCTTGGACAGTTTACAAGTGTTCTGTTCTTTGTGAACAGAACCTGTTCTTTGTGAACAGGTTAAACACTTTATGGAATATGTTTCCAAGTCCTCATGTATTGTTTTTGGCTACAAGATCAGTTTACAAGTCGAAGACAAAGTGGAAAACAGAACTGCACAGCCTGCACACGCTGTTCTGTTACATGAAGACAAATGGATATCTGAAAAGGGTGACAGACCTTTTCTTATATCAAAATGGCATTAGCAAAAGAAGAAAGATGCAAAGTTGACATTCCTCTTTTGGTTAAAGCCTTATGCAACAGTGACAAAAAGGAAAAGACAAAGATTCTGCCATGTGAAGACAAATGTACTTTATCAGAACGTGCAGAAAGGTGTTTTGTCTTTTTGGAAAGACTTTCCACTAGCTCATCTGTCCAATGAAGAAGCTTCACTGAGATTCTCCTTTTGAGGAGCTTCTAAGGATTATGAGATATCAAGAGTGTGAAATCAGAACGTGCATTGAAGTGTGTTATTCCATGCATGCAAGTCTGCTTATATAAAACAGAAAAGTGTGTCTAAGCTTTTTTTGCTTAAGCTGTCCATCCGAGTCTTGTAAAAACAGTGAGTGCTTCTAAGTGAGTGTATTCATTGTATCTAGTCTGAGTGAGTCTTAGAATAGTTAATCAACTGTTGTATCTGTCATCTCAGCTTGAACCTTTCCGTATTCAAGCTGTTTTGTAATTAACACTTGTTAATAATATACACAAACATTGAGAAAAAGATTGTTAAGTTTTTAAATAGCTGTATTCACCCCCCTCTACAGCTTAGAACTATACACTTGGGAAACCTTTTGGGACCTACAACAATCACGAATCTATCCAACATAGCTCTACATACCCTGTTCATCAAATCCATGAAAGCGGCGGGTGCGTTAGTCAAACCGAATGGCATCACCAGAAACTCGTAGTGCCCATAACGAGTCCGGAACGCTGTCTTCGACACATTCTCATCCCTGACCCTCAACTGATGATACCCAGACCGCAAGTCGATCTTGGAGAAGAAACTCGATCCCTGGAGCTGATCAAACATGTCATCGATGCGTGGAAGCGGTTAGCGATTCTTCACGGTCACTTTGTTCAACTCCCTGTAGTCGATACACATTCGCATGCTGTCGTCCTTCTCTTTCACGAATAACACCGGCGCACCCCACGGCGACGAACTCGGACGGATAAATCCACGATCTAAAAGCTCCTGCAACTGAGACATCAACTCTCGCATCTCTGTCGGTGCCAGCCGATAAGGCGTCTTCGCAATCGGCACCGCCCCAGGAACAAGATCTATACGGAACTCCACTTGGCGATCTGGCGGTAACCCAGGCAACTCCTCTAGGAATACCTCAGGGAACTCACAAATCACCGGAATATCCTCTAAGGTCTTCTTTTTCTTCCTCGCGTCAACTACATAAGTTAGGAAGGTCTCGCATCCCTTAGCGACATACCTTTGAGCCCTGGCCATAGACACAATCCCGATGTCTCCCTTACGACGCTCCCCATACACAATAACGCTCTCACTGTCAGAAATGGGTATACGGATGATCTTCTTAGCACACAGAATATCAGCCCGTCTGGCAGTCAACCAGTCCATACCCACAATCACATCGAAGCTACTAATCTCAATCGATAGCAAATCGATCATAAACCGACGAGAATCTATCTCTATAATGCAGTCCCGATACACCCGACTCACTAACATAGAACTCCCATCAACCCTCTCGACAACCAAAGGAACAGACAAAAGAGAAGGAGACAAACTAAAATACGCACAAAAGATAACAGACACATAGGAGCGATCGGCCCCGGAATCAAACAATACACGAGCTCAAAGTCTGTTAAGAATGTACGTACCCGAAACAACATCTGTGGCATCTCGTGCCTCCTCGGCTGTCGCCTGAAATACTCGCCCTCAGCCCCTCGGTACAGAATCACGGAGGCTAGACGACGACGGCTCGACCCTGGCCCCACTCGAACTGGCCCCCCGTACTGCCGGCCCCAGCTCCAGACAGTCCCTAACACGATGTCCCGGCCTCCCACAGCAAAAACATAACGGCTCGGGAACTGTACAAACAGACGCGGCGTGGCCCCGCTAACCACACCTGAAGCAACGAGGCTGCTCGGACAAACACTGCCCTGAATGGCGCCGGTGACACTTCGGGCACTCTTGATCCCCGTACGAACTCTCGACCCTGCTACCGGATGCTTGGGACCCATGTCCCACACTGCTCTGGCTCTGAGCCCCCGATCCCTGACTCTGGCCCTGACGTCTCGATCGGCGGTCTCGGCCCCTATCTCTGTCACGTCTCTGCCCCGACCCTTGCCCTGAACCCTGGCCCGAAAACTTCCACTGATCCGGACACTGATCACTAGGAGCGTCCCCGGAGGACCTCCACACACTGGACGGCTGCTCAGATGTCCCGGTGCGCTGTCTCTGGGAAGAGGGCTGCTCCCTCTGCTTTAGAATCTCCCGCTCCCTCATGTGGGCCATCTCAAGAGCCCTGGCGAAAGTAGGGGTATCATGCAGCCCCACAAACTCTCGGATATCCGTTCGAAGGCCATCAATGAACGCATCAGCCTTACGGCTCTCCGTGTCAACATGCTGAGGCGCAAACTGAGAATATTCGTTAAAGCGATCAACATACTGCTGCACAGTCATACTACCCTGCTGCAGGTGCAAGAAGCGGCGCTCCATTTCCCGTCTCTCATCCCGAGGAATGTACTGGAGCTCGAATACTGCCCTGAACTGCTCCCAAGTCATGGAATATGCGGCGGACTGGGTCATCGAAGACTCAATCGATTTCCACCACTGTGATGCTCCACCCCGTAACTGATAAGTGGCATAACCAACCATATCCCTCGGATCGACATGGGCTACTTGAAAGGCAGCCTCGATCTCGCGCTCCCATGCGATGGCCGCCCCCGGCTCACCGTCACCCCGAAACTGCGGTGGGGCCCCTGTCATGAAATCTTTGAAAGACTCACCTCGCTGAGAAGACGAAGAAGCACTACCTCCGGATTCTGTCTCAGTAGACCGAACAACTGACCCCACATTCTGACCCTGTTCCCTCTCTTGCTCTTTCTGCTGTCTGTAAAACTCAGTTAGTACCTCTAACAGCTCTGATTTCCGAATGTATTCATCACTGGGCGGCTTACCCGCGCCCGATCCCTCACCCTGATTAGCCATACTGATCTGCACAAAATAAAATGATTAAGCACAAAGGATAAATCACCCAGCGTTATACACTAAGCCAGGTCAGTTAATCCACTAATATAATCGCAAAACGATCCCCCATGGACCGGAACAAGGTCTAAGTTAAGCATCCACTAATGATACTCAAGCTTCAAACCACGAGCTCTGATACCATGCTGTAACCGCCCTCCCGATCCCGGAAATGCCACGTCAACACAATATCATAAGTGGCAATAAGAATCTATAACATACGTATCATAGGATAACGCAGATTATGGCTAATTTAAAACTTTAAACTTTATATACAAAGTTCAAACAAAATACAGTACATTCGCAATCCCAGATTACAATATATTTCCCCAAAACATCAGATCCACATACTGATTACATTATCCCAAGACGATGATCACAATTAGTTCTAACAAAATACAGAACTATTACAGGTCTTCAAATCCATCTCGGATCTATCTCGGCAGCGGCTGAGATCCCTTCTGATTCCCTGAACATGTTAGACTCGAAGACATGAGCTATAAAGCTCGTGAGCACACGAGGGTTGACACTGCACATAGCACATAACACATAGCACACAATCCCTGTCCCTGTCCCGATTGCCCGACACGCATCTCAGGTATAATATCACAAGTATGAGATCTAGATACACGCACGATCCTTGTAGGGACCCTTCCCCGGCCGACACACCGCACACAGCAGTGAGTGGCAATAACCCTGTAGCACAGGAGCGACCCGGCTACAGGCTCTGCCGTATATATACGCCCCAAGGACTGTTAGGGACAGTCAACCCGCGCAATCCCTTTCGCGACTCACTGTCCGTATGGGACACATCACGGACCCCTGGAATCGATCTCATGTCTCATACATAGCACGTATAAGGAAATAGAATATACCTGAGGTTCACATCCCTGTCTCATATATATAACACGCACAAGTATAGCTACACGGATAAACATAAAAGACGGCGCGCGTTTAGGAAAGTATCGAGTACTCACCTGACGGATTTCCCAAACTCTGAACTGCCTGATCGAATCCGGCCCGCTGTCCGCTAGTCCCTGTAATCACACGGATATCCCAATGATCAAACACAATCCCGAATAACACCTATCACATAATCACAATAACCCGAGCCCGACTCAAACCCGACAACCTCACGGAACCGAAACCCGATCAATACCCGAAACCCGACCCAAAGTAACCCCAATGAGACCCCCAAACTCAGACAAACCCAGCCCGAGCAATCCCGAAGGAACCCGACACGAATTCGACTCAAAACCCTTTAATAAGACTCAATTCAGATTTTCACTGCAGGCTCCCAGTCGCGCCGCGACACCGCGAAACCCCCATTTCTGACCTGCGATTTCAGCTCTGCCCAGGGGTACTAAACCCCTTTCATACTCGATTTTCAGCTCCAAAACACAGATATAATTACTACATAGCAACCTCCCAAAGCATAGAAACTACTTCACATAATCCCTACCACATATAACTCAATTTTTAGAATCCAATTCAAGCCACTTACCTTAGGATCCTCAAGAACACAAAAGAGGAGAAGATGATCAAGCTGAATCCAAGATTTCCCAGTCAAATCTGCAGCTCACTTTGGTTTCTTGATGGAACTCTTCACTCATATACACACTAACACTCTTTTAGGGTTCTCAAAGTGGATAAGGGAGAAGAGAAGATAGGCAGGTATATACGTTTCTATTTTTAGACGGTCCCGAACCCATTAACCCGAACCCGATATCACATTTACAATATTTATACCCATTTAATCCCGTGACCCCAAAAATATAATCCATCCGCTAAAATTACAACCCGATGACACGCAAGCCCAATCCCGACACGTATCAATCCACGAAATGGGATACAATTGGACCAACCCAATATTAATAAATTATTTAGCCACTAAAATAATTCCACGTACCAGGTCCAAAAGACGGATGTTACATGTATCAAGGGTCTAACTACAAGTTACAATAAGTATTGTACACAAAAAATGATGGTCTGTAAATGTCAAATGATTTATATAAAGTTAAATTTTTAAAAGTTAATGTCAAACAAATTTGAAAATGGGAAATATGTGCCATGGAAAATAGACCAAGTGAGCTCAAATCTCCTCCTTTGATCACTTATGGAATTTTATATGATGCTTATGCTTAGGTTTTTTATTCTTCACTTCTATGCAGAGCCTGATGGAACTTAAATATTCTTAGCCAAAGAAGAAGTTGTTTAATAGAACAACATAGTCATTTCATTCATGCTCATTCCCAATAATGATCTATGTAGATTGATTTTGACAAAACATGATATGCTTATAGGTTGCGTTTAGTTAACGAAAACTAGTCATTTTTCAATTTCAGTTTTCAAGTAATAGTTTTCACAAAAAATACAAGGGCTTTTTTATAAAAATTGAAAACTTGTTTAGATGATGAAGTTTTAGTTTTAAGAAAAATAAGATTAGTAATTATAAAATAAGAAATATATGATAGGTGATAGAAAAGTACGAGAGAGAAATAGAGAATTGTAAATAATTATTGGGTAGGTAATAGAATAGTAAGAGATAGAGAATGAAAAGTGGTATTTTGAAAAGTGAAGGTTGATGCTCAAAAAGCAATGATTAAGAATACAAGGGCTATCTTGAAACTCTTGTAACAGATTCTGTGTATGTACAACACTCGTCATTCAACATTTTCATTTGGTTGCATTAAAATTACCACTATTAGGCATTGTTTGTTTACCTATTAATGCAATCATTAAGAGGTCATGCTGTAATCCAGTATTTTCACAATCACAATCAAGATCAAACACTAAGAACAAGATTAGAATCACCGAATGATTGTATTCAACCAGAGAGAATTTACAATGCGTAAAGTTGAATGCACAAATTCCAAGGAACCCTAGCAGTACAAGACAAAATTAATTCGTGCAATTGTGTACTAACCTGTACATCTACAGTACATTAACCACCTATTTATATTTACAAAACAGACTATTTAACAATTACAAAAAGACCCCTAGACTTATATTCTTTATAAACAAAATATATTCCCAACAATCTCCCCCTTTTATGAATGAATATCAGTCTTAACCTTTGAGCCCAAGTTTAATCTCGAATCTTCTAATACTCTTTTTGTTCATCAACCTTGATTCAATCTTTGCAATAAACTCTACCATCATTTTTCTATCATTTGGACTCAGACCTCCTGACTTTGATTTTCTCTTTGAATCAGCTGCAAGCTTTCTTTTTAGTCCAGTTAACACCTTCTGCAACGTAACATCACAATATTTGTTCAATTCAACACTCCCATAACTCTCTTCTTCTGGTCCTTGTCTTTATAGATGACCACTAGATGTTTGACCATGACAACTTGAAATTCTTTCAGATTTTCCATATACTTTAAATCTGTTAGGCGTAGTGATATTAATTCGTCTCATTCCTCTCTCAACCCCTATCTGAAGATCTTGAACAGACATGAGTACCAGCTTTGTATGCATGAAATGAAATAAAGCCTTGAGTGCAAATCTGCAATATTCTTCTCTCTTGTTACGGCACAGCTCATCAAAAAGGTCTTTTAAGTCCACCAAATTGAGATTAAACAAGTCTGCTTCGCTGAAAACATAAGTTTTTCCCTCATCTCTAGTAACAGTGAATGTAGGATTAAAGATTTTTACAAAATGATCTTTCTCAATCTTCACTAGATCAACTATCCTGAACTCACTTCTTACATCTTCAATTCGTTGAGCTTTATTTTGTAGAAAATGAGCATAATTCACCAAATTAGGCCTGTTTGGCTTAATAACTCTGAATAGCTTTAAAAATGAACATGGAGCCCTTTTCTGCAGAAGATTTTTTTCTCTAAGTGATCTTTCAAGAATGGAAGTCTATTACGTTTCCTTAAGAAGTCTGCATTTTGCTTTTCAGACAGATTCAACTTTTTAATTTTCTTCTTTCTCAGTTCATCCTCATCAAGCAAACTCAGCATATTGTTGATCTATTTCTGAACTACTTCCTGAACCGCAAACCTCAAATGATGTTGTCTTTGTAAGGTCTACCACTACGAGATCTATCTAGACGCGGAGCCGTCAACGAGTGCGGAATCCTCGTTAACGGGTTGACGGAAACAACTCTCACACACGAAACACAGAGACTATCAGAGGCTGAACGAACGGCACACAAACGATCCTACGAACTGATTCTCTCCGAAACGGCACTAACACTGATGATAAACTCGAGATCGCTTAATGCTTAATCCCTCACGAATTCTGCAAAAAGTCTAATAATATCTCGAGTCTATCCCTAATTATAGAGCCTGATTCGAGTCTGTTATGGGCCAAACTCGAATCTGGCCCAAGGCCCATTCGAGTTTGTCCACAATGACACTCTCGAATCTGCCCTCATTCGAATCTAGGCTACATTCAAATCTATCACAGATTCGAATGCCAAGCCTTAAATAATTCGAATCTAGCATTTCACATACTTAACTTAGTATTGAAACTTATGTTTTTACCTTATGATTGATTTTATCTTTGTACTTTATGTTTGAACTTCTTGTAACACGTTACATCAAGTTCAAACATACAAGCACTAATAAATATCAACCATATATAAACATATATAACAAACACTTGCTAAAATCACAATGTAGGATCACTTAGACTGCTATCGTCACACAGGATGTACCAACAGACTCCCCCTTGACGATAGCTTCTAATAGTTCACACATTTGACTTAAGAACTTTGTTTATTTATTGATTCAAACTACTTCCAGCATACAAGCTTTTTTCAACACATACTTTGACTACATTTTCATATTTCCTAGCTTCACTATCCATATGTGCATCACTAGAAATCTTACAGGTATGCAAAATATGAAGATCATCTCTAGAGAGGTTTACCAGGTGAAGAGGATCGTAAACTCTAAGAATAACGTTTTCTTCAAAGTCTTCCATGACCGCTTCTCCAGTCTCAGTGTCAGCATACCACCAATGCAGATTCTTCAAGACATTCTGTGGCATAGGCTTGAGTGGCACCTTCCTAAGACATCTTGCTGGTTTGTAGTGGATCCTCATCCAAGGTCGTCCAGTTAGAGGATCAATGCGTGAAGGATCTTCTACTCTTCTTCCAACCCTTGGATTCAGTCGCTCAAACTTCCTTGATCTTCCCTCTTTTCTTATGATTCTTGCAATTACGTCTGCGTAGGGATCATTGCGAATGTTAATCAGATCTTTCCATGCTAGCGCTGTGATTTCGATCTTTGGCAGTGAGTTGAAAGCTTTTAAAGTTCGCCTCAGGTACTGGAGCCCGTCTTTCCTCTTAATTTTGAATAGCTGCAGTTCTCGATCAAAGAACCAGCTTAATATGCGTGCAGACAACTTCCCAGTACCCGGCACCCTCATTTTCTTTTTAAGTTCTAATTCCTTCTTTTCAGCTCTGAACCACAATTTTCTCTTCTCTTCATTCGTTAGTTCCCTGGCTGGTTCCTCTACTGATGGCTCAAGGTTTAACGCAGCATTCACAACCTCTACGTTAACAATATCATTCCCATCTATCACGTATGTATCAGTGATAGGGTTCTGCTGTACGACAATCTCATCAGCTTCATCATCGTCATCAGCACATACCTCGTCATCTGATTGCCAGTCAACTATCTCTTCAGGTACAAACTCACCCTCCTCTAGCTCTTCATCGTCACAATCAAAACCTAAATCCATCGGATCATCATCAAGATCCATGAGAGCATCGATCATCTCACTAATCTCAAAATCTGTAGGCTTCGATGAACTTGCTTCTCCTACTTCTCCTCCTGCTAGACTAGGCTCCCCCTGAGATTGAGCAGTCTGAGCAGCAGAAAAATCTACTGGCTCATCCTGACTTTTACGGCTGGGATCATTGCCTTGGTTGTCTTCATCATCATCTTCTCTCGGCCTCTGTATTGCCTGATCACGGCACGACGTCTCCCCCTGAGCCTGTAAATTTTTCAATAACTGCTCTATTAGGGAGCGCATCGCCCTTATCTATGCGGCCTGATCTGCTACAAATGATTTTAGGTCTGTGTTCTCTTCCTGGACTTTCTCCACAATCTTTTTCAACTCGGCATTCTCCTTATCGAGATTTGCATTATGCGCCTGAATTTCACCGATTGCCCTAGTTAGCCCAAATATTTGAAGTTCCTGGAAGTCGACTCTATCTTTTAAGCGCAAAAACCTTTGATTGTCGGTATATGTGGTGGAGGTTGATGGAATAGACTGTATAGGTGTGGGAATAATTGGCGATGGAATATATGGTTCATCGCGAGGTGGTGGTGATGGTGGAGTGGTGGCCTGAGGTTCTTGATGTTGGAGAATTTCTGGTTGTGCTTCAGATGCTGAAGATGATCCTTGCATAACCTATGATGCTTGGCCCTTTGCCTCGTCACTAGTTGTGCAACTTCCTCCTCTTCAAAATCGGAATCATCAGATCCTCGTGATACTCTCCTCCTCGAAGCATCTTCATTGACTACTAACCTAGATCCATACGTTCCAATCTGAACATTAGGTTCTGTAGACACTGATTCTGGAGCTTCTACTTCAATTTCCTTCATTTCCTCTGATTCGGTTGCAGACGATGACTCATCAATACCAGTCTGTTCTGGCACATATTCGTCCACATCTCTCAACACATCTTCTTCTCCCTCAGGAGGCTCAAGTAATTCACCCACTAACGCTGCAGCTATATCTTCATTTGCATGTGGACCTGCCTCCCAGATTTCATTAAGAGTTTGGCATAATTGGTCAGCTTCGCATGGAACATTTGAAGGCCCTGCTTCTTGTATTTCTGGCTGCTGACTGGTAGAAGGCCTAGACGCCTGAGTTTGACTCGCAGAGGTTCTTTGTCTTCGCCTTTGTGCACGCGGTGGCTGTGGTTGTTGTTGTTGTTGTGGAGGCTGCCTGGCTTGAACTTCAACTTCCCCTGCCCAGTTGGCAATCTCTGGGGCTTCAAAATTTCTATCCAAGATGGCTCCAAACAGCGGACGCTCAACTGGAACAGCCAACCTTCCTCTGTGCGAGGAACAATCAGCAAAGATCCTTTTATCCATTACAGCAACGCTTTGAATGCCATTCGACTGAGGCAGATTTGGCAAGAAATGCCTGATCAACATCATGATGAACCGTGGATACAGCAGGAATTGTTGATTTTATGGAGCGGTGATCTGGTGAACAAATTCGGAGAAAAACATTTCCGAGAAACTGTATGGTCGATTATACACTATCGCGACAATCCAAGACTGGATCTTCGCAACCATATAGTCAAACCCGGCTTCTTTTGGTGTAAAGCAGACCATAAAGACATGAGCCAAAAACCTCCATTGGCCAATTAACCCGCTCTTCATATAGGACACCTTCGTCACATCGAGACTATAACCCATTCTCTGAAAGGCCGCTTGCCTAATATTCAGAGGAAACTCGATTGGTCCAGATTCTTCTTCTTGAGAACTCAGCTGCAACACCTGACCCAGCATATCCGCCGAAAATACTAGCGGTTGTCCAGCTATGCGAGTTCGTAGCACTGTCGGGGTGACCGAGCAGTCTACCTGAAGATGATCATAAAATTGACGAATATATGGTAAAACGAGTTGAACATTATGAGACAACGCAAAACCAATCCTAGATTCTACTAGGAAATCTAGCATTTGTCTGAATCCCTGCGCCTCAGGGAGATGATTATCAGGATGAAGGACCATATTGTGCTTTGGCACAAAAGCTCGTACAGCCATTTCTGCACAATAAACAAAGTATTAGATTCATTAAAAATCAATAAACTTGTTTAAATTCAAATCTGTTTTATTTTGAACTTGTTTAAGTACAAAATCCAACACAATTAAATTTCTACAAGTTTAATAAAATTTAAATTAAATAATGCAAATAAAAGACAGATTCGAATGTAACAGATTTGAATAAGTCTCCCTTTCGAGTTTGATGACAGAATCGAATCTAGTGTCCTTCTCGAGTCTAATGACAGATTCGAGAAACCTCAGGAACAGATTCAAAACGCCGACTCTACTTAAACACCAAAAATCTTGATTTTAACCTTTTTGGACTTAGAAAATTACATTCATTAGTCCTACTAGTTACTAATCACAGATATGTGCCTTTAATTTGACTATTTATCGGTCCTAACTTGGTAATTTTGTAAAAACCCGATTTCGACCTTTAAACCTTCAAAAATCGATGATTTTGCCTAAAATGGTGTATAAGACTACATGAATCTTGTACAATCAAGTTGATTATACCTAGATACAACAGTAGAATCGAACTCCTTAGCAATAATCTCGACAAATTGTCGTTTATGAGAGAAACGATAGATTCGAGAAACAGATTCGAAATCGCCTGAGTAGATTCGAGAATATAGATTCGAAAACAGTAAGTAGTTAATGACTTCACTGTTAACCTATATATACTACCAACCTTCGAATCTAAGGCCAGACTCGAATCTACTGACATATTCGAAGCCTTCCCAATTCGAGTCTGTCCTAAACTTGAAAAACACCAAACACTTAGAAAAATTTCAAAAATTTTTGAAATAACTTCAACTTTTTCAACATTTTTCTACGGTATTGTGTAACAAGATAAACTATGCCAACTTTTTTACCCTAAGCACATGATTTTTCACGCAGTGTTTATTTTATCCAACTTTGAATGCACCCTCAGTATTTTTGACCTTTTACCTAAGTAAAAAAAAATTAAAATAAAATAAACTAAGGTAAAATAAAATAAAATAAGTAAGAAATAAAAAAAATTTTAAACTTGACTAAAAATTTAACTAAGACTTACGCTAAACTTATTAAAATTAACAACCTATGCTAAACTCTAAACAAAATATTTTTGATGAGTATAGTCTAAGAAAGGTTCAATCAGATAGCGATGTCTGATACTCACTTTCAGTACTTAAACTTTCACACTTAGGAATTTTTGATTCCTTTGATTGTTTGTCGTGACATACCCATTTAGCCGATTGTTGGTATTTTACCCCTTTAAACATTCTACATATCGGAATATCCCTTGGCATCTTTATTTATCATGAAATTATCTTACGTGACTCATACATAGACATACTTTTATGATCAAGGCACACAGACAAAGATTCTAACTTGTTGGTATTTGCAAACGTTCTTTAAAAGACAAAAATCGGACACAGGTCTGTATTTTCATACAACAAAGTGTCTTAGTTTGACTTAAGGTTTATTTCTTAAAGTTAGCAAAAATGCGGTGACAGGTCTGTACTGACGTACAACAAAGCGACATATCTGCTAACCCGAATCTAAACAGAGGCAACAGGTCTGTACTTACGTACAACAAAGTTACATTCTTTCGACTCTTAATTTCATATGATTTTTCTATTCTTTCCATTTTCAGATGTATTTGATGTTGCCATACATCTCCAAAAAGTTTGCATACCTCATTTAGACTCAAAGTTTGTATGTCTTGTACATAAAAATTAAGACCGATTGGTCATACATCTAAGTTAGCGACACGATTGACTCTTTCTAGAATATTTTATTAGCCTTGAGATTCCCTATATGTATTATGCCTACCAACACATCAAACTAAATAAAGTATAACACTTAGAATTTAGTTGCATTATGTGTGAAAGCCTAAACACTTAGAGATTGTAACGACTGTGCTAATTTTCGTCACTTTGAACCTATGTATCTAAGACTTAACTCATTTTCTGATATTCTCCTTTTTTTTGTATTTTTATGATTTTCTCTCTTTTTTTTTGTTTTTCATAAGAAATAGCAATAAAATAAGATAACCTACTAACTTACTAAAAATAGAAACTTACTAAAAATGGAAACTTTCCTAAATTAGCAGACTACTGTAAAGAAAGAAATACTACGACTATAAAAGAAAATAAACTACTATTACTAAGGTCAAATTATTCTGGGTTGCGCATTCCATTTAGTTGAATTAAATACTCAAACCGTGACTTATCAAATGCTTTGGTAAATAAATCTGCATTATTATCTTCTGTTGCCACTTTTACCAATTTAATTAGGTTCTTTTCAGCACAATCACGAATAAAATGATGCCTAATGTCTATGTGCTTTGTTTTGTTGTGTTTAACTGGATTATTCGTTATAGCAATTGTAGATTGATTGTCTATCCTAATTGGAGTTTGAGTGTAAGCCAAACCGTAATCCCGCAATTGTTGTTGTATCCACAGAACCTGTGAGCAGCAACTACCGGCAGCAACATACTCGGCCTCGCACGTTGACACGGCTACCGATGTTTGTTTCTTGCATTGCCAGGATACCAATCTCCCTCCTAGGAACTGACAACCTCCAGTTGTTGATTTGCGCGTCAAGCTGCATCCTCCGTAGTCAGAATCCGTGAACGCCTCCAACTCTAGATCTCCCTCCGCGTGATACCAAAGTCCCAGCTTCAGTTTCGACTTGAGGTATCTTAGAATCCGCTTCACAGCTTTCATATGCATCTCCTTCGGATTCGCTTGAAACCTAGCACAAATACACACAGCAAACATAATGTCAGGTCTTGAAGCAGTTAAATACATAAGTGATCCAATCATGGCCCGATATAATGTCGTATCCACATCGGTATCACTTTCAGTACCCGGTCCGAGATTATGATTCACTTGAATCGGCGTGCTGAAATGGGCAGTCAACTTTGTTCCTTCCATCCCGAAACGCTCCAATATGTCATAGACATACTTAGTTTGATGGATAAACATCCCTTCCTTCTTCTGGTAACTTGTAACCCCAAAAAGAAATTTAACTCTCCCATAGCACTCATCTCGAACTTAGACTTCATCACCTTCTCGAAATCTTTGCACATCTGTTCGTCTGATGATCCAAAGATGATATCATCGACGTACACTTGTACCAAGATAAAGTGTTCTCCCTTCCTCTTAACAAACAGAGTACTATCTATCCTACCCCTTTCAAACCCGTTCTCTAATAAATGGTTGGATAGAGTCTCATACCACGCCCTTGGTGCCTGATGCAATCCATATAGAGCCTTATCTAAACGATATACTCTATCAGGATATTTTGGATCTGTAAATCCGGGCGGTTGTTCTACATACACCAACTCCTTCACTTTCCCATATAGGAAAGCACTCTTAACATCAAATTGATATACCTTAAAGCCCTTGAAGGAGGCAAAAGCTAGAAACAACCTAATGGCTTCCAGCCTTGCTACTGGTGCAAATACCTCGTTGTAATCGATTCCCTCCTCTTGGTTGAAACCCTTTACAACTAACCTAGCCTTGTTGCGCGTGACTATACCCCGATCGTCTCTTTTGCACTTAAAAACCCATTTGGTTCCTATGGCAACTTCCCCTCGAGGTAATGGAACTAACTCCCACACTTCTAGTTTCCTAAATTACGAAAGTTCTTCCTGCATCGCTTCAACCCATGAGTTATCCTTAAGTGCCATTTGCACATTCTTGGGCTCTACTTGCGATATGAAACATGAATAGAGACATGTGTGATATGCCTCGGAGTCGTTTATCATCGACAACAGCACAGTGTTGTTATTTAAACTACTCCTAGTCCTCACACCCTCGTTAGGATTTCCTATGATGCTTTCTAATGGATGGTTCTTGTTAATCCTAGAGGTCTCTATCTCATCAACCCTTAGATTATCTCCTAAGTTAGATCCTATTTCACCTAATGGGGGAACAGGCTCAGTTTCTTCATTTTCCTCCTCGTGGACATTTTCCTCAGAGTTGGAACTTGTTGCTTGAGTCTGATTCTCAGTGGTAGGTGCTTCTGAATCAGCAACTTCTGGAGATCTATCTACAGTCGCAGTAGGCTCAGATGTGGATTCAAACGTAGTCCTCGGAAAGATATGGCCATCGTCATTCAGATGCAACGTCGCCATGTCCTTTTCGATTGTACCTGCATTATCATCCAAAGGAATGTTAAATGACTCGAATAATTTATCATAGTCAAATATCCATTCCGGACCAGTTTGGGGTTCATGTGTATAACTTGTGACTTCAATATTATACACAATCTCCACAGTACCATTTATTTTGTTAAAAACCTGTTTGTTTGGTGAGTTCGGCACATAACCTAGGAAGTATCCTTCGTCAGCCTTTTCACCAAACTTCGGTTGATGTTTTGTTCGTAAAAGAGTGCATGGTATCCCAAACGGTTCGAAGCAGTTAAATTAGGTGGCCGTTTATTCAAAATTTCATAACAGGTTTTGTTTAAAGATTTGACAGTTAGGACCCTGTTTAAAATGTGACATGTGGTATTCACTGCCTCCCCCCAAAACATGGTAGGAAGCTTTGAATCCGACAACATAGTCCTAGCTGCCTCAATTAGTGTCCTGTTTTTACGTTCGGCCACCCCATTTTGTTGAGGCTCATATGGTGCACTGAATTGATGCACTATGCCCTTTGATAGGCAATATACACCAATTACAGTGTTTTTGAACTCAGTTCCATTATCACTACGTATTCTTTTAACCATTGTTTCGTAGGAATTCTCCACTTGGTCTAAGAACCCGATGAGCTTGGAAGCCGTCTCGTCCTTTGTACCTAGAAAGAAAACCCAAGAGAATCGTGAGTAATCGTCAGTGATAACTAAGCAGTACCAACTACCTCCTATACTCCTTCTGTTGATTGGTCCGAAAAGGTCCATGTGCAACAAATCGAATGTTGAGGTTATGGAGTTCTGCGTTTTGGACTTGTGTGTCTTCTTATGTTGCTTGCCCTTCATGCATGGTAGACACTTGTCCTCGAACTGAAAGCTCTTCATAGGCACACCTTGCACCAGTCCATTCTTCGTTATGTAATTCATCTTTCTTAGGTGCAAGTGAGCCATGCGTCTTTTCCACAGTACGGATTCCGTCTCTGAAGCTTTGGATAACAGACAGATTGGCCCCATCAAAGTCTCCGGCTTGTTCATATCCAGCATGTACAAGTCATTCTTCCTTGGTGCCCGCATCAATACCCATTCTTCAGGAATCTTAAATCCCGGTTTTAGCACTAACGCCTCAGTGTCAGTGAACAACACTGAGTTCTTCTTATCACAGATTTGAGATACACTAATGAGATTGTGAACCAGTTTATCAACGTGATAAACTTGGTCCAACTTGATCGTCCCATTAGTGACCACTCCGGTACCCGTGATGTTTCCTCCTTTGTTACCGGCGAATGATACAAACCCCCGATTCCCACCCTTGAAGTCTGTAAGTAGACCTCTTTCCCCTGTCATGTGCCTGGAGCATCCACTGTCGACGAACCATTTGTTGTTTGGACCTGTGGTAATCTCCTGCACATGAAAGAAAATAGGTTAGTTATCACGGGGAACCCAAGCCATAACTGACTTGGTTATACCATTCTCGTCCACATACTTGAACTCTTTCAAATACCCATCTCGCCTTTCAGGTGACTTGGGTCGTTGAACTTGAGTTTGTTGTGGTGCCGAGTGATTTAAGTTCACTCTTTGCCTTGGAGTAGGCATTTGTTGTGGAGCTCTTGAATAAGTTCTATTATATGGCATTTCAGACTGTGATCCCGGAGCTCTTACCGGTGCGTATTGTCTAACTGGAGTATGAGACCTAACTAGAGTGTGTGCCCTGCTAGGTGTGGTGCTCCTATAGACTTGTTGAGGTGCTGACCAAGATTGATTAATGACACGATTCGGTGAATTTGTCCTGATCACTTCCTTAGGTCCAACCTTTCCCGGTATTTGTTTCACAACATTTTTTTGTGCGGCTTGCACAGTTTTGTCGGTACTCTGAGAACTACTGGTGCTTGCCACACTGGTTGAGGGCTTAACAGGTGTTGGGTTCACTGTCTTAGGTGTAACATCGGCTTTCCTAAGCGGACAGTGAGACGCAACATGCCCTTTTTCGTGACATCTGAAGCAAGACATCTTATCTATGGACTTTTTGTGTGTTCCCTTAGACTTGGGTGTCTCACTAGTGTCCTGGTCCTTTTGTACATCTATGGCGACTGGCTCATCGTCCTGATCAGCCCAATCAATTTATGTTTTCCTGCAGGTGTTTCACTGGAGGAAGACACAAATTTGACTTTCTTAACCTTGACGGTTGTGTCAGTCACCTTAGGTGCATTATCTTTTACAGGCTCTGGTGTCGGTGTAGGTAGGTCCTCTAAGTCTACTGATTTATCAGTTTTCTCCTGAGGTTGAGGCACATAGTTTGCATTGAAAGGTGGAGGAATTTCGTGAAATCCTAGACCTACAGACTTTTTAGACTGTCGTTGGGCGTCTAAAACTTTCCTTAGGTTTAGGCTTGAATTCCTAAACTTTTCCAACTTGCTATTCACCTCTGCTACCTTTACCTTTGTTTCAGCTAGCTCTATGTCCTTGTCCTTAAGACTTTTGGTCAAGGCCTCTACGTGCTCATACATAAGCTCTAATCTAACACACTGCTCACTCAGTTTGTCTTTCAGAACTATTACGTCTTGAGCATCAGCCTTAAGTTTTTCTTTGAGATCTTGCTTAATGTCGTTTAAGCTAGTGTTATCAGCTTTTTAATTCTCATTTTGAGCAGTTATGGATTTATGTGATTCTAAGACTAGATTTAACCTATCGTTAGAATTAACACACAACGCACATAATTCGCGAAAAAGAGAGTAAGTCAGGCTAACCTTTGAGTTATCAGATTCCACGTTGGCCATCTGAGCAGCAAACTCCAGAACTGTCTAATCATTCGTCTTCTCTACCCACATCGGATTGCTGTCCCGTGTGGTCTGCTCTTCCCCATCACACCCAGTTTCCGTGACTTCAGCCATAAAAGCTCGAGCATTTGACTCTGGATGTGAGCTCCAGTCGTATGTACCATCTAGCTGTCTGTCTGAAGTGACATTGGATAGTAGACCAGCTAGATTGGCTTGACCAGTTGATGAACTTGGAAGGTATCTTTGTTGAGACTGAGTCTGAAACTGTCCCTGATGCTGACTCTGCCCTTGGTATGTATCCACCTTCGGTCTCTGACACTCTCTGGTGAAGTGTCCCAGGCCTTGACAGTTGTAGCACTTTACTTTGGACTTGTCAAATCCAATCCCCTTGTTGTTCATTGTCAGATTCCTCCCAGTTCTTTTGATGAATCTCTTAACCCGTTGGGTTACCATGGCCAGTTGCCATTTTAGATCCATTTCCTCAAGATCATCAGGGTCGACCTGATCGTAGTCCTCATCCCAGAGAGCAGGATCGTTAATCTTTCCCTGAACGCAGTTCCCGTAAGCGGCCACAAATGAAGCAAGTAGGTTCAAATGTTCTTCCGGTGATTTTGCGCGCATTGGCATCTTCGAATAGCTTTGAGATGTCGTCGCCTGTGCTGCTTGAGGTTGAGGTTCTTCCGATCTTCCTAATCCTAAGAACGCTCTGTTCAGCGTATCATCAGACTCTGCTGGTGATGACGTTTCTCCGGTGAAAAACGCTGTAGCAGGTTTCGTTTCAGCGGTCACTGAAGGTTTTGTTGATTTACCAAAATACATTGCTGGATTCTGTACTTGGTCGTAATCCGTTTCGGCCTTCAGTAGCTCGAAATGATATGCCCGCAACGTTTCCACGATATCCTCCAGAGATTGGGCATAATACTGATCCTCATTTAGCTTTATCATTGCCACGTACATAGCCCATTTGGCTGGTAAGGCATCAAGAAGTTTGTTATTCTTATCGGTGTCAGTATACTCAATCCCGTGACTCTCAAGCTCCGTCAATAGATGATAGAAGCGGGTGATAGTATCATCCAGCTGTTCATCCTTTAACACCTTGAAAATCGCAAACTGTTGTTTCAATAATTCCGTGCGCTTCCTTCGTACCCTTGGATTACCCTCACACCTTTTCTCCAGTGACTCCCAAAGTTCTTTAGACGTCTTTTGAGTCCGAAATGTGTGTAGTATATCTTGAGGCAACGCCATTCGAATTATCGAAAACGCTTTGTTCTCAGCTTCATAGAGTTTCTTATCATCTTCCTTCATCATCTGATAAGATAGAACTCTCTAACGGCCTTCAACTTCCGAAATCGGTGGAATATATCCTTCGTCAATGCACACCCACATGCGAATGTCATTAAATCGCACAAAATCGGTAAACCGATCTTTCCACCAATAGTAATCCTCGAGTTTCATCAGCTTAGGCGGAGTGTTTGCCTTCCCGACCTCGTGGTCCATTTCCAGGAATTATTGAAGATTTGACATCTTTTCGGAATTAATTGAATATGAACTTAATTAATTTAATTCGAAACTAATTTGAATTAATTCGTGCGAATCTAGATAGATTCGAATATAATTAGATTCCAATTTATTTGGGATTAAATTCGATTAAGTGTTGAAATTCAATTAAATTCGAAATTAAGTCAGATTCGAAAAGTCCTCAGATTCGAAGGCAATCAAACTCGAAGACACAGCAAATTCGAGACCTATTCGATACTAGACCAGACTCGAATTAAACTCGAAATTAAGTAGACTCGAGACCCTATTCGAATGTAGCACAAACTCGAAATAGATTCGAAAACCCTCTGTATCAGACTCGAAAGGAGCGTATTTGGTTAGACTCGAGACTAAGTGTAACCCTAATTACCCCTATTAGATTCGAGCGCCGCAAACTCGAAAAACGGCTAACACTTCGAATTCTTTACGTTTTGCAGATTAAATCAATATTTTTACAAAGAAAAATATTGATTTCGATCAAAAACGTGAAAAATAACAAAGTATTTCCCGAATAAGAATTTGCTAAGCTCAAAACCACACGAAAAACACGATTTTGAGAGAAAAACCGTCCAACTAGCGTCAAGAAACCTAGAATGTATCTAGATGAACACGAAGAACACGAAGAACACTCATTCGGCTCTGATTCCACTTGTAAGGTCTACTAACTACAGATCTATCTAGACGCGAAACCGTCAACGAGTGCGGAATCCTCGTTAACGGGTAGACGGAAACAACTCTCAATCAGAAACACGTAGACTATCAGAGGCTGAACGAACGACACACGAACGATCCTACGAACTGATTCTCTCCGAAACGGCACTAACACTGATGATAAACTCGAGATCGCTTAATGCTTAATTACTGAAGAATTCTGCAAAAAGTCTGATAATTAATCGAGTCTATCCCTAATTATAGAGGCTGATTCGAGTCTGTTATGGGCCAAACTCGAATCCGGCCCAAGGCCCATTCGAGTTTGTCCACATTGACACTCTCGAATCTGCCTTCATTCGAATCTAGGGCTACATTCGAATTTATGACAGATTCGAATGTCAAGCCTTATATAATTCGAATCTAACTAATTCATATACTCAACTTAGCATTGGAACTTATGTTTTTTACCTTATGATTGATATTATCTTTGTACTTTATGTTTGAACTTCTTGTAATACGTTACATCAAGTTCAAACATACAAACACTAATAAATATCAACCATATATAAACATATATAACAAACACTTGCTAAAATCACAATGTAGGATCACTTAGACTGCTATCGTCACACAAGGTGTACCAACACGCTTCACATCTCATCTCGCAGACCCACCTACTATGCTAACCTCAAACTGTTGATCAGCGTCGATGTAATCTCAAGTCTCGAGGCCCTGGAGATCATAGTCTGGCCGCATGCCCTACGGCTCAGCGCATCAGCTACCACAATTGCCCTCCTCGGGTGGTACTGGATCTCACAATCGTAGTCTTTCAGCAACTCTAGACTACGCCGCTGTCGTATGTTCAACTCTTTTTGACTGAACAAGTACTGAAAACTCTTATGGTCAGTATACATAATAAACCGAGATCCATACAAATATTATTGCCATATATTCAACGCAAACACGGTGGCGTCTAACTCGAGATCGTGCACGGTATGGTTCTCCTCGTAAGTCTTCAGCTGGCACAAAGCATAGGCTATCACTTTGTCTCTCTGCATCAAGACACAACCCAACCCAACCCAGATCATGAAGTATCACAATACACCACGAAGTCATCTGTACCCTCTGGTAGTGCTAACACTGATACAACCGGGTCTTTAACTCTCTAATTGCATGCTCATGATCGTCGAACCACTCAAACAGTACGGATTTCTGTGTCAATCTTGTCAATGGCATGGCAATCCTCGAAAAGTCCTGAATGACACGTCTGTGGTACCCGGCGAGACAATCAAAGGAAGATAGCGGAGAAGAAGACACAGTAAAATATGCACAGAATATCACAGACACATATGAGCGATCTTCTCCAGAATCGAACAAAACATGTGCTTGAAGCCCGTTTAAAATATATGTACCAGAGACGACATCGGTTACATCTCGTGCCTCCTCAGCACTCGCCTGAAACACCAGTCCTCGACCCCTCGGAACCGTATCATGACGGCTTGAAGATGATGGCTCTACCCTAGCCCCCTGAACCGCCGGTGTTGGCTCTGGACACTCCCTCACCCTATGTCCGGCCTCCCACAACGGAAGCATAATGGCTCCAGAATGGTACACACGGCGGCAGCATGTCCCCACTAGCCGCATCTGTAACATTGCGGTAGGTCGGAAGAACACTGTCCGGAATGACGCTGATGACACTTTGGGCATTCCCGATCTCCATATGCACTATCAACTTGCCTGCAAGAATTCTGATTCGGTGCACTAAACTGCGTACTTTGTGCCTGACTCTGGGCCCCCGGTACCTAACTCTGACCCTGCCCCCGCAATCTCCTGTCTCTACCTCCATCTCTATCTCCTCTCTGCCCAGAACTCTGCCCCGAACCCTGCCCTGAAAAAAAATGCCACTGATCTGGCCGCTGATATATGGGAGCGTCCCCGGAGGACCTTCAGACACTCGAAGGCTGCTTCGAAGTCCTAACATGTTGCCGCTGGGAAGAGTGCTGCTCCCACTACTTAACTATCTCCGGCTCCCTCATGCGAGCCATCTCTAATGCCCTGGCGAAAGTAGGATTATCGTGCAGACCGAAAAACTCCCAGATGTTTGATCGTAACCCTTCAATGAACGCATCGGCCTTCCACCGCTTGGTATCTATATGCTACGTAGCAAACTGAGAATACTCGTTCAATCGATCAACGTACTGCTAAACTGACATCTCACCCTGCTGCAAATGGAGAAACCAGCGTTCCATCTTTCGCCTCTCATCTCGAGGGATATACTGCGACTCAAAAACGGCTCTGAACTGATCCCAAGTCATAGCGTAAGCTGCAGATGAAGTCATAGAAGACTCAATCGACTTCCACCACTAGGAAGCACCTACTTTTAGCAAGTTGGTTGCCTAACCGAGCATGTCCCTCGGATCAACATTAGCCACTCAAAAGACGGCCTCAAACTCTCTCTCCTAAGCCAAGGCCGTGCCTGGCTTACCATCGCATCTGAACTATGGTGGGGCTCTTGTCATAAAGTCCTTAAAGGATCCGCCTCTCTGTGCAGATGAGAAAGCACCAGTCTCTGACTCGGTCCCTGTCGGCTGAACAACCAGTCCCTGACCTTGACCCAAACCCTGCTGTCTATAAAAATCTGTCAAAATCTCTAGAAGATTGGACTTGCGGACGAACTCATCGCCCGCCGGCTTACCCGCGCCGGATCCCTCGCCTTGATCTGCCATACTGATCTGCACAAACCAAATTAATTAGATACAACAATTAAATCACCTAGCGTCATACAATAAGCCAGGTCAGGCAATCCACTAGTATAAATCTCAAAATGATCCCCCACGGCTCAAAAAAGGTTTAACTCAAGCATCCACTAACGATACTCAGGCTTCAAACCGCAAGCTCTGAGACCATCATGTAACACCCCTCCCGATTCACATAAATGTCACGTTAACACAATATCATAAGTGGCAATAACGCATAGGATCCCAGATACATGTGTCATAGGATAATGCAAATCACTGATAATTAAAAACTTTACACACAAAAGGTTAACAACATAATCGCAGTTTAGTAAAGATCATCCTGATTAAACTAATATAATATCCCTGGCTATCAGATACACATACTGATTACGTATTCCCAAAAAGACCTATCACATGCAGTTCTAAACATTAGCACATAACACGAATAGCAGTCCCTGTCCCTGTCCCCGTCCCTGACACCCAACACACATCTCAGGTATAATCTCAAAAGAATGAGATCTGAACCACAATGCACCATCCCTGTGGGGACCCTTCCCCGGCTAACAAACCGCATATAGTAGTGGTTAGCAAAAACCCTGTTGCGTAGGAGCGACCCGACCACAGACCCTGCCGTATATATACGCCCCAAGGACCGTTAGGGTAGTCAACCCACGTGATCCATTATCACGAGTCACTGTCTGTATGGGACTCATCGCGAACTCCCTGAAATAGATCTCATATGATGCATACACAACACATATAACAAGATAGACTTATGCATGAGGTTCACGTCCCTGTCTCAAACACATTATATAATAGATGCACAATAGCTACACAGCTAACTCTCAAAAGAGGTGCGCATTTGGAAAAGTACTCGAGTACTCACGTGATGGTCCTGAATGATTTACCGAACTCTGAACTCCCTGATCTAACTCAGCCCGCTGTCTGCTCGTCCTTGTAACGTACAGATCCCAACTGTTAATTCAAACCCAACTAATATACAAAACAAACCCATACATATAACTGACTCGGACCCAACAAGAAATCCCAATCAACCCCAACCCCAATCAAAAGCCGACCCAAAACCCCCAACCGGACCCGGCCCAACAGCCCTGATCGCGGACCGCGCTTGCCTCTCATCGCGACCGCGCCCACGCTGGCCGCGTCGCGACCGCGTTTGCAGGATCGCGACCGCGCTCCATGTAGTCTGGTTCGTCCCTGTTCTTCGTTCCAGGCCTGGCCAGGAGTTTTAAACTCCTAAATCGATTTCTAGCCACCCCAAACAAATATAATCAATACATAACAACCTTTACACGCATAGAACTATTTTACACAAACCCAACAACACATATCTCGAAATTCAGCAACCAAATCAAGATTTCATACCTTCTTGAGTTCATGAACACAAAGATGAAGATGATGGGGTTCAATCCGAATTTCAGCAACGATTTTCTTGAATTGGAATGGTTTCTTGCTGTTGAAGGCTCACGCACACACACAAATATTTTTCCTAGCTTCTACTTAAGGAAATAAAGGAAAAAAGGCAAACACGTCTATACACTTTCTATTTTTGAAAGCCCCGGACCCTGTAACCCGAACCCGATATCAAATTTTCGCTATTAATACCCTTTCAACCCATTAAGTCACGAGATTTCAATTATATAATTAATCCGCTAAAATTATAATCCGGTGACACGCAATCACGATCCTGGCATGTTTCAATCCACTAATCGGGATATAACTGGACCGATATAATATTATTAAAATAAATATCCACTAAAAATAAATCCACATACCAGGTCCAAAATCAGGATGTTACAAAATCCATATAGTATATTTTTAAAACATATTTTTTAAAAGATAAATGTTTAATATATATAATTTAAATTTACTTTAAATGGAAATGAGTTATTTAAAAACTATTTTAGAATTATAATTGTATGAAACTACAACAGTTTGTTTAAATTTTTAGAAAATAATTATAATATAATATCTTAACAATATAAGTATATTTGATATTAAATAACATTTTCCATTAGAATAAACAATCATTTTTAAAAATTACAGAATTTTAAATTTAAATACAACATTTAATGAAAAATATTGTTAAATTCATTATATTTTGATAAGAACAAATAAATATTTAGGTAAAAATTTTTCTAAAATAATCATTTTATAATAAATAATCCATATTATAAAATGCATTTTTTTAAATTCAATATTTATTTTTATTTATAATTATAAGATGAATAATGGTATTTATCATATATAAGAATATTATTAAATAACCCTAATCTATATTATAGATATATATTAGCAATCATTGAAATCAATATTATAGACGTATGTTTAGTAATAAATAGGTTATATATATTTTTACTCATATTCTAAATTGATAAAAAAAAAAATAGAATTTTAAATGGATTGTAGTTGATAACTATTAGAAAATAAAATTTTTAGTTTGTCAAATATTTGTATTTATCAAATATGATTTAATAGAAAATTAAAAATTATTAATATTGTAATTATAACAAATAAATATTCACAATAAAATATGTTTGAAACACGAATTACATGATAAATTAAAAATCACATTATAATATGCGTCTTTTTAGTATAAAAGCAAGATTTTTATATATTAATTGTAATATTAAAATTATTATAGATATTAATGCATAAATATTTTTAAATTGTTTATGTCAATCCATAATTTTATATAATCAATAAAGCCAAATAATAAAATATGTGAAAAATTATTTGGTTGGTTAATCGAGATAAATTCTCTATTATTTCTTGTTTTTATAAAAAGATATTTAGAAATTTAAAAGTATTTAATATCATATTAAAACACATAGTATATAATTTAAAATATATTGATAATGTACAAATTTAAGAAAGAAAACATATTTTGAATAGATTGATTTTTTTTTATTTTTCAATTGTAGTATTATAAGTATCACATTTATTGATAGTTAATGTATATATTTAAATTTTTGACACAATTAAATTAATTTGTGTAACTAATAAATCTAAATAACAAAAATTTATAGTAAATAAAAAGTTTTATCTGTGGATATATTATCTATTATTATAATAAATATATTTAACTAAGATATAAAAAAAATTTCACTTCAAAATATTTTTAGGAAAACATTTAAGTTACTAATATTTTTTTAAGCATGGTTATAGAAGTTAAATACAATAATTACATACTTAATTGTATTCTGTTTATTTAATCAAAACATTAATTAAATTATATAAGTAGTAGAGTTATAATTCAAGGAAAAACAGGAGGGAAATTTTTTTTTTTTTGGTGTAAGGAGAGAGTGACATGTGGCACAAATCGTTTTGTTTTAGTAATATACCAGTATATTACTCGTAATTACACAGAATAGTAGATAACTTGTTTTTTCAAAACTATATATATATATATATATATATATGAAAATTTATTACAGAAACTACAAATAAAATAACAATATTATATTGTTAAAGTGATTATAGAAAATATGTAAAATGGGTTAAATGTAAAATACATAACTAAAAATTAAATAATAACCAAAAAAGGAAAAAAAAAATTATAAAAGCTAAAAAGTTTGGATAAGAAGCCAACAAAAGATGTGAATTATAGACTCAGATTTAAATTTAAAATCCAAAATAATAGGAGTTATGGACTCAAATTTAAATTTGAAATAAAAAATAATAGGATGATATTTTATTTCTAAATTAATTTAATTAATGCAATTATTATTTTAATATGAAAATTATTGATTATCCACGTTATGCCAAGTGGCATTCTAGTTAGGCGCCAAGTGACATCTATTTACACTTTTAATAGAATAGATAGATAAATTAGTAAATGAAATATTCAATTATGGAAAAAGACGGAAAAATGAAAGTTTAATGCGATTAAGTAACATGTGCTTGTCCTGAATTTTCTTTTATTAATATATATATATATATATATATATATATATATATATATATATATATATATATATATATATATATATATATATATATATATATATATATATATATATATAGAATATGGTTCGAGAGAGTACCACCCAAATGCAGCGCACCAGAAGGTACCACCTTTAAAAAAACTTTTTTAAATTTTTTTTTCATAAACATGTTTTAATTAACATTATGAAGATCGTATGTAAATTTCACATACATTCACATCTCCTAACTCCTAAAAAATGATGTGAACACACACTTACATAATTTTGAAGACATGTGAACATGCATTTATGTGATGTGTGTTTTCATGCACTTAGAGTGTTCGGATTTGCGTCAAATTCACATATGATCTGTGTAATGTTAATTAGAACATGTTCATGAAAAAAAATTTCAAAAAAATTACTTTTAAGGGTGGTACCTTCTGGTGCGCTGCATTAGAGGTGGTACTCACTTGAACCTAAATCTATATATATATATATATACTAATTAAAATATAATTGAAGAATTAACTATTGAAAAAACATGTTTGTTTTTGTCTCTTTGAAGTCAACATCTAGACCCAAAAAAACTGAAAAACATACCAAAGAATAAGACAATTTATTGGCCATCCTGAATTTGTGGATGTATTACCTACTTTTGGACTACTAAGTACCACATGGCACCACTCTCCCCTCTCTCTGGCCGATCTCTTACCTTGTTTTCTCCATCGTCATTTTGTGGGTGTTTTCCTCTTTGGGTGGATTTCACAACGTTTCATCGATCATTGTGTCGTTATTCATAAATTCAAACAAAGAAACTTCCTTTCAATCAACTAAGTTTAGCATGTTTATTTGTAGATCAAATTAAAGGGATTTGATATTAGGGACCTTTCTTTATAGTTCTCTTCAATTCCATCCTATCGTTCCCAAAAGATGACAACGATATTGTGTCTTCATCTTGATCTCCATCTTCGACTGATCAGGAAAGATGCAGGTTTCTTAAGGGTTCGGTAGTTATTTTACCCTTGATAGATGTAATATGTTCATCATCAAACAGAGATTTACATGCGAAGAATGGTTGGTTTTGTATATTAACATCACCAAAATAAAGATATAAATTCGTTTTTCATTAAAACATTCTAAATTTAGTTAGAGTTCACGTTAAAAGAAACACAGATTAATCTAGGAAGTTTCCAGTTATTTGCTTTTCTACATTCTCTTGGAAAAAGTTTCTCATTTCTAGTTTTTCTTTTTTTGTTATTTTGTGACCATTTTGTCTCTAGATGAAGAAGGAAATTCGACAAACGCATCTGAAAACATTAGCCCTTTATTTTCTGATACTTGTATGTGGCATAGGGCTCGGGGCAACATTAATTTTTTGCCTTTATAGTATACCGTTAAACTCGAAGCCTAAGCAAATTTTTGCGTTCCAAGATCCGTCTACGATGCTGGAAGAACCAACAGGATTCTATGCTATAAATCCTCATGTGCCAAAACCAACGGAGAGCACTACGCCAACCACTAACGTTGTGGTCACAAATGTCACAGGGAGCTTTAAAGAAGAAGCACAGCAACCAACTGAAACACCAAGACCGTCTTTGTCAAGTGCGTTTTTACATAGAATGAAAGACGATGAGTTGTTTTGGAGAGCGTCGATGGTTCCTAGAATACGCAAAACTCCATTCAAAAATATACCGAAGGTTGCTTTCATGTTTTTAGTTAGAGGAAGGTTGCCATTGTCTCCCCTTTGGGCGAGATTCTTTCGTGGTTACAATGGCTTTTACTCGGTTTATGTTCATACTCAACCGTATTTTGTTGGTGAAGTGGCCGCTGAACCTATGTTTCAAGGACGAAGAATTCCAAGTGAGGTATGTTTAATCCTTCAATCATTCAATTTTGCTTTATTTAAGTTGTACGTGTTTTTATCATTAGGATGCATGTGTTTGTTACTGTGGAATGTACATGCATTAATGACAATAGAGATTTTTATATAGTTAATTTTATAACCATTAGAAGGTCATACCCTATTAAATAACATTTATTTCATTCCTTTTACTAATTTATAGTGCTCTTTTGATTTTTCATGTTGACAATCAATAATTGGAATCCTCCATCATCTTATTAGTGTATATATTCTCATGGTCATTGTTAGAAAATCAATATAATTTTTATTATTTCAATTTCTTTTTCATTCCATACCAAAACACACCATGATTCATGTATCGATAATTACAAATCAATTAATTAGTTACACATACGTACGTACATGCATGTGTATGTATCTATGTATGTGTCGTTTAATTAATACTTAATTTAATGTTACAGTTAACATGTTTATTTTCTTAATATTAATTCATTTGTAATTTTTTTCTATTTTTATTGACGTTTAAGTTGTGTCATATACCTTTAACACTGTTATCCCTATCGCTGTATTGTATTACAAAAGTAAGTACATATTGTTACATTATAATCTTTTTCGATTGTGAGGATTACTAATGTACGTTCTACTATAGATTAATTCATTTGTTTTTAGTTTACTAAGAACAATGGTTTCTTCGCTAGAAGCCTAAAAGTTTATAAACGGATTTTCACGTGTAACCTTCAGATTGCTAAAAATAAGCATACATCAACATATATATTCTGTCATTCACTTCATTTATTATCCATTTTACAAATTTGAAATTTAGACTCCTTATTAGGAAGTGAAAGAGATGCACATTCATCAAAATTACGATTACAACGATGAAATATGTGACGTAAAATACATGATGCAGGTCGTTACGTGGGGAGAGATAAGTATGGTGGAAGCCGAGCGTCGCCTATTAGCAAGTGCATTACTTGATTTCTCAAACGAAAGATTTGTCCTCCTTTCGGAGGCATGCATTCCTCTTTACAACTTCTCAACTATCTATCCATATCTCATTAACTCCAAGAAAACATTTGTTGAGTGCTATGATAAAGAAGGACCCGTTGGGCGTGGACGATATGATAACCACATGCAACCGACAGTCACATTAGAACAATGGCGAAAAGGGTCTCAGTGGTTTGAAGTTGATCGCCATCTAGCGCTTGAGATCATCTGTGACAAGAAATATTATCAATTGTTTCGAGACTACTGTAAGCCTGCTTGTTATTCAGATGAGCATTACATACCAACATTCTTGAATATAGAGTTTCCGTACAACAATTCGGATCGGACGTTGACTTACGTCGACTGGTCAAAAGGTGGACCTCATCCATACAAGTTCGGAAAGTGGGAGGTTACAGTTCCTTTATTAAAACAAATGCAGAATGGAACGGAGTGTATGTATAATGGACAACCCACAAGAATCTGCTTCTTGTTTGCTAGGAAATTTGTACCAAGTTCTTTGCTTAGGTTATTAGAGCTTGCTCCTGAGGTCATGCATTTTTGAAATTAACATGTAAAACCATTAATTCCAACAAACATAAATGCATTTTTATTACTTTTGAATTTTTGGTAGATGGTAAAACAAAAAAGCGTGCTGCTATATATTCGAGAATTTTTAATTTTTTTGGTTAATTCTTCTTGTTATTTTGTTAGTTAACTATATTATTGACCATGTATTATACGAGTATGTTTAATAAATAAGTTTTTTTAAAATCTGCATATAATTATAAAATATTATTACACAAAAAAAATTAAAGCATTCATGTTAAAATGTTTTGATAAATTTTTTGAGTTCTTATAAAATATTAATTTAAAAGTCATGATTTTAGCATAAACATAGTTAACACAAAATTTTAATAAGCGTATCTACGTTCCGGCCAGTTTTATAATATTTGCTGATGTGTTATTATCATCTTATTTGAATTCAATAATATCAAAATTTTCATACGGCAATCATTTTATATTATTCAATATATAAAAGTTATAAAATATCGATTGATATTTAGGTTTTACATGGTTGAATTTCATAAATTTTATTAGAAATATTTTTATTAAAAATATAAATATAATTTAAGGTGACTTTAAATGAAAATAAATTATTTAAAAACTATTTTTGAATTATAACAACTACAACAGTTTCTTTAAATTTTTAGAAAATAATGATAATATAAAATTTAATCAACAAGTATAAGAAGAAACTGGAGAAGTCTCGACAACAGATGTGCACTTGCCAACTGAAAGTACAACCTATTCAACCTCCAGAATCTTTTGAAACTCCTATCTCAGATACCTTACCGTCTACATCTGAAGCCATCCCCCCGACTTCCCTATTTAGATCTAAATCCCAATCAAAACCACATCCAACCGTATCCACATACTTTCAAGTGGACTAGAAATCACCCAACAGAAAATATCATTGGTGATCCTTCTGCTTCAGTCCAAACCAGAAGAGCCACTATAAACGAGTGCTTATTTTCCAATTTTCTCAGCAAAATTGAGCCGAAGAATGTGAAACAAGCTCTTCTGGACGCTGATTGGATTGTCGTAATGCAAGAAGAACTGAATCAGTTCAAACGGTTGAAGGTCTGGAGACTTGTAGAGCGACCTAAAGATAAATCTATCATTGGCACGAAGTGGATCTTTAAGAACAAGAAGAATGAAAATGGAGTCATCATTCGTAACAAAGCACGACTCGTTGCCAAAGGATACACTCAACAAGAAGGGATCGACTATGATGAGACATTTGCACATGTTGCAAAAATAGAAGCGATTAGGATGTTTCTAGCATTTGCTGCTCATAAAAATTTCACTGTTTATCAAATGGATGTTAAAACTGCGTTTTTAAACGGGGAATTAACTGATGAAGTATATACGTATCAGCCCGAAGGCTTTACTGATCCTTCAAAACCTGATCATGTATATATTTTAGACAAGTCACTGTACGGCCTTAAACAAGCACCGCGTGCTTGGTATGATGCACTTTCAACATAGTTATTGAAATGTGGATTCAACAAAGGTGCAGTTGACACAACCCTGTTTATAAAACGTCAAGGGCCGGATATTATAGTAATACAAATATATGTAGAAGATATAATATTTGGGTCTACAAATCCTGAATTTTGTAAGAAATTCGCTTACTTAATGTCCCAGAAATTCGAAATGAGCAAGATGGGAGAAATAAATTTTTTCTTAGGTTTACAAGTTAAACATTTAACTGATGGTATTTTTATAAATCAGTCAAAATATATACAAGACATGTTAAAGAAATTTAACATGGTCAACAGTACTCCTATGAAAACTCCCATGGCTCCGGATTCAAAGTCCAAACTCGATGAGGACATTTCACGGAAACCTGTAAATGTAACTCATTATCGCAGAATAATCGGGTCATTAATGTATTTCACAGCCAGTAGACCGGACATTATGTTAGCTACATGTGTTTGTGCTAGATATCAGGCGAATCCAAAAGAATCACATTTAATAGCTGCTAAAAGAATTTTAAGATATCTGAAGGGAACACCAAACCTTGGTTTGTGGTATCCCAGAAAATCTTCATTCAATTTAACTGCTTCATCTGATGCTGATCACGCAGGTGATAAGATGGACAGAAAAAGTACGTCTGGTGCAGTTCAATTCTTAGGTGACAAACCCGTCTGCTGGTCATCCAAGAAATAACACTGTGTTTCATTGTCTATAGCTGAATATGTTGCTGTTTCATCATGCTGTTCTCAGGGTTTGTGGATGAAGAGCCAACTACGAGATTACGGGTTTACACCATAGAAGATTCTGATATACTGTGATTCTCAGAGCGCAATTGCTATTGCATCAAATCCTGTGCAACACTCAAAAACAAAAGACATCGACATTCGGTATCATTTTATTACGGATCACATTGAAAATGGGAATATAGAATTATACTTTGTTCCTCCTGAATATCAACTAGCTGATTTGTTTACCAAAGCATTAGATGAAAAAAGTTTTAATTTTTTGGTATACAAATTGGGTATGTTGAATCATTAAATTTAATTAATTAAGTAGTTTCAATTTATAATTTTAAATTTACATGTTTTTTTTATTCTAATCTGATGTTAAATTCTTGAATTTTAAAAGTTTAAATTTTTCAGAATTCAACAGATATGAATTGTCATGTGCCGGGGGAGCTAAAAATAATTTTTATCTGATTTTGAGAAAATCTGATAAAATTTATCTGATATTTTGTAGGGGGAGCTGATTTGCAAATTACGATATACATCTGAGAGGGAGCAGCATTCTAAAATTAAAGGGGGAGCATATTATGTTTTATAATTTTTTTTAGTTTTTATTTTAGTTAAATTTTTTTTTTGTTTTTTGTGCGTGTTCTCAAAATTTTTTTAGTTTGTTTTATTTTTTTTTGGTTTTTGTTTTAGTTGTAAATTTTTTTGAAAGGATATTGGGTTTTGAATAAATGGGTTTATATTTGGTGAATGTGGGCCGGCTAATGTCAAAGTTGAAATTCAAATATGGGCCGGGTACCGGGTAATTTCAAAATTTTGAAATTCAACTATAAAGTTGAATTTCGAATTTCAAATTAAACTTTTCTGCTAAACCTCCTATTCACCGTCTTCTTCCAAACTTTTCTTCCCCATTAAGAAACCTCAAAAACCGTAATATCTTCGGTTATTTCAGACTACAAAGCAACTAATTGTGAGTTTATATTCAGTTCTATGATGTTGTTTTTCAGTTTTAGTCATTTGTTCTTCAGGTTTACCCGTATAAATGTTGAATATCAGTGTTCGTATAAAATGTAATAGGGTGTTCATGGTCTTTCAAAATTTGTGTTTGATACACTGAAATTAATTGTGTGGTGGTTTGCGGTTTATGAATCTGAACATGAATCTGAAATTTCATGGTTCAATTCAACTCACACAAACAGAAATTTGAAATTTTATTTCAAAAAGCTTCGAGTTCATACTTTTCTGAATTTTGGATTTTTAACAGCCATGTTGTTGTTTTCAATCAAAATTCAGTAAAACAAAGTTGTTTGAAATTGTTTTTCAAGTGGGGAACAAGTTTTAAATCAGTGATAAAGTCCTTGGAATTAATTTTTTGAAAAATCAGAGTATAAGGACTTGTATATAATTTCAAAGAACTTTCTCGATTGAAAGTATAATCGAGAAAAACATCTCAGTGTCAATCGAGAAAAGTTATGCTTAATTCGAGTTGACCACTTTGTCAATCGAGTTGAACATATGATTTGATCAGGTTGGACTTAAGAATTGATCGAGTTGAACTTAAGCTTTAATCGTGTTGGACTATATACTCATTCGAGTCCTTTCATGACTCATTCGAGTTGGACTTAACATATACTCGAGTCATTTCTTTCATTCGAGTCTAGTTGCATTTCATTCGAGTTAAGTTATAGTTCATACGAGTTGGCCTTATTCTTCATTCGAGACTCTTCAAGAGTTAATTGATAAGTGTTTCATTTCATTCGAGTTGGATCTGTTCTTCATTCGAGAATTATTTAAGAGTTAATCGAGTTGTTGATTACACGTACTCGAGGAATGTTACTTTTCATTCGAGTTGATATATAAGCTTAATCGAGTATCATCATATGTCATTCGAGTTTCTTCATAGATACATTCGAGATTCATTACATTTCAATCGAGTTTATTCAAGTGTCATTCGAGTTTTATTCAAAATTTTTCTTAAGTGTTGGGATTTTAGTGTTTTAAGAAAAATGTAACATTTTTTCAAGAAATTGTTTTAAATCTATTTTTTTCTCTTGCTCTTCAGTCAGATCTGATGAAATTATGATAGGCAACGTGTCATTCTGACCTAGAAAATCATATTTCAAATGAGATGGCAACTCCTTCAATTCTAGAGCAGGTGGTTGTTCTATTGAAGTTTTGGCTGACTTGGGTAAATTAGTCGGTAATTTTTCAGTCCTATGGGTCCACGGTGGTTGTTTTGACTCCAATGTGGATTCCATGACTACTTCTAACTCTTTACACTCAGTATGATTTAACTTGGCTAATTCATTCTCAGCAAAGAATAATTCAGTAGCATCTTTGGTGTTGATTATCGAACTATGCTGCTGCGCAAGTTCATCCACCATGTCTATAAGATAACATTCTAAATCAATAGTAGAAACACTTGAAGCATTAAATACATTCAGTCTTAATTTCCTATTACCAAAGGCAATATCCACTGCTCCTTTCCTACAATTAATTTGTGCATTAATTGTGGCTAAGAAAGGTCTTTCTAGGATAATGTTGATTATCTCCCATTGAACTTTCGGTGTCCAACACTAGGAAGTCAACTGGATAGTAAAAATCTTCAATACCTCTTAGGCACTTGGTTGATTGATCTGTGTTGGTACATCCTGTGTGACGATAGCAGTCTAAGTGATCCTACATTGTGATTTTAGCAAGTGTGTGTTATATATGTTTATATATGGTTGATATTTATTAGTGTTTGTATGTTTGAACTTGATGTAACGTATTACAAGAAGTTCAAACATAAAGTACAAAGATAAAATCAATCATAAGTAATAACATAAGTTTCAACACTTAGTTGTTTATGTAAAAGGCTAGATTCGATTCATACAAGGCTTGGCATTCGAATCTGTGATAGATTCGAATGTAGCCTAGAATCGAAGAGCCCAGATTCGAGAGTGTCTTGGTGGACAGACTCGAATGGGCCTTGGGCCAGATTCGAGTTTGGCCCACATCAGACTCGAATCAGGGTCTATAATTAGGGATAGACTCGAGATATAATCAGACTTTTTGCAGAATTCGTGAGGAATTGAGCTTAAAGCGATCTCGAGTTTATCAGCTTGGTGCGTGTTCTTTCGGAGAGAATCAGTTCGTAGGATCGTTCGTGTGTCGTTCGTTCAGCCTTTGATAGTCTCCGTGTTTCGTAGTTGAGAGTTGTTTCCGTCTAACCGTTAACGAGGATTCCGCACTCGTTGACGGCTCCGCGTCTAGATAGATCTCGTAGTGGTAGACCTTACAATCTGCCAGTTGTAAGATAATATCAGTTGTTCGTAACTGACCTAGATCTTGTTTATCAAACAAGTTTCCTGGTAAAATATTAACACTAGCTCCAAGATCGAGCAATGCCTTTTTAATCTGCACATTTCCTATTGTCACTGGAATCAATGGTGATCCAGGATCTTTCAGCTTAGGAGGTAGAGAACTAGAAACTACTGCACTCAACTGTTCAGTTAGATTGATCTGCTTTGGGAGTGGACCTTACACTTTCTTTTCTGAGTACAGAGATCTTTTAAATATTTGGCATAAGATGGAACCTGTTGAATGGCCTTTATCAGAGGAATATTGATCTTAAATTGATTAAATAAATCCCAAAGATCCTCTGGTTGTGGGCCTCTTTTGCCGTATGGAGAAGATTTTGGATTTTCTAAAGCAGCAGGATAAGGAGGAGGAATTGAAGTACCCTGACTCTTATCCGCCTCCCCAACTTTAGGTGTTGGAATATCTGCTTTAATTGGCTCTTTAAAAAAAACCTTCTTAGGAACCTCTTTCTTCTTTGGATCCTCTTTCTCCTCACACACGACTTTAGTGTCGGTATCTTCTTCTGCCTCTTTCTCTTTAGGCATCATTATTTTATTGTTTACCTCTCTTTCACTCCTTAGTGTGGTTATCTTAGCTATTTCATTAACTTCGTTAATCTCATGTTTCTTATCTTTGTTATGATGATGGGCGTGTGAAGGATTGGGAACAGTATTGCTAGGAAGCTTCCCCTCGTCACGCCTAGTAAGCGACTCAGCTATCTGACCCTCTGGCGAGTTAACATCTCCATGGTCTTAGTACTGATAACTGATTGATGTTTCATAAATTCAGCAAACTCTGCAAATTGTGCAGAAGTCATAATTGATTCTACTTGAAATTGTGGTTGATCACGATGATTTGACATATACTATCGCTCATGCTTAGCTGCTGAAGTTGAACCATATTGATATTCTCTCTTGGGTGGTTCTTATCTCGGTTTGGATTGATGATCGGTAGGTTGATCATTTTTCCATCAAAAGTTGGGATGGTTTCTCCATCTCGGATTGTATGTATTCGAAAATGGATTATCCCTCTCTCGATGAGCTCTAAATCCGTAAACTTCATTAGCAAATTCCTCAGTGGATTACACTTGAGGGCATGCTTCTGAATGATGCGATGGATCTCCACATGTAACACAATTAATTGATACACTAGGGTTTGAAAAACCCTTCATTAATTGGTCCATTTTCTTTCCTAATTCTGAAATTTCAGTTTTAACCTCACGTTTCCAGGCATTATCTATGCCCATAACTTGAACTCCTATGGTATTTTCAGAATCAGCTTGGTCTTTAAGACCTTTGCCGAGTTGATTAAGCAACTTCCAAGCTTCATCGTCTTCTTTTCCTAAAAATGTGCCTCCTGAGGCAGCTATGATCATATTACGACTTTCTTGACACACACCATCAAAGAATGTTTTGATAAGCATCCATTTGGGTACCTCGTGGTGTGGACAAGCTCTCAGTAATTATTTCATACGATCGAACGCTTCGTAGAATTGTTTGCCCAGTTTTTGTTTAAATCCGGTAATTTCCTTTCTTTTCTCAGTTGTCTTACTAATGGGGTAATATTCATTAAGGAATTCACGTTTCATTTTATCCCATATTTTAATGCTATTGGTTGGTAAGGATACAAACCAATTCTTCGCTTTCGCTATTAACGAGAATGGAAATAATCGAAGTTTTAAACCATCTATGGTTATACCTCGAACATGGTTTGCTTTAAAAATAGCTGTGAACTCAGCTAGATGTTCATAGGGTTCCTCAATTGGCATCCCTCGAAAGATCGGAAGAATTTTAAATAATTGAGGACGAACTTTGGGTTCGTTCTCGTTTTCGGGATAACGAATTGGAGACGGATCGGGCACATCACCTGGGCGATAATGCGACTCAACCGTACGTCTCGGTTGATCACCCATTCTAACAACTATGTGCTCGGGTTCTTCTTGATCATGATTTCGTGGCGAAACCGGAGGGCTTTCTAAATTAGGAATCTCTGAATCGGGAATTTCTTCCTCTTGTGCGCTTAAATTCTCCGTGATTAATTGTTGATTTTGAATCCTGACAGTCTTTCAGTTCGATCTCGCTAATTTTTTGATTTCGGGTTCGAATTGTCGCGACAATCCTTTAGCCGATCGACGTGTGCGCATACACTAAATAAAATATTACTAAAGATTAAAGACTTAATTAAACTAATATTTTTAGTGGTAAAGTAGAGGACTACAATTGCCTTTTTAAATTTAATTTTTTTTTATTTGATTTTTAATAATTGTAAAATAAAATAAAATAAAGACTAAAAATAACCAACGAAAGGAACTTAAACCTAATTACTTAAAACTAAGGCAACAAACTAACTTTAAACCTAAACTACGGTTACACTCCCCGGCAACGGCGCCAAAATTCTTACGGGCCTTCGTTGTGACCCGCCGATATAATCCTTAAATCCACTAATTAGCTAGAGAAGTAAGGGTCGAATCCACAGGGAGTGTGGTCGTAATTAGGATTAGGTTATTAGCCTTATAGGAATAGATTTATTGAAAGCATGTAAATTATGAAATTGTGGATTTGAATGAGTTGTTTAGAATAATGATTTGCTATTGCTTGTAACTAAAATTAAGAACGAAGTAACTAACGAAGAAGATAAACAATCAATATACGAATAACCATTCACGGAATCACCAGGCATAAGTATTACTCACTATAATTTCATACAATGATCACATAGACAAATTCAATTGCGATACTAAATTATCAAATGTGTTTTGACCAATAACTCGGCATAGCGTATGCAACATTAATACTCGTCTTAATCTGTTGGGAAATATTTTAAGTAGTTCAAGCTGTTAGTTAGATTTCTCAAACTGTTAGCAGATTTTCTGTGTAATTACAATGTTCAAGCTGTTAGTTGAGTAAGTTCGAGCTGCTACTTCAAAAGTTCAAGCTGCCAGTGCAAAAGTTCAAGCTGCTCAAGTTCAAGCTGCTCAACAAATAAAGTTCAAGCTGCTCAATAGTTCAACAAACAGAAAGTGCTGAAATTCAGGAAAAGATTTATATTTGAAGATTCAAGCATATCTACTACCAGAAGAAATCAGAGTTCCTCAAGGAAACAATTCAGAAGACTTAATATATAGATAGAATAGGTTTTTCTATTGTAACTCTGCACGTACAAGTTTTGATTAAATTGTAATTGCTTTCTGATCAAGTTTCTCAAGCCTCTAAGGTTGTAAAACCCTAAGAACAGTTTGTGTTCTTCGTCTAATCAAACAGATTAGAGGTGATTGTAATCAGTGAGTTGGCAATACAGAATATTTGATTTTTATTATGATTATGTGCTATTTGTTCTGAAAGTTTTTCTTAAAAACAATTAAGTGTTATTCCGCAAACTTCTTAATTGGACTTTGATTCATTACAAGGTTATTGGTTTTATACTCTGATTTATTCAAACCAGTTAATCTTAGGTGGTAATATATATATATATTTTTTTTAATCCTGACAAGTGGTATCAGAGCCACTGGTTTTTCTTTGTTTTCAAAGTCAGAAGCTTTCTTTTAAAATTTTTATTTTTCTGCAATGGAATTTGATAATAGCAGTAGTGGATCTGGGCAAGGACTCAAAGTGCCTATGCTCAAACCCACTGAGTTCAAGATGTGGAAACTCAGGATTAAACAACACATTCAATTTATTGATTATGCCATATAGGAAGCTGTTGAATATCCTCCTGTAGTTGATCCTGAACTAGATGCTGAGGGCAAGCCTATAAAAACACCTCCAAAGACTGAACTTAAAAGAAAGGCTTGAATGAATGAAGTGAAAGCTCTTACTCTCTTACAGATAGACATTCCTAATGCTTATCAGCATCAGTTTAAAAAGTTCTATACTGCTAATTCTCTTTGGGTTGCTTTAGAGAAAAGATTTGCTGGCAATGCTAGCACCAAAAGGAATCAAAAAGATCTTCTTAAACAGCAATTAAAATTTTTCTAGTGGCAAGAATGAAAACCTTACTCAAATTTTTGACAGGTTTAATAAACTGATTAGTGAATTGGAGAGTGCTAAAGTCAGCTTGGATCAAGATGAAGTAAACAGAAAAATTCCTTTGATCACTTGGTGAAGAGTGGACAGTCTATGCTGCTCAATGGAGAACCAAAGTTACTCTTGATGAAATAGAGTTGGATGATCTTTACAACAGCCTGAGAACGTTTGAAACTGAGATTGAGAATAAAAAGAAATCCTTTTCTTAAAATCATAACACTGCTCTGCTGTCATTAGCATTAACTGATAAATCTAACTGTTGTGATTCCTTTTCAGGTATTGATGGTAACTCTACTGAAGTTCATTAAGAAGCTTTTGTTGCAAATGATGGACTGTTTGCTCTAAATGCTGAAGATTTATAACAAATCCATCCAGATGATCTTGAAGAGATGGACTTGAAATGGCAGCATGCTATGTTGACTATGAGAGCCAAAAAATTCCTGAAGAGAAATGGCAGACCAAACTTTCAAGCCAGACCAGAAGGCAAACCAGCATTTGATAAATCAAAAGTTGAATGCTTTAAATGCCACAAGCTTGGACACTTTGCCAGAGAATGTAGATCCCAAGGTCAACAGCCACCAAGACCCCAACAAACTAATAAAGCTTCATCATCACAAGCACTTGTTTCTCAAGAAGATAATGTGTTTGACTGGAGTGATCAGACAGAAGAGGAGTTTCAAAATCAAGCTCTTATGGAAGAAACATCTAATGTTACTTCCACTGAACTACCATCTGAGGTAAATGCTAAACTCTGTTCTCAAATATGCAAAAATATGGTTAAAAAATACAGAGATCATAATGAGAGCATGTGCAAAACTCTAGCTAAGATGGAAGAAAGGAGATATGAGTACATGCAGGCCATAGAAGATCTTGAAAAATAGATCAATGACTATAAAGATAATGAGATTCAGATGGGACATGATAGAACATATCATGAGTGGGAGAAAAAGGAACTGAATAAGAAAATAGAGACCCTAAATAAAAAATTAGATGAGGCTGAACAGAAGGTGTTAGAAGCTAACAAGAAAATAGAATCTGTTAATATAGATCTAGGAAGCTTCAAACTGGCAAATCAAAAGCTAGAACACCTAATGGAGGTTCAATTTAAAGATAGGGTAAAATCTCAGCTCAATCCCAAAGAAGGTATAGGATACAGAGCCACTCCACCCCCATACAACAACAAATACATTCATCCCATGACTGAAGTTGCTGATAGGCTTGTTAATGAACCATTAGATGAGACAATGACAACTGTAGATCCTATCATTGAAAACAGTCCTGAATCTAAAGAAGAACTGATTCCAAATGAAGACAGTGACTGTAAAGAAGTTGAGAGAAAACCCAAAACAATGAGTGCACCTATAGAGACCCCTAACCCCAGTGAGAAAGGAAAGGAGAAGATGAGTGTATGCAATGTTGCTGCACATGTTTCTGTATCTTCTAACTATAACATTGCATCTTCCTAAAAAAATTAATAAAAAGGGTAAGACTGTTCCAATTTGCACATGCCAAAAGCATGGTGTCCAAAAGTTTCCCAAACAACAGCAGGTAAGGGGAAATCAAAGGAACAAGAACCAGTTATGATCTAACAAAACTGGTTCTCAAATCAAAACAGTCAAAAGATGTTTCCACTGTGGCAGGAAAAACCATTTGGCCAGACATTGTTTGTATAAACCATCTGTTGCAAAACAGACTGTGCTTCAAAAACAGGCATCTGTTCAAAACACAAAAAATTCAAAGGCCAAATCTCCTGTTACACCAGTTCCAAAGAAGATAGTTTACCTAAGGTACTTAAAAGTCAATAAAAGACAGCCTACACACCAAAAACAAGTTTTAGCAAAAATCCAAAGCAAACATTAAAAAGGTATGGTGTGTTCAAGGCAAAATCACAGATCAAACTGCTGATGCAAGTATTGAGACTGTTAAGTCTAAAGTTGGAACTGGTAGTGTAAATTCTAAAGCTGTTAGCACTAAAAAACCCAGTTCAAACTGCTAAGTCTAAACTGGAACTGATACTGGATCATCTGAGATTGTTAATGAAAAGGTTGGAAAGAACACCTGGAAACCTCATGTCATAACTAAATACTCTTTACAAAATCCACCAGTGGATCTCACTAAGTATAAAAAGAAACAAACAGTGTTTATTTATGTCAATGCACAAGGACAACCCAAAACCAATTTGGTTTGGGTTTACTCCACTACTAACTAAGCTTTTATTTGTGCAGGGCACCCACAGGACCCAACATAACACAAGATGGCATATGGATAGTGGATGCTCTAGGCACATGACAGGCAATTCAGAATGCTTGTCAAATTACAAAGTCTTTGAAGGAGGATTTGTTGCATTTGGTGGAAATTCCAAGGGAGGTAAGGTAACAGGTAAGGGTAGTGTCAAAGCAGGCAATATGATCTTCAATGATGTTTTGTATGTTGAACAGCTTACGTATAATTTACTAAGTGTGTCTCAAATATGTGATAAACAAAACATTGTTCTATTCACAGATTCTGAGTGTATTGTCCTTTCAAAAGATTTTAAAATCCCTGAAAATCTTGTTTTACTTAGAACACCAAGGAAGGACAATGTCTACTTTTTGGACACAGATATTTTGTCAAAATCAAATACTTTGAGCTGTTTTATATCCAAAGCATCATCTAATGAGTCTGCTCTTTGGAACAGAAGGATGTGTCACATGAACTTCAACTCTATGAATGTTTTAGTCAAAAAGAATTTGGTAAGAGGTTTACCACAAAAGGAGTTCATCTGTGATGATCATTGTGTAGCATGTCTTAAAGGCAAGCAACACAAAACTTCTCATAAGGCCAAAGAAGTAAATTCAATCTTATCTGCTCTTCATCTTATTCATATGGATCTCTTTGGTCCAACATCTGTGTTGAGTTTGAATAAAAGAGCTTACTGTTTAGTCATTGTTGATGATTTCACCAGATTTACATGGGTCTACTTTCTTAGGACTAAGGATGAAACTGCTGAGCTAGTCAAATCCTTTATCCTTAAGATAGAAAACCAATCAAACTTAAAAGTTAAGGTGATCAGGTCAGACAATGGAACTGAATTTAAAAATTATGTCTTAAACAATTTCTGTGAGTCTAAAGGTATTGTAAGGCAATATAGTGCACCCAGAACACCACAACAAAATGCTGTAGCTGAAAGGAAAAATAGAATTTTAATAGAGGCTGCCAGAACCATGTTAGCTGATTCCAAACTGCCAATGACCTTTTGGGCAGAGGCAGTGAATACAGCTTGTTATGTGCTAAATAGGGTTCAAGTTGTTCAAACACAAGGGAAAACTCCATATGAGTTATTCCATCAAAGAGTTCCCTTAGTAGCCTTTCTAAAGTCTTTTGGTTGTTCATGCACTATTCTTCACACTAAAACTCACTTAGGTAAGTTTGAAAGTAAGGCTGAAGAAGGTTTCTTTGTAGAATACTCTCCTCAAAGCAAAGCCTATAGGGTATATAACAGTGTGTCTAAAACCATTGAAGAAAGTGCCAATGTTGAGTTTAATGAAAACACTGCTAATGTCAAAGGCACTGGTCCTGATTGGTTGTTTGATTTAGATTCACTAACAAATTCTCTGAGCTTTGTTGAGTATACTGCAGGAACTGATGAAGACATTGTTGAAGCTGCCAACACAAATTCTCATGCTGGTCAAACAAACATTCAAGCTGTTGGCACAAAGTTTCAAACTGTTGAAGATTCTGATAAATGGGATGAGTATACTGTAATACCACTTCTATCTTGTGACCCACCAGGGGTACTGGATGCTCAACATGACACAAATCTAGATTATGAAGTGCAAATCCCAAGTCCTGAGGTAACAGCTTCATCCAATAGGGAAACAGTCCCACCTTCTGGTCAAGTTGTTCCTGAAGCAGAATCATCAAGTGGTCCTGAAGGAGATGATACAAATCTAGGAACATCGTTTCAGACAGAAAGAGAACCCACACTCAGGGTTCACAAGTATCATCCTCTGAACAAGATAGTGGGAGACCTACGCACACCTGTGCAGACAAAGACAATGATTCACAAGGAGTCAACTGATGCTGAATCAGCAGTTCCTGAATTCAGTCTAGCTGCCTTTGAACATGCATGCTTTATGTCACAATTAGAACTTAAAAAGGAATCTGAGGCTCTGAAAGATCCATCTTGGATTGAGGCAATGCAAGAAGAACTTTTGCAGTTCAAGATTCAGAATGTATGGACTCTAGTTGACCTACCTAGAGGAAAGAGAGCAATTGGTACAAGATGGGTTTTCAGAAACAAGAAGGATGAGAGAGGAGTAGTAATCAAGAAAAAAGCAAGATTGGTAGCACAGGGATACACTCAAGAAGAAAGAATAGATTATGATGATGTCTTTGCCCCAGTAGCAAGAATAGAAGCCATCAGACTGATCCTAGCTTATGCCAGCTACAAAGGATTCAAAGTGTACCAAATGGATGTGAAATCTGCATTCCTGTATGGTACAATCGAAGAAGAAGTTTATGTATGTCAACCCCCTGGATTTGAGGACAATAAGTATCCAGACAGAGTCTACAAACTAGATAAACCCCTCTATGGACTCCATCAAGCACCAAGAGCATGTAATGACACATTGTCATCATACCTTCTACAAAATGGATTCAAGAGAGGTACTCTGGACAAGACATTGTTTACAAAGTCCATCAAATCAGAGATTTTGCTTGTTCAGATCTATGTTGACGATATTATTTTTGGGTCCACAAATGACATTCTGTGCAAGGAGTTTGAGACATTGATGCACAAAAAGTTTCAAATGAGCTCAATGGGAGAACTAACCTTCTTTCTAGGATTACAGGTCAAGCAGAAGCCCACAGGACTTTTTATAAGTCAATCAAAGTATGTTAATGACATCCTGGAAAAGTTTGGTTACAAAGATACCAAAGTTGCTAGTACTCCAATGGACACTCACAAGCAGCTTGATGCAGACAAAGATGGAGTGGATGTGGACATTCACCTATATAGATCCTTGATAGGTTCACTAATGTATCTCACATCTTCTAGACCTGATATAATGTTTGTTGTTTGTGTCTGTGCCAGGTTTCAATGTGATCCAAAGGACTCACATCTGTTTGCTGTTAAGAGAATCTTTAGATACGTCAAGGGTCAACCACAGTTGGGCCTATGGTATCCTAAAGACTCTCCTCTTGAACTCACAGCCTATTCTGACAGTGACTATGGAGGCTGCAACATTGACAGAAAATCCACAACTGGTGGATGTCAATATCTAGGAGCAAGACTGGTCTCTTGGCAGTGCAAAAAGCAAACAACTGTTTCCACCTCCTCTACTGAAGTAGAATATGTAGCAGCTGCCAGCTGCTGCTCCCAAGTGAGGTGGATTCAGAATCAACTGAGAGACTATGGTATGAACTTTCTATCTACTCCGATTTACATTGACAATTCAAGTGCAATAAGCATTGTACAAAATCCAGTGAAATTTCCCAAAACCATGCACATAGACATTAGATTTCATTTTATAAGAGATTGTAATGAGAAGAAATTAATCCAAGTTACCAAAATTCATACAGATTATCAGTTAGCTGATCTATTTACAAAACCATTTGATGTAGGAAGATTCACCTTCCTAGTATCAAATATTGGTATGGTTAATATGGATTAATTTGTTTTTCATTATTTTCTCTTATTTTATGAAGTACATATTTATTTCATGTGCTTGATTAAGGGGGAGACCCTGTTTCATTAGAATATGCTTAATTTTCAACTAACAGCTTGAGTCTTTTCTCAAGCTGCTAGTTCATTTCACTCGAACTGTTAGTGTTTTCACTTGATCTGTCAAAGTGTGCAGGGTAATTCTGTAATTTATTACAAGTGTGTGCACGGGATTAGATATTATCGAAATACCCAAACCTTTAAAAGTCCCAAATTTCGTTCGATTGCAACTACCAGTTGCAAAAATATCTTCCACGATCTTTTCTTTCTCTCTCTGAGCGATTCACACACAGTTGATTCAAACCCTAAATCACCGTCTTCATCTCTAATTGAGTTTGTTATAGAACACAACTGCCTCCCCTACTCTCTCAAACATGCTGACCTTCAACCATTCCACGACATGATGGACTTCCTTCGAAGTTACCATATCCATCATGCCCTCACTATAAATCCCACCATCTATGTGTCTCTTATAGAGCAGTTCTGGAAATATGCCACAGTCAAAACCGTCAATGGAGTCACATCTTTTGCATCCACAATCGATGGCAATCCCATTACCATCACTGAGGAGACCATCCGCCAACATCTGCATCTTCAAGATGCCACAGGTATAACCGATCTATCCCTTACTGCCTTACATGAAGGACTTTTTGCAATAGGGTATAGTGGCCCTACTGATTCTTTTACTTTCTTTAAAGCACATTTTGCCCCTAAATGGAAATATCTTGTGCATATCATTCAGCAATGTTTAAGCCCCAAAATAACTGGTAGGTCTGAGTTTTCCTCAAACATTGCCACTGCTTTAGTATGTCTATCAACAGGCCAACAGTTCAATTTTTCAAACATTATTTTCAGGAGATGTTGAGGCATCATGCCCTAAAGAATGGGAAATTTTTGATGTATCCCAGATTTTTGGCTGAACAATAATTTTAATATACATAAAAGGATACATGTTTCCCATAGGCACTCTTTATAATCCAAAAAAAGCCTTTTAAAACCTAGTGCCAATTTTTTGAGTGTGGTTGTCCCATTGCCTTCTACAATGATGGGCATCAATCCAACAAACAGAGGAGAGGATCCTGAGCAGGCTCAGCCATCCATCACTGCTTCACCCCCAGGACCCCAACCCACTCCTCATGATACAAACATTCCCTCTGCTCCTTCAATTACACATACATCCCCACCCCCCACACTCCTAAAATATAAAAGACAAAGGGTTTCAGGAGCTCCTTCCTCCTCAGCCCAAGCACCAGAGCCAAATATCCCTGTGCAGGAGGACACTGTTGCACAGAATATCCAAAGGGAACCCACTGAGGCCTCAACCACGCTTAATTTGGAGGTGGACATTCCATCAGAGGATGTCCATATGGGGTTTGTGGCTGACACTACTGATGTCTCTGCACAAGAGGCACAGGCCAGTGTCAACATATCTAAGACCACACCCATGGCAACAGAGGGTGTGCAAGCACCTTCTGGAAGTCCCCAGTACCAAGAACAAAGGGGTCCAAATGTTTCTACTTTTGGAATTCCTGCCAGTGATAGATCTCAAATACCATTATCATTTGATGATCTTGAGGCTAGTATGCAACTCATGGTATTGACGGATCCACAGCTGAAACCTGTTGTAGCCATATTGGAACATTATAAGTCTCTAATTGCTACACAAGGGGCACAAATCACATCTCTGCAACAGACCATAGCAGCTCAACATCAATGTCTGTTATATTTTCATCAAGGGTTTACCCTCTGTATAAATAAAATTATTCAACTTGAGAAGATGGTTCGAACCCTCATTGCAAAGGTTGTTGGTCCCCCTGGCCATACCAATGCATCCAAAAAGGGGGAGAATCAGGAGATCCCAACTTTAGTCCAAACAGCTTCAACAGCCCCTCCAACAGTCCTAGTTTCTAGGCTAACAGTCCCAACAGCTACTCAAGCTGTTAGCCGAGAAACCCAAGTTGCTCCTATCAGGACAACTGGAGTTGTCATCAGAGAAGGCTCTCAGGCTCCTTCCACATCGGTCCAATCCACAGCATCAGCTTCCAAAGATAAGGGTAAAGGCATTCTCATTGAATCTCCAAAGATTAAATTCTCTTCTAAAGAAGCCCAGGTTGCTCATGATGCTGAGTTAGCAAGGAAATTAACAGAGGAACAGGATGAACTCTTAGACCAGCAAACTCATGCTCAAATGAAAGATGATGAAACCTTAGGTGATTATCTAAGAGGGTTTGTGGTCAAGTAGAATCAGAAGAAGAGGAAAATGCCAACAGGGCATTCAAAGGCAGAACATAGAAGATTTTTGATAAATTTCCTTGCATCAGCTGGAATACCAAGAATAATGGCTCTGTCATGGCTAACAAAAAAGCTATAGGCTTTACATGAGAAAGAGATGGAAAAACAGAAAGCAGCGAAAGTCTCCCAACAAGTCCAAATCCAACAAGAACCAGTTCAAGCTGGTGTCAGTGATCCTTCTCCTCCTGGTCAAGCTGTTGTTAGTGATCGTCCTCCTCAAACAAAGATGGATCAGGTAAAAAGAGTGTTGTTTGAGCAACAGCTTCAGAAGGCTCTAGAAATTGAAAAGGCCCTGGATCAGTATGACTTCTCCAAACCACCTATTACTTACTGGTATGCCAAATCAATGGATGACATTGATTTGAATTATCATTTTGTAATCAGAAGAGAAGCTGGTCCAGAAGAAGAATATAAGAGCTTAGTTCAGATGGCACAAAGGCTGACCAGAGATGATCCGACAAAATTGCATCACATTGGATATGCTAGTCATTCAAGGTCTCACTGTGTATGGGTTCAGAGAAATGTAAAAGACCTTAGAAGCATTTTTGATCCAGAGTCTACAAGAATGGAAATGGAAATTGCCAAGGAGATGAAGATTGTACAGGTTGATATATATGCCAAATCTATGACATATAGACTCAAGTTTGCAGACGGATCCAACAGGTTTTACAATTCTGAGTTCTTTAATCTGCCAAAGACTTGGCTACTTCAAATAAGCACAATGAAGATTCACCGTGACAAAGAAGAGTTGAAAAGAGACTTCATAAAGGCAATAAATCAGAAACTTTCACAATTGTAAGTTTTTGGATGCCTTAGTTTGTAGATAACAGTTTCACTTTGTTTTATTTCCTTATTTTGTATAGAAACTTAAAGTCTTGTGTAAAGAGTTTAAGTTAGGCGGAGATTGTTGGGAAATATTCTAAGTAGTTCAAGCTGTTAGTTAGATTTCTCAAACTGTTTAGATTTTCTGTGTAATTACAATGTTCAAGCTGTTAGTTGAATAAGTTCGAGCTACTAGTTCAAAAGTTCAAGCTGCCATTCCAAAAGTTCAAGATGCTCAAGTTCAAGTTGCTCAACAAATAAAGTTCAAGCTGCTCAACAGTTCAACAAACAGAAAGTGCTGAAATTCAGGAAAAGATTTATATTTGAAGATTCAAGCATATCTACTACCAGAAGAAATCAGAGTTCCTCAAGGAAACAAATTAGAAGGCTTTATATATAGATAGAATAGGTTTTTCTATTGTAAGTCTGCACGTACAAGTTTTGATTAAATTGTAATTGCTTTCTGATTAAGTTTCTCAAGCTTCTACGGTTGTAAAATCCTAAGAACAGTTTGTGTTCTTCGTCTAATCAAACACATTAGAGGTGATTGTAATCAGTGAGTTGGCAATACTGAAGATTTGATTTTTATTATGATGATGTGCTATTTGTTCTGAAAGTTTTTCTTAAAAACAATTAAGTGCTATTCCGCAAACTTCTTAATTGGACTTTGATTCAATACAAGGTTATTGGTTTTATACTCTGATTTATTCAAACCAGTTAACCTTAGGTGGTAATATATTTTTTTTTTATTCTGACATAATCCCTAAACTAATGGACTCGACACGAATAATAACACTACTATTAACCATCTTGCTTTTTCGAATCATAACACATAATCATAATCATAGCCAAATGTTTATCGTTTGCATACACATAATAGATCTAGCTCAATACGAATACATCAAAACATAAGAAATTAAAGCAAAGTAAACTTAGCCGTAGATCCTCCGCAAATGGCTAATGGGATTCGTCGCTCATCGAATGCTCGTCACAATCACGGATCTGAGCAATTGGATAGCTTGCGAACCACCGTATTCGTTCTCGTATCGTAGATCCACTTCGGTAGAGCTTCGGTACACTTGCACACACGCCGGGACTCCCTCCCCAAAGCTGCCCCTCCTCTCCTATTTATAAGGAATTGAAATTAGGGTTTCCAGGGTTGAAAAATGCGTATTGGCACCGCACCAGCGCAGGCCTGCGCCCCCCTGTGCCCGGATGCGGCTAGGGTTTAGCTGGCATGTGCTGGAACATATCTGGACAGTTTGGGGGCTGTGTAAAGCGCAGGGTAGCACAGGCCTGCGCCCCCCTCAGTCCAATTTTCTCTGAATTCTCTCGGATTGCTTCTTTTTGTCATATTGGCCCTGAAATACAAACTTAGAGTAATAATATGGATTTTACGAAGTATCAGTGCTTAAAATGATCATAATATGACTCAGAAACCATATAAATTATAGACTTATCAACGACGATCCGCTCTCTTGGACTGCTGATGATTGTTGGATTGATGGGGTTGCAACACGCTTACCCTTCAGAAATGAGAAAAGGGCAGTATCTTGATCCATGGAAGCCGCCTTGAGGGCGTCCAGGTCTGCCCGAGAAACGAATCCGGCAGCACGTTGAGCTACCGTTAACATATTGAGAGAAATCCCTGGATGGCCTGAAGCTTACGGCGTTTGGGTAGCAGCTTCAGGGCTTTCTTCCATTCTCTTTGCCTCCCCTGTTGGGAGTTCAAATCTAGAAATTGTTGGAGTCGCCACAGAGGCGGATCTGTCATGGGGGGACGCCATGAAGATATCATGCATTATGATTTAGGGTGAGGTGTGAGCTTTGGTCAATGGAGGGTCGGTCACTGGGGGCGGCATGTGACCTGGTTCAACACCACCGCTTTCCAAATGAGAGGGTGATGGAATATGTGCAATGTCCCCGTGGAATGAATCAGGATCCCTTTGAGGAGACTGTGAGTGGATTGTGAGGGTTTGTTCGACCACTGGACTAGTGTACTTTTGCTGGTGTGTCCGGCTTATAGGGCTTTGGGCTCCCTCAGAAATTGTTCTCTCTGCCCTCATTGGGTCATAAACAGTTCTTTCAGAATCTACTGTCTCTGCCTGCTCACCTACGTCTCCCTCCCTCTCTAAAGTAACCTCCCACTCCCCAAAACCCATTATGTTTTGTATAGCTGCCTTCCCTCATCCTCACTCATAGGAGCCTCACCTTCGGATAGGCTCAGTCAGTTCTAAAAGAGCCTCATCCGGATACAAGACCCTGAAATAGTCCCTAACCCTTTCTTCAGTTTGGTCTGCCAGATATAATAGTGAAAGCGTAATGTCCATGACCGGAACATTGGCAGTGTCAGTAGAAATATTGACTCATTGAAGCGCGAGTGTCTTGTATACATCAGCTTCTGGACGCTCATGGATATGATCGTCGTTGTCCATGACAAACTGTATGAATAGCTGAAGGAACCATTAAAATGGTATGTACTTCCTTTCTCTTTTGGTTCCTCTTTTCAGAACTGCTCTGTTCAGCTCCTCAAATATGAATGCCGCATAGTCGAAATGTCTGTCATGAGTGAATGCGGTGAACATAGCGAGCACTTGAATTGAGGCCGAATCATGGCTTGAGTGCTTTCCGGTAAAGCACTTGTTGATAACATCGAAAAAGACCCACCAATGTGACTGGAGTTGCTTGGTCTTGAATTCCGATGGCTTGGAAAGGTTGCCATTATAGCCAATAGATAATATCTCTTGAAGGGTTTGGGCAGGTGATGGGATAGGTGCAAAGGTGTATTTATTGACTGTGAAATTTTCAGCGGGAGGGCGTAGATTATGGCGAATGGCTTGAAGGGTGAGCTTGATGGAAACTGAATCTATGATGGTTGTGAAATGAGGTTCTGTCTCATTAACGAATGTAACGTGATGCCAGAATTGTTGAAGATATATGATGGTTATAAAGATGGCGGTGGTTAAGGAATAGAAGATGGGGTGGCCTATAAGGATATCAAAGGTGATATCCTCAGCTTCATGGCGGCGAATGGAGAGGTCAAGCTACCAGTTGTGAGGGGCAAATTGGAATTCCCATATTAGAAGCATTCAATCAACATTCAATAGACATTCATAATATAATCATTCACATGAGGAACATGAAGAACAATATGAATAATGTTATGAACAATAAGAACATTCAAAGATTAGATAAACCTTAATAGCTTTCCAATTCACGTACGTACAATCAACTGAATGGTTACAAATGAAAACCTAAAACTTAACTATTTATAAGAAAGTAAATGGATCTAAACTATCCAAACCCATGGGTTGACGTTTTGGTCTATTAACCCATTTGCATAGAACTTTGAAACCTCACAAATTGAACACAAAACTAAGTTTTATTTATTTTAATTTGAACCCTGAAACTATCACAATTCTAGATCTAACATTCTCCCCCTTTGTGATTAGCTTTCAGATTGCGACTTCAAATTTGTAACACGCTTTCTCTGGAGATTACAAACTTTCAACTGGAATGAAATTGATCTTTACATTTGATAATAATCTTCAGTCGAACATGAGAATCAAAATATATCTTCACTTTAACATAAGCTTCACATATATCGTATAATGATTTCTTCTTCAGCTTTCTGATCTATAACAACTTTAACTCTGTTCTCTTCCCCTTGATAATTCAACCAAACATAGATTTATTTTCAGATGAGCTTTCTTTCTGGTTGAAACTATCTTTCTCTCCTTGAATTCTTCAGTTATCTCTCTCCTTTAGTATTCTCCCTCTTAACACATATGGACCTATTCTCCCCCTCATGATGATTAAGAGAATCTTGATTATCATGTAACCTTCTCAGATAGCTTGGTAAGATGCTTACTCCCCCTCGAAATGCGAATACCTGCTCTTCATCATCAAAAATAGTCATTAGGATTTGCAACCTGTGACATTAAAATAAGAGATATACGGAAAAATAACAACCAGGACCACTTAGGTTTCCTGTGAACACGATAGTTATGAACTATGTGACCTACGTTCAGTGCTGGCTTGATGTTAACACTGGTAGGATATCCAAGTAATCATTGTGAAATACTTTTAATAAAGTACCACTATAGTTGTTCTGGCTTTGTCACATTAGACAAGCATTAATTGTCACACAAACATGACTTAACAAGTGTCCTAAGTAGTGTATAAAAATTAAGCTCTAGACACAATGTGCAATCAAATAAAGTTTGGAGACCGGAGCAGATGTCATCCTGTTTCAATATCACTTAACCTCCGAATGAGAAATCGATAGCATATGTGATATATCTCCGTTAAAAATGAAACAGTGGCCTTTTGAGAAGCAACTGAGTAGCTAGTGGGGTTAAGTGCTTGCGTCACTTGGTCCATGACGTCCTTTTCAATACCAAATCTCAACGAATAAGATTTGATAGCATATGTAGGAAACCCAGCTATATGTAGGTGTGGATAGGATTTTTATTTTGTTTTAATCCTTTCTCTCCCCTCAAGCTCTCAAATGCATTTTTCAACTAACGCAACTTCCGACTCTCTTATATCAGTAAAGAAAGATTTGATGCACCCACATATCCTTTCATTTAAATACCCTCTCATTATCATTTTATCTCTACTCGACCCGATCAAAACCCCATTGTGTTTGATCATCCTCAACTAAATCTTGAAGACCCTTAACTCTCATCTATTGTAAGGATTACTCCGTGGGTCGGTCATCCGATTATGGGTAGACTACAGGAGTGATATATATATATATATATATATATATATATATATATATATATATATATATATATATATATATATATATGCCTATTTCACTCATGCGGTGCATTTGAGATAGCAGATTTCATGAAACGTGATGAACTTGGAGTTTTGAACTAGCAGTTATAACAAATAACATAGCATGCTCGGAAGAACTGCTTTGGTGATTTGAGAGTGAACTCGATGAAATGAATAAGATGAGTATGGAAATGAGTGAGTGAATCCGAAAGAATCAGAATGAGATATTTTAGAATGAATGAATGATTCTGATTTGAATGAGATTCGAGATTCATATAGAGATGAGATATCAGGATATGGAGAGAATTATCTAAATGAACGAATAACAATGAAACACAATTCAGATATGAATGAATTTAGTGATGAACGAATATAAAGGGTGTGGAGAGATTTTTAGAGAATTGCGATCATGAGATCTGATAAGTCAGAATGAATCAAAATAGGTGAATCATAATGAATGAATGTATCCTGATTGACATGAAAAATTGGACTGATCTTCTATGTGAAACATAGAAAATATTTTCTCCCCCTTAAATGATGATCAGATTAAATCCAAAATACTTTGCATCATTAAGGGTTAATAAAAACACTTAAAAAAACTTTAACTACGAAAGAAAAACTTTTTAAAAAATAAAGTCACTCCCCCCTACAAGTATGCACTAAAAATATTTCTTTTTAAATAGTTCTGCATACTAGAACAATATGTATAATATTATGAACAATAAGAACATTCAAAGATTAGATAAACCTTAATAGCTTTCCAATTCACGTACGTACAATCAACTGAATGCTTACAAATGAAAACCTAAAACTTACAAATTGAACACAAAACTATATTTCATTTATTACAATTTGAACCCTGAAACTATCACAATTCTAGATCTAACACAAATTCAAAGAATTGGGCTGATGGGAGAAGTGTTTCCTCTGGTAGGTGGACGTTGTTGTTTATGATGGGAGAATGAGGAATGGTGAGGGTTATCTGATGATCCATATATCCTGTAAAATGCAACACTGTTAGTTTATCAGACGTGTATATAAATGATACATTGATATTAAGTATGAAGTAAGTGTGAATTTGAACCCGTCGATTCTGTTTAGAGCATCGGGATTTTTATCAGTATAACGTAACTTCTATTGAATAAAATCCAAAGTCGATCATTGTGAGACCAATGTTAGAATAGAATTGTTCACTCAAACACTTATTTTAACCATAACCAATGGTGCGAAGGACATGGAATATTTATTTTGTTTTTGATTTTAGTCAAATGCAAAAATGGAAAATTTAAAAAAAAAATCCTAAGTGTTGAAATTCGGATGAACCGAATTTCGGATGCATGATGAACCGAATTTCGGGTTCAAGGGAAATTCAGATGAGGTTGATCCGAATTTCTAGTGGGATAGAAATTCGGATGAAATGATGCATGAAATTAAAACTTATGTTTGAAATTTATTAGATGGGGGGTGGGAATCAAAATTCGGATGGATCTGAATTTCGGGTGATGGGAACTATGTGAACACTTAATCATAAAAATGAATGTACAAATTTCAGAGTGGGTCTGAAATTCGTATGGACCCAAATTTCGGGTGGTCTAAGATAGACACTTATGGAACCATCCGAAATTCTGGTGAACCACATAGTATATTTATAAGTTTTCTAAGTTGTGTCATGTGATCTGAATTTCGGATGGATCACAAATTCGGATGGGTCCATCAATTGTGAAACAGTTAATCTGAATTTTAACCCAAGTGTAGGTCACCCGAATTTCGGATGGATCCGAATTTCGGGTGTATCCGAGTTCGGTACTTAGGCAAAATAGCAGTTAATGTGTTCATGCACATGCAAACGTGAACAGTTTAAAATGTCATAAAAGTGCATGAAAATGCAGATCCTAATGCTAAAAGTGATAAGGAACATTTTATTCAACTACAACTTAAAACGAACTGATTTAATAACCTAAAAACGCCAAAATCAGTTAGAAAAACCCTTAAAATTTTGAAAATATAAAAACCGTAAAATGGAGTTAGATTTCAAAATAAAGCAATATAAATGTTACCTGGTAGTAGATTTGCAATAAAATGCAAGAAAAACGATGAAAAACGAGTGAGTTTGGAGCTTGGAAGCTTGAAGACCGAAGGAAATGGCGGTGAGAGGGTGTTTTGGGGCGTCGGAGAGTTTAGAAAGAAGAAGAAGATGAAGCGTGTAGGTGAAGAAAGGAAATCCCGCCTATTTTTACTTCTCTTCTCATCCTCTTGCATTAAAACCTCTTCTCATCCTCTTGGGATGATTTAACAATTGGTATCAGAGCAAAAAGATTGGATTTCAACTTGAAATCTCAGATTTGTTCGTGTTCTACACAAAAAACGTCATGAAATTGGGCTGAAACTTCAAAAAATACCAAATATTCATACGATGTCCGTTTTAGCTTATTTTTGGATATGATGTGAGACTATATGCTAGCAACACCTTGTAAAAACTTCAAAGGGTAACTCCAAATATCGAGGGAGTAATCGCAAATATCCTATTCTGGTCATTTTCGGTTACGTTTTTGTTATAATATTTTTGATTTGAGTGCTCTACTTGTTGAAATGATCTGAAATTTTGCATGAATGATATTATATTTTAGATAATCTATTCTGAAAATTTTCATGATCTAATTTGAAGTATCCAAGTAGTAATTGCATTTTTTTAGATCTAATTGTTCTTCGTGTTTTTCGAAAAAATCAACGGTTTTGCTCTTAAGAGTTTTTCGAGTTTCACATAAGAGTTGATCGAGTTTCACTATAAAAGTCAAGTTTCTGAACATAATTCGAGTTTCACAAAGGCTACTTCGAGTTTCTTACTAAACTCATTCGAGTTTCAAACTAAACTCATTCGAGTTTCACTTAGACTAATTCGAGTTTCACCATCTATCATTCGAGTTTTAAGAAAGCTTATTCGAGTTTCATAGAAGAGTAATTCGAGTTTCATACAAGCATTATTCGAGTTTTTTCATTTTACATAACAAGTCTATTCAGTGTTTGATTCAAGTTGATTATTGCTACTAACAAGTTACTGTGTTGTAGATTTCAGTTGATCATTTCAGTACTAATCTGTGTTTCAAAGTTTGATCAAATTTCAACTGTTGATCAACATTTTCAATCTCAATCAAAGTTCATCAGATCTTGGACAGTTTCCAAAATATCTGTCAAAATGTCAAAGGACGCTCTAGCAATGGGATCAGAAACCAAACCCCCAATTCTATACAGGGGAGAATACGTTCAATGGAGGGAGAGGTTTCTAGAATTCATCAGCTTTCACGATCTATCAGAAGAGATGCTGAAATCCTTAACAGAAGGACCAACCACATTTATGGAAACAATACCAGGAGTACCAACCGGTAATCCCCCGATTCCACCAAGGACAGTCGAGGTTACCAACCTGACTGAGACTCAAAAGAAGAGAAAACTAGGGGATAAAACTGCCAGGAAATTACTTCTGATATCCATCCCCAATGATATTTACACTTGCCTCACAAACACAAAAACTTCCAACTCAATATGGGATGAAGTGTGTAAACTGATGAGGGGATCTGACAGAGCTGCCACAAACAGGGCTAGAAACAGCCTAATGACATTTGAAAATTTTAAAGCCCGTGAAGGAGAACTACTTTAAAACACTTACCTAAGGTTTGTGAGTCTGGTAAGTGAAATGAAACGAAATGGAGTGACAAAGTCCAATCTGGACATAAATGTGAAGTTCCTAAACGTTCTGAATCTTGAATGGGAGAAATATGCTATGATTATCCAGCAAACAAAGGATATTGAAGAAATGGATTTTCATATGATATTTGAGAACCTCAACAACTACCAAGAAGTTGTGTTGAGAAAATTATCAGGAAAGAAGAAAGCCGAGAAAGAAACTGCTGATCCATTGGCTCTACTGGCATAGAAAAAGTACAAGTATAAAATGAAAAAGGAGAAAAGAGTAGTAGTCAGCAGTAGATCTTCCGAATCAGAATCCTCCGATTCATCTGCAGATTCAGAGATCGAAGAAATGAAAAAGCAGATGGTACTGCTAACAAAAGCTTTTCAAAAGAAGTTCTACAGAAAGCCAACCAACAATAAGATGCGCTACAAAACAGGGTCGAGGAAAATTGAAAAGAAGGACAAATATGAAAAATCTGGAGAGAGCAGTGGAAGAAAGACTGACAAATATGAAAAATCAGATAAGTCAGCAAAGAAAGATTCAGAACAGAAATGTTACAACTGTGGAAAACCAGGTCATTATGCCCGAGAATGTAGACTCCCAGTAGTCAAAAACTCAGACTATTATACGAGAAAGGCTCTCTTAGCCAAAGAAAAAGAGTCTGGAAAAGCTCTTATGGCGGAGGATGACCACTGGTTGCAGTTATCTGAAGATGAAGATATTCTGGATGAAGATGCTCATATTTGCCTGAAATCAGAGGTTCTCAATGACTCAGAATTGAGTGAATCAGCTATGATAGCTGCGGATCAAGTATGGGTTGGTTTAACTGATGAAGAAGATGAAGAAAGACAAGATTCTGAGGAGGAAGAGTCAGAATAAGTTGCGTTGATGGCAACTAGAAAAACTGATGTAGAGGATAATGAAGATTCCGAGTCAGACAGATCAGATGGATCAGACAAACCAGAGGTACATTCTAACTCTGACTCTGATTTTGACGAATCGTGTGTGCTAGAAGAGAAACTAACTCATATGGCCTTTATGCTTAAAAAGTTTGAAAAATCATTAAAGGCGAAAAAGAAAAATGCTCATTCTTTGGAAAACAAACTTCGAAATGAACATAGCTTAGTTTTAGATTTTTCCAAAGATAAATTAGCCTTACGAGCAGTTTCAGATTTAGAAGATAAGGAAAGAGAACTACAAATCAAAATACTTGATCTTAATCAGAATATATCTGACTTACAAGAAGACTGAGAATTGCAGAATTAGAAGCTTCAAACTTTTCTATAAAATATCATGCTATTTTTGAAGAACGAACTAAACTTTATGAGAAAATAAAGAAGACGGAAGATGAATTTATAAAAAGAGGGCAAACAGATCAAACCATTTATTTAAATCAACAAAAAGACACAGAATTTTATAATTCTAAATCTGGAATTGGTTGGGAAAATCCAAAGTATCTGACAAAAGCAATATCTAGTTCACCAATGTTATATGATGTAACATCCCAAATTTTAATTATATGTAATTTACGGTTTTAAGACTCAATTATTTGTATTAATGAAATATTATGTCAATTTAAGTTATTTTGATCATTATATCAGTTAAAAGAGAAAATACAAAGTTGAGGGGTATATTGTGCAAATGAGTCAAAATAAAGAATAAAAGAAAGGAAACTCTTCATTTCTTCATTCTCACTCTCTCACTACACTCTCTCTCTACCGGTTTCTCTCTCTCTCTACTCTCTCTTCCTCTCGGCTCCATCCAAGAACACACACAAGAATCAACAATTTCAAGTGTTCAAAAGTTGGATTCAGATAGCAAATAAGGAATTATAAGCATTACAACAAACGATTTGAGGTAAGAATCACTCCTATTTACGAATTTATGAGATTTTGGGTTCGGTTTTGGTGAGAACCGAATCAAAGGATTTTGGTTCAGATTGTTAATGCATGTTAGAATTTGTTATTGATATGTTAAAATCGGGTGTTGATAATGTAGTGTACCAATTTTCAGATTCAGATTCAAAGTCTAAGTATGATTTTGGAATTAAGTGTGTGTTTTAGTGTGTGTGTTCATCGAGACTCATAAGAAAAATGGACATAAATGGGTTATTTTGGTACAATATGACATGTTATAAGTTGTTATAGTGTATATAAGTTCACATTTGCAATATTAGACTCAGAAACATGCAAAAATGACCCAAACATAAAATCTGGAAAATCTGGAAAAATATGCTAAGTATGAATTCGGATGATGATCCATCCGAATTCGGATCATCACCCTAGTTCGGACTCAACCTCAATTCGGACCATACTCAATTCAGACTTACAATGATTTCGGACCTTGCCCTATTTCGGTCCTATCCCAATTCGGACACCGTCCCAATCCGGATCAATAGTGAGTTCGGACCAATTGTATTTCGGACCATAGGAACTTCGGACTATACTTAATACGGACCAACCACAATTTCGGATGCTATCCCAATTTCGGATCATACTCAATTTCGGACCACTAGCTAATTTCGGAAACTTACCCAATTCGGATCCCCATACCCATTTCGGATCCATGTACATTTCGGACATGTCCCAATTCGGACCCCAACACCCATTTCGGACACATAGTGATTCGGACCATCCGAATTCGGATGTGGTCCGAAATCAGAACCCAATTACATTTAATTTTCAGAATACAATTTTTAAGCAATTACTGACACAAATTCACTATTACACCTACTTTACAGATCATTGTGGTGTTATCAAAACACACATTGATTCAGGATCAAGTCACAAAACCAATCACTGTGAGTTGCAGATTATCATTCGAACATTTATTGTTTTTGCATTCATGTTTATACATTCAATGGCATGTTCACATTGTTCATATACTTCATTTGGCACTCATGAAATGATTTGTTGTTATGATGCACACTCGTACTTGACATGTAACACACATGTAGCTTGCGTTCATTTGAAAGTGCATCTATTTACATCATGCTTGCACTGCATGATCATTACTTCATAATCTGATGCGACCTGGACTGGGGCTGACAGCAGGCCACTGTCGGGGACTGATCATCCCACTCGTATCCCATCAGGTTCGGCACATCCCCGATCAGCATATTGAACTGCCAACCCATGCTTTCACTGCATGGTTTTCACATACACTGAGGCTTACACTGCCGATATTCACATACATGGGGCTTACACTGCCCATGGTTAAGCATTGTTTGTAAAGAAATATTTGTTGTATGCATAATCTGTTATCTCACTAAGCATTTAGCTTACTGTTGACTCACATTGTTTACAGGCAAAGGCAAGAGTGTAGCTGGACCTTCACTTAAGCATATCAAATCAATATCCCGGAGACTATAGAAGCTATTGGTACTTGAATGTAATAGCTTTGGGCTGGGATTCATTACTTCTAAAACAATTATGTTGATGTAATAGTTAGACTTTTATCACTGTAGACATGTATTCTATTGCTTTAGTGTGGATGTGCTTAATTCTAATTTAAGTATTCAATTTCAATTATTATGATACTCATTGGGTTGTTAGTCGATCCTGGTGATTGCTACAATTATATCATTAATTAACAAGGACGTCACAGTTTGGTATCAGAGCATTAGTTTGAGGTTTCAAGTGTCCGCGAGGACTTGGACTCAAACTTAGGTTATGATATTAGAATGAACTTCTAAGTAATGATCTGAACTAAGATAGGATTGACATGCACACGGGGAAACACAAAGGGTAACTGTACACTTAGGACTTACAAATAAATGTTCTAAATATAAGTTGTTATATTTCAGAACATGTCAGGAGACGATATGACTCCTCAGCAAATGTTCCAGATGATGCAAGCTCTCATGGAACAAAACAATGAGCTACAATCCAAACGAATGGCTGAGCAGGCTCAGTCATTTGCTGATCAGTTAAGGGCCAGAGATGAGGCCGAGGCAAAACGAAAGGCCGATAAGCGAAAGAACAAGGAACAAGAACAGGACGACCAAGAGGAAAGACAAGACACTGGGTCTTCTAACAGATCAAGGGGTTGTAGGTTTAAGGACTTCAAAAGTAACGGGGCTGTTACTTTTGATGGAACCGGTGATGCTGTTACAGCATTGGAATGGATCACCACCACGGAACGAACTTTCAGAATCAGCGACTGCGCTGATAAAGACATGGTCCGCTTTGCAACCGCTATGTTTGCAAGGGACGCTGTTATGTGGTGGGACGCAATGACACATGTGTTGACGATGGAGGTAGTATCACACATGTCATGGAGCGAGTTTAAGGAAGTGTTTTCTCAACAATACTGTCCAGCAGACGAGAAGCGACGTCTCGAGGCAAAATTCCTGAACTTAACTCAGGGAACGAAAACGGTTACACAATATGCCGTTGAGTTCACCCGATTGAGTCTGTTCGCACCCCATCAAGTAGACACAGAAGAGAGGAAGATAGCCCGGTTTGAGGCCGGACTAGACTATGAGATACGCCGAACCATGAGTGGGGTTCGGTATACAACGTTTGCTGGATTACTCGAGGCTGCTCGGAATGTGGAGCAGATTGTCTTATTATCTGGATACGTAATCGGGTCAGCCGCCGCACCACCGACTCAACCGTCGCCGCCAAAAAGGCAGCGAGAGTCTGGATCCTCCCGATTCTCTCCTCAATCCCATCAACAGTCATCATCACCCAAGAAGGGAAGAGCCTTTTCGGCCAGTTCAGAAATGAGAGACTGCAGACGATGTAGAAAAGCGCACTCTGGGGAGTGCAAGACTCGGGACATGTATTGTTTCTGTTGTGGGCAGAAAGGCCATCACTGGGAGCATTGTCCACGAAAAGATGATGCATGCTACAACTGCCACAGACTTGGCCATTTCTCAAGGGACTGCCCGAAACCCCCACGAGATCAGAATGCTCCACAATCAACAGCAAGATCTTCTGTAGCTTCCACGGCTCGCAGGGATCAATCTCAAAGGGCTCCAACAAGGGCGTTCCAAATCACAGCTGAAGAAGCAAAGGATGACCCGGAGGTGGTCACTGGTAGGTTCTATGTTAATTCAATTCCTGCACGTGTACTATTTGACTCTGGAGCAAATCGTTCGTTTGTCTCCACTACATTTGCTCGTCAATTCAATATGCCTACTTCGAAATTACAATTTGTACTTGATATAGAGACTGCTAGCAACATGTTAGTTAAAGCAGACAAGGTATATAGGAATTGTACATTATTGGTAGAAGACGTAGTATTCAATATAGATCTGATCCCTATGGAGTTCGGGGAATTCGATATCATAGTAGGCATGGACTGGTTGGTTCATAACGAGGCCCAGATCGTATGTAAGAAAAGAATGATCAAGATTACCACTCCCGAGGGCCGAGACATATGCATTTATGGTGATAGACACAAAGGCGACTTATGCCTTATTTCAATTGCAAAAGCCCGAAAGCACGTTGCCAAGGGTTGTTCAGCTTACTTAGCCTACGCTATCGATGCAAAGGCTGAAGTTCAATCTCCTTCTACCGTTCCAGTCGTTTCCGAGTTTCCAGATGTCTTTCCAGAAGATATCTCGGGATTGCCACCTGATCGCCAAGTGGAATTCCGCATTGACCTCATTCCCGGAGCTGCTCCAATAGCAAAGGCTCCTTACCGTCTAGCCCCTGCTGAAATGCAGGAAATGATGAAGCAGTTACAGGAGCTACTTGACAAAGGTTTTATCCGCCCAAGTTCATCTCCTTGGGGCGCTCCTGTTCTGTTCGTCAAGAAGAAGGATGTCACATTACGTATGTGCATCGACTACCGGGAACTCAACAAAGTCACAATCAAGAACAAGTATCCATTACCCCGGATTGATGATCTCTTCGACCAGTTACAAGGCGCAAGCTACTTCTCGAAGATTGATCTTCGTTCGGGTTATCACCAACTCAAAGTACATTCTGATGACATTCCAAAGACGGCTTTCAGAACTCGTTACGGACACTACGAGTTTCTGGTAATGCCGTTCGGTCTTACTAATGCGCCGGCCGCTTTCATGGATCTCATGAATCGAGTCTGCCGGCCAATGCTCGACAAATCGGTCATCGTGTTCATCGATGACATTCTCATATATTCAAAGACCGAAGAGGATCATGCTACACATCTGAGAGAATTGTTAGAGTTGCTACGCAAAGAGCGACTTTATGCCAAATTCTCTAAGTGTGAATTCTGGTTGAGGCAGATCCAATTCTTGGGGCACGTGATATCTGGTGCTGGGATTGCTGTTGATCCTGCAAAGATCGAAGCTATCCAGAACTGGGAATCACCCCGCAACGCCTCAGAGATTCGGAGTTTTCTGGGATTGGCTGGTTACTACCGCCGATTCATCAAAGACTTCTCAAAGATCGCCGTTCCGCTAACAAAGCTTACTCGCAAGAACGCGACCTTCTTTTGGGGAGAAGAACAGCAAATGGCATTTGACAACTTGAAGAATCTGCTAAGTGAAGCACCAGTGTTAGCCCTGCCTGAAGGGAACGAAGACTTCGTAGTCTACACAGATGCATCAGGCATGGGTTTGGGTGCGGTACTAATGCAAAGAGGAAACGTCATAGCTTATGCTTCTCGACAACTCAAACCACATGAGAAAGACTACTCTACTCATGATCTAGAGCTAACTGCTGTGACTTTCGCTCTCAAGTTATGGAGACACTATTTGTACGGAACCAAGTGTCAGCTCTACACTGATCACAAGAGTTTAAAGTATATATTCAGTCAGAAGGACTGGAATATGAGGCAAAGAAGGTCAATGGAGCTGATAAAAGATTACGACTGTGAGATTCTCTATCATCCAGGGAAGGCCAACGTAGTGGCCGATGCTCTAAGTCGAAAAGCATACTGCAAGGCATATTGCTACGCCTTGACTTCTACAATTTTGACCTCAACTATTATAGATGATGTTAGGGCTGCTCAGTTACAGGCCCTAAAAGAAGAGAATGTTAAAGACGAAGATATCAGAATTCAGTTGCCAGTAATGCAAGATGATGGAACTGGACTAAAGGGTGTGTATGGCAGAGTGTGGGTTCCCAAGTTCGGGAACATGAGAGATGTAATTCTCGAGGAGGCTCATCAATCTAAATTCTCAATTCATCCTGGCAGCACAAAAATGTACAACGACCTGAAGGCCGACTTCTGGTGGCCAGGATTGAAAAGAGATGTCGGTCAGTATGTTGAAAGGTGCAGAACATGTCGTCTAGTCAAAGCAGAACATCAACAGCCCTATGGTAGTATGCAACCTCTTCCTATCCCGGAATGGAAGTGGGATCATATTACTATGGACTTTATAACGAAGCTGCCCAAGACGCGTCGTCAACATGATGCCATTTGGGTCATTGTTGATCGATTAACAAAATCTGCTCACTTCATTCCCATTCGGGAAACCTATTCACTGGACCGTCTTGCCCAGATCTACGTTAACGAAATTGTCATTAGGCATGGTGTGCCTAAGTCTATTGTCTCTGACCGAGATAGTAGATTCACTTCCAATTTCTGGGCTGCTTTACAAAACGGTCTTGGTACTCGTATCGCAATGAGTACTGCCTATAGACCCCAATATGATGGTCAAAGTGAAAGAACAATTTTAACTCTCGAAGACATGCTCAGAGCCTGTGTCATGGATTTGGGTGGTAACTGGGACGATCACCTCCCATTGGTTGAATTCTCCTACAACAATAGTTACCATTCCACTATCAAGATGGCACCGTTCGAGTCTCTATACGGAAGAAAATGTAGGACTCCAACCTGTTGGAGGGAAACAGGAGAAACTCCAATAGCCGGTCCTGCTTTGCTACAAGAAACAAATGAAAAGATCCAACTCATACGGCAGTACATGAAAACGGCACAAGATCGACAAAAGAACTATCATGATCGCCGACACAAAGCGAAAGAATTTCAAAAAGATGATTGGGTCTACTTGAAGGTTTCCCCGATGAAGGGAGTTACAAGATTCGTAAAGCGAGGAAAGCTATCACCTCGATTCATAGGACCCTTCAAAATACTAGAAAGAGTTGGGAATCAGTCCTATCACTTGGACTTGCCGGAAGAGTTATCAGGAGTTTACCCGGTCTTCCATGTAGGATACTTAAGAAAGAGTCTGGTGCCCGAGAGGGAACCATGGACTGATCACTCGGACATTAAGGTTGACGAACGGCTAAGGTTCGTTGATGAATCGGAGTGCATTTTGGAGACAAAAGTCAAAAAGCTATGGAACAAAGAGATCAGGATGGTGCTGGTCAAGTGGAAGCATCATCGGGGAGCTAATCACACTTGGGAATCGGAAGAAGACAGGAAGACTAAGTACCCAAGTTTGTTTAGCGCAGCATGACTTCGCGGACGAAGTATAGGCGTGGTGGAGCCCATGCTGCAACATCCCAAATTTTAATTATATGTAATTTACGGTTTTAGACTCAATTATTTGTATTAATGAAATATTATGTCAATTTAAGTTATTTTGATCATTATATCAGTTAAATGAGAAAATACAAAGTTGAGGGGTATATTGTGCAAATGAGTCAAAATAAAGAATAAAAGAAAGGAAACTCTTCATTTCTTCATTCTTACTCTCTCACTACACTCTCTCTCTACCGGTTTCTCTCTCTCTCTACTCTCTCTTCCTCTCGGCTCCATCCAAGAACACACACAAGAATCAACAATTTCAAGTGTTCAAAAGTTGGATTCAGATAGCAAATAAGGAATTATAAGCATTACAACAAACGATTTGAGGTAAGAATCACTCCTATTTACGAATTTATGAGATTTTGGGTTCGGTTTTGGTGAGAACCGAATCAAAGGATTTTGGTTCAGATTGTTAATGCATGTTAGAATTTGTTATTGATATGTTAAAATCGGGTGTTGATAATGTAGTGTACTAATTTTCAGATTCAGATTCAAAGTCTAAGTATGATTTTGGAATTAAGTGTGTGTTTTAGTGTGTGTGTTCATCGAGACTCATAAGAAAAATGGACATAAATGGGTTATTTTGGTACAATATGACATGTTATAAGTTGTTATAGTGTATATAAGTTCACATTTGCAATATTAGACTCAGAAACACGCAAAAATGACCCAAACATAAAATCTGGAAAATCTGGAAAAATATGCTAAGTATGAATTCGGATGATGATCCATCCGAATTCGGATCATCACCCTAGTTCGGACTCAACCTCAATTCGGACCATACTCAATTCAGACTTACAATGATTTCGGACCTTGCCCTATTTCGGTCCTATCCCAATTCGGACACCGTCCCAATCCGGATCAATAGTGAGTTCGGACCAATTATATTTCGGACCATAGGAACTTCGGACTATACTTAATACGGACCAACCACAATTTCGGATGCTATCCCAATTTCGGATCATACTCAATTTCGGACCACTAGCTAATTTCGGAAACTTACCCAATTCGGATCCCCATACCCATTTCGGATCCATGTACATTTAGGACATGTCCCAATTCGGACCCCAACACCCATTTCGGACACATAGTGATTCGGACCATCCGAATTCGGATGTGGTCCGAAATCAGAACCCAATTACATTTAATTTTCAGAATACAATTTTTAAGCAATTACTGACACAAATTCACTATTACACCTACTTTACAGATCATTGTGGTGTTATCAAAACACACATTGATTCAGGATCAAGTCACAAAACCAATCACTGTGAGTTGCAGATTATCATCCGAACATTTATTGTTTTATCATTCATGTTTATACATTCAATGGCATGTTCACGTTGTTCATATACTTCATTTGGCATTCATGAAATGATTTGTTGTTATGATGCACACTCGTACTTGACATGTAACACACATGTAGCTTGCGTTCATTTGAAAGTGCATATATTTACATCATGCTTGCACTGCATGATCATTACTTCATAATCTGATGCGACCTGGACTGGGGCTGACAGCAGGCCACTGTCGGGGACTGATCTTCCCACTCGTATCCCATCAGGTTCGGCACATCCCCGATCAGCATATTGAACTGCCAACCCATGCTTTCACTGCATGGTTTTCACATACACTGAGGCTTACACTGCCGATATTCACATACATGGGGCTTACACTGCCCATGGTTAAGCATTGTTTGTAAAGAAATATTTGTTGTATGCATAATCTGTTATCTCACTAAGCATTTACCTTACTGTTGACTCACATTGTTTACAGGCAAAGGCAAGAGTGTAGCTGGACCTTCATCTTAAGCATATCAAATCAATATCCCGGAGACTATAGAAGCTATTGGTACTTGAATGTAATAGCTTTGGGCTGGGATTCTTTACTTCTAAAACAATTATGTTGATGTAATAGTTAGACTTTTATCACTGTAGACATGTATTCTATTGCTTTAGTGTGGATGTGCTTAATTCTAATTTAAGTATTCAATTTCAATTATTATGATACTCAATTGGTTGTTAGTCGATCCTGGTGATTGCTACAATTATATCATTAATTAACAAGGACGTCACATATGATGTTAGATACATGAACTTAGGATTGAAAATGGCGTTTATGAAAGCATCTGATGAAGTAGAATCTAGTGAAGAAACAAAAAGATTACGATCAGACAAAATGCAAAATTTTGTTGATTATAACAGAATAAATGAAACAAATAATATTACTGATATTAAAGAAGAGTACATTCAAACATATTCTGAAAAGGATTTGTCTGAATTACCTACTCAATCTCAAAAGTTATATCTGCCATCTTCAATTCTAGAAAAGATAAATTCTGATCTAGAACTGAAAATTAAAAATTTTGAGACAGTGAATAGAACACTCAAGGCTGAACTAAAAACTATGGAACAAAAGTTACAAAATCAGCCTAAAAACATAAAGTTGTCTGATCCACAATCTTCAACTTCTCTATATTCTATCAATTCAGAAAACGATTTTGATCTGTTTATGCACTATGACTTTAATTCCTTAGAGGAAATGTTTGTTAAAATTGATGACTTTGTCAAACCTTTACATAACAAACAATCAGATGGTCATAAAGAACCTGTTAAAATTCTGCAAAGAATTTCTTCAGACTCAATTAACTCATCTGAAAATTCACCAATTTTACAACAAAAGAGGGAGAAAACAAAAATTATTTTTAACACTCCTAGCTATGAAAAAGGTGAATCATCTTCAACAAAGAACTCCATTGCACTCAGAGTTCAATCATTAAAAGGTAAGAGAAATTTACAAAAGAAACTAGTATCTAAGTCTACTAATTCTCATGTTTCTTTTATGTCAGATATCATTGTGAATGGGTCGAGAAAACAAGTTTGGAGAAAGAAGAAGAAAGAACAGAAAAACAAGAATATAAAACAAGAGTGGCGCGTAAAGAATAATATTGTTACAGATAGAAATAACAACATTGAAAACTCTGTCTGTAATAATATAATTGTTAATAATTCTTGTACCAAATTCTCTAGAACAGACTTAATTGCTTTGAACTCTACTGCTTGTAAACCTTTGATTGTAAAATCTGATAAACTCGTATGGCAACCAAAGAAAAAGGACCCATATTCTAAACAGAAAAAGGTTCCATAGAAAATTATTTCGAAAACAGTTCCACCACAAATTGTACAAAAGTGGATACCTAAACGAACTGTTCAAATGTGGGTACCTAAAACAACATCAACTGTTAAGCAGAAAGCCATATCTGTTGAAAAATCAAATAATACTTTGCATGATTTACCTAATACAAATGTACCCAACTACAAGTGGGTACCTCATATGTTATTTCGTCTTATAGGTAAACCATGTTTGGTATCTTGACTCCGGATGTTCCAAGCATATGACCGGACAAAGAGACATACTCACGAACTTTGTAGAAAAGTTCTGTGGGACGGTCAGATTTGGAAATGATCAGTTTTGTCCGATCAGAGGATACGGGAGTCTCACATATGAAAAAATTACCATTCAAAAGGTTTTTCATGTTGATGGTCTTGGACATAATCTGTTTAGTATTGGACAGTTGTGTGATAAAAGATTAGAAGTCAATTTCAAAGTCAATCGGTGCAGCATCAGATCTGGAGAAGGTAAGGAAATATTGGCAGGAAACAGGAAAACCAATTTGTACTCCATTGATTTAGCCTCGATTAATCTGAAGAAAGATGTCTGCTTACTGTCAAAAGCTACATCTAAAACAGCATGGCTATGGCATCGTCGCCTTTCACATCTGAACTTCAATGAATTAACCAACCTAGTGAAAGGAGGGTTAGTTAAAGGGCTGCCAACTCTCAAATTCCAAAAGGAGCAGTTGTGTGCCGCATGTGAAAAAGGAAAAATGACAAGAGCTTCACACAAATCCAAAACCGAACACTCATCCACGAGAGCACTGGAATTACTACATATGGATTTGTGTGGACAAATGAGAGTACAAAGCATTAATAAGAAACGATATGTATTGGTGATAGTTGATGACTATTCACGATACACATGGGTTTTCTTCCTGAGGTCCAAATCAGATGCAACCGAAACTATCATAGAATTCATCCGGAAAATACAAGTGAAGTTGCAACACACAATTCAATCAATCCGCTCAGATAACGGAATAGAATTCAAGAACAAATCGCTTGACTCATTTTTGAATTCTGTAGGAATTACACATCAGTTTTCAGCTGCTCGAACTCCACAACGAAAGGGTGTCGTTGAAAGAAGAAATCAGACACTAGTGGAATCAGCTAGGATGATGCTGGCATATTCAAATTTACCGTTATTCTTATGGGCAGAATCAGTTGCAACAGCTTGTTTCACACAGATCGTTCAATCATAAATAAGAGATTCGGAAAGACTCCTTATGAATTGATTAATAAACGAATACCTAATATTAAATTTTTCCATGTTTTTGGTTGCAGATGCTTTATTCTAAACGACAAAGATAATCTTGGAATGTTTAATCAAAAGGCAGATTAAGGAATATTCATCAGATATTCAAAGGAGTCGGTTGCCTTCCGTGTGTACAACAAGAGAACCAAGACAGTCAACGAGAGCGTGAACGTCAAATTTGATGAAGGAGTGGTAATGGCTTCTGAACACATCAGTTCAGGACCCGAACCTAAAACGCAGACTTTATTGGAGTCATCTGAACAAAATGCTGAACACTCAGAATTACATAAGTTGTTTGAGAATATTTATGAAGACTATTTTGAAAAGCCCAAAACTAATATTCTAAATTTGGTGCCTGACAGGATTACTGAAGATCCCGTCGTAGTCTCTGATCTTTCTCATCAACAAGTTTCAGAAGAAACTGGAGAAGCCTCAACAACAAATGTGCAATTGACAACTGAGATTGCACAACCCATTGAACATCCAAATTCTTCTGAAACCCCCTTAAATTCTGAACATTCAGAAGCTCCTAACTCAGATATCCCACCTACTACATCTGAAGTAACCCCCCGACCAACATATCTAGATCGTAATCCCAATCAAGACTAAATAGAACCGTTTCCACATACTTTTAAGTGGACAAGAAATCACCTAATAGAAAACATTATTGGTGATCCATCCGCTTCAGTCCAAACCTGAAGGGCCACAATAAATGAGTGTCTATTTTCAAATTTTCTAAGTAAAATAGAGCCCAAGAATGTAAAAGAAGCACTTCTGGATGCTGATTGGATTGTGGCGATGCAAGAAGAATTGAACCAGTTCGAACGGTTAAAGGTCTGGAGACTTGTTGAGCGCCCAAAAGACAAATCCATTATAGGCACGAAATGGATCTTTAAAAACAAGAAGGACGAACATGGAGTAATCATAAGGAATAAAGATCGTCTAGTTGCCAAAGGATACAGCCAACAAGAAGGGATTGACTACGATGAAACGTTTGCACCAGTTGCACGAATCGAAGCGATTAGAATGTTTTTAGCTTTTTCCGCTCATAAAAACTTTACAGTTTATCAAATGGATGTTAAAACTGCGTTTTTAAACGGGGAACTAACCGATGAAGTATTTACATATCAGCCTGAAGGTTTTACTGATCCTTCGAAACCTGATCATGTATATATTTTAGATAAGTCATTGTATGGCCTTAAACAAGCACCGCGTGCTTGGTATGATGCACTTTCAACATATCTGTTGAAATGGGGATTCAACAAAGGTGCAGTTGACACAACCCTGTTTATAAAACGTCAGGGGCCGGATATCATAGTTATACAAATATATGTAGATGACATAATATTTGGGTCTACAAATCCGGAATTTTGTAAGAAATTCGCATTTTTAATGTCCCAAAATTTCGAAATGAGCATGATGGGAGAAATAAATTTTTTCTTAGGATTACAAGTTAAACAATTAGCTGATGGTATTTTTATCAATCAGTCAAAATATATACAAGACGTGTTAAAAAAATTTAACATGGTCAACAGTACTCCTATGAAAACTCCCAGGGCTTCGGATTCAAAGTCAAAACTCGATGAGGACATTTCGGGGAAACCTGTAGATGTAACTCACTATCGAGGTATAATTGGGTCATTGATGTACTTAATAGCTAGTAGACCGGATATTATGTTTGCTAGATTTGTATGTGCACGATATCAGGCGAATCCTAAAGATTCACATTTAACAGCTGCGAAAAGAATTTTAAGATATCTCAAAGGAACTCCAAACCTTGGTTTGTGGTATCCTAGAGAATCTTCATTTAATCTAACTGCTTTTTTTGATGCTGATCACGCAGGTGATAAGATGGACAGAAAAAGTACGTCTGGAGCAGTACAGTTCTTAAGTGACAAACCCGTGTGCTGGTCATCCAAGAAACAACATTGCGCCTCATTGTCTACAGCTGAAGCAGAATACGTTGTTGTATCTTCTTGCTGTTCTCAAGTGTTGTGGATGAAGAGCCAACTACGCGATTACGGGTTTACACCAAAGAAAATACCCATCTACTGTGATTCTCAGAGCGCAATAGCTATTGCATCAAATCCAGCGCAACATTCAAAAACAAAACACATTGACATTTGGTACCATTTTATAAAGGATCATGTAGAAAATGGAAATACAGAATTATATTTTGTGCCTACTGAATATCAACTAGCTGATTTGTTTACCAAAGCGTTAGATGAAAAAAGGTTTAATTTTTTGGTATACAAATTAGGTATGTTGAATCGTTAAGATTTAATAATTCAGTAGTTTCAATTTTTAATTTTATATTTGCATTTTTTATTGATTCTAATCTGATGTTAAATTCTCAAATATGAAAAGTTAAATATTCTTAGGAATTTAACAAGATCTGGATTGTTATGTGTAGGGGGAGCAGAAAATAAATTTATTTGATTTTGAGTAAATCTGATAAAATTTATCTGTTATTTTGTAGGGGGAGCTCAGCTGAGAAATATGATACACATTTGAGGGGGAGCAACATTCATAAATTAAAAGGGGGAGAATTTTAAAATTTTAAAATTTTTTTTAGTTTAGTTTATTTTTTGTGTGTGTTAATTTTTTGGTTATGTGTATTTTCAATTTTTTTAACTTTTGTTTAAATATGTTTTAAATTTTTTTTTTTATCAGAATTTTTTTTTGTTTTGTTTGTTTAGTTACAATTTTTGTTGAAAAGATATTAAGTGGGTTTTAATTGGCAAGATAGGCCGGTTATTGTTTTTCAAACATGGGCCGGATCTTTATCAATTCTATAAATTTGAAATTTAAATTTCAAATTTCTTTTTTTTTTTTCGATACAAGACTATTCATCATCTTCTCAAAACAAAGTTCCTTCATTCTTAAGAAAACTAAAACCCACATCAAATCGACTGAAACAAGATATCTTTTCATCAAAATTGTGAGTAAATGTTTTGTTGTTTCTGCTTATAGTATTTCTACGTTGCTTATTTCAGTTTGGGATATATGTGTATCTGTGTTCTTATTTTTTTTTGTATTTGAGAGATCATGGAGATTTATAATATTTGTTCATGAAAATGAAATTAAATGTGTGATGGGTTTCGTATTGTAAACATGAACATGAATCTGAAATTTCATGAGTCATTTTTCATCACACAAACAGATTTTTTGATTTTGGTATTCAAAAGTTTCGAGTTCAAAGTTTTTCTGAAATTTGAATTTTTAACAACTTAAATGTTGTTTTTAATCGATGTTGAGTAAAACAAAAGTGTTTAAAATTGTTTTTCGAGTGGGACACAAGAGTTTAATCAATAAAAAGGTCCCTGAAATCAATTTTTGGAAAATCAGTGGAAAATACTTGAAAAATAAATTTCAGAACAGTTTCTCGATCAAAGGGATATTCAAGAAAACCTTAGTTTTATTCGAGTTGAATCAAATGATACTCGAGAAACTCCAAGAGTTATTCGAGTTGAGTACTATGATACTCGAGAAAGACCAAGAGTCATTCAAGTTGAGTACAATGTTATTCGAGAACCATCAAGAATAAATCGAGTTGACTGAAGTGGTATTCGAGAAACTCTATGTGTGATTCGAGTTGATTTAGATTAACACTTAGAAAATTTCAGAACAAGTCTAGATAGACTTAGAGTTCATTCGAGTTGACCTCATGATTTATTCGAGGAAATTCCTTATACTTTCGAGTTGGACTCATTGAACATTAGAGAACAATTAAGACATTCGAGAACATTCATATGTTATTCGAGTTCCATTCATATGTAATTCGAGTTGTTTCATGTTCTATTCGAGTTCACTTCATGAGTCATTCGAGTTGTTTTAAGAACTATTCGAGTTGTTTCATGTTCTGTTCGAGTTTATTCCAAGTTATATTCGAGTTGCTTTATAGACTTACTCGAGTTGGGTCATGTATTATTCGATTCTAATAAAGAATCATTCGAGATTGATGTCGTTTCATTCGAGTTTCAAAGAAAATTTTTCCTAAGTGTTGAATTTTTAATGTTTTAAAAAAATGTCACATTTTTTTTCAAGAAATTGTTATAAATTTGTGTTTTTCCAACATTGGTCTCTGAACGATTGACTCTGGAATCCTGTCAACAATAGTTTATTATTGTCTGGAATCCCGATGCCTTAAACAGAAAATCTCAAGTTTTTATAATTTCTGATGAAATGTTACAGTTTTTCTACATTTGAAGGATTTTCATTTGTTTACCTGTTATGACTAACATGATTTTTATTTTGTTTACAGGTTTTCAAATGGCATCTCCAGTTCAGTCTCAGAATTCCAATTCATCTGATTCTCATTCATCATCCAATCATACACTCGTATCTATACCTGTTCGTTCAACATCCGTTGCACGACCCTCACCTTCAACTATCATCCCAGATAACCAATTGGTCAAACCCAAACATTGCCTACCTTTCAGAGATAATAACCATCGTTTGGATACTAAGGCTATCAAAGTCAGTCATCCTATAATAGTAGATATTCTCAAAGGCCATCCGTTAGGTTATCTTCTTCAGTATATACCTTCAATCCCACAGGTCTACCTACAACAATTTTGGCATACAGTCAAATTTTGTTCCTGCTGATGGCAATAACCACTTTAAAGTAACCATAGACCACTTTAAAACCAAAATCACTCTTGCCAGACTTCGTCACAACCTATTTCTTCCAAGACGAATAGACACAGTTAACTTTCCTGCGTTAGCTGATTTTGAAGATTTTGTGTCAGATGAGGAGCTAGTTCATGATTTGATATGCCTGGGCTACTCAAAGCCACTACTAAAGAGCTCCAAATTTCATAGAAATGGATTAAATGGGGAATGGTACACGCTATTTGGGATCATCAATAGGTGTATGACTTCTAAGCATAGAGGCATCGACAGATGTAGCATTCACTGTCTACGGATATTTTATGGAATTGCTTTCAATAAGCATTACGACTATGCTCAGTGCATCTGGGAAGATTTAAAGGAGGTTGTACTGGCCAAAACAACAAACAGAGCAAGGAAGTTTGTTCCGCTTCAAAGATTCATTCAAATCCTAATCCGAGGAATTCTAAGAGCCAATGAGAATATACCGAAGTGAGCAAACTCACAACGATGTCCTGATTATGTAATGATGACTTTACACGAAGTGCCGGATTCTCCGAATGCAAATATCATGGCGATTCCGGAGTCGTTGTTGAAATATGCAGATCAAGAGAGTGAACATGTAAAATTATATAGGATAGATCATGCTCCAATAGAGACCCAGGAACCGGGTTCTCTTACCCAAGGAGTCTTAGGACGAGAGGAACCTCAGCACGGGGCTGAAGTTCAGGGTAGCCAACCAGTGAGTGAGGGAGCTGACGTTGTAAGGGGTGGTGAGGAAGAGGCTCAGAAGTCTGATTCTGAGAGAACTTTATCGGATATTCAAGAAGAAGAAGGTGAAGATGATGATGATGAGGATGATGATGATGGTGCTGATGGTGGTGATCATCATGAGGGAGGAAATGTGATGATGGACATAGTGAATATTGCAGAAGAGAGTGTGAGGGAAGCCCTAAACCTAGAAAGCCGGGGTTTAACCACATCTGCTGTTAGCTCTCCTATGAGAGTTAGCATTGAAGAAGTCAGTATCCCACTGACGACTGCACACCCAACCATCCACTCAGTCTCCTCTCAACAGGATATTGTTTCATTTGAGCACCAGGATGAACCATATTGTCTATCCGAGAGTCATTTGGACTTGATGGATATTGAAATGAATACACATCTGCCCGAGTGTACGACATCAATTCATTCACAGAGTACAGATCCTATACAACTTAGGACATTAGAGTCGACTTCATCTGTTGAAGTAAGTGTGGCTGAACTTCGTGTTCCCACCGGAACATCCTCAGAAACGGAAGCATTTGTTGCTCCGTCGCTTGAAGAGGGTGGAAGTCCAGTCAGAGATACTACATTGCCATCTCTGAGTACTGGCCACACAGACGTGCTTTTCACAAGTTGGACTGTTGTGACAACTGGAAGTCTCAGTGACCCAGTGGTGAATCTCTCCCCATTTGTTACTGAATCCACGTTAAATCAAGCTTTAAATGCAGCGGTTGCTAGAGTAAATACACATGTATCTGCTCAGTTGTCCGAAGTGATGGCCCAAATGTCAAATATTCATAAATTTTTGAAAGGGAAATCAGTGGCCGAGGAATCCATCAAACAGACTGAATCCAATCAGGCATTGGAGGAGTTGAAGGAAGAACTGAAAGAGTTTGTTTTTGATCAATTTGATGAAATGAGGGAGCGGATGATAAGTTTGGAAAACACGGTGAAAACTGCGTTGGGAAATTTGTCGGAAATAGTTGCGGCAGTTGAAGAAACATGTAAGGCACAAGCTTCCTCATCTAAAGGAAACATGATGAGCATGATGAGGACTCCGATGATGCTCCTCATGAGTGGGAGAAGAGGAGAAAGCTTGATGAGCCTACACCTGGGGTTTTGATGATAACGTACCCAGAGAAAGAAGCAGAAGTCAAAGAGAGAGAAGCTGGGAGCACAAAAGAATCTGCTGGTGAACAAAGTGAGCTGGGATTGATTCTTTATGAAGATGTTCCTGTTCCTTTGAACATTCAGTCTGATATTTACAATTTTGAAGAATATAATGATTTTGAAGATGATGTTCAAGTTAAGGATCATGAGTTAAGTATTCAAGGTGTAGAAGAAGAGAGAGAGGAATATGTTGAAGTTTCTGAAGATGATGATGTAATTACATTAACTGATGTTGATTTCCGAGGAGAAAGGATTAAAGAAGAAGAAGGGTTAGTTCAGGAGATATTGAAAGATACTATATCGACACCAACGGTTGAAAAGCCTGAGGTTGTTGTTCAAGTTAAGGAAGAAGCTGAAGAGTTTCTTGTGGAAAATGTGGTTAGTCAAGAAAGAGTTGTGTTAAATGAGGTTGAGGTGATGGAAAGATTCTTTAATGAATATGTGCTGGTAGATGAGTCTCAAAAGAAACATAGACTCAGATTTGGAGCACAACAAGTCGTTCAAAGGGAAATTCAAGATATGCTTACGTTGTTAAATAAAGATGAGATTCACAAGAAGAAAATAAAGAAATTTGAGCTTCCAGAGAATCGGTCAGCAGAATTTATCAGGAAAAGAAACAAAATGCCGTATATCGAAGACATTCTGGAGAAACGAATATTCTGTAAGAAACAAGCACCGTGTTCTTTTCTCAAGTTGTTTAGGGTCTTAGAGCCAAACATGCCAAATCTGGTCAACTGTGCTAGCTTTCTGAGAAATAAGACACAAGAAGTTGAGAAAGTTAAGAGTGAGTTCCGGATAGTTGATCTTGTTAAAATAGAAAAGGACAGATTCGTTAAGATTTTCTATCCGACGTTCACTGTTACTAGAGCTGATGGAAATACTTATAGGTTCACAGAAGCTGATATGTTCAATATGCACCTGGTCGACATTGAAGATCTATTTGATGAATTGTGCGGAAGTAAAAGAAATGAACACTGCAGAATTGCCCTTAAGATACTTTTTCACTTCATGCATACCAAATTGGTATTGATGTCAGTGCAAGATCTGCAGATAGGTGTTGAACGAGGAATGAGAAAGATAAACATGACAGCTCCACACAAAGATATCAAGTTTCTGGAGAATTGAAAGAATTTCAAGTTGTCATGGTAAAGCATCCAGCTGTTATGTACAAAGATAGAAATAAGAAGCTAAGGGCTATGAGGAGTGTTGGACTTAACAAATTTTCAGATGGTACACTGAACAAAGTTTTGAGTGGTTTAAAGGGAAAGCTTGCATCTGATAAGAAAAGAAAGACAAAGAAAGGAGCCTTATCTGTGAATGACCGAAGACTAATGGTAGAATTCAACTCAAAGATTGAATGGAGGCTCTCGGATCGGAAAAGCATAAGAAGGTTTGAACAAAAGCATGGACTGACGATTTAAAGACTTTTCACATTCCATCAAAGGGGGAGATTGTTAGAATATATTGTAATTGATGGAAGTCAAAGTATAGGGTTTGTTTTGTAATTCTTCCGTAGTTGTGAAAAATATGTATATATATATAGTAAGTTTGACTTTCAATGTATTATCTCTGACAATTTCACTTTTGGCAAATTAGAATTTAGAGAAAAGCAGTTACTGACATTTTGCAAGATCATATCATTTTGTAATCGACATTTGGAATACAATCATTCGGTCAGTTTTAATCTTTGTTATTGTTCTGATGATTGATTTGTTAATTGATTGATATAGAAACTGTAAATCACAAATTCTATTTTAATATTCTGTTTTGGTTGGTTTTATATTCCATAATCATAAGTAATAAATCTTGTACCAATTTCGAGCTTTCTTGTTATAAGTTTTTCTTTTTTAATCGGTGAAATTGTTAATCAGAATTTTTTGTGTGTTATTCTCGGTTCTTGCTTAAAAATCCATATTTTTAAGTGTTTGTGGATACTTGTTTGTCACAAAACTTGTTTCTAATTTCAAGCCAAACATTTAGAAATTTTGGAATTTAATTAATAATTTCAAATTCGGACTATCAGAAATTCGGGTCCATCAGAAATTCGGACCCATCCGAAATTCGGGTCCAAACTTCAATCCATCCGAAGTTTTGACTTTCAGTGCTTCTAGAGGCCATAACTTTTGACTGGAACATCGTTAGAGGGCCTACCATACGGAAAAATGAAGCTTGAAATGAGATCTACGATTTTTGGAATAGGCAAATCAGTTCGGTCAATTTTCGAGGCAAAATTCCACTCCAACAGTTATAGGCATTTTTCTGTCGAGAAGCTGAAAAACCAATGTCCAAAAGTCATTTCTGATCCAAGTTTCACCAAGTTCCCAACCTCGGATACATCCGAATTTGTGAAGTTTCTGAGTTTTTCTAGTTTCCAATCTAGAAAATCCACGTTTTGCACTCCACAATCATGACTCGAGGATTTTCCACACATGAGAAGACTGTCGAGGAGGAGAAAGTTGATATATCTCCAATCTGTCACATGAACCACTCCAAACAGGTACAAAGTTCTTCATCTTCGTCTGATTTATCTGATACATAATCCTTATCTGATTTTAAATGTAGTGATGAATTTGATGAACTGCATGCTCAACTCCTATCTTAGTTCAGATCATCACTTATACTCACTAACATGTCATCACCTATGTTTGAGACCAAGACCTCACGGACACTTGAATCTCAAACTACTACTCTGATACCATATGTTGTGACACCCTTGCCACAATAACCACCATTACATCACCCTGGATTAAACACAACCCATTATTAAACCATTAATTTGAAACACTTAGTACATTACTGAAATTGAAAATACATAATTAAAATAAAGGTCAAACACCCTATGGTGCTACAAGGTTCCAATCTAGTTTCTACATACACAATATTTATTACAACCATCTTAAATAGTTCAATGATGTCCTCATATATTAGTTACCGACTGAGTAGTAGAGTTCTTCAAATACTTCAAGATATGACCTAGAAGTTCCAACAACGGATTTACCCTTTCCTGAAAAATGTAAACAACTAAAGGATAAGTAAAGCTTACTGAGTACAGAGATTATATATTCTACAAGTCTTTATACAACACACAATGAGTAACACCAGCGACAAACATCGTGCACCCGTTTGCACACAAAGTACGGTAACACATATGAGCACGCAGCTCCAACGTGCCATTGCACGGAATAACACATTCAATTGAGGCGAAATTACAATTGGGGATGCTACACCTACACTTTGGGACCATAGAGGGATCAGCTCCAGGACATATAGCTTCGGTAGCATCGAATTACCAGTTATAGCACGAAAGCCCATCACATGATGCATAAAAAAGAACACGGGACATGTAATAACATGTAAACGAGTGACAATGTGCATCAAAATAAAAGCAAGTTAGTATAGTGCCAAATGAATATGAATCAACATGCCTCAATGGAAAACAACTAGCATAAAACAAATGTAAACATATATAATCTTATGTACTCATAGTGGGTGCGTTAAGTAACTTCAATTTATATTATTTCTCCTTGGGCTTTCAACCGAAATCACAATTTTACCCCATTATGTGTTTAACAACACCACAAAGACCTGTTACATTTTCATAGGAAAAAACTATCAAATCTACTTAATCAAAACATTCATCATGTTTTACAATTTAATGTTTAAAATCTTCGATTCACCATCCAAAGCACATAATTAAAACCCAAGGTTCGGATCGTTATTAAGTCCAAAGAACCCATCATTAAATGTCCTATTATAATGCCAAATATATCTCAAAAATCTAATTTTTAGACTAGAAGTTCCGGTCCTTTTAAGCAGAATCGAAATTCGCTAGAACTGAGGCCGACTCGCTGAGTCACCCTACTCAACTCGACGAGTCGAGGTTCGAATTTCAGATCCTCAGCTGAATTTCAATTATACCCGAGATATATAACCCGAAGTTCTTGACCCATCCGAAGTTTGGGTTCCCCTCCCGAAGTTGGGTAACATCTGAAGTTCAACCCTACCCGAAATTCAGGTCTCAACACTAAGAAAAATTCTTACCATCTTGATGTTCTTGGCGACTCGACTAGTCGACCTACAGTTCAGCAGGTCGCAGCTACAGCTTTTACCCAAAATTATTGCCAAACTCATTTTAAATAACATGCAATCCATACAAATTATAAGCTAACATATATTGAGTGTTTCTAGACCATTTTCCCTATCAATAACACTCAATCTCGTCCAGATTTGACCAAAAATGTGGAAAAACTTCAAGAACACAAAAGTTTATAAAAAATCCATACTTCTTACCTTTTTGGTTAAATCAGTGAACGATTCTTGTTTCAGATGCCTCTAGGAACTTTAATTTATGTTTTTTTTAACTATAATAACATACATGCAACAACAATTTATCAGATTTTAAAATCCTAATTTTGCATTTTATGCTCTTTCAAGAACACTCCAACTTAATAATCACTTTCTTACCTTGAATCTTACTAGAATCCTTGTTATATTAGTTTTTAACACGAAATTCTTCCATGAATTTTCGAATTCCAGCAGTAATATTGATAGAAATTTGAGTGTGTGTGTTTTGAAGGTGAAGAGTTGTAATGAACTCTTGCAAGACTCAAGAGTCTTTTATTCTCCCTCTTTAGGTTATTGACACAAGTGGTCCCTCCACTTAACTGATTTCTTAAATAAAGTTCATGTTCTTATATTTTTACCACCACATTTAAATTTAATCATACTTATTCATATAAAGAAATTCTAAAATTTCTTTTTTATTTCACATAACAACCAACTTTTAAATTTCCGAATAAAGAGATTTTCATTAATAATCCAACTTGATACATTAGATACTAAATTGAAACTAAATATCCTCGATTACATCAATTTGAATCTTAGGATGTTATAGTGGAGAAAAGGTTCAATAAAACTCCTTATGAATTACTCAAAGGGAGGAAGCCAAATATAAGCTATTATGTGTTTGGATGCCCTTGTTTCATTCTGAACCAAAGGGATAGAATGGCTAAGTTTGAACCTAAAGCTGATGAAGGAGTGTTTGTTGGATACTTAGCAATCTCTAAATCCTACAGAGTATACAACCCCAAAAGAAAGGCGGTTGATGAAACCATCAATGTCACCTTTGAAGAGTCTGCACATACTTCATTCAAAGTTGATCCTGAATCAGTTTGAAGAGATTTCAGCTTTGATGATCTTGTAAATTCAAATGCTGAGAATAAAGACTCTAAAGCTTCCACTTCATCTAAAGTGGACCCTGTAACTCATAGTGGACATGATGATTATTATATAAGCTCACCCTGTGTGAATAAGTGTACTGATATAGTCATTATACCCTGTCCATAACCAATTAATGTTGATTTCCCCGAATCCTCCTCTGACCAGTTCAATGTCAATGATAATAATGTCATTATGTCTGATAATCAAGAAAGTTGTTCTACAGACCGGTTAATGAGGAAGCAGTCAATCAAAATACAGAGCAATCATCATTGAAACATGATCCTAAGTGGATCAGTGTGTTACCCAAATGAGCAAATAATTGGTGACATCAACAAAGGTGTGCAAACAAGGTTGGACAGTCTTAGGATCTTTTGTATGTTTTCATGTTTTGGGTCCCTGATGAAGCCAAAGAAGGTTGATGAAGCATTAAAAGATGCAAATTGGATCACTGCCATGCAAGAACAACTCAATCAGTTTGAGAGAAAATGGAAGGTGGTTCCCATGCCTAAAGGTAAAACAATCATTGGAACTAAATGGGTGTTCAGAAACAAGATGGAATAAGGTATTGACTATTATGAAACATTTGCTCCTGTGGCCAGGCTAGAAGCAATTCGTTTGTTTCTGGCATATGCTGCTCACAAAAGCATGAAGGTATTTCAAATTGATATAAAGAGTGCATTTTTGAATGGTAAGCTGCAAGAAGAGGTATATGTTAAGCAGCCCCCAGGTTTTGAAAATGACAGTCATCCATGTTTTGTCTATAACTTAGACAAAGGTCTCTATGGACTGAAACAAGCCCCCAAAGCCTGGCATGACACTCTTACTGAATTCCTTATGAGATATGGGTACTCCAGAGGTAAAGTGGATACCAAACTGTTCATAAAGAAGGTCATATCTGACATTATCCTTGTTCAAATCGATGTGGATGACATTATCTTTGGTTCTACTAATGAACAACTATTCAAGAATTTTTCACTGCTCATTAAATCTAAGTATGAAATGAGCATGATGGGTGAACTAACTTTATTTCTAGGATTACATGTTAAACAAATCTCAAACGGAATTTTTGTAAATCAAATAAAATATACATTAGATCTTTTAATGAAATTTAAATTTGATCAATGTTCGCCCATTAAAATCCCAATGGCAACCAATTCTATGTTTGATGTTGAAACTCATGGTAAGCCTATTTCTATAACAACTTACAAAGGTATGATTGGGAGCTTGCTATATGTGACAACTAGTAGACCAGATATAATGTTTGCAACCTGTTTGTGTTTTTGGTTTCAAGCTGATCTAAAGGAATCACATCTGGCTGCTGTAAAAAGAATCGTTAGGTACCTAAAGGGTACAACAGGCTTGGGTCCTTGGTGTCCCAAAGACTCAAGCCTTGATCTTATTGTTATACAGATTCTGACTTGGCAGGTTGCAGGCTAGACAAAAAAAGCACAACAGGTGGGTGTCAACTTCTTGGTGAAAAATTGATTAGTTGGAGAAGCAAGAAGCAGAACTCTGTGTCCACTTCTACTGCTGAAGCTAAGTATATTTCTATTGAAAGCTGCTGTGGACAGTATCTATGGATGCAGCATCAGCTTGAGGATTATGGACTGGTATATAGTAAAACTCCTATTCTATGTGACAATACTAGTGCCATAACCATCTCCAGGAACCCTATTTTCCACTCAAGAAACAAGCATATAAAGATCAGACATGACTTCATAAGGGATCACATCCAAAAAGGTGATGTTAAGGTATCTTTTGTCCCTACAGAAGATCAGCTTGCAGATATTTACACCAAACCTCTTGATGAGAAAAGGTTCAATACCCTTGTATGTAAACTGGGAATGTTAAATAAAAGTGACTAAGTGTCATTGATGTTCAAAGGCTACTTGAACAAACCTTCTAAAATCTCAAACAACAGCTTTGGTAGAACAACGATTCAGAAGTTCTGTACATAGTCAGTTCTTTAGAATTTGAATAGGTTTGACAGGTAACAGGTTTGACAGAATAATAGTTTTGAAGATCAAATGTTTTTCATCAAACATGTTCTGTTGTCTAAACCTGAAACCTGCTCACTCTGTCTTCTGTCATACAAAGAAACCCATGTAATCTGATTAGTTATTGAACAGACTTCATATTGGAACCTATCCTTATATAACTTCACAGGTTTCATTAATAGGTGAAAGACTAATCAGGTTTGATGAAACTTTTTCATCACAGGTTTCAGTAAAAGCCTCGAACATCTACTTTTAATTAAGCTTTGTTCATGTTTAAGTTATAAATTATGTATTTATTTAACTTAATTACCTGCGGATAACGTGTGTTGTGTGTTTAACAAAGAAAAGAGTCAAGTTGGTCTGACACATGTGCTGACGTGGTAACCGTTCCGTTCCATTAGTCACCCCATTTCGAATCTACCACCCTTTTCTCTCTCCCACTCTTCAACATTCGAATCTTATAAATACCTAACGTTACTATTTCATCTTCTTCTTTACTATTTCGACCTGTACATCCATACTCTCTACAAATCCATACCTACCATCAAAGGACTTTGTGTCTGTTTTTCCTGCATCCTAATCACCAACCTTAAAAATGGCTTCTCGTACTCCCCTTCTCCCTGTATTTTTGGCGGATGATGTAATTAAACATCCATTAGTGACTACCACTCTCACCATCAAGCCTACCAACTACGTAGCAATTCTGACCACACCCAAAAACTATGTTGGTAAAGGATATGAATCAATGGTGGTGGTCATAAAAACACACCCACTGCATTATGCCATGATAGCTACCCATGGTGTAATGTATCAAGAAATGGTGTACGAATTTTGGTACACCTATTCTTATAACTCTGCTACAAAAGTCATTCGAGGAACCATCCCAAACAACTCCAAGGTTGTTGAAGATGCTGTTATTCTCCATCAAGAGGTACTTCATATGCCAGTGGTTGAAAAGTATGACAAACTGCAGCCTGAGAACCAACAGATGGATAACTTGCAACGGTGCTTTGGTGTGTCTGCACCAAGGGTGGGAGCTAAATTTTTAATGTTAGGCATTTAATTTTGATCTTGTGACTTTCTTTTGTAATAATTATTATTAGTTTTCTTCCATATTATTTAGTTCTAGACTTATTTTAGTTTTATCTTTATTTTACAAGTTGAGGGGGCAATTATGTAATAGTTTAATAGTTGCTTTTAATTCCATGTAAAAGGGGAAAGCCCACCTAAGGTTTCCCAACATTCAGACATTACGGATATTGAATTCACAGCCGCCGCATCTTTTGCAATTATTCTCTCTGTCATTGTCATCATCATTCTTGCAAATCATTGAGTGTTCATTCTGTTTTGCTTAGAATATTGTTGTGATTATTTACGAGTGCTGATATATACTCGGAATACGTTTACAACAATTGGTATCAGAGCTCAGGAGGTGGATTTCAACTGATTCTCATTCGAATTCTGCTACTGTTCTACGTGTTCTTCATAAAATCCCACGCTTTGATCCATTTTTCATCTTAATATTTATGTTTTTCGTGTTTATTCATCCTATAATCATCTAGTATTCATCATATAGTGATTTCGAGCTGTTTAGGTTCAATCATTACATGTTTTTGTCATTAAAAATCTGATTATTATCATAAAAAAATATGGGTTTTGGTTAGGTTTTGGTCACATTTTTAATAGATTTTAGGTGTTTTGGTGTGTTTTAAATACCTAAAAGTGTTTAAACTGATTTTCCAAACATTTAGAAATATGTTTTAGGCTAAAAACTACTTGTTTTAATTCTGTGAAAAATTTGGACTTTCTTAATTGTTGAACTTCGGACCATATTTCGGACCATCGCGAACCTAATATCGGTCCAATTCGGATTCAATTTCGGCTCAATTTGGACCAAAATTTAACATATTTTATACCCAATTTCGGACTCATCCGAACTTCGGACCATCTGAAGTTCTGGTAAATTGTTTCTAAAGATTTAAAATTACTTGTGCCTTATTTTAAAATTTCATCTCGGACCATCAGAACTTTGGATCCCATCCGAATTCGGTCATTTTAAGTTGCAAAATTTGAAGTGTCCATCCAAACATACACTGTTCATCCAAGATTCGGTCCATCCGAATTTCATTCCATCCGAGTTTGTTCCATCAGAATTCGGTCCATCACATTTTCCACTGTTCATCCGAAATTCTGACTATCCGAACTTCACTGTACATCCGAATTTTCCACATTTCATCCGAATTCGGACCAACCGAATCACTATTCATCCGAGTTACTGTTCAACCGAGTTACCGTTCATCCGAAGTTCTGATTATCCAAATTTCAGATTCCACCTTCAAGATCTCGTTCTTTAAAATCAGCACTATCAATCATGTCCCGAGAGGCACTTGTCCTGGGATCTGAGAACAGACCACCTGTTATCTATCCTGATGAATACGAGCAGTGGAAGTCTAGATTCATAAAATTCGTCGGTATGCAACAAAATGGAAATCTCATGCATTAATCCATTACTGAAGGCCTTGTCATATACTATCGGGAAATACCTGCCAGGCCCGAAGCCAACCCACCTGTTCTAGCATCTAAAGTTGAACGTGAACCTGCAAATGTGGCTGAGAGGGACAGACAACATGCATTCAAAAGGGCGGAGTATCTCATCTACCAAGCCCTTCCCACCGATATACTTGTTGGGGTGGAGAGCAAGATGTCTGCCAAAGAAATGTAGGATGAACTGGTGGTTCAAATGCTGGGGGATGATTTAGATGACCGAGATAAAATTGAGGAGGCTAAGGCAAAGTTCACTGAGTTTAGAGCCAAAGACTGGGAGTCTCTTCATGGCACATTCACCATATTTTGTGATGTTCTGAACAAATTAAACAAACTGCACATTTAGAAAGATAAGGATGACATCAACATCCAATTCATTGCTTCCCTAGCCCCTTAATGGCAAGTTGCATGTCGTGCCACTAGACGAGTTTTGGACATTCCAAATTTATCTATTAATGTGGTATTCAAGGAACTGAAAAGGTATCATGGAGATGTCGATCACCAAAAGCAAATGGCTAATCAGTTAGCATCCATGTTACTCTCTGCAAACACGGGCATCAAACCAGCTGATTCTCTGGCCCTTATCTCAAACAAGAACCCATCTCCCACACCCTATGCTCAAGGTTCTTCATCATCTCAGTGAAGATATGCTTCGCCTCCGCATGAGCCTTACGATGAAGAAGATGCAACGATTCAGGAACAGATTTCCATATGGTCTAACCGTGTTCAACAAAGACATTTTTCTAACAAGACCAACAATCAGCTTCGCTATGATTTAGGCCTGCTGAGGTATTCTGATGATAGGAGGGATGACAGGAGAGATAACTATCGAAGATATGATAGGAGGGATAAGTATAGAAGAGATGATAGAGACGAACGGAGATATGATGACCGTAGGGATTATCGAGATGATCGCCGTTAGGAAAGGATGACCGTAGGAATTCTGATACGATAGAAGGGATGATCGACGAGATTATATACGAGACTACAATTGTAGGGATGATCGGAGGGATGAGAGGAGAGACGATCGCAGGGACAATGATCGGAGAGACAACAGGAGACACGACAGCCGCGAACCTCGTAGAGCTGACAAGAGGCCTGTTGAAAGGAGAGATGATAGGCCCAGAGCTGATGAGCCAAAAGCAAATGATGAACGTCTATGCTACAAGTGTGGGAAGCCGAGCCACTTTGCTCGGGAATGCAAAAACCAGTTGAAAAAAACGTTGGGTATTATGAGCGGAAGCTGGAGGCCGCTATGAAGAGATCTGATGAAATGGCTATGGTTGCTCAAGAGGATTATTGGGACGATGCGGATTCTGACGAAGAGGACGACAAAGGAAATAATTGCTACATGGCGGATCGTATTGGACTAGCTGACTATGCTACAACCTTAGATTCAGAATCAGACACGGCTGCTGAGGGGGAGACACAGCAAGTTCCACTAGCATGTCTGATGGCCAGGTCCGGGGATCCTGAATGTTCCACGTCAGATTCTGAGGCACATGAGGTACATTCCTTTTACATTCCAAAGAATTTTTGTCCAGATATTCAGAGGCTGAAATGAAAGCAAAACCAGTCAAACCAATTCCTCATCTTTATATTTCTACAAAAGTTCTTCAACATAAAATCAAAGTTTTAGAAAATGAATTAAAGTCAACTCAAAAGAAAGCTCTTAATTAGTAAGAAGCTCTTCTTAAGAGTGAGGAAAAATTGGCAAACCAAAGTTTTCAACAAACTGTAGAATTAACTGTCTACAAGGAAAATTTTGACATGGTTTCAGAAAGTTTAAAAGAGCCAAAAGTTTCTCACCCTATCAAAATCCCACTCATATCGGCTAAAAAAGGTAAAGCTAAGGTTGAATCTATCAGTTTTAAAGGTGAGTGTTCAAAACCTTTCAAAGCTAAGGTTTCAAAGAAGACTCAGAATCAATCCAAGTCTTCTAAGAAACCCACTCACCAAGAAAAAGAAAAATCTTCAAAATCTAAATCTTCCATGCGTACTGACTCTCGTTGTTTTGTTCTTACAGATCATTTGAGAAGAGTGCCCAAAACGTCTATGCAAGATTTTTCCAGTTTTTTTTGTGTAGAAGGCTGTTATGCCAAATGACTTTGTTTCTAGAGATAGGTTGCATGTAATCTCAAAAAAACAATATTTGTAATGATGTATTGGAGTTTGGTGACTTGTTTAAATATGTCCAACTCGTTTTACACGTCAAGTACCTGAAATGAATGATTTTGTGCCTTATCCCGCTAAGAGAATTCGGAAAAAGAAAATAAAAAATGTTGCGTCATTGGCCTTCACAAAAACTGAGACTTGTACTTTTCCTAGGCCCAAAACCAAAGCAAATGTCAAACAAGTCTCAAAAAGTCAAAAACCAAAGGTATTTTCATCGCCTAAGGTTCCAAAGCCTGTTAAATCCAATTATAAATGGATTCCAAAAGGCTTTGCATTTGCTCCACACATAACTGCTAAATGGGTTCCTAAGACTGTACACGTGCCATATTCTCCCGGAACACCTAACCCAAAAGGACCCATCCTAAGATGGGTACCCAAAATTCTGTGATTTTAATGCAGATGGTTCTTGGTTACTGTAGATCAAGACACCAACTTCACTGAATTGGCTTCTAGTTATCATAGGCTAGGACCCGTTCTTCTGCTTGTCAGTTGTGCTTAAACCGACATGTTTGGCTTCTGTGCACTTAGCGCAGGACCCGGTCTAAAATCTTCATGTTTTCTGAACATCTCGGTTCAGAACACGGTTTGCATACTAATTTATGATGGAAATGTTTAAATACCAATAGATTTTCATTGCATGTACTCTTTATTTTCAGGCAAAATTCATATGGTATATGGATTCGGGTTGCTCTAAGCATATGACTGGGAGGAGAGAATTGTTTTCCAAGATAGTAGAACAATATTGTGGGACAGTTTAATTCGGGAACAATACTCATGCTCACATAAAAGGATACGGGGATTTAGTCTTGAATAATCTAGTCATCAAGGATGTTGACTATGTTGAGGGGTTATCACATAATCTGTTTAGCATAGGTTGTCACACCCTGCTACCTTGGTTGGCAGCGAGACGTGACGAGTGCGGAAGCGTAACCATAATTATAACGAACGACCACTATATGGACGTTTTCGAAATAATACATCATTAAAATTTAAGAATGTAATAACGTTTTACAAAATGAAAGAAATGAAGTTCGCGTAATACAGAGATTCTAATACATAATTAATGCGTCCAAAAATAATGCAGTCAAATCTCCGTTAATTTCGAAATATGCATGCGACTCCATGAAATGCGGAAGCTTGAAAGTTAGTGTATCCAAAGGCACACTTGCCTTAATTACCTGAAAATACATACTAAAATACGTCAACAAAAATTGTTGGTGAGTTCATAGGTTTACGCGAAAAGACCAGTTGTATGGACATATCAGATGAGTTGAATCTATAAAATCATAAATTCCATGAGATGTATTACATAAACCATCATGTCACCGAAACTTAATTAGAATGAGTTTACCCCGAGCAGTATTCCCATACGTAATACCGTTTGTTGAATATATATGCACCCGCAGTTAGCTAAACCACTAACCCGAGTGGGGGACATGACTCCCAATAGATCTATCCACAATATATCCGCGCTTGCAAACAAATGAAACTAACGATTTCATGATATAAGGGCGGAAATCACATATGTAATACATAATAGAATCGAGAAGTTTTTGTGTCCATATAAAAACGAAGCATGTATTTCATCCCAAAACATAATAATGGAAAAAATGGGACTATGAAGACTCACCTTATTGATTTTTGATGATATTTTTGGATCTGAGTTGAACACTTGATTGTATAGTTGAGACTCGTCCTAATATTTTTACGAGTTCGGGTCAATATTATCATAATACGAGTTTGAGTACTTCGTAATTATTTTCATGTACTTGTGATGTATGAATAATTTTTGTGGATTTTATATGTGAATATCGATTTATGGATATTTATTTCTAAAAAAATAATTTGTTGCATGCATGCATACTCACGTATATATGTATACATATATATATATATATATATATATATATATATATATACATATATTCATAAATATATATGTATCTATGAGTATGTGCATGTGCATGAAAATAGAGCATATATATAAAATTTTGGCATGATGATTTTACGAGTATTATGAAAACCGAGTTGTAAATTTTAGTAAATATATTTAATTTTTTTTTCATCTTTTTATAAATTTTTAAGGTGGAAAATAAAGTAAATAAGAAAAACTTACAAAAGTGGAAGAACACTTGAAATCGATATGGTTGGCCGATTTTTCTTTCTTTGAGAGAATATGTATGTTGGTGTGTTTTTGTGAAATGGGTTTTGTCTTCTATTTATAGAAGAAAAAGGGTTATAAAAAAAATAATGATAAACTAATTAATATTTAGTGAAATGATGAAAAGTAAAAAGGTAAATCGGTTGAGTGTTGGACAAAATAGTGTGGCCGATTTTAATGAGTGTATGTTGCATGGAGTTTATTAATATAATAATACAAAAGTACAAGCTAGTTGTCCTTTAAAGGACAACTTACTTTTTAGAGTGATAAGTAGTATGGCTTTTCAATTTTTATATTAATAAAAGTACAAAAAGGCGTGCAAAAGAGGTGGCAGCATTTATTATTACTGCATATATATACGTACTTAGAAAATTTTTCTGGAATGTTAAACTCGATTCAAGTGTGAATCGAGTTTGTTGCAGTGTCAATCGAGTTTTATAACATTATGCCCGAGTTTTATCACACTTTGATCGAGTTTTATGCCTTTGTCATTCGAGTTTTATATAGCTATAGTCGAGTTTCATACAACATTGCCCGAGTTTCTTGCTTCTTTAATCGAGTTTCTTTGTTTAACTGTTCGAGTTTTATGTGGTTTTATTCGAGTTTTATATTTCTTTGTTCGAGTTTCATCCCTTAGAAATCGAGATTTGTATCTTCATTGTTCGAGTTTTATACTGCCTCATCCGAGAAAATTATCTCTTTATTCGAGTTTCATCAAAGTGTTATTCGAGTTTAGATCTTTACTAATCGAGTTTCATTATATCATTATTCGAGTTTATTACTTCTTTCATCGAGATTCATGCAACACCATTCGAGTTTATTGATTATATGATTCGAGATTCATATAATTTCATTCGGGTTTATTACTTCATTATTCGAGTTTTATATTAGTTTAATTTTTGAGTTTCATACCTTATTTTTAGGCCAGTTGTTACAGTCTCCCCCTGTTGAAGGAATTTCGTCCCGAAATTAGCTCGTGTTCTCCTCTGTTTGGACTTTTGAGAACAGCTGGGGGTACTTCTCTCGGAATTGATCTTCGCGTTCCCAAGTAAACTCAGGACCTCGTTTAGAGTTCCATCGGACCTTTATTATTGGAATTCGACTGTGCTTGAGTTTCTTGACTTCTCGGTCCATTATTTCCACCGGTTGCTCAATGAAATTCAACTTATCGTCTATCTCCAGCTCGTCCATGGGTATCACGAGTGATTCATCCGCCAGACATTTCTTAAGATTGGATACGTGGAAGGTATTATGAACGTTACTAAGCTCTGGGGGTAGATCGAGTCGGTAAGCTACCGGGCCAATTCTTCTGGTGATTTTGAATGGTCCGATATAACGAGGATTGAGTTTTCCTCGTTTTCCAAAACGGATTACGCCTTTCCAAGGCGAGACTTTCAGCATCACTTGATCTCCCTCTTGGAATTCCAAATCCTTCCGTCGGATGTCTGCATAACTCTTCTGTCGATCCCGCGCAATCTTCAATCGGTTCCGAATCTGGGCTATCTTCTCTGTAGTTTCCTGGATGATCTCAGGTCCAGTAATCTGACTATCCCCTACTTCGGCCCAACAAAGAGGTGATCGACACTTTCGTCCATAGAGTGCCTCGAATGGGGCGGTCTTAATGCTCGAGTGATAACTGTTGTTATAAGAAAACTCAACTAATGGCAGGTGTCTGTCCCAACTTTTTCCAAAGTCGATGACACATGCCCTTAGCATATCTTCCAATGTTTGAATCGTTCTTTCACTCTGACCGTCCGATTGCGGGTGATAGGCTGTACTCATATCCAGACGCGTTCCTAGTGCTTCTTGCAATGATTGCCAGAACCTTGACGTAAATCGGCTGTCTCTGTCTGATATAATGGATACTGGCACCCCATGCCTTGAGACGACCTCCTTAAGATAGGTTCGTGTTAACTTATCCATCTTGTCAGTCTCCTTGATTGGCAGGAAGTGTGCGGTCTTGGTCAGCCGATCCACGATCACCCAGATGGTGTCATAACCTCCAGAAGTCTTTGGCAACTTGGTGATAAAATCCATGGTGATATTTTCCCACTTCCATTGGGGTATCTCTGGCTGGACTAGCAATCCTGACGGCCTTTGATGCTCAGCCTTAACTTTTAAACATGTTAAGCACTTGCTGACATAAGTAGCAATGTCAGCCTTCATGTTTGGCCACCAGTATGATCCCTTCAAATCGTGATACATCTTGTCCGACCCTGGATGAATAGCATATCTTGTTTTGTGCCCTTCATCCATGACCAGTTTCCTTACGCCTCCAAACTTCGGTAACCAAATTCTTCCCATGAAGTATCGGCATCCATCTGACTTAATTTCAAACTGCTTATCCATGCCTCTCAATGCTTCATTCAGCAGATTATCCTCCTTGACTGCCTCTTCTTGTGTCTCTCGGACTTGAGGGTTTAGGTTTGACTGTATAGTCATGACCAAAGCTCGGACTCTCAATGGCTTAACCCGTTCCTTTCGGCTTAGGGCGTCAGCTACGACATTTGCTTTTCCTGGATGGTAGCGAATCTCGCAGTCATAGTCGCTAAGAAGTTCCACCCAACGTCGTTGCCTCATATTTAACTCTTTCTGATTCAGAATATGCTGGAGGCTTTTATGGTCCGTGAACACCGTGCACTTGGTTCCATACAAATAGTTCCTCCATATTTTGAGAGCAAACACCACTGCTCCCAGTACCAGGTCATGAGTCGTATAGTTTATCTCGTGAATCTTGAGCTGTCGTGATGCATAGGCGATGACCTTGTCCCTTTGCATGAGCACACAACCTAGTCCGTTGTGCGAGGCATCACAGTAGACTACAAAATTTTCAGTGCCTTCGGGTAGGGACAGAATTGGTGCACTACACAACCTCTGCTTAAGCAGCTGAAACGCCTTTTCCTGCTCTTCACCCCAGACGTATTTCACATCCTTACGGGTCAACTCCGTTAAGGAACCTGCTATCTTCGAGAAGTTCTCAATGAATCGCCTATAATAACCGGCAAGTCCTAGGAATTGGCGGACTTCTGTGGGGGTTCTTGGGATTGCCCAGTTCTTTATGGCCTCGATCTTTGATGGGTCGACCTGAATTCCCTGACTGTTGATCACATGCCCAAGGTTTTTTACTTCTCGCAACCAAAATTCACATTTTGAAAATTTGGCGTATAGCTGCTCTTTCTCTAACAACTCCAAGATCAACTTGAGATGTTGTTCATGCTCTTCTTTACTTCTGGAATAGATTAGGATATCGTCTATGAACACTATTACAAATTTATCCAGATATGGTTTACACACCCGATTCATGAGGTCCATAAATACGGCTGGTGCGTTGGTTAAACCGAATGGCATCACCTGGAATTCGTAATGTCCATAACGAGTTCTGAATGCCGTCTTGGGGATATCTTCTTCCCGAACTTTTACTTGATGATAACCGGAGCGCAGATCAATCTTTGAGTAGAAGCTAGATCCCTGTAGCTGGTCGAACAGGTCATCAATCCTAGGGAGAGGGTAGCGGTTCTTTACCGTTAACTTGTTTAGCTCTCGGTAGTCTATGCACATTCGGAAGGATCCGTCTTTCTTTTTAACGAACAAAACCGGAGCTCCCCAAGGTGAGGAACTTGGTCGAATGAATCCTTTATCCATCAATTCTTGCAATTGACTGGATAGTTCTTGCATCTCAGAAGGTGCGAGCCTATATGGGGCTCTTGCGACCGGTGCAGCTCCTGGCACTAAGTCGATTTGAAATTCTACTTGCCTAGCTGGAGGAAGCCCAGGCAAGTCTTCCGGGAATACCTTCGGGTAGTCACGTACTACTGGAATATCTTCAAGTCGTTTTTCCTTCGACTCTTTTTCTACGATCTGGACCAGCACTGCATGACAACCCTTCCTAAGACATTTTAATGTTCTTAGGACGGATATGACATTCAATTGTCGGTTCTTCTTTTCCCCTTGGATCGTGAGGACTTTCTTCTTACTGAGTGGTATTCGCACCACTTTCTTACCACACAAAATCTCAGCCTGGTTATGTGACAACCAGTCCATACCAATCACCACATCAAAACTTCCGAGTTCTATAGGCATTAAGTCTATCTTAAAGGAGTGATCTGCTAGCTTTAGTGTGCATTCCTTAATGATACTACTTGCCTTTATTATTTTGCCATCCGCCAGTTCTATTGTATATGAGTTGTCTAAGGGAAGAGTAGAAACATTCAACTGCTGGCTAAACTTATCAGATATAAAGCTCCTATCAGCCCCAGTATCAAAGAGTACGTAAGCGTAAATATCGTTTAGGAGAAACGTACACTCTTGATGTGTCCAGTTGCGCCACATTCGAAACAGCCCCTCGGGTTGCTACCACTGGCACCCGGGGCTCCGGATCTACAATCTTTGGCCATATGGCCCAAACGTTTGCATTTTCCGCATTGGGTTGGACAGGGGCCAGGGTTGTGGTGGAAGGTGCATTTGGTGTAAAAAGGCTTGGTACCGGTGTAGCCCCTCCTTGGCTCAACTCCTGCTACATAAGCTTTAATGGTCTCGGGCTTCTTGGACTGTGAACCCGCGTTCTTCCCGGTCTTTTCTTCCCACTTTCTCTTGTGTTCCCCGGCTTTGGCTTCGTTCCTCCGGGATACTTGGTCCATAAGATTGTTGGCTATTCTGATGGCGTCCTGTATGGTGGATGGGTTGGAGGCTTTAACGTTTCCTTGTATTTGAGGAGCGAGTCCCCAAATATAGCGTTCAATCTTCTTGTATTCCGGAGTTACCATTTGCGGACATAGGATACTTAGTTCATGGAATCAGTTGGTATATCCTGCAATGTCCGTTCCTTTCATTGATAGATTCCAGAACTCCGATTCCATTTTCTGGAGTTCGTTTCTCGAACAGTACTCATCCGTCATCATCTGTTTCAACGTGGACCACGTGAGCTGGTAGGCTTCGTCAATACCTACAGACTGGACGTAGGAATTCCACCATGTGAGCGCGCTATCTTGCAAGGTGTGAGTAGCAAATTTCATCTTGTCTCCTTCAGCGCACCCGCTGACACGATATACGGATTCTAACTTTTCAAACCAACGGATCAAACCGACTGCTCCTTCGGTTCCATTGAAATACCGGGGTTTGCAACTTAAAAACCCTTTAATCCCACAACCTTTCGTGTGAGTTTCAGTTCCTCCCGTGGTGCGACTGGCACCACCATCCCCATTGGCTGTGCTATTCCGGTTTGCCTCGTTGGTAGCTATGGCAGCAGCCGCCCTTTGTGCAACAAGCTCTTCAATGTCAGCGGCATTCATTGCTCGTTTTGGCGGCATTAACTTGAAGTTTAAAGAGAATCATAGTGTAAGAAGTTGAATCTTAAAGATGCAGCATAATACTATAATCATCAAGCACAATCTCATAAATATCTTGGGAATTTCCATTAATCATTCGAAATTTTTCTTACATTGGGGGCGGGTTATTACCCGAAAATTTTATCCTACGCTATTACACGATATTTTTCCTACCAATACAAAGGAAATGGAAAAGTACTAGGTGTGGGAGTGATCAGGGGTCTCTCCCTTTTCCATTGAGTGGAGGCGCTGCGTCAGCTCTTCGATCCGGGCTTGGCTCTCGGCTAGTTGCTGCCGGAGCTCATTCAGTCCGTCCTGCTGTATAGCAAGGGCGTGCTAATTGGCCCAATATATGTTGGAGTTTTGCAACTCCTCCCGCTCTAAACGAGCGGTCATCTCCCCGATATCCAGGTTAAGTGACCGAATCTGGTGGTCATGCCTGGTAGACCTTGCGATCAAAAGTGGTATGGTCTGATCGGCAGGCTCTTGGGTGAGCGATGAGACAGGTGCGGAGGATGGTCCTCCGATCTCGAAGTTTGGAGGAAATCCCTCCATCTGCCTCCATTCGCGGAGGGTCTCCGGTATCCAGGTCTATCGCCGGGCGTCTACCCGTCGGTGTGGTGTCGGGGGATTGGGCTGGGGAGTCGGAACAGGAATAGTCTCCCTTCTTGGTATGTTTACCCGTTTCCGGGGTGTGTACAACATCTTTGGGCCGTTAGGATAAGGTCTATACGGCTTATATGATGGTTCGGCCGGGTGACACTACTACAAAATGAGCCTATTGCAACCTTTTGAAAGCAACTTTTATATAATTAGTTGCATTTGATTCTAAAGCAAGTTTAAAAAAATAAAGGTTGCATTAGAAGATCTAATGCAATATTTAACTTAAAAGGTTACAAATTTAATTGAAAATGGCAACATTTATAAGAAAGGTTGCATTTGTTATAGGTTATAAGTAACCTTTATTATAAAAGGTTGCATATATGTAAAGTAAATGCAATTTTTTTTAAAAGATTTTAATTTCTTTTTTTTTTCTTGGGTTTATTATAAAAAAAAAACCAACATGTTTTAATGTTTTTTTGTGTTTTCGTCCCTTCATGTTATTTCTTTCCATAAAAGTCCTCAAGTTAATTTTTTTCATTTTGGTTTAGTGAATTTTGGAAATTAGAACCCGGTTTTTAAGTTTTTAAAAACCCGATTTACAAATTATAACTAGGGTCTAATGTCCAAATTTCACTAAATCAAAAATAAAAAAAATAACTTAATATTTTTTATGGAAAAAAATAAAGGGACGAAAACCTAATAAATCATTTTTTCTTAAATATAAAATATAGAATTTTAAGATGTTTTTTTTGTTTTTTAAGAATTACCGCCCCATATTATTATTATTAGAAAATGTATAATACATAAATACATTACATATAGGGTTTTGGTCACTCTCAAGATTTCTGGCTTTTGGGTTTCTTTCTTCTCAGGGGAGGCGGCGACCACCGAGGAGGCGGCAACCACCGGGGAGGTGGCGACCACCGGCGAGGCGGCGACAGCCATTGCTCTGTCTCTCACGATTTCGGTCTCTGGGCGACCACCGGCGAGGCGGCGACAGCCATTGCTTCTCGTCTTCGCTCGACGGCCTGCATCCAAATCATCCTCGACACCTCGACGACCATTGCTCTGTCTCTTTGTGACTCTGCCTCGACCACTGTTCTGTCTCTCAATACTCGGCGGTGGTTCTCGACGGTGGCTCGTTGTGACTTTGAGTCTTTGACGGTAGATTTATCATTTATATTTATTAACTTTTTTAAGCTTAATACTTCAAATCTGTGTATAAATTTATCATTTATATTTGTTATTCGTTAAATCTTAATCATAAATGGTTGGGGTCGTGTTGTTGAGTCCAGAAAAGGGTTCGATTCTGATTCAAACTCATAACTGAAAATGCAAATTTATTTAGTTACCATGCTTATCTACGATTTTTTGTTGTTTTTTTTTGTCGAATTATATAACTTATTTGATTTGTATATGGAATCTATTCAAATTTTTTTATGCAAACAGGCTTCTTGTTTTCTTATGTCGATGCTCTTAAGAATTAGGATAGGAAAGAAGGATATGTTGAAAATTTTATCAGGTTTAAATGTTTATGTGGAATTTTCTTTGATTTAGTCTTCAGTTTCATTCTATGGCTTTGCTTCCTTATCTGATTAATATGTTGTTGTTTTCTTAACTTCACCCATCTGTCTTGTATAATGTCTTTTAGTCCCCAAAGTCAATAATGTTGTGGTTTCTACGATGATTCATCAAGATGGAGGTGCACTTAGGTAAGATCTATAGTTTTCTTTCACACTTGTTTTCTTTCGATGTAAATAGATAGTTATCGACATTATTGATGTCAAAGTTGGACTTGTGTTTTAAGTCTTACTATATGGTTGTCCAATTGCACCTAGGCCATTTGCACGATCATCGGAATGGACCATCAAGCTCATATGATGGCAGTTTTTATATTTGGGTTATTTTTTGTAATTTCCTTTTCAATTCTATTTGTTCCTAAAGCATATTATTTATTTCTTAGTTGGGTTTTTGAATCTATACCATTTCAAATTATTTTTAACATAACTGCCTTTTTTTCAAGATCACGGATATGAGCACCAACAATATTTAAAAATTTAACCATCTAATAGACTAAATGATGATGCTTACTATATATTTCTATGCAGTTGCTTATCCTACTGATAATTAAGTTGAGTTTGACTTATTGCTTCACGTTGTGGTGTATATTATTTATCAATTTTCAGGAGTTTTCCTACTCTCTATCTAATGAACATTGGCAGGTTAAAATTGAACGTTTGATGGTAGTTGTTCTTGCAGGGGAATTTAGGTTCCTTAGACACATTGTATGTAACTATTTACGTCTTCTCTCTAAAGATAAGCCATTAATTTTTCATGGTTCGCATATCCTTCCATACCACTTGTAGAAGAAATTCATAAATTCTATTAAAAAATGTTTGTATTATGCAGTTTCATTACTATAAGTCAACCATTGGAACAAATGTGTTGTTGTATTCCCAAAAGGAAGGTATGTACACTATTTATTGAGTTGTGATGAGGCTTTTCGGCTCGAAGAAATCTAACCCTCTTACGATATCCAATTCGTAACATTTGCAGTTACACTATTGAACAAATGACAACCAATGATTTCAGTTTACCATCGCAGTCGAGCAGCCACGCATCGGATCGGTCTCTCTTCACGAGCACATCGGATGGTAGTTAGCGGATTTAGATACCCTTTTTGGAGGATTTAGATACCCCTTTGTCATTATAATTAACAATTATTATATGGAATATTGTTTTTTGAGATTTTTGTGTAATTGGTGAAGGATTTTGATCTATTTTAATTATCGTAATCGACATTTTTTGGGTAATTGGTGATGCTTATTTATTGTATTCGTGTGTGAAATGGTTGTACTTTTTGTGACTAAATTCATAAATGTTGCATTTAAAAATTAAAAAAGTTGCATTTGAATTTAAAAAATGTTGCATTTGAGCATAAAAAAGGTTGCATTTGAGTTTAAAAATAGTTGTATTTTAGTGTAAAAAAGGTTGCATTTGAGTTTGAAAAATGTTGCATTCGATCGGAAAAAAAGTTGCATTTGAGTATAAAAAAAGTTGCATTTGCTTGCAAAAATGTTGCATTTGAGTATAAAAAAGTTGCATTTTAAAAAGGTTGCAATTCTATGATAAATGCAACTCTTTCAATAAAGGTTGCGTATTACACCAAAAAGGTTACTTTAGACCTAATGCAAGAGGACATAATGCAACTCTTGTGAAATGGTTGCTTTAGACATAATGTAACTTTTTTAAGGTCAAATGCAACATTTTGCCAATGTTGCAATAGGCTCGTTTTGTTGTAGTGTGATATGGGACGCGAGCGGGGACCGTCGGTGGTGAGGGATCCTCTTCCTCCATCGGCTCTTCTTCGGATTCCTCCATCGGATCTTCTGAGGGGTCCTCCTCCTCCGAGGTTTCTTCATCTGGAAAGACTTCCGTGGCCGTGGGACTTGCGGGAGTGTATTCCTCCTCTGAGTCAGATAGAATGATAATTTCTGGATGGTTCATGGTTTCTGCTAACAAGGTTCATTTGTACTCTTTTAGTTAGTTACAAAAACATTCTTAAAATCAGAAATTTTTATGTGCAGTTATAGTCTAGGGTACTAATGCAACCTAGTTCACTATAACTATGGCTCTGATACCAATCTGTCACACCCTGCAACCTTGGTTGGCAGCGAGACGTGACGAGTGCGGAAGCGTAACCATAATTATAACGAACGACCACTATATGGACGTTTTCGAAATAATACATCATTAAAATTTAAGAATGTAATAACGTTTTACAAAATGAAAGAAATGAAGTTCGCGTAATACAGAGATTCTAATACATAATTAATGCGTCCAAAAATAATGCAGTCAAATCTCCGTTAATTTCGAAATATGCATGCGACTCCATGAAATGCGGAAGCTTGAAAGTTAGTGTATCCGAAGGCACACTTGCCTTAATTACCTGAAAATACATACTAAAATACGTCAACAAAAATTGTTGGTGAGTTCATAGGTTTACGCGAAAAGACCAGTTGTATGGACATATCAGATGAGTTGAATCTATAAAATCATAAATTCCATGAGATGTATTACATAAACCATCATGTCACCGAAACTTAATTAGAATGAGTTTGCCCAGAGCAGTATTCCCATACGTAATACCGTGTGTTGAATATATATGCACCCGCAGTTAGCTAAACCACTAACCCGAGTGGGGGACATGACTCCCAATAGATCTATCCACAATATATTCGCGCTTGCGAACAAATGCAACTAACGATTTCATGATATAAGGGCGGAAATCACATATGTAATACATAATAGAATCGAGAAGTTTTTGTGTCCATATAAAAACGAAGCATGTATTTAATCCCAAAACATAATAATGGAAATAATGGGACTATGAAGACTCACCTTGTTGATTTTTGATGATATTTTTGGATCTGAGTTGAACACTTGATTGTATAGTTGAGACTCGTCCTAATATTTTTACGAGTTCGGGTCAATATTATCATAATACGAGTTTGAGTACTTCGTAATTATTTTCATGTACTTGTGATGTATGAATAATTTTTGTGGATTTTATATGTGAATATCGATTTATGGATATTTATTTCTAAAAAAATAATTTGATGCATGCATGCATACTCACGTATATATGTATACATATATATATATATATATATATATATATATATATACATATATTCATAAATATATATGTATCTATGAGTATGTGCATGTGCATGAAAATAGAGCATATATATAAAATTTTGGCATGCTGATTTTACGAGTATTATGAAAACCGAGTTGTAAATTTTAGTAAATATATTTAATTTTTTTTTTCATCTTTTTATAAATTTTTAAGGTGGAAAATAAAGTAAATAAGAAAAACTTACAAAAGTGGAAGAACACTTGAAATCGATATGGTTGGCCGATTTTTCTTTCTTTGAGAGAATATGTATGTTGGTGTGTTTTTGTGAAATGGGTTTTGTCTTCTATTTATAGAAGAAAAAGGGTTATAAAAAAAATAATGATAAACTAATTAATATTTAGTGAAATGATGAAAAGTAAAAAGGTAAATCGGTTGAGTGTTGGACAAAATAGTGTGGCCGATTTTAATGAGTGTATGTTGCATGGAGTTTATTAATATAATAATACAAAAGTACAAGCTAGTTGTTCTTTAAAGGACAACTTACTTCTTAGAGTGATAAGTAGTATCGCTTTTCAATTTTTATATTAATAAAAGTACAAAAAGGCGTGCAAAAGAGGTGGCAGCATTTATTATTACTGCATATATATACGTACTTAGAAAATTTTTCTGGAATGTTAAACTCGATTCAAGTGTGAATCGAGTTTGTTGCAGTGTCAATCGAGTTTTATAACATTATGCCCGAGTTTTATCACACTTTGATCGAGTTTTATGCCTTTGTCATTCGAGTTTTATATAGCTATAGTCGAGTTTCATACAACATTGCCCGAGTTTCTTGCTTCTTTAATCGAGTTTCTTTGTTTAACTGTTCGAGTTTTATGTTTTTTTGTTCGAGTTTCATCCCTTAGAAATCGAGATTTGTATCTTCATTGTTCGAGTTTTATACTGCCTCATCCTAGAAAATTATCTCTTTATTCGAGTTTCATCAAAGTGTTATTCGAGTTTAGATCTTTACTAATCGAGTTTCATTATATCATTATTCGAGTTTATTACTTCTTTCATCGAGATTCATACAACACCATTCGAGTTTATTGATTATATGATTCGAGATTCATATAATTTCATTCGGGTTTATTACTTCATTATTCGAGTTTTATATTAGTTTAATTTTTGAGTTTCATACCTTATTTTTAGGCCAGTTGTTACATAGGTTAACTCTGCGATAAAAGGTTAGAGGTTACATTTAGGGCTATGAACTGTAGTGTTAAGAGAATGGATGGAAAAGACATCTTCTCCAGTTCCCGTAGCTCTAGCCTTTACATCATCGATGTAGCCAAGCTTATGGTTAAGGATAGAATTTGTCTTTTATCAAAAATACTCGTCAAAAGACTCTTGGTTATGGCACCATAGGCTATCTCACTTAAACTTTGAGAACATCAACATGACGGCTGCAAAACAACTGGTGAAAGGACTCCCAGAACTGTGATATGAAAAGGATCATCTATGTGGAGCGTCTGAGAAAGGAAAAATGAAAAGATCATCTCACAAGATTAAACCCGAACCATTGTCGAAGAGAGTATTGGAGTTACTTCATATGGATTTGTGCGGTCCAATGCGAACTTAAAGCATAAATGGGAAGCGATATGTGTTGGTTATCGTTATCGGCTATTCACGATATACCTGGGTTAAATTCTTGGGATCCAAGGATGAGACAGCTCAAGAGATCATTGATTTTATTAGGAGTGTCGAAACCCAAAAGCAACTGTCCGTTCAACCAATCCGATCTGACAACGGCACGGAATTCAAGAACTTGGAAGTAGAGAGCTTCCTTCGATCCAAAGGTATTCATCATCGGTACTTTACTGCTAGAACACCTCAACAAAATGGAGTCTTAGAAAGGTGTAACCGTACCCTTGTGGAAGCTGCTCGTATAGTGCTGACATATTCAAAGCTACCTCCGTTCATGTGGGCCGAAGCCGTGTCAACATCTTGCTACACACAGAATCGCTCCATAATCCATAAGCGTTTCAATAAAACTCCATACCAACTCTTTCTGAATAAAGTTCCTTTTATCAAGTACTTACATGTATTTGGTTGCAGGTGCTACGTGCTTAATGACAAAGACAACCTTGGGAAATTCAACGAGAAGGCGAATGAAGTGATCATCATTGGATACTCATCTAACTCGAAGGCATATCGCGCATACAACACTCACACCAGAACAGATAATGAGAGTGTGCATGTCACATTCGATGAAATGGCTGAACTGGCACCCGAAGTTGATCAATCAGGACCACGCATTACACCAATTCCTGGAGACTCTTCTTCTCAATCTACTTGTTTTTTCCCTTGTGCTTTAGTTAATTTATTTGATCCTTTTTATGTAGAATTTTTTGGTCCTCAACTAACACTTCTAATGTTTCTTCTTCTGTAGTTAACACAACCAACAATTCAACTGCGCAAAAAATTCCATCTGATTCTTCTACCACTTTATACCCACATCCATCCACTTCATCCACTGATACATCTCCAGTTGAATCTACTCTGGAAATGCCCTCACACATAATGTCGAACTTCATTTTTGCATCTGATCACCCTAAACTCGATCGAACCGGAACCAGTGGTACCTTCATTCGAAACCATTGACCAAGAATCATCCTCCATTTCCACACTCACCATTGAGGTTCCATCTCGTTCACCCCTTCCATACTAGACAAAATGGACCCGGAGTCACCCAACCGAATAAATTATTGGTGATCTCTCCACCGGTGTCCAAACTTGAAGGGCGTCGGCTAATGAATGTCTCTTTGCGTCATTCTTTAGTATGATAGAGCCTGATCATGTGGATGAAGCCTTGAAAGATCCTAACTAGATTTTGGCAATGCAGGAAGAGCTCAACCAGTTTGATCAGCTCAGAGAATGGCGGTTAGTTCCTAAGCCCAGAGACCAAACAATTATCGAAACAAAGTGGATCTATAAGAACAAACGAGACGAAAACTGTAATGTGGTAAGAAACAAAGCACGACTTGTTGCCAAAGGCTACCAACAGCCGGAAAGCATAGACTATGACGAGACCTTCGCTCCAGTTGCACGGATAGAAGTGATAAGAGTTTTCTTGGAGTACGCGGCACACAAAGATTTCAAAGTGTACCAGATTGACGTCAAGAAAGTCTTCCTGAATGGTGAACTTAATGAAGAGGTGTACGTTGAACAACCACAAGGATTTGTTGATGTACATAAAGCTGACCATGTTTATGTGCTAGACAAAGCCCTCTATGGTTTGAAACAAGCACCTCGCGCATGGTATGACACTCTTTCCAATTTTCTTATCTCTGCTGGTTTCAGCAAAGGTGTGGTGGACACAACATTGTTCACAAAAAGCGAAGGCCCACACATAATGCTAGTCCAAATATATGTCGACGATATTATATTTGGATCTACCGACAGTTATTTTTGTAAGGATTTTTCATCCCTAATGGAGTCCAGGTTCGAGATGAGTATGATGGGGGAAATGAATTTTTTCCTCGTATTACAAGTCAAACAACTAGAAAATGGGATTTTTGTGAACCAGTCGAAATATACTCTTGACATTCTCAAGAAGTATAAGTTAGAGTCTTGCACGAGTATCGCAACTCCCATGGCTTCAAACTGTAAGTTAGACACTGATCCTTCCGGGAAAAGTGTCGACAATACAACTTACATAGGGATGATTGGATCCTAACTGTATCTTATGGCCAGTAGACCAGATATAATGTTTTCAACATGTCTTTGTGCTCGTTTTCAGGCCGACCCAAAAGAATCACACCTAACTGTGGTAAAACGCATTTTTCGTTATCTTAAGGGTACACCCGATGTTGGTCTCTAGTATCCAAAGGGAACCAGTTTTGATCTTATTGCCTTTTCAGATGCTGATTTTGTAGGTTGTTGATTTGATAGGAAGAGCACATCAGGTGGAATACAGTTTTTGGGAGACAGACCGGTGAGTTGGTCCTCCAAAAAGCAGAATTGTGTTTCAACATCCACAACTGAAGCTGAGTATGTAGCAGCTGCAAGCTGTTGCTCTCAATTGCTGTGGATGAGAACACAATTACGTGATTATGGGTTCTCGCTCACCAACATCCCAATCTACTGTGATTTCTAGAAGTGTGATTGCTATTTCTTGCAATCCCGTGCATCACTCACGAACAAAACATATAGATATCAGGTATCATTTTATTAAAGATCACGTAGAAAAAGGAACAATTAAACTCTATTTTGGTGGCACGGAATATCAACTTGCTGATATTTTTACTAAAGCATTAGATGAATGTAAGGTCACCTACTATCTTGACGCGATGCCGTCCAACGAGTGTGGAATCCTCGTTAGCGGTTTAACGGAATGATCATGCACACGAAACACAGAGACACACACGATGATAGACATAAACTAGAACGTCGTACACGTGATTCTCTCCAAGAACACACACAAAAACCTCTGCAAGTTCGTAATCGCCCTAAGCCTTAATTCTCTACAAAAGTACTTAATTAAAACTTATTAACACTTAATTATAACTCTTGGATTCGAACTTGCCTTGGACAAGTTCGAGAAGGCCCAAGCCTACGAACTTGTCCACCATAAGTTCGAATCAGGGCTTTGAACTTATTCTAGAACTTGTCTTTGAACTTGTTTTAGAACTTATGATTGAACTTACCTTTGAACTTATATTTGAACTTATCTTTGAACTTATGTTTGAAATTATTGTAAAACATCATTTACAACCAAGTTCAAACATATATACAATCAATATCAAACATATAACAAATATATAACAAACACGTATCAATATGAAATTATGAACAAATTGACTATTACAAAATATCATCTATACATAGACTGCTATCGTCACACAGGATGCACTAACAGACTCCCCCTTGACGATAATTCTATCTATATATATTTTGTCTAAGTACTAGAACTAAACAAACTACTACCAACTTATAATCCCTGCTCTATACAAACCCTTACCACCTTCTGGAACTTCCTGCCTTATGATCTCCAGCCTTCGTGAAAGAAAATCGGCTGATCATGAAGCTTTCGCAGGTAGTCCTTGGATAAGTTGATCAGATGCAGTGGATCGTATACTTTCAAAATAGTCTTTTCATCCAGATCCTCCATCACTGCTTCAGCTGTCTCATTTTCCACGTACCACCACTTCATGTTGCTCAGTACATCCTGTGGCATTGACTTCATCGGCACTCTCTTCAGACATCTGACTGGCTTGTAGACCATTCTAGCAAAAGGCTTTCCAGTGTGGGGATCTATTCTTGACTGATCTTCAACTCTTTTGCCTGACCTTGGCTTTATTCTTTCAAACTTTCCAGACCTCCCCTCCTTTCTAATGACTTTAGCTATAACTTCGGCGTAGGGGTCGTCTCCTTAGTTGATGAGCTCTTTCCAGGCTAGTTCCTTTCCATCGCATTTGGGCAGAGTATTAAAAACCTTCAAGGTTACTGAAGCCCATTCCTTCTTTTAAGCACGAATAGCTGCAGTTCTCTATCAAAGAACCAGCTTAAGATCCCTCCTGAAAGATTTCCTGGACTTGGCAGTCTCATTCTTTTCTTCACTGCCAGGTCTGTCTTCTTCTCTTCCTTCCTGAACCATAGCTTTATCATTTCTTCTCTTGTATGTTCCTTTTCAGCTATTTCAGATTCTGATTCATCCATATATGCTAAGTTTAGCTCATTCAGATCTATCACATTCTGATCGTTATGTATATATTGTTGGGTGATAGACTGCTTTGGGATAACAACTTCATCTACATTGTCATCCTCATCTTCAACAACCTAATCATCAGACTTCCAATCCACCACGTCTTCTGGAATAAATTCCCCTTCTTCCAAGTCTTCTTCATCTAAACCAAAATCATCTTCATCATCAAGCTTCATCAAGGCTTCAATCATTTCCTGTTCAACAATATTTGATGCCTCACCTTCACCTCCTTCTCCCACACTTGACTGACTAGGCTCCCCCTGAATTTGTGCTTGCTGAACAGTCTCTTGAGAAAGATCTGCTAGCTCACCTTCTCTTTGAGTATCTGGATCATTGCTTTCGTCATCGTCTCTTCTCACTTTCAGCTGATCTTCCTTACAACTACTCTCCCCCTGAGCTTGCAGATTTTTCAATAATTACTCAAGGAGAGTCTTCATCGTCTTCAGCTCAGATTGTTGCTCAGACACAGTTGTCCTTAACTCTGCATTCTCTTGATCAAGTCTGGCATTATGCTGTTGCAGTTCTTTCACAGCTGTGGACAATTGAAAAATTTGGACTGTTTGGAAGTCCACTTTTCCTTTCAGCTCAGTGAACCGTTGATTGTCTATGTATGAAGTCGAAGTTGATGGAATGGAGGCGGATGAAGTTGGAGCGGTGGGTGAGGTTGATGTAGCAGCCGGTAACACTGTCTGAGGAGCTGAGGTGGATGGAGCTCCCTGCATAAATCTATACCTCCTCGCCCTATGCCTAGGTACGAGTGGAACTTCCTCTTCTTCTTCAAAATCCGAGTCTTCTGCCTCTGCATCCCTACCTGCTGGTCTTGTCATTTTTCTTCTACTGACCACTAATCGCGATCCATATCTGCCAATTGTGACAGCCGGATCAGCAGATTCAATCTCCTCAGAAATAGACTCGGAGTCAGACTCGGAGGCGGTCTCTACTTGACCCTCAGCCTCAGCTTGTACTCTTTCTCCTTCTTCTTCACCCTGGACTTCAGTGTCCATATCCTCAGCTTCAGATGGATGGTATTCATCAATCTCTCTAAATATATCATTGAACTCAATCTGTTGCTCCAAAATCTCTTGAACTAATTCTACAGCAATCTCTTGCTCGACAACAGTTCCTTGAGCCCAAATCTCTTCCAGAGTTTGCTCCCGCTCGTCATACTATGGAGCTGAACTAGATGGCCCAGCGGCTGGCTATGGGTGAGGAGTGGGTCTTGTAACCGGAGCTCTTTGCCTCTGACGCTGTTGTGGCTATTGCTGTTGCTGTTGTTGTGGCTGCTGTTGTTGCTGCTGCTGTTGCTTTTGTTGAACTTCACCGGTCCAATTATCACCTTCTGGGGTTACAAAATCAAGATCAATAACCGCTCAGAACAATGGTGCCACTTGCGGCCTGACCTGCTCAGCCCTTCTCGCATTGTGGGTCTGGCAGTCAGCAAAGATCCTCTTATCGATTATGGCCACGCCACTTAGATCTGGAAGTAGTGGCAAATTGGGAAATAAGTGGCGAATGATCATAATCAAAAAACGTGGATACATCAAAAATCTCTCTCTGACTGGAGCTGTGATCTGGTGCACAAACTCCCCAAAAAACATCTCAGAGAAACTGAAGCGCTTGTTTTACACCAAGGCAATCAATGCCGACTGCATTTTAGACACCATTGTGTCAAATCCTGCCTTTTTTGGCGCAAAACATACCATAATGTTGGGAAATAGTCTAAGTAAGTTCAAGATGTTAGTTAGACTTCTCAAAGTGTTACTAGAGTTTATATGTAAATCAAAAGTTCATGCTGCTAGTTGAAGAAACTCGAGCTGCCAGTGTAAAAGTTCAAGCTGCCAGAGTAAATCAACTCGAGCTGCTCTGTTCAAGCTGTCAAGTGATTCAAGCTGCTCAACAGTTTCATAAACAGAAAGTGCTGATTTTCATGAAAAGATATCTACACGAAGATTCCAGCATATCTACTATCAGAGAAGTCATAGTCCTTCAAGGAAACATATCAAGAAGCAATATAAATACATAGAATAGGTCTTTCTATTGTATAGGAGTTTTCTGCATATTCAAGTTTGTAATTGCTTTTTGTTTAAGTTTTCATAAGCCTCTAAGGTTGTAAAACCCTAAGAACAGTTTGTGTTCTTCGTCTAATCAAACAGATTAGAGGTGATTGTAATCATTTAAATCAGCAATACAAGCAGTTTTGATTATTTCTTGTGTTTATCTACTATTGATTCTGAAAGCTTTTGTTAAAATAATTAAGTGTTATTCCGCAAACTTCTTAATTAAACTTTGATTCAAAGCAAGATTATTGATTTATACTCTGATAAATTCAAATCAGTTAGTCTTGGTTAATTAGTTTTAGATCCTGACAAGTGGTATCAGAGCCCACGGTTCGTTCTTTGTTTTTCAAAGTCGAAAGTTTTCTTTTAAATTTTTAATCTTTTGCAATGGAATTTGAAAATAGTAGCAGTGGATCTGGGCAAGGACTCAAAGTGCCTATGCTCAAGCCCACTGAGTTTGAGATGTGGAAACCCAGGATTAAACAGCATATTCAATTTATTGATTATGCCATATGGGAAACTGTTGAATTTCCTCCTGTAGTTGATCCAGAACTTGATGATGAGGGAAAACCAGTCAAAACTCCTCCAAAAACTGAACTTGAAAGAAAGGCTAGAATGAATGAAGTGAAAGCTCTTACAATTTTACAAATAGGTATTCCTAATTCTTATCAACATCAGTTCAAAAAGTTATATATAGCTCATTCTCTTTGGAATGCTTTAGAGAAAAGATTTGCTCGTAATGCCAGTACCAAGAGAAATCAAAAGGATCTTTTGAAACAGCAGTATGAAAATTTTTCTGGTGGCAAGAATGAAAACCTTACTCAAATTTTTGACAGGTTCAACAAACTGATAAGTGAATTAGAAAGTGCAAAAGTCAGTCTGGATCAAGATGAAGTGAACAGAAAGTTTCTCAGATCTCTTGGAGAAGAATGGACAGTTTATGCTGCACAATGGAGAACAAAAGACACTCTTGATGAGATAGAACTGGATGATCTGTACAACAGTCTGAGAGTGTTTGAGACTGAGATTGATACTAAAAAGAAATCCTTTTCTTATAATCACAATACTGCTCTTCTGTCTTCTGAAAAATCTAATAGAGTGATTCCTTTTCAGGTGGTGATGGCAACTCTGCTGAAACTCACTATGAGGCTTTTGTTGCCAATGATGGACTATTTGCTCTAAATGCTGAAGATTTAGAACAAATTCATCCAGATGATCTTGAAGAGATGGATTTAAAGTGGCAACATGCAATGCTGACCATGAGGGCCAAAAGGTTTCTTAAAAGAACTGGAAGGACCAACTTTCAAGCCAGAACAGAAGGCAAACCAGCTTTTGATAAGTCAAAAGTTGAGTGCTATAAATGTCATAAGCTTGGTCACTTTGCCAGAGAATGTAGATCTCAAGGTCAACAGTCATCAAGGACTCCACAGGCCAATCAGACATCATCATCACACAGCACTTGTCTCTCAAGAAGACAATGTGTTTGACTGGAGTGATCAGACAGAGGAAGAGTTTCAAAATCAAGCTCTAATGGCAGAAACATCAAATGTCTCCTCCACTGAACTACCATCTGAGGTAAATTCTAAACTCTGCTCTCAATCATGCAAAAATATGGTTAAAAAGTACAGAGACCATAATGAGAGCATGTGCAAAACTCTAGCTAAGATGGAAGAAAGGAGATATGAATATATGCAAGCCATAGAAGATCTTGAAAAACAGATCAATGACTATAAGGATAATGAGATTCAAATGGGACATGATAGAACATATCATGAGTGGGAGAAAAAGGAGCCAAATAAGAAAATAGAATCTCTGAATAAAAAGTAGAAGAGACTAAACAAAAGGTGTTAGAGGCTAATAAGAAACTAGAATCTGTCAATATAGATCTAGGTAACTTCAAATTGGCTAATCAAAAGCTGGAACACCTAATGGAAGTCCAATTTAAAGATAGGGTAAAATCTCAGGTTAATCCCAAAGAAGGCATAGGCTACAGGGCTACTCCACCCCCATACAACAACAAATACATTCATCCAATGAGTGAAGTTGCTGATAGAATTGTCAATGAACCATTAGATACGTCTATGACTAATGTAGATCCTATCCTTGATACCAGCCCTGAATCTAAAGACGATCAGATTCAAAATAGAGAGTGTGAGTGCACAGCAGTTGAGAAGGAACACAAAGCAATGAGTGCACCCATAGAGATCCAAGCCCCCAATAAGAAAGGAAAAGAGAAGATGAGTGTATGCAATGCTGCTCCACAAGTTTCTGTACATTCTAACTGTAACACTGCATCTTCCTCAAAGAATAATAAAAGAGGTAAAAATGTTCCTGTCTGCACATGCCAAAAGCATGGTGTTCAAAAGTTTCCCAAACAACAGCAGGTAAGGGGAAATCAGAGGAACAAGAACCAGAAATTGTCAGAAAAATCTGGTTCTCCAATTCAAACAGTCAAAAGGTGTTTTCACTGTGGCAGGAAGAATCACTTGGCCAAGGATTGTTTTTATAAACCAGCTGTTGCAAACAGACTATGAATCAAAAAAAATCAAATCCTACTCAGGCAAAACATTCAAAGGTCAAACCTTCTGCTACACCAGTTCCAAAGAAAACAGTTGATCACAGGCTTTTAAAAGTTAATAAAAAACAGTCCACACACCAAAAACAAGTTTTGGCAAAGCCTAAATTAAGTTTTAAACAAATATGGTGTGTCAAGGACAAATCTTCAGATCAAACTGCTGATACAAAAGATCAGACTGCTAAGCCAAATTCTGAAGCTGTTAGTGCAAATACTGAAGCTGTTAGCACTAAAAACACAGATCAAGCTGCTAAGCATTAATATGGAACTGTTAGTGAATCATCTGAGACTGTTAGAAGAAAAGATGATCAAAACACCTGGATACCTCATATAATCACTAAATACTCTACAAAGACTCCATCAGTAGATCTCACTAAATATAAGAAGTCAAAAACAGTATTTAGTTATGTCAATGCACAAGGCCAACCCAAAACCAATTTGGTTTGGGTTTACTCCACTACTGACTAAGCTTGTATTTGTGCAGGGCAAGCACAGGTCACCTCATAAAACAAGATGGCATTTAGACAGTGGATGCTCTAGGCACATGACAGGCAATTCTGAGTGCTTGTCAAATTTCAAAGGCTTTGATGGAGGATTTGTTGCATTTGGAGGCAACTCAAAAGGAGGTAAGGTTACAGGTAAAGGTACTGTTAATGCAGGCAACATGATTTTCAATGATGTTTTGTATGTTGAACAGCTTAAGTATAATTTAGTAAGTGTCCCTCAAATTTGTGACAAACAAAACATTGTTTTGTTTACAGATTCTGAGTGCATTGTCCTTTCAAAAGATTTCAAAATTCCTGAAAATTTTGTTTTACTGAGAACACCAAGAAAGGACAATGTCTACTGTTTGGACACAGATCTTTTATCCAAATCAATTACTTTAAGCTGTTTGATATCCAAAGCATCATCAAATGAGTCTGCTCTTTGGCATAGAAGGATGTGTCACATGAACTTCAAGTCCATGAATGTTTTAGTCAAAAAGAATCTGGTAAGAGGCTTACCACAAAAGGAGTTCATATGTGATGATCATTGTGTAGCATGTCTTAAAGGCAAGCAACAAAAAACTTCTCATAAGGCCAAAGAAGTAAATTCAATCTCATCTGCTCTTCAGCTGATTCATATGGATCCATTTGGTCCAACATCTGTTTTGAGTTTGAATAAAAGGGCTTACTGTTTAGTTATTGTTGATGATTTCACCAGATTTACTTGGGTTTACTTTCTTAGGTCCAAAGATGAAACTGCTGAGCTAGTTAAGTCTTTTATCCTTAAGATAGAAAACCAATCCAACTCAAAAGTTAAGGTGATAAGATCAGACAATGGAACTGAATTTAAAAATCACATTCTAAACAGTTTCTATGAGTCCAAAGGTATTGCTAGACAATATAGTGCACCAAGAACACCACAGCAAAATGGTGTAGCTGAAAGAAAGAACAGAACATTAATTGAGGCTGCTAGAACAATGTTAGCTGATTCAAAACTGCCAATGACTTTCTGGGTAGAAGCTGTCAATACAGCCTGTTGTGTTCTGAATAGGGTTCAAGTTGTTCAATCTCAAGGAAAAACTCCCTATGAGTTATTCCACAACAGTAGTCCCCTAATAGCTTTCTTCAAGCCTTTTGGATGTCCATGTACTATTCTTCATACTAAGACTCACTTAGGGAAGTTTGAAAGTAAGGCTGAAGAAGGATTTTTTGTAGGATACTCAAATCAAAGCAAAGCCTATAGAGTATATAAAAGTGTGTCTAAAACCATGGAAGAAAGTGCCAATGTTGAATTTAATGAAAATACTGCAAATGTCAAAGGCACTGGTCCTGATTGGTTGTTTGATTTAGATTCAGTAACAAATTCTCTGAGCTTTGTTGAGTATACTGCAGAAGCTGATGCATACAGGATTGAAGCTGCCAACACAAATTCTCATGCTGCCAATACAAATTCTCAAGCTGTTGGCACAAAGTTTCAAACTGCTGCAGATTCAACAAATTGGGATGACTACACCACTATACCACTTTTGACTTGTGATCCTCCAGGGGTCCTAAATGCTCAACATGATACAAATTCAGACACTGAAGTGCCACTCCCAAGTCCTAAGAGCACAACTCCACCACAAAGGGAACCAGCCCCAGATTCAAGTCAAGCTGTTTCTGAAACCGAACCATTCACTGGTCCTGATGGAGATGATACAAATCTTGGATCCTCTTTTCAGACAGAAAGAGAGCCTACCCTCAGAGTTCACAAGTATCATCCTCTAAATCAAATACTGGGTGATCCAAGTACTCCTGTAAAAACAAGGAAGATGGTTCACAATGAGACTGCTGCTGCTGAACAAGCAGTTCCTGAATTCAGTCTAGCTGCTTTTGAACATGCCTGTTTCATGTCTCAACTGGAACCTAAAAAGGCATCAGAAGCATTGAAAGATTCATCCTGGATTAAGCAATGCAAGAAGAGCTTCTACAGTTCAAGATTCAGAATGTATGGACACTGGTTGATCTTCCTAAGGGAAAGAGAGCAATTGGTACAAGATGGGTGTTCAGAAACAAGAAAGATGAGAGAGGGATAGTCATCAAGAATAAAGCAAGGCTAGTAGCTCAAGGGTACACTCAAGAAGAAGGCATAGATTATGATGATGTATTTTTTCTCCAGTGGCAAGAATTGAAGCCATCAGACTATTCTTGGCCTATGCAAGCTTCAAAGGTTTTAAAGTGTATCAAATGGATGTGAAGTCTGCTTTCCTATATGGGACAATTGAAGAGGAGGTCTATGTATGTCAGCCTCCTGGTTTTGAGGACTACAAGTATCCAGACAGGGTCTACAAGTTAGACAAGGCTCTCTATGGTCTTCATCAAGCCCCAAGAGCATGGTATGACACTCTGTCATCATACCTTCTACAAAATGGGTTCAAGAGAGGAACTCTGGACAAAACAATTTTCACTAAGTCCATCAAAGCTGAGATTCTGCTTGTCCAAATCCATGTTGATGACATCATCTTTGGTTCAACAAATGATTGTTTGTCCAAAGAGTTTGAAGCTTTAATGCAGAAAAAGTTTCAAATGAGTTCAATAGGAGAACTCACTTTCTTTCTAGGATTGCAGGTCAAGCAGAAACCCACTGGTCTCTTCATAAGTCAATCAAAGTATGTTAAAGACATACTGGAAAAGTTTGGATATCAAGACTCCAAAGTTGCAAGCACTCCAATGGATCCTCACAAGCAGCTCCATACTGACAAAGATGGCACTGATGTGGACATTCATTTATACAGATCTCTAATAGGATCACTTATGTATCTAACATCTTCTAGACCTGATATTATGTTTGCTGTCTGTGTGTGTGCTAGGTTTCAATGCTCTCCAAAGGATTCTCATTTGGTTGCTGTTAAAAGAATCTTTAGATACCTAAAAGGCCAACCTCATTTAGGCCTCTGGTATCCTAAAGACTCTCCTCTTACCTTAACAGCCTACTCTGACACTGACTATGGTGGATGCAACATTGACAGAAAATCCACAACTGGTGGATGTCAATATTTAGGAGCAAGACTGGTCTCTTGGCAATGCAAAAAGCAGACAACTGTTTCCACATCCTCCACTGAAGCAGAATATGTAGCAGCTGCAAGCTGCTGCTCACAGGTAATGTGGATTCAAAATCAATTGAGAGACTATGGTATGAACTTCTTATCCACTCCTATTTATATTGACAATTCAAGTGCAATCAGCATTGTGCAAAACCCAGTGAAATTCCCAAAAACCAAGCATAAAGAAATCAGATTTCACTTTATAAGGGATTGTAATGAGAAGAAGTTAATCCAAGTTACCAAAATACATACTGATGATCAGTTAGCTGATCTATTTACAAAACCTTTTGATGTAAGAAGGTTCACTTTCCTGGTATCAAATATTGGTATGGTAAACATGGATTAATTTGTTTTCATTACTATCTAATTCCTATGCTTTGTTAAGGGGGAGTCACTGTTACATTAAAAGATGCATAAGTTTCAACTAACAGCTTGAGTATTTTCTCAAGCTGCTAGTTCATTTTCTCGAACTGTTAGTTATTCACTTGATCTGTCAAAGTGTGCAGGGTATTTTGGTAATCTCAAATGTGTGTGCGCGGGACCCAACCTTTTTCAAAACCTTTAAAGGTCTCCGTTTCGTTCAGTTGTAACTACCAGTTACAAAATTTCCTTCCACGGCCTTTCTTTTCTCTCTGAACGATTCACACACTCTTCTTTGCAAACCCTAAAACCTTCGTTTGATCTTCAATGGAGTTTGTTAAAGAACACAACTGCCTTCACTACTCTCTAAAGCACTCAGAACTTCAACCGTTCCATGACATGATGGACTTTCTTCGACACTCCCATATCCATCATGCACTCAATATCAACCCCACCATATACATCACCCATATTGAGCAATTCTGGAACCGTGCCTCTGTCCAAACCATCAATGGAATCCCCTCTATACTATCCAAAATTGATGGCACTCCCATCACCATAACTGAGGATTCCATTCGACGTCATTTGAATCTTCAAGATGCCACAGGTATAACAGACCTAACTCTTGATGCTTTACATACTGGTCTTTATAATATTGGATATAGGGGTCCTGCTGATTCATTTACTTTCTTGAAAGCACATTTTTCACCTAAGTGGAAATATCTTGTACATATCATTCAGAAGTGTATAAGCCCCAAAAGAACCGGTTGGTCAGAATTTTCTTCCAACATTGCCACTGCCTTAGTGTGCTTTTCAACGGGCCAACGGTTCAATTTTTCAAAAATGATTTTTCAGGGGATGTTAAGGCATCATTCCCTAAAGAGTGGGAAGTTTTTAATGTATCCTAGATTTTTGGCAGAAATAATTGCACACACTTGCACTACTTCTCACATACATAAGAGGATACATGTTTCCCATAGGCACTCACTATATTCCATCAAAAGACTTTTAAAACAAAGTGCCAATTTTTTGAGTGTAGATGTTCCATTGTCTTCTGCAATGATGAACATCATTCCAAGAAACAGAGGAGAGGGTCCTGAGCAGGCTCAGCCTATCATCACTGCTACACCCCCAGGACCCCAACCCCCTCCTCATGATACACAAATTCCTTCTGTTCCTTTTCATCAGCCAAGAGCCACACTAAAATTTCTATATAAAAGGAAAAAAGGACCAGGAGCTCCTTCCTCCTCAGCCCTCAGACAAGAGCCATATAACCCTGTGCAGGAGGATACTTCTGCACAGAATATACAAAGGGTACACATTGAGGACACTCCCATCCTCACTCAGGAGGTGAACATCTCTCCAGAGATTGTACATATGGGTTCTGTGGCTGGCACTACTGCTGTCTCTGCACAAGAGGCACAGGACAGTGCCAACATCATTAAGACCACGCCCATGGCAACAGCAAGTGTGCAAACACAAGCTGGAAGTCCCCAGAACCAAGAACAGAGGGGCCCAGAGGTTTCTACTTCTGGTATTCATGCCGGTGATAGATCACAAGCACCACAGGTGTTTTCTGATCTTGAGGCTAGTCTGCAAATCATGCTTTTGACGGATCCGAAGATGAAACCTGTTGTTGCTATGTTGGAATACCAAATGTCCATCATTGTTGCACATGGAGCTCAGATATTTGCACTAAAGCAGGCAGAAGCGGCTCAAAATCAAAGAATGGATTATCTCCATAACGGGTTTACCCTCTGTGGAAATAAGATCATGAAATTAGAGCGTTTGATTCAAACCCAAGTGGAAAAGCTTGTAGGTCCTCCTGACCAAACCAATGCTTCCAAAATGGGGGAGAATCAGGAGTTTCCAGAATCAGTCCAAGCAGCCTCAACAGTTCCACCTTCTAGGCTAACAGTCCCAACAGCTTCTCAAGCTGTTAGCCTAGAAACTCAAGCTGTTGCCTCCTCAAAAGCAACTGGAGTTGTTATAAGGGAAGGTGTTCAAGCTCCAACCAGTACAGTCCAAGCTACAACCTCTGCTGCAAAAGACAAGGCAAGGGCATTCTCTTTGAGTCTCCAAAGCACAAATTTTCTTCCAGAGAAGCCCAGATTGCCTTTGATGCTGAAGTTGCCAGAAAGTTAGCAGAAGAACAGGATCAAGAGTTAGACCAACAAACCCAGCACCCAATGGATGATGATGAAACCTTAGGTGATTACCTAAAGGGGTTTGTGGTCAAACAAGGAGAGAAGAAGAGGAAGCTGCCAACAGGGCACTCCAAGGCTGAGCATAGAAGATTTTTGATCAATCTTGCCTTTGCAGCTGGCATTCCAAAGAAAATGGCTCAGTCCATGACAACTGAAAGGCTGCAAGAGATCCATGACAAAGAAATGGACAAAAGAAAGAAAACAAAAGTCTCCCAAGAAGTCCAACCATCACAAGAACCAGTTCAAACTGGTACAAGTCATGTTCAAGCTGCTGCCAGTGCCCCTGCTCCTTCTGATCAAGCTGTTGCTTCTATTCCTGCATCTGAGTCATCATCACAAGCAAAGCTGCATCAAGTTAGGGTGTTGTTTGAGCAACAACTGCAAAAGGCCATGGAGATAGAGTAATTGATTGACCAGCATGACTTTACAAAGCCTCTTATCAACTACTGGTATGCTATGCCACTGGACAATATTGATTTAAGAGTTCAGTTTATAGTGAGAAGGGAATCTGGTCCAGAAGAAGAGTATGACACATTCTGGCATAATATTGGGTCTGTGACACAAGTAAGATCTGCTCTACCACAAGTGAAACATGTCATCAAAGATCTGAAGTCCATTTTGATCCTGAGTCTATAAGGAAAGAGATAGAGGATGCCAACAAGAAGGGAAAGAAGATCAAGCAAGTTGATCTGTTTGTCAAATCAAGGACTTACAGAATCAAATTTTCAGATGGATCTGGTATGTTCTTTAATCTTGAATTCTATGATCTACCAAAGGATATGCTGCTCCAGATGAAATCTGTTAGAATATCTTGTGATAGAGACGAGATGAAGAAAGAATTTTTGAAGGCTGTAAATCAGAAGCTTGCACAGTTGTAAGTTTTTGAAAGCCTTGGTTTGTAAATAACAGTTTACTTATTCATTTCCATTTTTGTATAGAACTTAAAGTCTTGTGTAAAGAATTTAAGTTAGGGGGAGATTGTTGGGAAATAGTCTAAGTAAGTTCAAGCTGTTAGTTAGACTTCTCAAACTGTTAGTAGAGTTTATATGTAAATCCAAAGTTCATGCTGCTAGTTGAAGAAACTCGAGCTGCCAGTGTAAAAGTTCAAGCTGCCAAAGTAAATCAACTCGAGCTGCTCTGTTCAAGCTGTAAAGTGATTCAAGCTGCTCAACAGTTTCATAAACAGAAAGTGCTGATTTTCAGGAAAAGATATCTACACGAAGATTCCAGCATATCTACTATCAGAGAAGTCATAGTCCTTCAAGGAAACATATCAAGAAGCAATATAAATACATAGAATAGGTCTTTGTATTGTATAGGAGTTTTCTGCATATTCAAGTTTGTAATTGCTTTTTGTTTAAGTTTTCATAAGCCTCTAAGGTTGTAAAACCCTAAGAACAGTTTGTGTTTTTCGTCTAATCAAACAGAATAGAGGTGATTGTAATTATTTAAATCAGCAATACAAGCAGTTTTGATTATTTCTTGTGTTTATCTACTATTGATTCTGAAAGCTTTTGTTAAAATAATTAAGTGTTATTCCGCAAACTTCTTAATTAAACTGTGATTCAAAGCAAGATTATTGATTTATACTTTGATAAATTCAAATCAGTTAGTCTTGGTTAATTAGTTTTAGATCCTGACACATAATGACGTGTACAAGGTAAGGCCATTGGCCAATCAAGCCACTATTTACATACGAAGCCTTCGTAATGTCTTGGGCATATCCCATTCTCAGAAACCCCGCTTGCCTGAAATGTAACGGAAAATCTATAGGCCCCGCTTCTTGGTCCTCAGATCCTAGCTATAGGATCTGTCTCAACATATCAGCCGAAAAGACGATTGGCTGTCCTCCCATTCTTGTTCTTAGAACAGTAGGTGTTACTGAGCAATCCACTTGTAGATGGTCCCAAAACTGTCGCACATAAGGCAATATGATTTGAAGATTGTGAGTGAGAGCGTAGGAGACTCGCGACTGTGTCAAGAACTCGATCATCTGACGGTACGACTGTGCTTTAGGCAATTCCCAATCCACAGACATACCATGTTATGCTTATTATAAAATGCCCGATCACCCATATCTGCACACAGAAACAACATACAACATTAGTAATAAAAAATAAAATGAAACTTGTTTATTTCGAATTTGCATAATTTCGAACTTACATAAGTTCGAAATCCAACACATTCGAACTTAGACAGGTTCGAATTTATTTTAAAAACATTTGAATTTAAAAAAATTTGTGTAATATGTTCGAACTTGACTGACTTCGAACTTGTATATATTTCAACAAGTTCGAACTTTCTGACAAGTTCGAACTTGAAGAACAAGTTCGAAGTCGGTCACTTTCAAACTAAAAACTAAGATTTTAACCCCATTTGACTTAAAAACCAGTATAATCTAGTCCTATTGGGTTCTAATCGAAGTTATATATGATTATTTGAACTTTTATCCGTCAAAACTTGTGATTTTAAACCACAAAGTTTCAACTCAAATAAACATCAAATAAACTCAATTTTTGTCATAATAATGTCCTAAACTAGCCATACTTTGTATAATAATGGTTACTATACCTATGTATATGAGTATGATCGAAAAATGGAAGCAAAACTTTGAAGAATAGTGAGAAATTCGAATGACGACAAGTTCGAAGAACAAGTTCGAGATCGCCGGTGTGCAAGTTCGAATGAAGAAATTCGAGGGTAGGTGCCTTAAATGAAGTACTGTTGACCTATTTATACCAACTACCTTCGAACTTAGCATATCTTCGAACTTCCTGACAAATTCAAAGTTAAATTCGAATTTGTCTGAATTTCGAACTTAAGATAAAATTTTTAAAATACTTGAATAAAATTCAACTTTTTCAACTTTTTTGTGGAACGGAAGATTACAAACATAATCAATCACACCAAGCAACACATTTTCACGCAATATTTGTTTATTCAACCAAAAATGCATCCTAGTAACTTTGACCTCTTTTCTACTTAGAATAGAATAAAATAAAATAAAATAAATTTGAATAAAATTTAAACTTCAGCTACTCAAAACTACTTTTAAAATTTACGACCTATACTAACAGAATATTTTTGCGAGAAAGTCAAAGAAGGTTAAATCGGATAGCGATGTCAAACGCACTTTCAGTATTTCACTTTCACACTTAGGAATTTTTGATTCCTTTGATTGCTTGTCGTGATATACATTCCAAGTCGATTGTCGGTATGATTTTCCCTTTAAACATTTTACACTTTGGAATATCCCTTGGCCTTTTTATTTATCAATAAACTACCTTACTTGTCCCACTCTTAGACATACTTCTTTGATCAAGGCAGGCACACAATGATTATAACTTTTCGGTATTTCAAATTTTCTTTAAAAGGCAAACGTCGGACACAGTTCTATATTTATACAACAGAGTGTCTTAGTTTGTCTTAGAGTTTATTTAAAGTTAGCAAGACAGCAGTGACAGGTCTACACTTACGTACAACAAAGCGACTTATTTTGCTATCTTGAGTCAAAACAGAGGTGACAGGTCTGTACTTACGTACAATAAAGCGATTTGTTTTGACTCCTTCCTTTTTATCAAAAATTTTCTTTTCTTTTAAGATGTATTGTGATGGTGCTATACATCCCCCAAAAAATTTGCATACCTCATTTAGAATCATTGTCTGTATGTCTCTAACATAGAAATTAAGACCATTTGGTCATACATCTAAGTTAGTTACACATATGACTTTTTCTTGAATATTTTATTAGCTTTTGAGATTCCCTTTGTGTATTATGCCTACCAACACATCAAACAGGAAAGTGTATATCACTTAGAGTTTAAGGTACATTTTGTGTGAAATCTTAACACTTAGAGTTTGTTTAGACGGTGCTAATTTTTCATCACTTTGAACCTGTGTCTCTAAGACTTAACTCAATTTTCTAATATTCTTTTTTTTTTTAATTTTTATGGTTTTTTTCTGTTTTTTCTTTTGTTTTTCATTTTTAAGATAAGCTAATAATCTAACCTACTAACTTACTATAAAAGGAAATAAATTATACTTAAACACTAACTTATTATAAAAATAAAGAAAAATATACTAAGGTCTACTCTGGATTATGCATACCATTTAGTTGAACTAACAACTTAAAACGTGAATTTTACCAGCTTTATTAAATTCTTTTCAGCACAAACACATATGAAATGATGTCTTATGTCTATGTGCTTTGTTTTACTGTGTTTAACTGGATTATTAGTTATAGCAATTGTAGACTGATTATCTATCCTAATGGGAGTATGAGTGTAAGTCAAACCGTAATCCCGCAATTGTTGTTGTATCCACAAAACCTGTGAACAACAACTACTAGAAGCTACATATTCGGCCTCACACGTTCACACGGCAACCGAAGTTTGTTTGTTGCATTGCTAGGATACGAGCCTCCCTCCAAGGAACTGACAACCTCTAGTTGTTGACTTCCGGTTCAAGCTGCAACCACCATAATCTGAATCTGTGTATGCTTCCAATTCCAGATCACCATCAGCATTATACCAAAGACCCAGCTTCGGTTTCGACTTGAGGTATCTCAGAATCCGCTTAACAGCTTTCATATGCATTTTTTTCGGATTAGCTTGAATCCTAGCACAAATACACACAGCAAACATAATATCAGGTCTAGAAGCAGTAAAATACATAAGTGACCCGATCATGGCCCGATATAGAGTCGGATCCACGTCAGTATCACTTTCTGTACCCGGTCCGAGATTGTGATTCAATTGAATCGGAGTACTGAAGTGAGCAGTCAACTTTGTTTCTTCCATCCTGAAGCGCTCAAGAATATCGTAGACATACTTCGTCTGATGGATAAACATGCCCTCCTTCCTCTGTTCAACTTGCAAACCCAGAAAGAAGTCCAACTCTCCCATAGCACTCATGTCAAACTTTGAGTTCATAAACTTCTCAAAATCTTTGCACATCTGTTCGTTTGACGACCCGAAAATGATGTCATCAACGTACACTTGTACCAAGATAAAATCTTCTCCCTTCCTCTTTACGAACAATGTACTATCAATTCTCCCCCTTTCAAACCCGTTGTCTAAAAGATGAGTTAATACCGTCTCATACCATGCCCTTGATGCCTGATGCAATCCATACAGAGCCTTATCGAGACGATACACTCTGTCTGGATACTTTGGATCTGTAAATCCGGGCGGTTGTTCGACGTACACCAGTTCCTTAACCTTGCCGTATAGGAATGCACTCTTTACATCCAACTGATAGACTTTAAATCCTTTGAAGGACGCAAAGGCCAGAAACAGACGAATTGCCTCGAGCCTTGCCATTGGTGCAAACACCTCGTTGTAATCGATTCCCTCTTCTTGGTTGAATCCCTTTACTACAAGTCTTGCCTTATTGCAAGTAAGAATACCCTGATCATCTCTCTTGCACTTAAAAACCCTTTTGGTTCCTATTGCAACTTCTCCTCGAGGTAGCGGCACTAACTTCCACACTTCAAGATTTCTGAATTGTGACAGTTCTTCTTGCATCGCTTCAACCCAAGAGTTGTCTTTCAGTGCCATTTGCACATTCTTCGACTCTACTTGCGAGATGAAACATGAATAAAGACAAGTGTGAAAGGCCTCGGAGTCATTAATCATAGACAACAGCACTGTGTTGTTATTCAAACTACTTCTAGTTCTCACACCAGAATGCGGATTTCCTATGATGCTCTCAATCGGATGATGCTTGTTTATCCTTGATGTCTCAATCTCATCGACCCTAAGATTATCTCCTAAATTTAACCCTATTTCACCTAACGGGGGAACGACCTCAGACGGTACATTTTCTTCCTCATGATCACTGTCTTCGGAATTAGAAATACTAGTCTGATTCTAGTTTGTAGGTATTTCAGAATCATTCTCTGCTGGAGACCCATCTTCTGTCGTAGTAGGCTCAGAAGTTGATGGAATGCTCGTCTTTGGAAAACTATGACCGTCGTCATTCAGATTTAATGACGATAAGTCATTTTCAATTGTACTGCATTTCCATCCAAAGGAATGTTAAATGATTCAAACAATGAGTCATAATCAAATATCCATTCACCAGTTTGGGGTTCATCCGAATAACTTGTAACATCAATGTTAAACACAATTTCTACCGTACCGTTTGTTTTGTTAAAAACCCTTTTGTTTGGTAAGTTAGGCACATAACCTAGAAAATATCCTTCGTCAGCCTTTTCACCAAATTTAGGTTGATGTTTTGTTTTCAATAATGTACACGGTACCCCAAACGGTTTGAAGCCAATTAAATTTGGTGGTCTTTTATTCAGATTTTCGTAAAAGGTTTAGTTCAGTGATTTGACAGTAAGGACCCGATTTAAAACGTGACATGCGGTATTCACTGCCTCCCCTCAAAAAATGGTAGGAAGCTTTGAATCCGAGAGCATGGTCCTTGCTGCCTCAATCAAAGTCCTGTTTTTCCGTTCTGCCACCCCATTTTGTTGTGGCTCATATGGTGCACTAAATTGATGCACTATACCTTTAGATAGACAATATACACCAATTACTGTGTTTTTAAACTCTATTCCATTATCAATCCTGATACGTTTTACCCTCGTCCCATAGGATTTTTTGACTTGGTCTAAGAACCTGTTGGTACACCCTGTGTGACGATAGCAGTCTAAGTGTTCTAGCATTTTGGTTCAAGTAATATTACAAAGTATTGAGTATTAACGAGTGTTTGATATATTTGTTTATATATGTTTGATAGTTATTGATTGTATGTTTGAACTTGATGTAATGTATTACAAGAAGTTCAAACATAAAGTTCAAAGATAAATTCAAACATAAGTTTAAACATAAGTTCAAATATAAGTTTAATATGTGATATTCGAATTTAGAATAAATTCGAATTTATCATTATATGACATTCGAATCTATGGTAAATTCGAATGTGCTTTATGAGGCAGATTCGAGAGTGTCAAGGGGACAAACTCGAATGGGCCTTGGGCCTGATTTGAGTTTGGCCCATGACAAACTCGAATGAGCCTCTATAATTAGGGATTAACTCGAATCATTAGTGGACTTTTGCAGAATTCGTGTGAGATTAAGCAAAAGGGCGATCTCGAGTTTATCAGTATTGTTAGTGTTCGTTCGGAGAGAATCATAGCGAAGGTTCGTTTGTGGTAGATCGTACAACGTTGTGATAGTCTCCGTGTTCCGTGTGAGTGTTATCCGTCAAGCCGTTAACGAGGATTCCGCACTCGTTGACGGTGTCGCGTCAGGATAGATCTGTGTAGTGATAGACCTTACAAGTGGTATCAGAGACTAAGGGGTGTTCTTCGTGTTCATAAAGATACATCCTAGGTTTCTTGACGCTTTTGGACGGTTAATCTCACTTGTTTTAGATTTTTCGAGCATATCAAATTGGAATCCGGGAAATACTTTGCTGTTTTTCAAGTTTTTGATCGAAATCGATATATTTACTTGTAAAAGTATTGATTTAATTTGAAAAACGTTAAAAACTCGAGGTATTAGCCGTTTCTCGAATTTGCGGCGCTCGAAACTGTTAAGGAGTAATTAGGGTTTTGCTCATTTTCGAGTTTGATCAAAAATACGCACCTTTCGAGTTTACTAAAAAGATTTCGAGTTTAGAGGTTTCGAATTTGGACTAAAGTCGAATAGGGGATTCGAGTTTATCTGGGTTTCGATTTTGACTGTTGTTCGAGTTTGCCTAGACATTCGAGTTTGGAAACCTTCGAATTTGCCAAATATTTCGACTTTGATTGGATTTAATAACTTAATTCGAATTTAATCCCAAATAGGTTTACACTTAATTATATTCGAATTTACCTACATTCGAAAGAATTAATTTAAATTAAATTCGAATTAAATTAATTAAGTTAAAATCCAATTATCTTTGAAACAATGACAAATCTACAACGGTTTCTGGAGATGGATAACGAGGTCGGAAAAGCAAATACTCCGCCTAAACTGATGAAACTTGAAGATTATTACTGGTGGAAAGATCGGTTTGCCGACTTTGTGCGATTCAACGATATGCGGATGTGGATCTGTATCGACGAGGGATACATTCCACCGACAGCTGAGATAGAAGGAGGACAAAAGGTTGTTACGTATTCTAAAATGAAGGACGATGAAAAAAAGCTGTTTGAAGCAGAAAACTGCGCATACGCTATCATAAGAATGGCGTTACCTCAGGACATACTGCACACTTTCCGAAATCAAAAGACATCGAAAGAGCTCTAGGAGTCATTGGAAAAAAGGTGTGAGGGTAACCCGAGGGTAAGGAGGAAGCGTATGAAGATGCTTAAGCAGCAGTTTGCGATCTTCAAGGCATTGAAGGATGAAAAGCTGGACGACACCATCACGCGTTTCTATCATCTGCTGACTGAGCTAGAAAGTCATGATATTGAGTATAGCGACACTGAAAAGAATAATAAGCTTCTGGATGCTTTACCGGCCAAATGGGCGATGCACGTGGCCATGATTAAGCTTGATGAAGATAAATACTATACTCTATCTCTGGAGGATGTGGTGGGAACGCTGAGGGCGTATCATTTTGAGTTACTGAAGGCAGAAACGGATTATGAACAACTCCAAAATCCAGCAATGTATTTTGGAAAATCAAAACCTTCAGTGGCAGCCAAAATGAAGACAGCTACAGCCTTTTTCACGGGAGAAACATCGTCACCGGCAGAGACTGAAGAATCACTGAGTAGGGCTTTCTTAGGGTTCGCTGGACCAGAAGAAAAGCAGCATCATCAAGTCACACCGGCATCTACATCTCAGGGATATTCTAAGATGCCTATGAGCGCTAAATCGGCAGAAGACCATCTGAATCTGTTAGCTTCATTTGTGGCCGCATATGGAAATTGCGTTCAGGGTAAAATCAACGATCCTGCACTCTGGGATAAGGATTACGATCAAGTAGACCCTGATGATCTTGAAGAGATGGATCTCCAATGGCAACTGGCCATGGTAACTCAACGGGTTAAGAGGTTCATTAAACGGACGGGAAGAAATTTGAGTATGAATAACAACAGGATTGGCTTCGATAAGTCCAAGGTAAAGTGCTACAACTGTCAAGGGTTAGGACACTTCGCTAGAGAGTGTCAGAGATCGAAGGTAGAAAACTACCAAGGACAGAATCAGAATCAAGGACAGTATCAGCACCAATCGCAACAGCGATATCTTCCGAGTACATCAATCAGTCAAGCAAACATAGCTGGTCTATTATCTAACGTCACATCAAACAGACAGCTGGACGGTACTTATGACTGGAGTACACATCCCGAAACAAATGCTAGAGCCTTTATGGCTGAAGTGACTGAGAATGGATGTGAAGGAGCAGAGCAGAACACTGGGGACAGCAGTCAAAAGGAAAGCAGTCCGATGTGGGTGGAGAAGTCGGATGATCAGACGATTTTGGAGTTTGCCGCTCAGATGGCCAACGTAGAATCAGATCATACAAAGGTAAGTCTGAAATTCTCTCTTTTCCATGAATTGTGTGTTTTATGTGCTACATCTAACGATAGGTTAAATTTAGTGCTAGAATCACATAAAAATATATCTGCTCAAAATGGATCTTTAAAATCAGATAATGCTAGCCTGATAGATATAAACCAAGATCTTAGGGATAAGCTTAAGGCTGATGCACAAGATGTTATAGTTCTAAAGGGCAAACTGAGCGAACAGTGTGTTAGGTTAGAACTCATGTATGAATATGTTGAAGCATTGACCAAGGAGCTGAAAACCAGAGACATAGAGCTAGCTGAGTCTAAGGTGAAGGTAGCTGAGGCCAATAGTAAACTTGAAAAGTTTAGGAACTCATGTCTTAACCTAGGGAAAGTTTTAGATGCACAACGACAATCTAAAAAGCCGGTAGGTCTAGGATTTCATGAGATTCCTCCGCCATTTAATGACAACTATGTGCCTCAACCTCAGGAGAAAACTGAGAAATCAGTAGACTTAGAGGAAATATCTGAACCAGTGTCTGAACCTGTAAAGGAAAACACACCTTAGGTGACTGATACTAATGTCAAGATTAAGAAAGTTAAGTTTGTGTCTTCCTCTAGTGATACATCTGTAGGAAAACACAAAATTGATTTTAATGATCAGGATGATGAACCAATCACTATGGATGCATAAAAAGAACCAGACACTAGTGAGACACCTAAGTCAAAGGGCACACACAAGAAGTCTATTAACAAAATGTCTTGCTTTAGATGTCACGAAAGGGGGCATGTTGCTTCTAACTGTCCGCATAGGAAAGTTGACATTACACCTGAGACAGGGAAGCCAGAACAAGCTAAGCCTTCTACAAGTGTTGCGAGCACTAGTAGTTCTCAGAGTACCGAGAAAACTGTGCAGGCTACACCAAAACAGGCTGTGAAACAAATACCGGTGAAAGGTGGACCAAAAGAAGTGATTAGGATCACCAAATAGAGTCATTAATCAATCTAGGTCTGGCCCACAATAACAATATAGGAGCACAACACATAGCAGAGCATACACTCCGGTTAGGTCACACACTCCTATTAGACATCACACACCGGGTAGAGCTCAGGGATATCAGTCTGAAATGAATTATAATCGTAATTATTCAAGAGCTCCACAGCAAATGCCTACTCAAAGGCAAATAGTGAACTTAAATCACTCGGCACAAAATACTCCAGTTCAAAGACCCAAGTCACCTGAAAGAAGAGATGGGTATTTGAAAGAGTTTAAGTATGTGGACGAGAATGGTATAACCAAGTCAGTTATGGCTTGGGTTCCCCGTGATAACTAACCTATTTTTCTTTCATCTGCATGAGATAACCAAAGGTCTAAACAACAAATGGTTCGTCGACAGTGGATGCTCCAGGCACATGACAGGGGAAAGAAGTCTACTTACAGACTTCAAGGGAGGGAATCGGGGATTTGTATCATTCGCGGGAAATAAGGGAGGAAACATCACGGGTACTGGAGTGGTCACTAATGGGACGATCAAATTGGATCAAGTTAATCACGTTGATAAACTGGTTCATAATCTCATTAGTGTATCTCAAATCTGTGATAAAAAGAATTCAGTGTTGTTCACTGATACTGAGGCGTTGGTGCTAAAACCGAGGTTCAAGCTTCCTGAAGAGTGGATATTGATGAGGGCTCCAAGGAAGAATGACTTATACATGCTCGACATGAACAAGCCTGAATCTTCAATGAGACCCATCTGTTTATTATCTAAAGCTTCAGAGACTGAGTCGGTTTTGTGGCACAGACGCATGACACACTTGCACCTGAGGAAAATGAACTATATAACGAAAAATGGACTGGTGCAAGGTGTGCCTATGAAGAGTTTTCAGTTCGAGGATAAGTATCTGCCTTGCAAGAAGGGCAAACAACATAAGAAGGCACACAAGTCCATGACTCAGAACTCCATAACAACTACATTCGATTTGCTGCATATGGACCTCTTCGGACCAATCAACAAAAGGAGTATAGGTGGTAGTTGGTATTGTTTAGTTATCACTGACGATTACTCACGATTTTCTTGGGTTTTCTTTTTAGGTACAAAGGACGAGACGGCTTCCAAGCTCATCGGATTCTTAGACCAAGTGGAGAATTCCTATGGAACAAGGGTTAAACGACTTCGTAGTGATAACGGAACTGAATTTAAAAACACGGTTTTTGGTGTATATTGCCTATCAAAGGGCATAGTGCATCAATTTAGTGCACCCTATGAGCCACAACAAAATGGGGTGGCCGAACGAAAGAACAGGACATTGATTGAGGCTACAAGGACCATGCTTTCGGATTCAAAGCTTCCTACCATGTTTTGGGGTGAGGCAGTGAATACCGCATGTCATATTTTAAACCAGGTCCTTACGGTCAAATCTTTGAACAAAACCTGTTATGAAATTTTGAATAAACGGCCACTTAATTTAATTGGCTTCGAACCTTTTGGGGTACCATGTACTTTATTAAGAGCAAAACATCAACCTAAGTTTGGTGAAAAGGTTGACGAAGGATACTTCCTAGGTTATGTGCCGAACTCACCAAACAAACGGGTTTTTAACAAAACTAATGGTACGGTAGAGATTGTGTATAACATTGAAGTTACAAGTTATACACATGAACACCAAACTGGTCCGGAATGGATATTTGACTATGACAAATTGTTTGAGTCATTTAACATTCCTTTGGATGAAAATGCAGGTACCATCGAAAAGGATATGGCAACGTTGAATCTGAATGACGAAGGTCATAGCTTTCCGATGACCACATTTCAACCAACATCCGAGCCTACTTCAACTGAAGATGGATCTCCAGAAGTCACTGATTCAGAAGCACCTACAAACGAGAATCAGACTCAGACAACAAATTCCAACTCTGAGGAAACTGTCCACGAGGAGGAAAATGTGGAATCTGAGGTTGTTCCCCCGTTAGGTGAAATAGGATCGAATTTAGGAGATAATCTGAGAGTCGACGAGATAGAGACATCTAGGATCAACAAAAACCATCCTATAGAAAGCATCATAGAAAATCCTAATGCGGGTGTGAGGACTAGGAGTAGTTTAAATAACAACAATGTGTTGTTGTCGAATATAAATGACTCTGAGGCCTTTCATACCTGCCTCTATTCTTGTTTCATCTCGCAAGTAGAGCCGAAAAACGTGCAAATGGCACTAAAAGATAACTCCTGGGTTGAAGCGATGCAGGAAGAACTCTCTCAATTTAGGAAACTAGAAGTGTGGGAGTTAGTTCCATTACCTCGAGGGGAAATAGCAATAGGAACCAAATGGGTTTTTAAGTGCAAAAGAGACGATCGGGGTATAGTCACTCGCAACAAGGCTAGGTTAGTTGTAAAGGGTTTCAACCTAAAGGAGGGAATCGATTACAATGAGGTATTCGCGCCAGTAGCAAGGTTGGAAGCTATTCGGTTGTTTCTGGCTTTTGCTCCCTTCAAGGGCTTTAAGGTATATCAGCTAGACGTTAAGAGTGCTTTCCTATATGAGAAAGTGAAGGAACTGGTGTATGTAGAACAGCCACCCGGATTTACAGATCCGAAATATCCAGACAGAGTATATCGATTAGATAAGGCTCTATATGGATTGCATCAAGCACCAAGGGCGTGGTACGAGACTCTGTCCAACCATCTGTTAGAAAATGGGTTTGAAAGAGGAAGGATAGACAGTACGCTGTTCGTAAAGCGAAAGGGAGAACACTTCATCTTGGTACAAGTGTACGTCGATGATATCATCTTTGGATCATCAGACGAGCAAATGTGCAAGGATTTTGAGAAGGTGATGAAGTCAAAGTTTGAGAAGGTGATGAAGTCAAAGTCATCTTTGGGTCTGCAAGTTCACCAGAAGAAGGAATGGATGTTTATCCATCAGACAAAGTATGTCTACGACATATTGGAGCGCTTCGGGATGGAAGGGACTAAACTGACAGCTCATTTCAGCACGCCGTTTCAAGTGAATCACAATCTCGGAACGGGTACTGAAAGTGATACCGATGTGGATCCGACATTATATCGGGCCATGATTGGATCACTTATGTATTTAACTGCTTCAAGACCTGACATTATGTTTGCTGTATGTATTTGTGCTAGGTTTCAAGCTAATCCGAAAGAGATGCACATGAAAGCTGTGAAGTGGATTCTACGATACCTCAAGTCGAAACCGAAGCTGGGTCTTTGGTATCACGCGGAGGGAGATCTGGAATTGGAGGCGTTCACGGATTCAGACTACGGAGGATGCAGTTGACGCGCAAGTCAACAACTGGAGGTTGTCAATTCCTTGGAGGGAGACTCGTTTCCTGGCAATGCAAGAAACAGACGTCGGTAGCCGTGTCAACGTGCGAGGCCGAGTATGTTGCTGCTGGTAGTTGCTGTTCACAGGTTCTGTGGATACAACAACAGTTGCGGGATTACGGTTTGGCTTACACTCAAACTCCTATTAGGATAGATAACCAGTCCACGATTGTTATAACTAATAATCCAGTTAAAGACAGTAAAACCAAGCACATAGACATAAGACATCATTTTATACGTGATTGTGCTGAAAAGAACTTAATCAAGCTGGTAAAAGTGGCAACGGATGATAATAATGCTGATTTATTTTACCAAAGCTTTTGATAAGTCACGGTTTGAGTATTTGATTCAACTAAATTGCGCAACCTAGAGTGAATTGACCTTAGTAGAATTTTATTTCCTTTTATAGAAGTAATCTTTCTTTCTTTTTATAGTAAGTTAGTAACTTAGGTTAGTTTCCTTTTATAGTAAGTAAGTAGGATATTTTATTTTCTTGCTTTTATTTATGAAAAACAAAAAAAAAGAGAGAAAACCTTAAAAATTCAAAAAAAGAGAATATTGTAAAAAGAGTTAAAGTCTTAGATGCATAGGTTCAAAGTGACGAAAATTAGCACAGTCGTTACAAACTCTAAGTGTTTAGGCTTTCACATATAATGCACCTAAAATTCTAAGTGTTGTACATTATCTAGTTTGATATGTTGGTAGGCATAATACATATAGGGAGTCTCCAGGCTAATAAAATAATCAAGAAAAAGTCAAACGTGTCACTAACTTAGATGTATGACCAATCGGTCTTAATTTTTATTTCCGAGACATACAAACTTTGATGATAAATGAGGTATGCAAACTTTCTGGGGATGTATAGCAACATCAGATACATCTTAAAATTTAAAGAATAGAAAAAACATAATGAAATGAGAGTCAAAACAAGTAACTCTGTTGTACGTAAGTACAGACCTGTTGCCTCTGTTTTGATTTGGGTTAGCAAGATAAGTCGCTTTTTTGTACGTCGGTACAGACCTGTCACCGCTGTCTTGCTACCTTTAAAAATAAACCTTAAGACAAACTAAGACACTTTGTTGTATGTAAATACAGACCTGTGTCCGATGTTTGCCTTTTAAAGAAAGTTTGCAAATACCGAAAAGTTAAAATCATTGTGTGTATGCCTTGATCATAAAAGTATGTCTATGTCTGAGTCACGTAAGATAATTTCATGATAAATAAAAAGGCCAAGGGATATTCCGAAATGTAACATGTTTAAAATGGACAAAAATACCAACAATCGGTTAGAAATGTATGTCACGACAAACAATCAAAGGAATCAAAAATTCCTAAGTGTGAAAGTTTAAATACTGAAAATGTGTATTTGACACCGCTATCTGATTGAACCTTTCTTTGACTATGCTCGTCAAAATTATTCCAAGTGTTATAATATAGGTTGTAAATTTTAAATAATCTAGTTTAGTCTAAGTTTAATTTTTGTTCAAAATTTTAACTTCAATTTAATTTTATTTAAATCTTATTTTATTTTATTTTATTTTATTTTTATTTTTATTTTTATGTTATTTTATTTTTACTTAGGAAAAAGGTCAAAATTACTGAGGGTACACTCCTAGTTGAATAAAATAAACATTGCGTGAAAATCTTGTGCTTAGGGTAAAAGATTTGGCATAGTTTATTCCGTTGCACGAAAAGGTTGAAAAAGTTAAAACAGTTGAATTTATTTCAAAAAGTTTTGAAATTTTCAAATTAAATTCGAGTGCAAGCTAAATTCGAATATAAATTCGAATGTGGCAGGGCCTCGATTCTGTCAGTAAACTCGAGAAAGGATCAAACTCGAAGGTGGTTGATATAAATAGGTCAACAGTGACAAGTCATTATCACCTACATTCGATATTGAGTCTTCGAGGTTATCCACAGCGATCTCGAATCTGTTCCTCGAGTTTACCGTTTTCCAAATTCATACTGTGTGTCGAGTTTCAGTTCATTTGGGTTCGATTCTACTAGTTAATCTAGGTATAACCAAGTGTATTATACAAGACTTAAGTGGTTTTAGACTTCATATGAGCCAAAATCATCAGATTTTGAAGTTTTATTGGTGGATAGTTTGTATTTCAAAATACCATACTTTCAACCGGTGAAAAGTCAAATTGATAATAAATATCTTTGATTAGAACCTAGTAGGACTAATAGATGTGATTTTCTAAGTCTAACATGGTTAAAATCTTGGATTTTTGTGATGAAAGTGACCGACAATTTCGAGTTTGTTCATGTTCTCGAGTTTGACCGTGGTCTCGAGTTTGTCACTAAACTCGAATGACCCACTAAACTCGAATGACCCACTAAACTCGAATGAATGGTTCTTCGAATCTGTTGTTCGAATTTGTCATTATATTTGAATTATTTAATTAAAATTTTAATTAAGCTTGTAGAAATTCATAACTGTTGGATTTTGTCCTTATACAAGTTCAAAATAAAACATATTTGAATTTACACAAGTTTATTGCTTTTTAGTAATTCTAATATTTTATTTGTCGTATTGTGCAGACATGGCTGATAGAATATTTGTACCTAAGCATAACATGGTCATCTCTCCTGACCATGCTATTCCAGAGGCTCAAGGTTTCCGCCAGATGGTGGATTTTTTGGTAGGATCCAGGATTTCCTATGCGCTGTCTCACAATATTCAAATCGTTATCCCTTACGTGCGTCAGTTTTGGGATCACCTGCAAGTAGATTGCACTGTTACTCCAATAGTTTTGAGGACAAGGATTGCTGGTCATCCTTTGGTATTTTCAGCTGACATGCTACGCCAAGTACTACAGCTAGGCTCTCAAGAGCATGAGGATGGGCCAATTGACTTTCCGTTGTCAATCAGGCAGGCCGCTTTTGTCAGAATGGGGTATAGTCTGGATGTCACGAAGTCGTCTTATATGAAAAGTGGGCTTATCGGACAATGGAGATATTTAGCGCATGTCTTCATGGTATGTTTTGCGGCAAAGAAGGCCGGTTTTGATTATATTGTGTCAAAGATCCAGTCGGGGATGATTGCGTTAGTCTACATTCAAAAATTCAGCTTTTCGGAAATGTTCTTTTCTGAGTTTGTTCATCAAATAACAGCTCCAGAACGAGAAAGGTTTTTGTTATATCTGCGCTTCGTGATGATGCTAATCAGACACTTCTTGCCAAATCTGCCACAGCTCAATGATATTCAAACTATTGCGGTTATAGACAAAAGAATATTTGCTGATTGTTCCTCACATCGAGGAAGATTAGCTATTCCAGTGGAGGGACCATTGTTTGGTTCTGTAATCGATCCCAATTTTTTAGTCCCTGAAGATGCCAACTGGGCAGGGGATGTGGAGGTTCCACAGCAACAGCAACAGCAACCACAACAACCACGACCGCAGCAACCAAGGCCTGAACAACAACGAAGGAGGCAAAGGCCATCAGTGAGACAGATTCAGGCTGATAGGCCTTCTACAGGCCAACCTCAAGAGCCAGAAGAGGATGGACCTTCAAGTGCACCATCCGAATCTGATCCGATAATACATACGTTGGAAGAGATTTGGGCAGCCGGTCCAAATGCTAATGCGGAAATAACTGCTGAACTCATTGGAGATCTATTGGAACCTCCAGAAGGAGAAGTTGACGTTCTTAGGCAAATAGATGAATATCAACCTGAGCCAGCAGGTGATGACAAGTCAACTTCAGATACCGAATCCGAGGAAATGGAAGAAATAGAGGTTGAAAAAGAAATAGAAGATCCGTCCATCCGCATACGGACATATGGATCGAGAATAGTGGTGATAAATGAAGGAGCTACAGGGAGACGAGCGTCGAGGGAGTCTGACGATTCGGATTTTGAGGAGGAAGAAGTTGTTCCGTTGGTGCATAGACAAAGGGCCAAATGCCATATGTTCATGCAGGGAGCTTCCTCGGCCTCTTCTTCTCAGCCAGAAATACCTCAACCTCCACCCGTTCAAACAACCATTCCACCACCACCACCAGCTGTTCAACCATACATTCCCTCGCCAATCATTTTAAGTCCCATACAATCCATACCATCCACATCATCCACCTTCACAGACAATCAACGGTTTTCTGCGCTAAAAAGCAAGGTCGACTTCCAACAAGTCCAAATCTTTGGTCTGACTAAGGCTCTCGGTGAAATTCAAGCTCATAATGCAAAAATAGACAACGAGAATGCTGAGTTGAAGAGATCAGTTGGAAAAATGGAGGAAGAAAATCTAGAGCTGAAGACCTTTGGCTCCGATCAAGCTGCCGAGATTTGATCAATGCGATCCCTTATTGAGCAATTATTGAAACATCTAAAGGCTCAAGGGGAGACGAGTTGTTGGGATCAGGAGGAGCTGCCAAGGGGTGGAGATGATGACGGCAATGATCCCAGTGCACAAAAAGATAATGAGCCAGTAGATTTTTCTGCTGCTCAGCAGGCTGAGGTTCAGGGGGAGCCGAGTCAGTCGGGAGCTGCAGGAGGTGAGGCTAGTTCCTCAAAAGTCACAGAGTCTGAGATACATGAAATGATTGAAGCATTAATGGATATCGATGAAGACCCTCTAGACTTTGGTTTTGATTTTGAAGATGAAATGGAAGACCTGGAATAGGGTGAGTTTGTGCCTAAGGATATTGTTTATTGGAGGTCTGACGATGAAGTGATAGAAGATGAGGACGATAATGTCAACGAGGTGATCATAAATTCACAACCTATCACGGAGTTGTATGTGTGCAATAATCACAATGTGATTGATATAGACGAGATCAAGATAGCCTCGGTCGAAGATTCTGAATTTGAAAGAGTAGAAAAAGAGCCTTCCATGGCCGATTTAATGAATCTATGGTTCAAGAAGGAACAAAAGAAGGAAAAGCCGAAAAAGAGCCTTCTAGCTGTTTCGTCCATCATACCTAAAAACAAAACCCATGAAAATCGTGAGTAATCATCAGTGATAACTAAAGAGTACCAACTACCACCTATATTCCTTTTGTTGATAGGTCCGAAAAGGTTCATATGAAACAAATTGAAAGTGGAAGCTATAGAGTTCTAAGTCTTTGACTTGTGTGACTTCTTGTGTTGTTTGCCTTTATTGCAAGGTACACACTTGTCGTCGAACTGAAAACTCTTCATCGGGACACCTTGCACCAGTCCATGTTTAGTGATGTAGTTCATTTTCCTCTGGTGCAAGTGTGCCATGCGTCTGTGCCATAGAATGGATTCCGTCTCTGAAACTTTGGATAGAAGACATATTGGTCCCATCGATGAAGTCGATTTATTCATGTCTAGCATGTACAAATCATTCTTCCTTGGGGCTCTCATCAGTATCCAATCTTCAGGTACTTTGAATCCCGGTTTGCAGCACTAACGCCCCAGTATCCGTAAAAATTACTGACTTCTTCTTATCAAAGATTTGAGATACACTAATGAGATTGTGATCAAGTTTATCAACATGGTAAACTTGATCAAGTTTGATAGTCCTATTAGTGACCACTCCAGTACCAGTGATATGTCCTCCTTTGTTTCCAGCGAATGATACGAATTCCATGTTCCCTCCCTTGAAGTATGTGAGCAGACTCCTTTCCCCAGTCATGTTCCTAGAGTAACCACTGTCGACGAACCACTTGTTGTTTAGACCTGTAGTTATCTCCTGCACATGAAAGAAAAGAGGTTAGTTATCACGGGGAACCCAATCCATGACTGACTTGGTAATACCATTCTCATCCACATACTTGAACACCTTCAAATACCTATCTCTTCTTTCAGGTGACTTGGGTGTTTGATTGAGAACCTGTTGTGGTGCAGAGTGATTTAAATTCACTCTTGGCCTTTGAGTAGGCATTTGTTGTTAAGCCCTTGAATAGTTTCTGTTATATGGCATTTCAGATTGGTATCCCTGGGCTCTACCTGGTGTCTGATGTCTTTGAGGAGTGTGAGACCTAACTGGAGTGTAAGTCCTTCTAGGTGTTGTACTCCTATAAGCTTGTTGTGGTCCTGACCTAGACTGGTTTGGAACTCTATTCGGAGAATTAGTTCTAACCACCTCATTTGGTCTAATCGACACCGATACTTGTCTAACAACATTCTTTAGTGTGGCATTCACAATTTTCTCAGTGTTTTGAGAACCACATGCGCTTGCTACATTCGGTGAGGGTTTATGTTGTTCAGGCTTTCCAACAATAGGTGTAGATTCTACCTTATTATATGGACAGCTAGATGCAACATGTCCCCTTTCATGGCATCTAAAGCAAGACATCTTATCAATCGACTTCTTATGAGTGCCCTTTGATTTTGGTGTCTCACTAGTGTCACTTTCTTTCTTCTCAACTACCGTGACTACTTCCTCTTTCTGATTATTAACTTCAGGTTTAGCTTCTCCTAGAATTTTGTCACTAGAAGACTGCACAAACTTGACTTTCTTAATCGTCGTGTTATTATTAGTCACTTTAGTTGATTTATCCTTATCAGATGCAGATACAGTTTCAGCTGCTACCTCTGACTCAACTGGTTTATCTGTTTGATCCTGAGGCCAAGGATCATAATTATCGTTGAAAGATGGAGGATTCTCTTGATATCCTAAACCTACAAGTTTCTTAGATTGACGTTGAGCATCTAAGATTTTCAATAGATTTAATGAAGAGTTCTTGAACTTTTCTAACTTACTATTTACCTCTGCAACTTTAACTCTTGATTTAGCTAGCTCAACCTCCTTAATTGTAAGTTCTTTGGTTAAAGCATCAACATGCTCATACATCAGTTCTATCCTGACACATTGCTCACTTAATTTGTCTTTTAGAACAACAATATCTTGAGTATCTGCTTTCACCTTATTCCTAAGATCTTCTTTAATATCTAGGAGACTAGAAATATCTGATTTTAAGGATTCTATTTGAGCAGTTAAATTAGTATGTGTTTTTAGAAGTAAATTTAATCTATCATTGGAAGTAGCACATAAAACACATAAATCTTGGAATGTAGAAAAGTTCAGAATTACCTTCTTGTGATCCGATTCCACGTTCGCCATTTGTGCTGCAAACTCCAGAATGGTCTGATTGTCTGACATCTCCACCATCACAGGACTTGTATCACTCTGTTCATTGTCCTCTGTGACTTCCTCTGCTCCGACATCCCCAGTCTCTGTCACTTCAGCCATGAAGGGTCTAGCGTTCGACTCAGTATGTGAACTCCAATCGTACGTCCCATCAAGTTGTCTGTCCGATGATACGTTTGTTAACAGACCAGCGATGTTCGCTTCATTACCCGAACTACCAGATTGATATCTTCCCTGAGATTGATTCTGATAGTTTTCAACTTTGGGTCTTTGACATTCTCGTGCAAAATGACCTAATCCTTGGCAGTTATAACACTTGACCTTGGATTTGTCGAACCCAATCTTATTGTTGCCCACATTCAGATTTTTGCCTGTTCGCTTCATGAACCTTTTGACTCGCTGAGTCACCATGGCCAGTTGCCATTGAAGGTCCATTTCCTCCAAATCATCAGGATCCACCTGATCATAGTGCTCTTCCCATAATGCAGGATTATTAATTTTTCCTCGTACACAATTTTCATATGCTGCAACAAACGAAGCAAGAAGATTCAGATGAGTTTCTGCTGATTGTGCACTCATAGGCATCCTTGTGTACTGTTGACAAGTAGATGCTGAGTGAGTCAGTTTATCTTTTGGTTTAGAATACCCTATGAATGCCCGACTGCTTGTTTCTTCTACGTCCACTGGAATAGACGCTTCACCTGTGAAAAAACCTGTAGCTGTTTTCAGTTCACTCGCGACAGAAGGTTTTGACTTTCCAAAGTACATCTTTGGATCTTGGACTTGATCATATTCCCTCTCTTTCTTAAGTAACTGAAAGTTGTAAGCCCTCAGCGTACCAATAACTCCTTCGAGTGTAAGAGTTTCGAATTTTTCTTCATCATGCTTTATAAGCGTTGTGTACATCTCCCACTTCGCCGGTAAAGCATCAAGAAGTTTCTCTATCTTCTCAATTTCACGATACTCGACATCGTGATTATCCAGCTCTGTTAATAAATGGTATAACCTTGTGATTGTCTCATCCAGCTTTTCTTTTTTCAATGCTTTGAAAATTACGAACAGCTGTTTCAGCATCTCGGTCCTTCCTTATCGAACCCTTGGATTTCCCTCACAACGTTTCTCGAGTGCATCCCATAGCTCTTTAGCTGTACGATGATTCTTGAAAGTGTGTAGAATCTTCTGAGGTAGTGCCATGCGAATGATGGAAAAAGCTCTGGTCTCGGCCTAATACAGTTTCTTGTCATCATCCTCCATCTTCCGATATGTCAAGACTCTCTGACGACCCTCAAACTCTTGAGTAGGTGGAATGTATCCCTCATCGATACAGATCCACATCCGCATGTTGCTGAGACGAGCGAAATCGGCTAACCTATCCTTCCACCAGTAGTAGTCTTCCAACCTCATCAGTTTTGGCGGAGAATTTGCCTTGCCAACCTCGTGGTCCATTTCGATAAACTTTTGTAAGCTAGTCATTCTTTCTAAACTTTTTGTATTCGAACTTATGTAACTTAATTTAAAATTAATTTAAAATTAACCCTTTCGAACTTAGGTAAGTTCGAACTAGTTTAAGCTTAAATTCGTTTGAAATTAAATTCGAAATTTAGTAAGTTCGAAATCAACAAATTTGAAGATATGACAAGTTTGAGATTTCTGGCAAGTTCGAAGTCTAACAAATTTGAATGCTAGCAAGTTCGAATCTCAGCCAAATTCGAATGAAACCCTAAATCAAGTTCGTTAGGAGCGTATTTTCTGACAAGTTCGAATTTTCAGAAAAATTCGAATAAACCCTAATACCCCCTATGTTCGAGCGCTGCAAGTTTGAAAAACGGCCAAAAGTTCGATTTTTCAAGTTTTCAGATTAAACCAATATTTTTAAGACTAAAAGTACTGATTTCGACCAAAAAAGTGAAGCAATGTGAATTTTTCTCTGTTATGTTGCTTCTATAACTCGAAAAACTGAATAAAAATGTGATTTTTCCCGTCCAAAACACCAAGAAACCAAGGATGTTGAATATGAACACGAAGAACACGATGAACACCCTTCTGTCTCTGATACCACTTGTAAGGTCACCTACCTACGGATCCTATCTTGACGCGACGCCGTCCAACGAGTGTCGAATCCTCGTTAGCGGTTTGACGGAATGATCACGCACACGAAACATGGAGAGACACACGATGATAGACGCAAACTAGAACGTCCCGACACGTGATTCTCTCCAAGAACACACACAAAAACCTCTGCAAGTTCGTAATCGCCCTAAGCCTTAATTCTCTGCAAAAGTACTTTATTATAACTGATTAACACTCAATTATAACCCTCAAATTCGAACTTGCCTTGGACAAGTTCGAGAAGGCCCAAGCCCATGAACTTGTCCACCATAAGTTCGAATCAGGGCTTTGAACTTATTCTAGAACTTGTCTTTGAACTTGTTCTAGAATTTATGTTTGAACTTACCTTTAAACTTATCTTTGAACTTATGTTGGAACTTATTGTAAAACATCATTTACAACCAAGTTCAAACATATATACAATCAATATCAAACATATATCAAACATATAACAAACACGTATTAATATGCAATTACGAACAAATTGACTACTACAAAATCTCGTCTATACTTAGACTGCTATCGTCACACAAGATGCACTAACAACGAACATCGTTTTTATTTTTTAGTATCACATATCGGCATGCTGAATCCACCTTCTAGTAAAATATCAGACATTTTCTAAAATAGTTTTATTTCAAACATATGTGTTTGAAATTCCTTTATTTTTGAAACTAACAGCTATTTAAGTTTAAGGGTTGTGTCACAAATATACTTCTATATTTCCTTATTTATGTACATTTTTAATAATTATTGATCCTGACAACTTGCTATATGAATTGTTCATCATTGAGTGGGACGCAATTTATCCAAGTTTGTCTGTATGCAAAGGTTTAAAAGGTTAGAGTGTTTAAAATGAAAAAAAAGGTTATGTGTTTAATTGAGGGGGAGAATACTCAGGATGTTAGTTTATGAATTTTTCGCTTTTAAATTCTCTATAACTTAAAGTTTTAGGTTGCTTAATTTTTAAAATTTAAATTTTAATTTAATATGTAAGAAAATCACAAAAAGATTTTATTTGTTTTAATATATCAAAAAGTCAGAAATATTTTCTATTTCTATTTTGGTATTAACTTAATTTCTAAGAAAAATCTAAAATATTTTTTTTCTATTTTATTTTAAGTTTAGTTACTTAATTAACTTTAGGTAGTTTATTTATGTCTTAATTTTATTTTCAAAGAAAAATCAAAAAAATACAAAAAGATTTTTAATTGGGCTCCTCTTTTAGTTTTAACTTTGGTAAATTTCTTTGATTTGGCCAATTTGTTTTATTTAGTCCGAAAGGCCCAATGGTGGTGGAAATTCGCGCGGATCCCCTTCCAACCCGCCCCGCCCCATGATTTAAATAGGTGGGTCAAAGCTTTTCTTCTTCATTAAGGTTCATTCTATTTCTTTTCTCTCTAAACCGTCGACCACCACCGCCATTGAAGTCGAATTTCAAGCTTCCAACCACATTTGCAGTCGATTTTCTTCTTTTTTCTTGCATTTTTGAGCTTCCACAACATCATGTAACATCTTTTTAGCTTTATTTCAGTTTATAACATCATATGTAGAGTTTTTAATTTTTGAATTTTTTAGGTTTTTTCCTTTGGTTTTTGATCATTTTAGCTACTTTAATCTGTTCATTTTCACTTAGTGTAGTTATATAAAGTGTTCATCTTATGTTTTTACTTTAGGATCTGCATTTTCATACATTTTTATGAATTTTGTTAACTATTCACGTTGCATGTGCATGAACATTAAATGCTGGAAAATTTTCTAAGTCACAAATTCGGACCATCCGAACATCGGAATACCTTCCTTAGAAAATTTTCAGACCCATCCGAATTCGGACCACTGTTCTTCCGAATTCGGACCAATGTTCATCCGAATTCGGTTTTTATCAACATTGTTCATTCATGATTATTTTTCTAAGTATTTCCATTTTCAACCCCATTCGAATTCGGTCCCCATACTTAGATTTTTCATGTATATTTTTCATCCGAATTTCGGATTGAACCGAATTCGGATCACAGTTCATCTGAATTTCGGCTCATCCGAAATTCAACACTTAGGATTTTTTTTCAATTTTTTCAATTTTCTCAAAAATCAAAAATTTAAAAAATATTTCTTGTCCTATGCACCATTGATTAGAGTTAGGATCAGTGTTAAAGTGAAAATGTCTATTCTAACATTGGTCTCTTAACGATTGACTTTGGACTTTATTCAGTAGAATTCACATTTTACTGATAAAGACCCAATGTTTTAAACAAAATAGACGGTTTCAAATTCAAACTTATCACAGACTTAGTATCAATGTTTTACTCTTTTAAGTCTGCTATTCTAACACTGCTGCATGTTTTCAGGACTCATGGATCCCGAAATTATCCTAACCCTTCCCCATTCACCCACCTCTACCCAATTATAATGCCCAACTCCCCGAGGAATCACTACTACCTGCATCCCAATATGTCGAGTTTGCCCCCCACAATTGGCAACTTGACATTTCGACCCTCCGCCATGAAGCCGAGGATATCACCTTTGATATCCTCAAAGGCCACCCACCCACTCTTCTACGCCCTAACCAAAGCCATATCTGTATCATCCATATACCTCCAACAATTTTGGCATCATCTCACTTTTGTATCTGATGTCGAACCCCACTTCCTATCTACCATAGACTGCGTTCCAGTCAAAATCACCCAAGAAGTCATCCGCCACATTCTCCACCTCCCTTCTGAAGCCTTTTCTCTCACTAGATATGCCTTCGCCCCCATGCCTTCCCTTCTAGAATCCCTTGACGAGATATAATCCCATGGATATGATGGCCCACTCTCCAAGCCATCTGAATTCATATTCAAACACCTTCAATCACATTGGAGGGTACTACTTGATATAATCAACAAATGTTTCACAGGGAAACATTCAGGGCACGACTCTGCTTTCATCCAAGTTGACCGACACTATGAGTACACGGCATTCCTTTTCGAGGAATTGAAAAGAGCAATTCTAGAGAAAAGAACAAAGCGTGGGTGATGAGTCTATAATTTATATGGTTTCAGAGTCATTTTATGTTCATTTTATGCATCGATACTTCGTAAAATCCAATCTTTTACATCATATTTGTGGTACAGGGTCCGAAAGTCATTTCAAAGCACCACGATAAAATTCACCACGAACCGAGAAGGTCAGGGAGCAGGGCTATGGCCCCCCTTGCGCCCCAAAAGTTCCAGATTAGGTCCAGTGCAGCCTGGCGTACCCTAGGCGCAGGGGCGCAGGGCTGCGCTCGGGCGGCGTAAAAACCCTAGAAAATTTCCAGCGTACCCAGCATAGGTTGGTCGTACCCCTGTCGCGGGGGGGGGGGGGGGGGGGGGGGGCGCAGTCCTGCGCCTGGCATGCGCTGGGTCGGCATAAAAACACGTCTTTTGTTAGTAGACTCTGTGTGACGATAGCAATCTAAGTTTTGTTAGCATTTTGTGTAACTCGAGTAACTTGGTATTGAATTTGAATAGTGTTTGTCATATGTGTTTTTGTGTGTTTGATATTGATTGATTGTATGTTTGAACTTGGTGTAACGTATTACAAGAAGTACAAACATAAAATTCAAAGATAAATTCAAACATAAGTTAAAACATAAGTTCAAATAGAAGTTTGACATGTGAAATTCGAATTTAGAGTAAACTCGAATTTATCATGATGGTAAATTCGAATTTAAGGACCTTCGAATTTGTTGTTAATTTCGAATATAGTTGGACTTCAAACTTAATTTCGAATTTAGTTCTAAACCAGTTTAAAATTAATTAAATTCGAATTCAACCAAATTCGAAAGAATTAATTTAAATTATTTTCGAATTAAATTCATTAAGTTTAAATTCAAAAATATTTGAAACAATGACAACTCTACAGAGGTTCATTGAGATGGATCACGAGGTTGGAAAAGCGAATTCTCCACCGAAGTTGATGAAACTAGAGGACTATTACTGGTGGAAGGATAGGTTTGCTGAATTCACGAGGTTTAATGATATGCGAATGTTGCTTTGTATCGACGAAGGATACATTCCACCTACAGCTGAGGTTGAAGGACGACAAAAGGTTGTGCCTTATTTAAAGATGAAGGATGACGATAAAAAGCTGTATGAAGCCGAGAACTATGCAGTCGCTATCATTAGAATGGCGTTACCTAAGGAGATCTTACACACTTTCCGTAATCAGAAGACAGCGAAAGAGCTGTGGGATGCGTTAGAGAAACGGTGTGAAGGTAACCCGAGGGTCAGAAAGAATCGAATGGAAATGCTCAAGCAGCAGTTCGCGATCTTCAAAGCCTTGAAGAACGAAAAGCTTAATGAGACTATTACACGATTCTATCATTTGCTAACTGAGTTAGACAACCACGACGTAGAGTATAGTGAAACAGAGAAAATTAACAAGATTCTAGATGCTTTGCCTGCCAAATGGGAAATGTATGTGGCACTGATAAAGCATGATGAATATAAATACTATACTCTTACTCTGGACAGTGTTATCGGAACACTGCGGGCATATCACATTGAGTGGCTGAAGAAGGCAACGGATTATGACCAAGTTCAAGATCCTGCTATGTACTTTGGGAAATCAAAACCTTCAGTGGCAACTGAATTGAAGACCGCTGCAGCATTCTTCTCGGGAGAAACATCGACACCGGCTGAAACAGAAGACTCACTGAGTAGAGCTTTCTTAGGGTGTGCTAGACCAGAAGAAAAGCAGCATCAGGCTACCCTGACATCTACGTCCTAAGGGTATTCAAAGATGCCTATGAGCGCAAAATCTGCTGAAGACCATCTGAATCTGTTTGCTTCATTCGTGGCCGCTTACGACAATTGCTTTCAGGGCAAAATTAACGATCATGCGCTTTGGGATGAGAATTACGATCAGGTAGATCCTGATGATCTAGAAGAGATGGATCTGCAATGGCAACTGGCCATGGTAACTCAAAGAGTTAAAAGGTTCATCAAAAGGACGGGAAGAAACCTCAACGTTAGTAACAATAAGATTGGGTTTGATAAATCCAAGGTTAAGTGTTACAACTGTCAGGGGTTAGGACACTTTGCTAGAGAGTGTCAGAGACCGAAAGTAGAGAACTACCAGGGCCAGTATCAGAATCAATCGCAAGGGCAATATCTACCGAGTAGTTCAACCAGTCAGGCGAATATAGCTGGTCTGTTATCAAATGTTACATCAGACAGACAGCTAGATGGAACTTATGACTGGAGTACACATCCAGAGTCTAACGCTAGAGCCTTTATGGTTGAAGTGACCGAGACTGGAAGTGATGGAGCAGAGGAAATAACAGGGGACAACAGTCAGAATGAAAGCAGTCCGATGTGGGTAGAAAAGTCAGCTGATCAGACAATTCTGGAGTTCGCTGCACAGATGGCCAACGTGGAATCAGATCATGCCAAGGTAACTCTGAAATTTTCTCTTTTCCATGATTTATGTGTTTTGTGTGCTGCGTCTAATGATAGGTTAAATTTAGTACTTGAATCACATCAAAATATATCTGCTTAGAATGAATCACTAAAATCCGACAACGCTTGCCTAGTAGATATAAAGCAAGATCTTAGGGATAAGCTTAAGGTCAATGCACAAGATGTCGTAGTTCTAAAGGACAAGCTTAGTGAACATTGTGTTAGATTAGATCTGATGTACGAACATGTTGAGGCATTGACTAAAGAGCTTAAAACCAAAGAAGTAGAGCTAGCAGAATCTAAGGTAAAGGTAGCTGAGGTAAATAGTAAACTTGAAAAGTTTAGGAACTCATCACTTAACCTAGGAAAAATCTTAAATGCACAGCGTCAATCTAAGAAGCCTGTAGGTCTAGGTTATCATGAGAGTCCTCCACCTTTCAACGATAACTATGTACCTCAACCTCGGGAGAAAACTGAAAAATCAGATGAATCAGAGGAAATACCGGAACCAGTGTCTAAAATTGTTACGGAAAAAGAAACTAAGGTGACTGCTAATAATATCAAGATTAAGAAGGTTAAATTTGTGTCATCCTCTAGTGATAAACCTGTGTGACAACATAAAATTGACTTTAATGATCAGGAGGAAGAACCAGTCGCTATAGTTGAAACAAAAGAACCAGACACTAGTGAGGCACCTAGGTCAGAGGGCACTCATAAAAAGTCAATTGACAAAATGTCTTGCTTTAGATGTCACGAAAGGGGGCCTGTTGCGTCTAGCTGTCCACATAGGAAAGTAGATACTACACCTAAACCTGGAAAGCCGGAACAACATAAGCCTTCACCAAGTGTAGCGAGCACTAGTAGTTCTCAACATACCGAGAAAACTGTGCAAGCTGCACCAAAAACTGCTGTGAAACAAATGCCTGTGTCAGGTCGACCGAAAGAAGTGATTATGACTAATGCACCAAATCGAGTCATTAATCAATCTAGGTCAGGATCGCAACAGAATTATAGGAGTACCAGACCTAGCAGAGCTTACACTCCGGTTAGGTCACATACCCCTGAAAGACATCAAACACCAGGTAGAGCTCAGGGATATCAGTCGGAAATGCATTATAATCGAAATTATTCAAGAGCTCCACAACAAATGCCTACTCAAAGGTCAAGAGTGAATTAAATCACTCTGCACCACAACAGACTCCAATTCAGAAACCCAAGTCACCTGAAAGGCGAGATGGGTATTTGAAAGAGTTTAAATATGTGGACGAGAATGGTATTACCAAGTCAGTTATGACTTGGGTTCGCCGTGATAACTAACATATTTTCTTTCATGTGCAAGAGATAACTACAGGTCCAAACAACAAATGGTTCGTCGACAGTGGTTGCTCCAGGCACATGACAGGGAAAAGAAGTCTACTTGCAGACTTTAAGGGAGGGAATCGGGGATTTGTATCATTCACTGGCAATAAAGGAGGAAATATCACCGGTACTGGAGTGGTCACTAATGGGACTATCAAATTGGATCAAGTTTATCATGTTGATAAACTTGTTCACAATCTCATTAGTGTATCTCAAATCTGTGATAAGAAGAACTCAGTACTGTTCACTGATACTGAGGTGTTAATGCTGAAACCGGGTTTCAAAGTACCCGGAGAGTGGATACTGATGAGAGCTCCAAGGAAGAATGACCTGTACATGCTCGACATGAACAAGCCGGAATCTTCAATGGGTCTAATTTGTCTACTATCTAAAACTTCGGAGACTGAGTCGGTTTTTGTGCACAGACGCATGGCACACTTGCACCTAAGAAAAATGAACTACATTACGAAAAATGGTTTGGTGCAAGGTGTCCCTATGAAGAGTTTTCAGTTCGAGGATAAGTGTCTACCGTGCAAGAAAGGAAAACAACACAAGAAGGCACACAAGTCCAAGACTCATAACTCAATCGCTGCCACATTCGATTTGTTGCATATAGACCTCTTCGGACCAATCAACAAAAGGAGTATAGGTGGTAGTTGGTACTGTTTAGTTATTACTGACGATTACTCATGTTTTTCTTGGGTTTTCTTTTTAGGTACAAAGGACGAGACGGCTGCAAAGCTCATCGGGTTCTTAGACCAAGTGGAAAATTATTACAGAACGAGGGTTAAACGAATTAGAAGTGATAACGGAACAGAATTTAAAAACACGGTTATTGGTGTATATTGCCTATCAAAGGACATAGTGCATCAATTTAGTGCACCTTATGAGCCACAACAAGATGGGGTGGTCGAACAGAAAAACAGAATATTGATTGAGGCAGCAAGGACCATGCTATCGGATTCAAAGCTTTCTACCATGTTTTGGGGAGAGGAAGTGAATACCGCATGCCATGTTTTAAACCGGGTCCTTAATGTCAAATCATTGAACAAAACCTGTTATGAAGTTTTGAATAAACGGCCACAAAATTTAACTGGCTTCGAACCATTTGGGGTACCATGTACTTTAATGAAAACGAAACATCAACCAAAATTTGGTGAAAAGGCTGACGAAGGTTATTTCCTAGGTTATGTGCCTAATTCACCAAATAAAAGGGTTTTTAATAAATCAAATGGTACAGTAGAGATTGTGTATAACATTAATGTCACAAGTTATACACATGAACCCCAAACAGGTCCAGAATGGACATTTGATTATGAAAATTGTTTGAGTCATTTAACATTCTTTTGGATGGAAATGCAGGTACAATCGAACAGGACTTGTCGTCATTAAACTTGAATGACGAGGGTCAAAGTTTTCCGAGGACCACCGTTCTATCAACATCCAAGCCTACATCAACTGATAATAGATCTCCGGAGCAAAATGATTCTGAAGTGCCTACAGACGAAAATCAGACAACAAATTCTAACTCTGAAGACAGTGTCCATGAGGAAGAAAATGTGGAGTCTGAAGTCGTACCCCCTTTAGGAGAGATAGGATCAAGTGGAAGATAATCTTAGGGTTGACGAGATAGAGACATCTAGGATTAATAAGAATCATCTTATTGAGAGTGTCATAGGAAATCCTACTGTTGGTGTGAGGACTAGGAGTAGTTTGAATAACAACACTGTGTTGTTGTCGATGATCAATGACTCCAAGGCCTTTCATACTTGCCTCTACTCATGTTTCATCTCGCAAGTAGAGCCGAAAAATGTGCAAATGGCACTAAAAGACTACTCTTGGGTTGAAGCGATTTAGGAAGAACTATCACAGTTTAGGAAACTAGAAGTGTGGGAGTTAGTTCCGTTACCTCGAGGAGAAATAGCAATTGGAACCAAATGGGTTTTTAAGTGCAAAAGAGATGATCGGGGTATAGTCACTCGTAACAAAGCAAGACTGGTGGTAAAGGGTTTCAACCAAGAGGAAGGAATCGATTACAATGAAGTGTTCGCGCCAGTAGCAACGCTTGAAGCAATCCGACTGTTTCTAGCTTTTGCTTCCTTCAAAGGCTTTAAGGTTTATCAGCTAGATGTTAAGAGTGCTTTTCTTTATGGGAAAGTGTAGGAACTGATTTATGTGGAACAGCCGCCGGGGTTTACAGATCCGAAATATCCAGACAGAGTATATCGGTTAGATAAGGCTTTGTATGGATTACATCAAGCACCGAGGGCGTGGTACGAGACTCTATCCAATCATCTTTTAGACAACGGGTTTGAAAGAGGGAGAATAGATAGTACGTTGTTCGTGAAGCGAAAAGGGGAACATTTCATCTTGGTACAAGTGTACGTCGATGACATCTTCTTTGGATCATCAGACGAGCAGATGTGCACAGATGTTGAGAAGGTGATGAAGTCAAAGTTTGAGATGAGTGCAATGGGTGAGTTAAACTTCTTTCTGGGTTTGCAAGTCGAACAGAGGAAGGGGGCATATTTATTAATTAGACGGAGTATGTCTATGTCATATTAGAGCGCTTCGGGATGGAAGGCACAAAGCTGAAAGCTCCCTTCAGCACGCTGATTCAAGTGAATCATAATCTCGGACCGCGTACAGAAAGTGATACCGATGTGGATCCGACGTTATATCGGTCCATGATTGGCTCACTCATGTATTTAACTGCTTCAAGACCTGATATAATGTTTGTTGTATGTATTTGTGCTTGGTTTCAAGCTAATCCAAAGGAGATGCACATGAAAGCTGTGAAGAGGGTTCTACGATACCTCAAGTCGAAACCGAAGCTGGGACTTTGGTATCACGCGGAGGGAGATCTGGAATTGGAGGCATTCACGGATTCAGACTACGAAGGATGCAGCTTGACTCGCAAGTCAACAACTGGAGGTTGTCAGTTCCTAGGAGGGAGGCTCGTTTCCTGGCAATGCAAGAAACAGACTTCGGTAGTCGTGTCAACGTGCGAGGCCGAATAAGTTGCTGCTGGTAGTTGCTGTTCACAGGTTTTGTGGACACAACACAATTGCTGGATTACGGTTTGACTTATACTCATACTCCTATTAGGATAGATAACCAGTCAACAATTGCAATAACAAATAATCCAGTTAAACACATTAAAACCAAGCACATAGACATAAGACACCACTTTATACGTGATTGTGCTGAAAAGAATTTAATTAAGCTGGTAAAAGTGGCAACAGATGATAATAATGCTGATTTATTTACCAAAGCTTTTGATAAGTCACGTTTTGAGTATTTAATTCAACTAAACGGAATGCAAAATCCAGAGTAAATTGACCTTAGTAGAGTTTAGTTTCTGTTATAGCAGTAAATTTTATTTCTTTTTATAGTAAGTTTAGTAGCTTAGGATATTTTCCTTTTATAGTAAGTTAGTACGTTATTTTATTTTCTTACTCTTACTTATGAATAAAAAAAAGAATATCAGAAAATGAGACAAGTCTTAGATGCATAGGTTCAAAGTAACGAAAATTAGCACACAGTCTTTACAATCTCTAAGTGTTTACCTTTCACACATAATGCACCAAAAAATTTTAAGTGTTATACATTATCTAGTATGATGTGTTGGTAGGCATAATACATATAGCGAGTCTCAAGGCTATTAAAATATTCAAGTAAAAGTCAGATGTGTCACTAACTTAGATGTATGACCAAATGGTCTTAAATTTTGTGTTAGAGACGTACAAACATTGATTCTAAATGAGGTATGCAAACATTCTGGGGATGTATAGCAACATCAGATACATCTTAAAGAAATGGAAAGAATACAAAAATCATACCGAGTTAAGAGTCAAAACAAGTAATTCTGTTGTACGTAAGTACAGACCTGTTGCCTCTGTTTGACTCGAGTTAGCAAGATAAGTCACTTTGTTGTACGTCAGTACAGACCTGTCACCGCTGTCTTGCTAGCTTTAAAAATAAACCTTAAGACAAACTAAGACACTTTGTTGTATGTAAATACAGACATGTGTCCGATGTTTGCCTTTCAAAGAAAGTTTGCAATACCAAAAAGTTATAATCATTGTGTGTATGCCTTGATCATAAAAGTATGTCTAAGTGTGAGTCACGTAGGGTAATTTCTTGAAAAATAAAAAGGCCAAGGGATATTCCGAAGTGTAACATGTTTAAAGGGAAAATAATACCAACAATCGGCTAGAAATGTGTGTCAAGACAAACAATGAAAAAGGAATAAAAAATTCCTAAGTGTGAAAGTTTGTATACTGAAAGTGCGTATTTGACAACACTAGCTGATTGAACCTTTCTTTGACTATACTCACCAAAAATATTCGGTATGTGTTAAGTGTTGGTTGTAAATTTTAAAATTAATGTAGATTAGTCTAAGTTTAAATTTTTTGTTCAAAATTTTAATTTTCTTTATTTTATTAATTTATTTTATTTTTACTTCATTTTTATTTTTAATTTTTAATTTTATTTAGGAAAAAGGTCAAAGTTACTGAGGATGTATTCTTAGTTGTATAAAATAATCACAGCGTGAAAATCTTGTGCTTAGGGTAAATAATTTTGCATAGTTTGGTCCGTTACACGAAAAAGTTGGAAAACTTGAAAAAGTTGAATTTAATTCAAAGATTTTCAAAATTTTCGAAATTTTCAGTTAAATTTGAATTTAAGCCAAAGTCGAATGTTACATTCGAATTTGGCAGTAAATTTGAATTTGGAAGCAAACTCGAAGGTGGTTGGTATAAATAGGTCAACAGTGAACATTCATTATTCACCTACATTCGAATTTAGTCCTTTGAGTTTATATTGAGCGATTTCGAATTTAGTGCTTCGACTTTGTCGTTTCGAGTTTCCCACTATTAATCGAGTTTTTGTCCGTTTGTGTTCGAGAATACTACCAAATCTAGGTATAATCAACATGATTGTACAAGATTTAGGATGTTTTTAGACTCAATTTGTGTCAAAATCGACTGATTTTGAGGTTTTAATACTGTGAACTTTGTAATTCAAAATAACAACGTTTGAACCGGTGAAACTTCAAATAAGTGACAAATATCTTCGAATAGAACCTATTAGGACTAATGGATGTAATTTTCTAAGTCTAAAATGGTTTAAATCCTAGATTCTTGTTTTGAAATAGCCGACCTTCGAGTTTGATCGTGGCTTCGAGTTTGTCACTAAACTCGAACAATCCAATAAACTCGAATGAGGGTAGTTTCGAATATGTTATTAAAATTTACCATTAAAATCAAAATCTTTGACTAAATTTTAAATCAAACTTGTAGAAATTCATATGTGTTGGATTTTGAACTTACATAAGTCCAAAATAAAACAAATTTGAATTTAAAGAAGTTTATGTTTATTTTGATCATTCTAATATATTATATACTTTATTGTGCAGATATGGCGGATAGAGTGTTTGTCCAAAAGCACAATATGGTCATTTCTCCAGACCGTGAGCTGCTTGAAGCTCAGACATTCCGCCAGATGGTGGATTTTTTGGCCGCTTCTAAGGTTTCTTATGCCCTTTCACACAACGTTCAGATAGTACTGATGTATGTTCGGGAATTTTGGGACCATCTGCAGGTCGATTGTACTGTCACTCCGACAGTATTAAGGACCAGGATCGCTGGACAACCTCTCTTGTTTTCAGCAGATGTATTATGTCGGGTTTTGCAGCTGGGTTCTGCCAAGCAAGAAGCTGGGCCGATACACTTTCCATTGGAAGTTAGGCAAGCTGCGTTCATCAGAATGGGGTATAGCCATGCTGTGGCGAAGGCATCATATATGAAGAGCGGGTTAATCGAGCAGTGGAGATATCTTGCACACGTCTTCATGGTGTGCTTCGCTTCGAAGAAAGCAGGTTTCGATTACATTGTGTCGAAGATTCAATCGGCAATGATTACGTTGGTCTATAACCAGAGGTTCAGTTACTCTGAAATGTTCTTTGCGGAGTTTGTTCACCAGATAACAGCTCCAGCAAGAGAAAGATTTTTGATGTACCCGAGGTTCGTGATGATGTTGATCCGACATTTCTTGCCGAATCTGCCGCAATTAACTGAGATTCAAAGTGTAGCTGTAATTGACAAAAGGATTTTTGCTGATTGTCAAGCCCACAGGGGTGCATTGGCTAGACCAGTGGAGGTACCACTTTTTGGTACTGTGGTGAATCTGGATTTTCAAGCCCCTGAAGGTGCCAACTGGGCCGGGGAAGTTCAAGTTCAGCAATAGCCGTAACAGCAACAGCAACAGCAGAGGCCTCAACAACAACAGAGGAGGAGGCAGAGACCTTCAGCTAGACAGACTCAGGCTACTAGGCCTTCAACGAGCAGAGTGCAAGAGCCAGAAGAAGCTGGTCCTTCAAGTGTAGCCCCCGTAACTGATCCACGGGTGGAGACATTGGAAGAAATATGGGCACAAGGGCCGCTTGCAAATGAGGAGATTACTTCTGAACTAGTTGGAGATATTCTGGAACCACCAGCTGGTGAAGATGATATTTTTCGCCAGATAGAGGATTATGTGCCAGAGGAAGAAGGTCAAGCTGAGTCAACATTTTAATCTGAATCAAAAGAAGTAGAAGAGATTAAGATTGAGGAAGAGACAGAAGACCCGTCTATCCAAATAACCACATATGGATCCCGAATAATGGTGATAAATCAACAGGCAGAGAAAAGAAGAGTGTCTAGGGATTCGGATGAGGATGATTTCGATTTTGAGATTGAGGACACTACGCGTTTGGTTCCTAGGCATAGGGCCAAGAGGCATCGTTTTATGTAGGGAGCTTCATCGACCTCTGCTTCTGAGCCAGAAATTCCAACCGCTCAGCCATTAGCTCAGACATCAATTCCACCACCACCACCACCTGCTCAATCATCAATTCCACCACCAATCACCCCGTCACCTATCACATCCATACCATCAACCTCATCCACCTTGATCAACAATCAACAGTTTTCTGAGCTCAGAAGTAAGGTTGATTTCCAACATGTCCAAATATTCCAGCTTATGAAAGCGGTCGGTGAACTTCAAGCACACAATGCGAATATAGATAAGGAAAATCTTGAGCTGAAGACGTTTGTCGCTGACCAGGCTGCCGAGATTCGCACTATGCGATCCCTGATTGAGCAATTAATGAAAAACCTAAAGGCTCAGGGGGAGAATAGTTGCAGGGATGCTGAGATATTGAGGAGAGATGATGACGAAGGCAATGATCCTGATGCACCTAAAGAGAGTGAGCCAGTAGATTTTTCTGCTGTTCAACATGCTGAACTTCAGGGGGAGCCAAGTCAGACTAGTGTTGAAGGTGAAGGAGGTCAAGTTGGTTCCTCAAGGACGTTCAAGAGCGAAATGATAGACGTGCTGAAAGATATCGAGGAAGAAGTAATGGAGTTTGATTTTGAGGAAGTGATCAAGGAATTGGAGGAAGGGGAATTCGTACCAGAAGATATATTTGATTGGAAATCTGGTGAGGAGGTCCTGGAAGATGAAGACGACAACGTAGATGAAGTAATCATTCATTTACAACCCATCAAAGAACAATATGTGCGTAACGATGAGAATGTAATCGATATATATGAAATTAAATTGGCCTCTGTGGACGATTCAGAACTGGAGGAAGCTGAAAAAGAGCCAAGCAGAGCTGAACTGTTAAACCTTTGGTTCCGTAAGGAAGAAAAGAAATCAGAGCCAATGATGAAGAAAAGAATGAGAATTCCGGGGGCAGAAAATCTCTCAGGAGGAATTATCAGCTGGTTCTTTGACAGAGAACTGCAGCTATTCATTCTAAAGAGGAGAGATGGACTCCAGTACCTGAGGCGTACGCTTAAAGTGTTTAACACATTGCCCAAGGTTGAAGTGAAGGAGTTAGCTTCGAAAGAGTTGATCAACATTGGAGATGACCCTTATGCTGAAGTGATCGCAAAGATAATCAGAAGAGAGGGTAGATCTGGAAAGTTTCAAAGGCTCAAGCCTAGAACCGGGAAGAGAGGCGAGGACGAATCAAGAATAGATTCGCATACAGGTAGGCCATGGGCCAGAATGGTATACAAACCTTTGACATGCTTGAAGAAGGTGCCAATGAAATCGATGCCACAGAATGTCTTAAGTAACATGAAATGGTGGTATGTCGATAATGAAACTGGTGAAGCTGTTATGGAGGATGCACAAGACAAAGTCATTTAGAGAGTGTATGATCCACTGCACTTAATAAACTTATCTAAGAATGACCTGAAAAGGCTACATGATCAGCATATCTTCTTTCACGAAGGATGGCGATCTGAATCCAGGAAGTTCCAGAAGATAGTAAGAGTATGTATAGATGTAGGTCTATATGCAGGTAGTAGTCTGTATGAACCAAGTACTTAGTTAAAATGTAAATAGTTAGAAGCTATCATCAAGGGGGAGTCTGTTAGTACACTCTGTGTGACGACAGCAGTCTAAGTTTTGTTAGCATTTTGTGTAACTCAAGTAAGTTGGTATTGAATATTGAATAGTGTTTGTCATATGTGTTTATGTATGTTTGATATTGATTGGTTGTATGTTTGAACTTGGTGTAACGTATTACAAGAAGTTCAAACATAAAGTTCAAAGATAAATTCAAACATAAGTTCAAATAGAAGTTTGACATGTGAAATTCGAATTTAGAGTAAATTCAAATTTATCATGAAGGTAAATTCGAACTTGTCATGAGGACAAATTCGAATGGGCCTTGGGCCAGGTTCGAATTTGTCCTATGACAAACTCGAATTGGTCAGTATAATTAAGGATTAACTCGAATAATTATCAGACTTTGCAGAATTTCAGAGGGTGATTAAGCAAAGGCGATCTCGAGGTTACTAGTAATCAGAGAGTGTTGTTCGGAGAGAATCATCATGTAGGTGCGTTCGTAGTCATTCGTATAACACAGTGGTAGTCTCCGTGTTCCCGTGAGTGTGATCTTACCGTCAAGCCGCTAACGAGGATTCCGCACTCGTTGGACGGTGTTGCGTCGAGATAGATCCGTAGTGTCAAGACCTTACATCTTTAAGCCCTAGAAACCCTAAAATTGACTCCTCTATAAATAGAGGTCGATGACAGCCTTTGAGAAGAGTCCCGACGTATGTGAAAGTGTGCCCAAGCCTTGCCGGAGTGGATCTACGATACGAGAACGAAGACGGTGATTCGCAAGCTACGCAATGACTCAGATCTACATTCTTGAAGAGCATAGGATGAGCGGCTAATCTCATTAGCCGTTTGCAGAGGATCTACGGCTAAGTATACTCTACTTTAATTTCTCATGCTTTGATGTATTTGTATTGAATGATATCTATTATGTGTATGCAAATGATAAGCATTCGGCTATGATTATGATTGTATGTTTTGATTGGTAAAAGCAAGATAATTTATCGCGGTACTATTATTTGTGTCAAGTCCATTAGCTTAGGGATTAAGACAAGTATTAATATTGCATATGCTATGCCGAGATTTATTGGATAAAACATGTTTAAGTAATTTAGTCGCGCAATTGATTATGTCTATGTGATTGTCGCATGAAATTATAGTGAGTAATACTTATGTTGTGGTGATTCTGTGAATGGTTATTTGTCTCTTGATTGTTTATATACTACGTTAGTTATTTTGCCATTAATTTTAGTGACAAAGCAATGACAAATCATTGATCTAAACAAATCATTCAAATCCACAAATTCACAATTGAAGTTTTTTCAATAAAACTCACAAGGCTAACCGCCTAACCCTAATTACAAATTCACTCCCTGTGGATTCCACCCTTACTTCCCTACGCTAGTAGTTAGATTTAAGGATTATTTCTGCGGGTCAAAACGGCGGCCCGTCAGATTTTGGCGCCGTTGCACGGTAGTGGTAACGCTAGTTAGGGCTAGAAGTTAGTTTTGACCTTAGTTTTAAGTTTTAATTTTAAGTGCTTTAGTTTAATTTATTTAGTCATTAATTATATTAGTATTAAAAATCACAAAAAATATTATTATTAAACATTCAAAAAGGTAATTGTAGTCCTCCACTTTACCACCAAAAATATAATTAGTTTAATTAGGTAATTAATTTAAAAGCTTTTAATAGTGTATGCTTACACGTCGATCGGCCAAAGGATTGCCGCTACGATTCGAACCCGAAATCGAAAAAGTAGCAAAATCTAACCGAAAGACTGTCAGGTTACAAAAAGGCAAACACTAATCATGGAGATTCAAACGAACAAGAGGAAGAAATTCCCACTTTAGAAGTTCCTAATTTAGATGGTCCTCCGATTTCGCCATGAAATCGTGAACAAGAAGAACCTGAGTGTATAGACACTAGGATGGTGAACAAATGAGACGTACTGTTGAGTCACATTATCACCCTGGTGATGTGCCCGATCACTCACCCATTCAATATCTAGAAAATGAGAACGAACCCAAAGTTCGACCTCAATTATTCCAAATTCTTCCTATCTTTAGAGGAATGCCTAGTGCGGAACCCTATGAGCATTTAAGCTGAATTCATAGCAATTTGTAATGCTAACCATATTCGAGGTATAACCACCGATAGTTTAAAACTTCGTTTATTCCCTTTTTCATTAAAAGAAAAGGCCAAAAATTGTTTTGTGTCGCTACCCACCAATAGCATCACAACTTGGGATCAAATGAAGCGTCAATTTCTTGTTAAGTATTACCCCATAAGTAAACCCACTGAGAAACGAAAAGAGATCACTGGTTTCAAACAAAAACCTGCTGAACAATTTTACGTGGCATTTGATCGGATGAACGAATTGCTAAGAGCTTGTCCACACCATGAAGTTCCAAAATGGATGCTCGTCAAAACTTTCTTTGATGGTGTGAGTCAAGAAAGCCGGAACATGATCACCGCCGCTACTGGTGGCACATTCCTAGCTAAAGAAGATGATGAGGCTTGGGAATTACTGAATCACCTCAGTAAAGGTCTCAAAGTTCAAGCCGGTTCTGAAAATAATATCGGAGTTCAGGTGATGGGTATAGATAATGCTTGGAAACTTGAAGTAAAAAGTGAAATCTCATAACTCGGAAAGAAGATAGATCAACTGATAAAGGGTTTTAGCCAACACCCAGTTGCATCAGTTAAGTGCGTAATATGCGGAGATCCATCTCATCATTCTGAAGCATGTACTCGAGTGTAACCAACTGAAGAATATGCGAACGAAGTATATGGTTTCAGAGCACATCGGGAGAGAGATTACCCATTTTTGGAAACCTATAATCCGGAATGGAGTAATCATCATACTTTTCGATGGAAAAATGATCAGCATACCGCTCATCAGTCCCAACCAATGTATGAACCACCACAAAGAGAAGAAGCATTAAGTTAATGAAGTATGTAAGGTGACTACCCTGAGAAGTGGTAGAATGGTGGATAATAGGATCGAGATACCAAAGGAACAAGAAGAAGAAGCTGATACCGACACTGAAGTCGTTTATGAAGAGACATAGATCCTAAAAAGGAAGGTTCTGAAAAGGTTACTTTCAAGAAACCAATTAACGAAGATATCCTAACCTCCAAAGTTGGGGAGGTGTTTGAGGATCAGGACACCAAAGCTACTCCTCCTTACCTCACTGCTCTATAAAATCCAAATTCAGCTTCGTATGGCAAGAGAGGTGATAAGTCTATAATTTATATGGTTTCTGAGTCATATTATGAGCATTTAAGCATCGGTACTTCGTAAAATCCATATTATTACTCCTAGTTTGTATTTTAGGGCCAAGATGTCAAAAAGAAGCAATCCGAGAGATTTCCGAGCAAACCGGTCAGAGGGGGGGGCAGGCTTGCGCCACCCTCCGCTCCACATAGCGCCCAAACTGTCCAGATATGTTCCAGGACACGCCAGCTAAACCCTACCCGCATCCGGGCGCAGGGGGGGGGGGGGGCTCAGGCCTGCACCTGGACTGCGCTAGTGTGTCGCAAAAACGCGTTTTTCAACCTGGAAACCCTAATCTCGATCTCCCTATAAATACAAGGCAAAGGGCAGCTTGGAGAGAGTCCCGACATGTGTGAAAGTGTGCCGAAGCCCTGCCGGAGTGGATCTACGATACGAGAACGAAGACTGTGGTTCCCAAGCTACCCAATGGCTCAGATCTGTGAATGTGAGGAGCATACGATGAGCGGCTAATCCCATTAGCCGTTTGCGGAGGATCTACGGCTAAGTTTACTCTTCTTTAATTTCTATGTTTTGATGTATTAGTATTAAGTGAGATCTATTATGTGTATGCAAATGATAAACATTTGGCTATGATTATGATTATGTGTTGCGATTGGTAAAAGGAAGATAGTTTATCGTGGTGTTATTATTTTTGCCGAGTCCATTATTTTAGGGATTAAGACGAGTATTAATGTTGCATACGCTATGACGCGAGTTATTGGTTAAAACACGTTTGATTAATTTAGTCGCGCAAGTGATTATGTCTATGTGATCGTTGCATGAAATTATAGTGAGTAATACTTATGCCGTGGTGATTCCGTGAATGGTTATTCGTATCTTGATTGTTTATCTTCTTCGTTAGTTACTTCGCTCTTAGTTTTAGTTACAAACAATAGAAAATCATTGCTCTAAACAAATCATTCAAATCCACAAATGCACAATTTAAATCCTTTCAATAAACTTATAAGGCTAATAACTCAATCCTAATTACGACCACACTCCCTGTGGATTCGACCCTTACTTCTCTAGCTAAACAGTGGATTTCAAGACTAATTCTGCGGGTCACAACGACGGCCCGTCAGACTTTTGGCGCCGTTGCCGAGGAGTGTAACGGTAGTTTAAGTTTATTTCTTTGCTTATTTTTAGTCTTTATTTTATTTTATTATTATAATTATTAAAAATCAAATAAAAAAATTTAAGAATTCAAAAAGGTAATTGTAGTCCTCTACTTTACCACCAAAAATATTAGTTTAATTAAGTTTTTAATCTTTAATAGTATTTTATTCAGTGTATGCACACAAGTCGATCGGCTAAAGGATTGCCGATACAATTCGAACCTGAGATAGAAAAAGTAGCGAGATCGAACCGAAAGACTGTCAGGATTTAAAATCAACAATTAATCACAGAGAATTCAAACGCACAAGAGGAAGAAATTCCTGATTTAGAAATTCCCGATTCAGAGAATCCTAATATAGAAAGTCCTCCGATTTCACCTCGAAATCGTGATCAAGAAGAAACCAAGCGCATAGTTGCTAGAATGGGTGATCAACCGAGACGTACGATTGAGTCGCATTACAGTCCAAGTGATGTGCCTGACCCGTCTCCAATTCGTTATCTCAAAAACGAGAACGAACCCGAAGTTCGTCATCGATTATTTCAAATTCTTCCGATCTTTCGATGGATGGCAAGTGAGGAACCCTATGAACATTTAGCTGAGTTCACAACTATTTGTAAAGCAAACCATGTTCGAGGTATACCCACCGACGGTTTAAAACTTCGATTATTTCCTTTCTCGTTAAAAGAGAAAGCGAAGAATTGGTTCGTATCCTTACCAACCAATAGCATTACGATTGAGTCGCATTACAGTCCCAGTGATGTGCCAGACCCGTCTCCAATTCGTTATCTCAAAAACGAGAACGAACCCGAAGTTCGTCCTCAATTATTTCAAATTCCTCCGATCTTTCGAGGGATGCCAAGTGAGGAACCCTATGAACATTTAGCTGATTTCACAACTATTTGTAAAGCAAACCATGTTGAGGTATAACCACCGACGGTTTAAAACTTCGATTATTTCCTTTCTCGTTAAAAGAGAAAGCGAAGAATTGGTTCGTATCCTAACCAACCAATAGCATTACAACATGGGATCGAAGGAAACGAGAATTCCTTAATTAATATTACCCCATTAGTAAACCAACCGAGAAAAGAAAGGAAATTACCGGATTTAAACAAAAACCGGGTGAACATCTACGAAGCGTTCGATCGTATGAACGAATTACTGAGAACTTGTCCACACCACGAGGTACCCAAATGGATGCTTATCAAAGCATTTTTGATGGTGTGAGTCAAGATAGTCTTAATATGATTGTAGCTGCCACAGGAGGCACATTTTTAGGTAAAGAAGACGATGAAGCTTGGGAGTTGCTTAATCAACTCGGCAAAGGTCTTAAAGTCCAAGATGGTTCTGAAAATAGTATAGGAGTTCAAGTTATGGGCATAGATAATGCCTAGAAACGTGAGGTTAAAAGTGAGATTTCATAATTAGGAAAGAAAATGGATGAATTGATGAAAGGTTTTTCAAACCCTAGCATATCAATTAATTGTGTTACATGCAGAGATCCATCGCATCATTCTGACGCATGTCCTCAAGTGCAATCCACTGAGGAATTTGCTAATGAAGTTTACGGATTTAGAGCTCATCGAGAGAGGGATAATCCATTTTCGGAAACATACAATCCGAGATGCAAAAACCATCCCAATTTTCGATGGAAAAATGATCAATCTACCGATCATCAATCCAAACCAAGATATGAACCACCAAAGAGAGAATATCAATATGGTTCAACTTCAGCAGCTAAGGATGAGCGATATTATAAGTCAAATCATCGTGATCAACCACAATTCCAAGTAGAATCAAATATGACTTCTGCGCAATTCGCAGAGTTTGCTGAATTTATGAAACAGCAATCAGCTATCAGTACTAGGACCATGGAGATGTTAACTCGCTAGATGGGTCAGATAGCTGAGTCACTTACTAAGCGTGAGGAGGGGAAGCTTCCTAGCAATACTGTTCCCAATCCTTCACACGCCCATCATAATAACAAAGATAAGAAACATGAGATTAACGAAGTTAATGAAGTAGCTAAGATAACGACATTAAAGAGTGGAAGAGAGGTAGACAATAAAATAGATATGCCTAAAGAGAAAGAGGCAGAAGAAGATACCGACACTAAAGTCGTGTATGAGGAGAAAGAGGATCCAATGAAGAAGGAGATTCCTACGAAGGTTTTCTTTTAAAGAGCCAATCAAAGCAGACATTCCAACGCCCAAAGTTGGGGAGGCGGATAAGAGTCAGGACACTTCAATTCCTCCTCCTTATCCTGCTGCTTTAGAAAATCCAAAATCTTCTTCATACGGCAAAAGAGGCCCACAACCAGAGGATCTTTGGGATTTATTCAATCAAGTAAAGATCAATATTCCTCTGATAATGGTCATTCAACAGGTTCCATCTTATGCCAAATTTCTAAAAGATCTCTGTACTCAAAAAAGAAAGTTTAAGTTCTCGCTCCCAAAGCAGATCAATTTAAATGAACAGTTGAGTGCAGTAGTTACTAGTTCTCTACCTCCTAAGCTGAAAGATCCTGGATCACCATTGATTCCAGTGACAATAGGCAATGTAACAACTTAACTTTTAATCTGACTTTTAATTTCTGTATTTGACTAAATAATGTAATTTAATTACATTAGTTGTATTTTTAATTTAATAAAGTAATGAGAATATTTAATTAAGTTTAATATTATGAATTATAGCAACATAATTGACACGAATAAAAGATTAGAAATTTCATCGTTTATGTAATTACTTAAAGTAATAGGAAGTATATAATTAAGATAATTATATGTATGAAATGATTATAAAATAATAATGTAAAAGAGAGTGATAAATGATACATTGGTGCTAAAATGTAAAGATTGGAACTTGTAAAATATAAATACTCTAAATTGAGACTTAATGTTCATTTTCACCAACAAATTTCAGTCTGCTTCTTCTCACTCTCAAACTCAAGTCACGGTTCATCATCATAAGAACTTTACAAATCTGAAATTTTAAATCAAGAATCAAGCTAAAGGTGTTATAAACAAGAGTTCATCACAATTCTTGAACTAAATCAAGAATCAAGTCCAGAAATCATCCATCAAACATCCAACAAGCATCAAAGTAACAAGAACATACCAAGATTCAAGGTAATTATTCTTTTTATTGATTTGTTCTTGATGGTGAGAATTAGAACCCACGGTTCCTTGGAAATATATAAGTGATCAATTTGTCTTCAAAACCTCAACATTAGTTCATGCAGGTTTTTGTTTAAGGTTTAATTGAAGTTATTATCAATCTGAGAGATTAATTTTAAGTTGGAAATTTATAATTTTGAAATTTGGAACAAGTTTCTGTCCAGATTGTTTCAAATTCTGTTTACCGTAAATGAGAAGGACCAAGAAGTTTTGCCTTTGGCCATGGAAATTCATGCATAAAAATGTGTTTTGTTCATCATTTAGAGCATGAAGCATCCACTAATTGTTTTAACTTACTGCTGGAAAATGAATTAGAAACATAATGGGAATGAATTGCAGTTGAATGTGTGTGTGTTGCATGAATACCGAGACCCCAAAACTAATACCGAAACCATGTGGTTTCGGTAATACCCCTTACCGAAACAGCAAGATAATACCGAAACATATGTAGATGCTGAAAACTACCGAGACTTTTGTCATTACCGAAACCATGTAATACACATATATGTGTAATTACCGAAACCCATGTAGGAGACTACCGAGACCAACTTTTAAGCCTACCTATGGCTACCAAGACCCATGAAATAACTGAGACTATATACTACCGAGAACAAGAGCTTTGCGTGTGTGTGTGTATCTTTGCATAAAACTCATTACCGAGACCCACTGATACCAACAAGTACCTACCGGTTTCGGTAATCCTAATTCTAATACCGAAACCAACTAAAACCCATACTAACGAAACCCACTTGTAATTCCAATACCGAAATAGCGCCAATATATATATATATATATATATATATACTATATATATATATAATATATAATATATAGATATATATATTATATATATGTATATATATATATATATGTATATATATATATTTCGTTCGTCTTAATCTCAGTATATATAATATATATATATAGATATATATATATATAGATATATATATATATAGATATAATATATAATATATATAGATATATATATATATATATATAATGTTTGTGATAACTGAACCTCACAGAAAGAAAGAGTAGATTAGCATTATCCATTGCATTAAAAGTGTGTGATTTGGGTTTTGTTTTGTGCAGAAATAAAATAATACATGTGAGTGTGTGTCTGGAGAATAGAAACAGCAACAATTATATATATATATATATATATATATATATATATATATATATATATATATATATATATATATATATATATATATATATGAAATTAAAGATAAGAATATAGTGTGTGTGTGTTGTGCACAGGAAGTAAAACAGAAATAGTCCTGATTCTTAAAATATATAGATATATACATGTAAAAGTTTGTGACAACAACAAATATGTAGGAAAAATACATACATGATTTTCTATAAATTAGAGAGTGTAAATATATATACATATATGAGTGTGTGGGTGATTATTTAATAAGATATTACGGCTTATAAAAATGTATCTAATTGTATTAAATAGAAAGTGTATGTGCATATATAGGTGTGATCATTTACATAATTTAATGACATTTAACATATTATTAAGCATCCCAACGTAAATTGAGGAATAAAATACATTTGAAAGCATGTTGTGAAGCACCATGATCATATATGTGCTTAAAGAATGAATACCTGTAATAATATGAGCATACAATTATGAACATTCAAGATCTGATGCATATAATGCCATGTCAGTGATAGTATGTTAAATACATAATAATAAATGAATAAGTCACATAAATCACATATTTAAAGTGGTTAGTTATATGAGATGCATATAAAGTCATAAAGTCATTAAATCGTGCCAATCTAAATTATAAGCTTAATGGTGATGCAACAAAGTCTAAGCCGACATGAAAATTCATTAAATGAATAAGTCCATACATAAGCTTCAGGAATTCAAATAATGCAATATAAATACACAATTGTGTTGTAAAAAGTCAATAAGCTTATGTAAATTGAATTGTCATGCAACTAACAAGTTCAGCTAAATCTGAACTATGTTATAAAGTCAAAGCCTGTAAAGCTAAGCCAGAAAAGTCAAGATAAAGTAATTAAAGTCAAGCTCAGTCAATAAAGCCAAGCAAAAGTCAGAGAAGCAAGTCAGAGCCAAAGTCAGTAAAGTCTGAGCTAAAGTCAGTAAAGCTAAAGTCTGTAAAATCAATTACTAAATCCTGAGATAACTCAGGTGGTGGATTCAATCCGCCTGCAAAAGTCAAAGTCAACAGTCGTGCAATAAACCAGTAACTGTGAGTTATAGATATAACTGTATACATGCTTGTGTTCCTGTGAGACATATTGTTGTTTTAGCTTTATTTGAAAGTCTTTTATGCTCAGCTAGAATGTGACCTGTGCACACCTTGGTACGGTGATGCCCTGTGGATCATGATAGCTTTTAATATATCATCATGTACACTTGTCTTTACAGTCTGAAATAGTCTTCGATGTATTATTGCTGCTATCTTGATTCATTACTTCAAATGCTTTCAGTCAATTGCCTTGATATTAATGCTTACATATGCTTCCGCATAATTCAAGTCTGAGAAAGTCCATGTCAGTCAATGATTAAGTCTACTCCGATGTTTGCCCATGTTGTCTTACTGGTAGCTAGCCCTGTATGTGGTTGGCCCTCACAATTAAAAGCGTATGTGTGGGATTAAACATCATCCGATCTTAAGACATATGTCTCACAATCTCTGGCTGATAGCGGCAGTCATGTCAAAATCACGCTTAAAGTCAAAGTCAGAGATTAAAGTCAAAAGTCAAAGTCAAGTCTCCGCTTAAAATTGTCATAGCATGTTAACTGTTAAATCTACAATCTCACTAAGCACCGCTTACAGTTGTTGTTGAATCTTTTTGCAGGTTTAATCAAAGGAAAAGGTCCAGCTGACCCAAGTCTTTAGGATCTGCACGCTCGAATTTGAAGTCATTAGACCACTACTGAATCTGCAATTGTGTTGATTGAAGACAATAATGGTGGTGGTTTGGGTTGATCAATGCTATGTATTGTGATTATGTATTAGATTAGTGTCCTGGTGCCCTTTTGTAGTTTTATTTTAAACTTAATGTATAATAATCATAATCTCTGTAATGACTTAATTCCGTACTATATTAATCTATCTTAGTTTTGATTGATGTTGTATTGCTCCTTGGGACCTAGTCATTCAGGACTGCCCCGTAAGGGACGGTCTTGACAGGCAATCTGCAGATTAAGAAGGCATTGCTTGATCTTGGAGCTAGTGTTAATATTTTACCTGGAAACTTGTTTGATAAACATAATCTAGGTCAGTTACAAACAACTGATATTATCTTACAACTGGCAGATCGTTCAACCAAGTGCCCAAGAGGTATTTTATCAGAATTCCTAGTAAAAGTTGAAGATTTTTACAATCCAGTTGACTTCCAACAATTGGAAACCGAAAGTTCAATCGGAGATAATCAACCGGCTATTATCCTAGGCAGACCTTTCTTAGCCACAATTAATGCACAAATTAATTGTAGGACAGGAGTAGTGGATATTGCCTTTGGTAATAGAAATTAAGACTGAATGTGTTTAATACCTCAAGTGTCTCTGCTATTGATTCAGAATGTTATCCTATAGACATGGTGGACGAATTGGTGCAACAACATAGTTCGTTAATCAACACCGAAGATGCTACTGGGTTATTCTTTGCTGAGAATGAGCTAGCCAAGATAAATCATACTGAGTGTGATAAGTTAGAAGTAGTCATGGAATCCATACTAGAGTCAAAACAACCACCGTGGACCCATAGGACTGAAAAATTACCTACTGATTTACCTAAGTCAGCCAAACCTTCAATAGAGCAACCACCTGCTCTAGAATTGAAGGAGCTGCCATCTCATTTGAAATATGCTTTTCTAGGACAGAATGACATGTTGCCTGTCATAATTTCATCAGATCTGACTGAAAAGAAAGAACAAGCTATACTGCAAGTGTTAGTCAAATATAAAGAAGTAGTAGGGCGGACGATAGCTGATTTAAAAGGAATCAGTCCTACTTTGTGTATGCACCGAATCATTACTGATCCAGAAGCTAAACCAGCTCGGGATGCACAAAGGAGGTTGAATCCTGATTTGAGAGAGGTAGTTAAAAAGAAAGTATTAAAATGGTTGGACGCTGGAATTATATATTCTATATCCCAAGAAATCAGGAATTACAGTCATTAATACTGAAAAAGGAGAGAAGATAACTACTCACCCTGTAACTGGGTGGAGAGTTTGCATAGATTACAGAAAACTTAATGCTGCTACTTCTAAAGACCATTTTCCGCTATCATTTATAGATCAAATAAAGGAAAAATTAGTCGGACAGAAAGTTTTATTGTTTCCTTGATGGATATAATGGTTACAATCAAATCCCAATCCATCTAGAGGATCAAGAGAAAACTACATTTACTTGTCCCTATGGCACCTTTTCCTACCGAAGGATACCGTTTTGACTATGTAATGCACCCGCCACATTTCAGCGATATATGATGGCTATCTTTTCAGATATCGTGGGTGGTTCTCTTGAAATATTTATTGATGATTTCTCCGTATTTGATAAAACATTTGATGATTATCTGGGACATTTAGAAAAGGTACTAAAGAGATGCACTGAAACCAACTTAGTGTTAAGTTGGGAGAAAAGCCATTTTATGGTAAGGGAAGGGGTAGTCCTAGGTCACATTGTGTCCGAGAGACGAATGAAGGTAGATAAAGAAAAAGTTCAATTAATTTCCTCACTTCCACCCCCTACCAACGTTAAAGGAATAAGATCATTGTTAGGCCACACTGGTTTTTATCGGCGATTCATTAAAGATTTCAGTGAGATCTCAAGGCCGTTATGCAATCTTCTTTCAGAAGATATCGAATTTAATTTTGATGATGATTGTATGAAAGCGTTGGAGAAGCTTAAATCAAAATTAACTGAAGCGCCAATTCTGCAATCGCCGGATTGGTCTCAACCATTTGAGATCATGTGTGATCCGAGTGATTATGCGGTTGGTGCTGTTTTAGGACAACGATTTGAGAAAAAGCCAGTGGTGATTTACTACGCAAGTAAAACCTTTAATGAGGCACATATCAATTACACCACTACAGATGAAGAGTTATTAGCTATAGTGTTTGCCCTAGATAAATTCAGATCCTATATTTGGGGGGTAAAAGTAATTGTGTACTCTGAACACAGCGCTTTAAGACATTTATTGGCAAAGAAGGATGCCAAGCCTAGATTGACTCGGTGGATCCTTCTATTGCAAGAATTTGATTTAGAAATTAAAGATTAAAAAGGCACAGAAAATGTTGTTGTCGATCATTTATCAAGGCTTCAGTTAATCCCAACAAACTCAACTGATCAAATCAGGGACTCCTTCCCTGATGAACAATTATTATATGTATCTAAAATTCCCTTGTTTACGAATCTCGTTAAGTATTTCGTAACAGGATGATTTCCAGAGCACTGGAACTCACAACAGAGAAAATATTTCTATGCTCAAGCAAGGCAATACATTTTGGATAAGCCTGATCTATTTAAAATAGGAGCAGATCAATTATAAGAAGATGTGTCCCTAACTCGGAACACGAATATATTCTTAAACACTGACATGCATATGCATGCGGTGGTCATTTCAGCGCAAACAAAGCTGGCCACCATCAGTGACGGAGGGCCTTTTTAGCACGACACGGTATTCCAAGGGCTATCATCAGCGACAGAGGGTCACATTTTTATAATCAGAATTATTATAAACTCCTTAAAAAGGATGGAGTTAACCATAGAATTGCGACGCCTTATCATCCGCAAACAAGCGGACAAGTCGAGATCTCTAATAGAGAGATCAAGAGAATCCTTGAAAAAACTGTCAGATCTGATCGTAAGATTGGTCTAAAAAATTAGAGGATGTTCTATGGGCATACAGAACCGCAATTAAAACACCAATCGGTATGTCCCCATATAGACTTGTGTATGGTAAGCTTTGTGTTAGGCAGAAAAAGGCCTTAGTCAAACCTGCTCTACATCTAAGGGGGAGATTTTTAATCAAACCCATTTGATGCACTTGAAGGTATAATCTTAGGCCTGTTCATGCCTTATTGAAACCTGGAAAAGTGATTTGCAATAAGATTCAAAATTGTTTACCCTGTTGCATTCATTGCTACAAAGGCAGATTGTCCAAGTTGTTCTGTCTACTGAACATGCTGGACATAAACTGTCTACGCTGCTCTGATCTGTTGAGCAGCTTGCAAAGATTCTAAGTGTTCTCTCCTTTGTGAACACGCTAAAGACTTTATGGAATATGTTTCCAAGTCCTCATGTATTGTTTTTGGCTAGAAGATCAGTTTACAAGTCGAAGACAAAGTGGAAAACAGAAACTGCAAAAGCCTGCCTACGTTGTTCTGTTACATGAAGACAAAGGGATATCTGAAAAGGGTGACAGACCTTTTCTTATATCAAAATGGCCTTAACAAAAGAAGAAAGATGCAAAGTTGACATTCCTCTTTTGGTTAAATCCTTATGCAACAGTGACAAAAAGAAAAAGACAAAGATTCTGCCACATGAAGACAAGACTGCTTTATCAGAATGTGCAGAAAAGGTGTTTTGTCTTATTCGAAAGACATCCCACTATCTCATTGTCCAATGAAGAAGCTTCACTGAGATTCTCAGTGAGAGTATAAAAGGAAGCTTCTAAGGATTGTGAGACAACCAAGAGTGAGAAATCAGATCGTGCATTGAAGTGTGATTTTCCATGCATGCAAGTCTGCTTGAATATAACAGTACGTGTGTCTAAGCTGTTCATACTCAAGCTGTCCATCTGTGTCTTGAAAAATCAGTGAGTTCATCTAAGTTAGTGTATTCTTTGTATCTAGTCTGAGTGTGTCTTAGATTAGTTGAAACATCTGTTTTATCTGTCATCTCATCTTGAACCTTTCCGCAGTCAAGCTTGTTTGTAATTAACAATTGTTAATAGTATATACAAACATTGAGAAAAGAGTGTTGAATTTTAATTAGCTGTATTCACCCCCCTACAGCTTAGAACAATACTCTAGGGAACCTTTTGGGACCTACAACTGGTATCAATGCCAAGTTAGAGTGTGTGTCAACTCTAGATCTCTCATTCTCCATACTTTCCCATGGACAACAGTGCTGCCAGTTCCTCCTCTTACTATGACAATGGTTCAATGGCCAAACCCCCCAAATTCAATCATCAAAACTTCTCTGGTTGGAAGTGTAGAATGATGCTCTACTTAGAGCATCTGGATGTACAACTGCCAGAGATAGTAATGGAAGGTCCCTATGTGCCAACTTCTATTACTACTATCACTCCTGCTGTTGAAGGAGCTGCCCCTGAAATCAGAACCTTTGAGAAGGCCAAAGCTCAATGGTCTGATGAAGATAAAAGGCTGGTTGCTCTTGATGCAAAAGCCAGGAACAACCTGGTCATTTCTCTTCCTGATGATGTGTTCAAACAGGTTGAGAAAATGAAGACTGCAAAGGAGATGTGGGATACTTTGTGTACCGTCTATGATGGTCCCACAATCACACTGGATAACAGGATCAACAATCTTGTTAGACAGTATGAACTCTTCTTTGCAAAACCAAAGGAGTCACTCATAGAAACCTATACTAGGTTCACTGCTCTTATCAATTATCTCAAAGTTGTTGGGATCCCAAAGGACAGCTTATTTCTGCTGAACAAATTCTTAGACATCCTGCCTGAAGAATGTAACTACTTTTCTACTATCTTGAGAAATTTAGGCACCATCAAAGGTATGGATCTTGTAAACTTGTATGGATCCCTAATGAATGATGAGCAGTCAAGGCAACAGAAAAGAAATGCCTTGGAAATGTCTAAGAGAGGTGCTGCCTTGGTGGCCAGCGTGAGACAACCTGTTGGTCAGGTATGGGATGTGTTCACACAACCTGATCAACTGGCTGATAATGAAAGGGAAGAGATGTCTGAAAAGGAAGACTGTGAAGATCTTGTTGAACTTGATGATCAGCAAATGATTGCAATGCTTGTCAAAAAGTTCAAGAAGAAGTGGTTTGGCGGAAGAATGCTGCAGAGGAACTCAAATGCTGTCAAAAAGAAGGCATTTGATAAAACTAAGGCTGAGTGCTTTAAATGTGGCAAAACTGGTCACATAGCTGCAGACTGTGTGTCTAAAGCTTTTAGTCAGTCATCCAAACCATTCAAGACAAACAGGGACGATGGCTACAGGGTTAAGTACCTTATGGCCATGGCTAAGCTGGAAAAGTTGGAAAACTCAGTGGCTTCCAACAAGCAAAAGGGACTTATGGCTGAGATATGTGATTGGGAGGAATTTGACTCATCTTCAGATGAAGAAGATAACAACTGTCTGATGGCCAACACTGATGTCCCATCAACCAGCTACTTCAAACAAGACCTGGCTGAAGCTGAAGCCTTCAGCAGCTTAGAGAACTGGAATCCCACAATGATGTACAAGGTACAAAACTTTATGGCTTACAGTTCTGATGAAAAAGTAAAATTGTTTGAATAAATGCTTGTTGATTTAAAAGCTGCTGTTAAGAAGCACAATGTTTTACTGTCTGAAATCTCTAAACTTAAAACTGATCTTGACATAAAATCCAGCAAACTGGACAGTTTCCATAAGTTGGAAACTGAGCTTGATGAATTAAAACACATCAACTCCATTTTACTAGAAGAAAAGAGAGAGACAGACATAAAACATGCAAAGCTTCAAAAGATATTTGACTCTTGGGGCCAATCTGCACAACAAATCAGCCATTGCATTAGTCAACAGATCCCTGCACAAATCCAAGCCTATCTTGGAGGGGATCTTGACAAAGCAGCTTCTATTGTTGAGATAAATAATCTGAAAGATGACTTATCCACTCTTGGTGAGCTTCCTAGCACTTTCACTCCGAAAGTAAATGGGAAGCTAGTCTCAACAAACAGGTTTGTCAGGCCTCAAAATACTGACAGCTTGTGTGAAAAAGCTCCAAAAGCTGATGATGGAATGTGTTCTCCATCAAATCAGCCTACTAAGTGCTCAGCTGACTCACACAAGTAAAAGAAAGGAAAACAAGCTCAAGCTGCAGCTGTGGACTCTAAACCTGTTGACAAAACAGGCTCTGGGTCCAAAGCTGATGGTAAGAGACCTGTTAATCCTTTTGATGTTAATCATTTTGAGAAAAAGTTTTCAAAAGGTAAGCAGCCTGCTTTCAACAGGACTAAGTCTCATGTTGGATGTAAATCTGTTGTGGTTTCAAATAAGTTTTTAAATCAAAGTGGAAAATTGGTGATAAATGAAGGTAAGTCTTTCAAGACCAAAAGTAGTGATTATGTTGATAGGCAACATTCATCACATCTCAATAAGGGCAAAGGCAAACTCATTGCTCAACCTGAGAAATTTGGGAATAAGTTTCCCAAAAATGTGGAAGGTCAAAGGCCAATCAAACTTCCTGTGTTTGATATCTGTCCTCCCAAAAAGAGGAAAGAAGAAACAGGAAAAGCTGTTGCCATTGTGCCTTCCACCCAAACTGCTGATTCATCTAAAAACAGTAATAAGTTTGCTAAACCTGGTGATAGAATCAACAAAAATAATTCAGAATATGTTTCTGGAGGATCTTCTTCCAAAAAGGCTAAAAAGAGAAAATGTTATATATGTGGGAAAAAGACACATATGACCAAAGACTGTCCTGAAACTGAGGACATGAGGCCTGTTGACTCTGCTAGTTCCATCATTGCAAAAACGAGCAGTGTTTGAAGTAACATAGTCAATGAGGATGGTATCCAAGCTGATACCATCCAAATGGGAATTATTAGTGTGGAAAGTGGCTGCTCAAGACATATGACAGGTTGCAAGGACCTGCTGAGTGATCTCAGGCCAGAAGTCATATTTGGTGACAATGTACAGGGATCCACAGAAGGGTATGGAACTCTTCAAGCTGGTGCTGCAGTATTCAAAAGAGTAGCCTATGTGGTTGGGCTGAAACATAATCTTGTAAGCATAAGTCAACTGTGTCATGCTGGCTACAAGGTTAACTTTGATGAGCACTTGGGTTACATATTGGATCCCCAAGGCAAAGTTGTGTTGTGTGCACAACGAAAGAAAGGTGTATATGTTGTGGACAAGAAATTTGTTGATCCCACAACTGAAACCTGCTTTATCTTAAGAAGCAATGCAGACCTGAACTGGTTATGGCACAAAAGGCTATCACACCTGAACTTCAAGAATATCAACAAACTCTGTAAAAAGAGTTGGTAACAGGTTTGCCTTCTATAACCTTTGTTAAGGGTAAACTCTGCACAGCTTGTGAGAAAGGCAAGTAGAGAAAATCTTCTTTTAAATCTAAGCATAACTTCTCTATTGATACTCCTCTCTTCTTATTCAACATGGACTTGTTTGGACCAGTCAGTGTCCCAAGTCTAGAAGGAAGAAGATACACTGTAGTAGTGGTTGATGAGTTCTCCAGGTTTACATGGTGATCTTTTGGAAGAGCAAAGGAGAGGCTGCTAGAGAAATCATTGGATTTATCAAGAAGATGGAAATGTTGAACTCTACTCAAATAAAGCTGGTTAGAAGTGATCATGGTACTGCATTCAGAAACAATATTCTTGAGGAATTCTGTGAAGAAAGAGGGATCTCACAGAACTTTTCAACAGTAAGAACTCCACAACAAAATGGAGTTGCTGAAAGGAGAAACAAAACTCTCATTGAAGCTGCTAGAACCATGTTGTGTGAATCAGGTTTACCTTCATCATTCTGGGCTGAAGCTGTTAATACTACCTGCTTCACCCAAAATAGATCCTTAGTGGTGAAAAGGTTCAACAAGACTCCCTATGAGTTACTCAAAGGGAGGAGGCCAAACATTCGCTATTTCCATGTGTTTGGATGTCCTTGCTTCATTTTGAATCAAAGGGACCAACTGGCAAAGTTTGAACCTAAAGCTGATGAAGGTGTGTTTGTTGGATATTCTGCTATCTCTAAAGCCTACAGAGTATACAACAACAAGAGAAAGGTGATAGATGAATCTATCAATGTCACCTTTGAAGACTTTAGGAGTGTCTCCACCAAAGTTGTTCCTGAATCAGTTTCAAAAGAGTTCAGCTTTGATGATCTTATGCATTCCATCAATGAAGAAAAGGACTCAAAAGCTTCCTCGACATCCAGAGTGGAACCTGCTAATCATGATGGACATGATGATGACTATGTTGATACACCCTATGTGAATAAGTGTACTGACATAATTACAACTTCATGTCCTGAACCAATCAATGTTGATTTTCCTGGATCCTCTGCTGATACGTTCAACAATGGAGAGTCATGCTCAACAAGTGAACAGGCTCAAGATATTAGTGTGTCTGTAAATCATGAGGGCTGCTCAACAGGACCTGTTGAAGATACAAATAACTCACGAGAATCCTCATTGAAGCAAGATCCTAAGTGGATCAGGTGTCACCCAAATGATCAAATAATTGGTGACATCAACAAAGGGGTGCAAACAAGATGGGACAGCTTGGGAAACTTTTGTGTGTATTCTAGCTTTGTGTCCCTAATGAAGCCTAATAAAGTGGATGAAGCACTTAAAGATGCCAAGTGGATCACTGCCATGCAAGAAGAACTCATTCAGTTTGAGAGAAACAAAGTATGGAAGCTGGTCCCTGCTCCTAAAGGAATAACAATAATTGGCACCAAATGGGTTTTCAGGAACAAGATGGATGAGCAAGGTCATGTCATTAGAAATAAGGCAAGACTAGTTTCTCAAGGCTATAGACAGGAAGAAGGCATTGATTATCATGAAACATTTGCTCCTGTTGCCAGGTTAGAGGCAAATCGTTTGTTTCTAGCCTACGCTGCTCATAAGAGCATGAAGGTATTTCAAATGGATGTGAAGAGTGCATTTTTGAATGGTAAGCTGCAAGCAGAAGTCTAGGTCAAGCAGCATCCAGGTTTTGAAATGAACATCATCCAGGTTTTATCTATAAGTTGGACAAAGCTCTCTATGGTCTAAAACAAGCCCCTAGAGCCTAGTATGACACTCTAACTGATTTCCTTATGAGCAATGGTTATTCCAGAGGTAAAGTGGATACCACACTGTTCATAAAGAAGGTGAAGTCTGATATTATGCTTGTTCAAATTTATGTGGATGACATAATATTTGGTTCTACTAATGAGCAGTTATGCAAGAATTTTTCTATACTCATGAAATCAAAGTATGAAATGAGTATGATGGGTGAACTTACTTTCTTTTTAGGATTACAGGTTAAACAAATCTCAAATGGAATTTTCATAAATCAAAGAAAGTACACTTTAGATCTTTTGAAAAAATTTAAATTTGATCTAAGCTCTCCTATCAAAACCCCAATGACAACCAATGTAAAGTTGGATGCAGATGTCAGTGGCAAAGCTGTTTCAGTAACAGCTTACAGAGGCATGATTGGGAGCTTGCTATACTTAACTGCTAGTAGACCAGATATTATGTTTGCTACCTGTTTATGTGTTAGGTTTCAAGCTGATCCTAAAGAATTACATCTAGCTGCTGTAAAAAGAATCTTAAGATACCTTAAGGTTACACTAGGTTTGGGTCTTTGGTATCCTAAAGACTCAAGTCTTGAGCTAATAGTTTATTCAAATTCTGATTTTTCAGGCTGCAGGCTAGATAGAAAAAGCACAACAGGTGGGTGTCAACTCCTTGGTGGTAAGTTGATAAGTTGGTGTAGCAAGAAGCAGAACTCAGTTTCTACTTCTACTGCTGAAGCTGAGTATATAGCTGCTGGAAGCTGCTGTGGGCAGATTCTATGGATGCAGCATCAGCTTGAAGACTATGGACTTGTATATAGGAAAACTCCTATTCTGTGTGATAAGACAAGTGATATAGCTATCTCCAACAATCCAGTATTTCATTCCAGAACAAAGCATATAGAGGTCAGACATCACTTCATCAGGGATCACATTCAGAAAGGTAATGTGGAGGTAAGCTTTATTTCCACAGATGAACAGCTTGCAGACATTTTCACCAAGCCTCCTGATTAAACAAGTTTAATTATCTTGTAAGCAAGTTGGGCATGTTAAATAAAAAGTGATTAAGAGTCCTAAATGTTCTAAGTTATTATATGTCTCACACTGCTCTAATTTCTCAAAACAGCTTAGGTAGAACAAGCCATGCATGTTCTACACTTAGCCAATTTCTAAAAACTTGAACAGCTTGAGCGTATAACAGGTTTGACAACATCAGCGTTCACCTCAAACCTGGTCTGTTGATCAAAACTCCAACCTGCTCACTGTCTTAAATCTGTCATACAAGACACTGTCTTGTAACCTGGTCAGCTATTGAACACAACCTATTTTTTCATAGCTGAAAAGGTTAAATGAACAGCTTGAAGAGTGAACAGCGTGTGATGACTCTACTCATTACAGGTTTGACCAATAACTTAGACCATCAGTTTTAATTACCTTTCTTCACAATTAAGTTACTTAATTTCTACATTTATTTAACTTAAATACTGCAGATTATGTGTAACGTGTGTTAGTGACTAAAAAGGGCTCGAGTGGTCTGACAACCGTTCTGACATGGACAACCGTTCCGTTTTCCGTTAAAGAACTTTTCAAATCAACCGCCCAAACTTTTCTCTCTCATACCCACTCACATTCAAATCCTATAAATACCCCTCTACTGTTTCATCTTCGTCCTCCTTATCGCTTCCATAACTTCCAAAGAACCCTAAAATCGACTAAGTGTCTTGTGCTCATATCCACACTACTTTCACTATGGCTCACGGAAACAACCCCTTTCTACTAGTATTTGTTGGTGCAGATGTCCAGAAACACTCTTCGGTTACCACAATGCTGACACTGAAACCCACAAACTACATAGCCAATATCACCATTCCCAAAAACTATGTGGGGAAAGGTTATGAAGATATGGTGGAGTTTCAAAAGGTTCACCCTCTGAATTATGCCATGACTGCCACTCCTGGTGTCCTGTACCAGGATATGGTATATGAATTTTGGTACACCTGTGCCTACGACCCAGCGACCAAATTCATAATTGGAACCATTCTCAATGGCACTCAGACCATTGAAATCACTACTAGTCTGATCAGGGAAGTTCTTCATCTCCCTGTGGCTGGAACTTATCATCAGCCACAGCCTGAAAATGATCAGATGGGAAATCTGCTACGTTTTTGTGGTGTAGCAGAACCCAAGATTGGAGCCACCCTGTTCAGGAAGGATCTCTCACCTACTTACAGCTTTCTATTTTCCTATGTGGTGATGTGCTTCAGCAGCAAAGTTGGTTCTTTTGACCAGCTTAGCTGTGATGATATTCCAATAGTCCTACAGCTCGTAGATAGGACTAACATGAACATGGCTCTGTGGATTTTCATGATTTTGAGGAACCTGGTGCAGCAGGAAACACGTCCAGCTGCTGTTCGATATCCCAGGTTTCTAAGCCTCATCTTCATGCATGTCTGTGGTGAGCATTTGTATAACTCTCAGCCTATGTTACGTACTGCTTCTTTCCCAGTGATTGGGATTAGAGTTTTCTATACTCCTGTTCTTCCAAATGAGCCTCCTCTATCTACTCCAATGAGGAGGTTTCTTGGTATGGTGGAAGAGCCCTCTACTGTGAGGGTGGATCCAGTGACTGCTCCCCGAGGAAAATCCAAATCTAGGACCAAATTTGTTAAAAGGGTCCTGGAAACGACTGAAGCTGAGCCTGTCCACAAGAAGGCAAAAACAGCCAAGTCCAAGTCTGCCCCATCAGCCTCTGTGGCTGAGGGGGAGCAGGCTTCTCACCCTGTTTCATCTGTTGAACCTGAAGCCTTCGTGGCTGGTGCCTCTGTGGCACCTGAGACTATGGAACAGGAAAACCCACCTGTTTCTGAATCAGTCTCACCACCAGTCCAAACAGAACCCCTTATCACCTCTCCACAACATCCATCCTCCACTTCATCTCTCAGACTCTACAGATGCAAAACCTTAGCCAAAAAGAAACTAACTGAACTATCTAGCCCCTCTGTCCCCTTTCAACAGGGTTCAGTTGAAAAAGAAGCAACCCCTGTTGCTTCTCCTATTTTGGGAGAAGGTTCAGCACATTTGGAGCAGGCTTCACTCCAACAAGAGTCTACCCTGAGTCAGCCTAGGCCCTCTGGTTCCTCCCAACAGGAGCCAGTTGTACATATAGAGACTACCACCTCAACTATTCCAACCTCCCAACAGGCTGAGAATATTGAAAGACAGCAGTTCACTGCACTCCACACTGAGTCCAGATAGTCTCCACTCCATACTTCTCCTACACAACCTGAGTCTGCCCGAGGTGCCAAACCTGCTGGATTAGACCATCCAGTAGATCAGCCTCCAACTTCTACTCCTCATGATACAACTGTTGTACACCCAACAGCGGCTGAAGGACCAACATCCAAAGTTAATGAATCACAGGGATCAGACCATCCCTCTGGTGAGGCTGCACCTCAAATGCACATTCCATCAGCAGGTTTCACCACTGCTTATGTTGAAATGCACATCCCATCTCCCCATGATGAGGCACCTCCAAATCAGGATGCTGCTGTGGGAACCACCCCAGGCCTTGATGAAGGTGTTGCAACACAAGCAGCATTTGAAAGGCTACCATCTTCTACCCCTTCTCCTGATGAAGCAGCTACAGCCACTGCTGAAGGACCCATTGATCCTTCCAAGCTGGGCCATATTACTTTTTCCCAGGCGATGAAACTTCTATCCAAAGTCACCCTTCCCTCTCCATCTCACCCCCAAACACCTGCCTCGTCCTCATCTCATTCATCACCCTCTACACAATCCAAACAGTCCACCCATACTCCCCTATCCACTAAAGATCTTCCTTTGAAGGATCAACTTTCTTTGCTGACCAACAAAGTTGGATCTTTGGAAAATTCCATGACTTCTCTACCCTCAATAATCTCAGACTCTGTGTCTGCACAGCTCCAAGGATTCTTTGATTTGTTTAATAATTCCTTTCCAGTCACTCCACAAACTGACTAGTCCTCACAGCTACTTGCACTCACTGCACAGCTGCAAAACATCTCCACATCACTATCCTCTATTCTTTCACATCAACAGGACTCTATGACCTCCATGACAGCCATATCCCAACAGCTGTCAACTCTCCTCACCACTTGCACTACTACCCTTCCTACTACATTGGCCAGCTTAAACTCTATAATTGTCTCTCTGTCAAATTCTGTGTCAGCAAATCTTGATGATGTGCAAGACTCTCTTGAATTACATCTTGCACAACTTCAAAGTTTGCTATTCACAGCTTCTGACAGAGAAAATCTCGTCAAGCTGTCCTCAATCGCTGATTCCCAATCCTCTTCTCTTCAAACCTGCCTTACCCAGCTTGCAGAGGTTAAGTACAACCTGACTTTCTTAGTGCATAGCCTGGTTGGCCCAAAGCCTGCTGCCAAAACTGCTGTTAAGCCTGCTGAATTTGTTTCTCCAGGCAAACCAGTTGTAGAAGGTTCCGGTACATCTTCTTCAAAGGGGGAGAAGTTATCTGCCTCAAAGACTAAGTCTAAGGGGGAGAAAACCTCTTCTCCTTCTAAGGAGAAATCAACATCTGTTGGTCAAGCAGCAGGTGCACCACAAACAGGTCCAGTTGCAGAAGTATCCATCACACTGAAGCTGCTCAGCCTACTCAGGTTGGATCTCCAAACCCTGCACAAACTAAGGGGGAGGAATCCATTCCTGGGGACAGGCCAGGCAGAAGGAGGCATCTGATTTTGGAAGAAGAAGAAGAAGAAGAAGAAGAGGTTCCTGAAGCTGTTCAAACTATAACAGGCAAAGGAAAGAAGAAAGCAGCTTTTGACCCTGACCACCAAAGAGCAGCGCAACTAAAGTTTGACAAGGCAAGGGCTAAGGAAATGGGTGTTCCTATGAATAAATTCTATGAGTTCAGAGATGAACAGGTCCAAGCCCTGGAAAGACTGAGAAAAGAAGAAGCCTTATCCAAAGCTGCCAGATCCCTTGCATTCAAAGAGGCAAGCAAAATTAAAATGCCTTCTTTGGATATGCAAAGAAAACTGCTTGAAGCTGCTAAAGAGTCAGCAAGTGAGAAGGAAGGTGAGAAGGAAAAGGGTGCTCTGGTCTCTGTGACAAGGTCTAAGCAAGCATCCTCTGCAACAGCCCAGATGCACATTGACAACTTGACAAGGAAAAAGTTCTTTGATGTTGCTGACAGAAGTCTTGCCAAGGAATCTATTGTCAAAGTTGTTCCCATTTCAAGAAAAGGCAAACAAAGGAAGCTACAAATAACCAGAATGGGTGCAAGAGGCCCAGAACTGGAAGCATATGACAACACAGATGTTGCTCAGATGGGATACAGAGAATGGGTGAAGTTGGCAGTTGCCCTAAGCCAGTCTAAGTCTGAAACGGCTAAGACTATCAGGGCATATGTCAAAAAGCTGATGGAAAGGGTGAAAGACCTTGGTCTGATCTCAGAAGAACTAAGTAAGGGTGTCTTAGTGACTTACCCTAAAATAAAGGCCAAGAGGAACAAAAAGGATTCAGAGCTGGAGGAAATCCTGATCTTGATTGAACAAGGTGATTATGCAGTAAAGATCAAAGGAGTTGACCACAGCCTGCCCAAAGGAGTAGAAAATGAAGAAGGCAAGCTGATTGAAGACCCTGAGTTGGGGGCATTTTTTGTAGATCCCCTGACAAAGAAGAAGTGATTTCAAAGAGCATCAGACCTACACAAAGTTGGTCTCAAACAGCTTGCAGCATTCTGACTTGCAAACTCCTTCAGGCAATCCATAAAGTGGAGAGCAGCCATCTGGGATCAGCTCAGAGGCTTCTATGAAGGAGGGGAGCTTCAACATCCCAGTTTTATGTTCCTCAGAGTTGAAATAGAAGATTTGGAGGAGACCAGGGATGAACTTGAGGAAATGTTAGAAGAAGGACTGCCACCACCACTCTCTTGAAGTCCATCTACTATCTGAGTAGGTGAAGAATGGAAGCTATCCATCTGTTGGACAGACTTTCCATTATTTGCTCCCATCATCAATAGTCCAAATTGTTGAATCTTCTTGTACATTAGTTGTACTTTGTTACATCAGTTGTAACTTTTATTTTTACATCAGTTGTAATATACACTAGTACATCAGTTGTACTTTTGTAAAAACATATGTTGTTTATGTAATCAAAAATCAGTATATATATAAACTGGTCTTTTACTTTACTTTAATGTTGTAATTTCATTTCAACAAAACGTATTGTAAAAATATATAGTGATTATTGAAAAAATCAGCTTAGACTGATTATTGCAAATAGGGGGAGATTATTAGGCACAAAAAGACCTCTATCAAACCTGCTCTACATCTTAGGGGGAGATTTTTAATCAAACTTGTTTGATTCACTTGAAGGTATAATCTTAGGCCTGTTCATGCCTTATTGAAACCTGAAAAAGTGATTTGCAATAAGAGTCAAAACTGTTTACCCTATTGCATTCGTTGCAACAAAGGTAGATTGTCCAAGCTGTTCTGTCTGCTGAACAGGCTGGACATAAACTGTCTACGATGCTCTGATCTGTTGAGTAGCATGGAAAGATTCTAAGTGTTCTGTCCTTTGTGAACAGAACTTGTTCTTTGTGAACAGGCTAAACACTTTATGGAATATATTTCCAAGTCCTCATGTATTGTTTTTTGCTACAAGATCAGTTTACAAGTCGAAGACAAAGTGGAAAACAGAAACTGTAAAAGCCTGCATACGCTTTTCTGTTACATGAAGACAAATGGATATCTGAAAAGGGTGACAATCCTTTTCTTATATCAAAATGGCCTTAACAAAAGAAGAAAGATGCAAAGTTGACATTCCTCTTTTGGTTAAAGCCTTAGGCAACAGTGACAAAAAGAAAAAAGACAAAGATTCTGCTATATGAAGACAAAACTGCTTTATCAGAATGTGGAGAAAATGTGTTTTGTCTTTTTGGAAAGACATCCCACTATCTCATTGTCCAATGAAGAAGCTTCATATAGATTCTCAGTGAGAGTATAAAATGAAGCTTCTAAGGATTGTGAGATAACCAAGAGTGAGAAATCAGATCGCGCATTGAAGTGCGTTTTTCCATGCATGCAAGTCTGTTAGAATATAACAGTACATGTGTCTAAGTTGTTGATACTCAAGCTGTCCATCTGTGTCTTGAAAAATCAGTGAGTTCATCTAAGTGAGTGTATTCATTGTATCTAGTCTGAGTGTGTCTTAGATTAGTTGAAACATCTGTAGTATCTGTCATCTCAGCTTGAACCTTTCCGCAATCAAGCTTGTTTGTAATGAACAATTGTTAATAGTATACACAAACATTGAGAAAAGAGTGTTGAATTTTAATTAGCTGTATTCACCCCCCCCCCCCTCTACAGCTTAGAACAATACTCTAGGGAAACCTTTTGGGACCTACACTTTTCCATCTACCGGTGGAATTACAACACCGAGCTCTATGAGCTATCAAAAACACTAATTTTAATTTACATGATGTCAGTGTTGACAGGAAATTCCAATTAAATGAACTGGAAGAAATTCGTGGAGAAGCCTAAGAAAGCGCTAAAATTTATAAAGAGAAAACTAAGGTTTTCCACGATACAATGATTAAAAATAAAATATTTACCTAAGGAAATAAAGTTTGGTTATTTAATGCAAGACTTGGATTATTTCCTGGTAAATTAAAAGTAAATGGACAGGTCCATTTATTGTAACGAATCCCTATCCACACGGTGCGGTAGAAATAGCCATTTAAATAAATGGACATAGACTTAAATTATATGTCCAATGGGCCACCAACGATATGTTAGTATCTGAACTCATCAGATTACAAGATCCTAAGGTTAATTAATTAGTTTAGGAGCAGTACGTCTAGCTGAAGATGTAAAAGTTAGCGCTTTCTGGGAGGCAACCCAGAGTATTTTGATTATTTGAATTTAATTGTTTTTAAGTGTGTTTATTTGCTTATTTGTGTTACTTGTGTTGTGTTTTGACCCCGCATCTGAAAATAAAAAATTTAAGCATGTAGCAGAATTATTTTAACCCGATAATAAGAGCGTAAGTTGGGGAAAATACCCGTGAAAATTAAAAAATTAAAGAATTAGGTATCCAAGACCAATGCACGGCCCAGATCGCGAATCCAGAGGCCCGGGCGCAGGGGGAGCGCAGAGGGGGGGGGGGGGCGCAGGCCTGCGCTTGCCCTGCGGCCCGACGCTCTCAAAATCTTATAAAAATGGCAGCGGTCATTCCCATAATTCCAAAACCCTAATTCCAGTTCCAGAAGACGACGATTTTGATTTTCGAAGCCTAAAAACATCAAAAATTCATCTTTTCTACGTCAATTCTTTGATCCAATGCTTGTTTATCTCAAAGGTTAGCAAGGTATACTCCCTAGAATCCCTTTAACTTCATTCTACCCTAGTTTCACTAAGTTTTATCATGCATGCATGGGTTGAGTTCTTCGGAATTATGTGGTTCTTATAGAAAAATGGCTATTAATAATTTTCAAATATTCATTTAATTAATATAAAATTCTTTTTGCAAAACTTTTGTAAAAATTATGCATTTTTTCCGTATTTATTATAATTTATAAACTTTTTGTCGTAAAAGGTGACATTTTTATTGATTATTTAAGGTTTATGCATTTAATTGGGTTAGATTGGGCTCACATTGTTGGTGAGACTTAGGATTACTTTGTTTATTGTCGAGAAATGGTGTTTAAAATTATCATGCATCATTTACGTAAAAACCCCACATTTTTAATCCTTTGTTTTTGCATTATTTTTAGATGACAACCCAGTTTCATGCAAACGACAACCGTCCTGTAACCTCCCAAAAACCTAGAATGAGAACCCACGACCCTAGGAATGTTCGTTTCGAAAAACCACTTAATGTGGACTTCCCTGAAATTCCACCAAACACTAACAATGGTAAACCCCCTAGGTTTCTCATAGAGCGTACCATAAAAGAGTCTGATTTTGATAATTTTGAAATATTAGAGTGCTTTGAGAGGTTTGGATGGGCTAAAGCCATACAATGGGAACTTCTGTATGTTCATACCAGTTTAATTCAACAGCGGTTTGCCACAATGCGTAGGATTGAGAGGTCTGAGGAACATGATTTTGAACTAGTGGGAAGGGTTGGAAACAAAGAGGTGTTAATCTCTAGCTAAAAATTATATGAAGAATTCTTAATTGACACCAAAACACCTCGTCCTATGGAGTTATGGAAATTGTCTAATACCCAGGGGGATAAAATGCGTACAGTTAACAAATGGACTAATCAATGGAATCAAATGATAATAACCGTTTTTGGTATTCCAAATAGAGCTGCCCGGACCTATACTGCCTTCAATAGAGGTGATGTATGCCCGTTAGCCAAAGTTATGTGGAAGTTTGTTATCTTTAACATACTTCCGCGTCATCAAGACACCACATATGTGAAACCACAAGAAATTTTGGTACTGCATGCTTTAATGACTGGACACCCGACAATATCCTTAGGGTACATTATTATGCGAAATTTATGGGAATGCCATGTCTTAGGCCAAGGAATAAGTTACCCTCATTGTGGGATGTTAACCGAATTATTCGTGATAGAAAAGGTTGTGTCTAAGGATTTGCCCAAACAGATCCTTAACCCAAATACCTTATGGATTACAAGATTTACGATGGTAGGGCTAGTTTTTGAACGTACTGAGAGAGGTTTCCAAATTCGTTGTCCAAAATCCGCTAAAGTGACCCAAATCCCTTTCAAAGTGCCAGAACCTATACCTGAAAGACAGAATAATAAAGGAAAAGCCCGAATGGAAGATGATGAAGACGATCAGAGGCCATGGAAGAGGGTCGAGACGTTGATCTCGTTTGAGATCAAGTGCACAAGTTGAAAGAGACAGTTGGAGAGTTAGTAAACGCGAACAACATCTTGATTAAGGAGATCCAAATGCTTTGGGAAAATCAAAAGAAAAATGATCAACTGTTTAACACGCACTCAGACTGGCTCACCAATCTTCAGATCACTGTCGGAGAGTTAGAAGAAATTGTCACACCTCAGGCCGAATGATGATTTTATAATTATTTGTATATTCAGTTTAATTACGCGTGCCTAAAACATTTAGTATGATTTGTATTATTTCTTATGTGGTGATTTATTTTGTTTGGTTTGATTATTAACGTTTTTTTTTGGATTGTAATTGTACTTTAGTTTTTATTTGTAATTTTAAGGTGTGATGTTTATTTAAATTAAATTATAAACAATAGGGCTACACTTGGGTGTGCGGCTCTCTCCCAAAAACATCAATTTTGTGCCAAGAATTTGCAAATTTAAGCTTCAAAACACCTAGGGTGTGTTTAGTTGATGGAAAATTGATATTTGTTTTCACTTTCACTTTTCCAGAATTTGTTTTCATTATTACATTTCTTGAAAATTAGGATAGAATTTTGAAAACGTGTTCACCACGTCCCTTGTTTTCACTTTTAAAAATTAGAAAAATGGTTGAAAACTCCTTTAATGCATTTTCCAATTTCTATTACAAATTTAGAAAATGAAAACATTTAGAAAATGACAAAAAAATTAGAATAATGTCATACTAAACATGTTTTCAATTAAGCCCTGTTTTCGTTGAAAACAAAAACAGAAAACCAGCTTGTTTTCGTCAACTAAACGCAGCCCTATATTTTCACAAATATCAAAGATCTTGGTTAGAAATTACATCCTTGTGGGTAGTTTCATCCATTTTAAAGATTTTTAGGTAGAGAAAGTGTGGAAAAAAAAAGCTAGATTTGTACCAAGTTAAGCTTCCAATCACCAAGGTTAGTGTTTTTATTGAGTTATTGAAATTTATTATATACTTTTTGAGCAAAAATGAAAGCTTGAGCTTCATGGTAATCCATGGAGTTTTCACGGTGATTTTGATGATAACATTGATGTATGTTTTATGAGATATGTGTTTGCTTGTTAAGATTCTTAATTTGTCATGATTAATTTGTAGAAATTAATTTTGATTTATAAAGTTGGTTGCCAAAATGTGCATATATTGTTAAGATTATAAAACTTGGGTGATTAGCTTAAAAAGTAATTTTATGTGCTAAATGGTTTATATTAAAATATGATAAATGTTTAATGCTTAAAATAACGACAAATAATAGACAACCTATATATATATATATATATATATATATATATATATATATATATATATGTGTGTGTGTGTGTGTGTGTGTGTGTGTGTGGGTGTGTGTATATATATATATATGATGCAAAATATGAGCGTAAAAGAGTATATATATATATATATATATATATATATATATATATATATATATATATATATATATATATATATATATATATATATATATATAGTGCATCTTTTTAAGTAAGCGTCATACTACAAATTGCAATTATAGGTAACATTATTTAATTTATCTCATACATATTGTGGTTGGTTGACACAAATTGTAGATGTCGAGGAGAACGAGGCAACGAACCCAAAATGTTAATGTCCCGATAGATTGGTCCCCAAACCTCCAATTATCCCAACACCCCGAACACATTAGAACACACTTATTCTTGTATAAGAAATATTCAAATAAAGTGTTAACTGAAAATAGGGTTAAGAGGAGTGATTTTGAGGATTACGGGATCCCATACCTTTTTAACCATTTGGGGTGGGAAAGTGTGTTAGATATGGGCGGTAATGTTATTTATCAGTCTGATGTAGTCGAGTGGATGTCTACCCTACAGAGGGAGACTGGTCGTTCAGCGAACGACTTTAGGTTGATAGGCACCGTCCATGGTAGGGACGTGGCGATGGATGCACAAATCCTTCGCTAATTGTTTAATTTAGATACTGGGGTAGGCTACGAAGGGTCTAACCAGCAGGGGTACGAGTATAGGAATGAGGCCCAATTGGCCTTCAATGAGTGGACAGAGCAGGTTAATAGAGTTTTTATACCATCCATTTTGGAGTCTGAGTCCTCCACTTCCTATAGCCGAAAGGCTTTATCTCCGAGGTGTAAGGTGATTCACAAGATTCTTGTGAATAACATCTTACCTCGCGATAGTGACCTGACCAAAGTCAGGCATAGGGATATCACAGTCCTTCATGTCCTTCTTAAGGGTAGGCCCAGACTGTCCTTTGCATGGACAATTATGAATGACTTATGGACCATGTACGACACGAGAGAGAGGATGATCATCCCTCATGCTTGCATGATCTCCAAGTTCCTTGAGAGGACGGGCTCACTTTCGCCTGATTCCCTGCTATTCGGCGACGTTCATTACGGCCGCCATGTTCCCTGCCTTGATTTTTAGGGAAGTTGACGAAGGGTTCGAGATATTCGACAAAGAGACAAATGAGTCGTATATCGAGGACTATACTGAGGATGAGAGGAGAGAGAGAGAGAGAGAGAGAGAGAGAGAGAGAGAGAGAGAGAGAGAGAGAGGAGAAGGCCGCCAATGAGGCGGGAGTTCGGCATTCTGAGTCGAACCTAGGTGCGTCTACCTCGCTCAGTCGAGGTAATGACAGCTTTGATTTTCACCGCATGATGAGGCAGATAAAGGATATAGCTGTGGGTCAGGGTGAGTTCCGAGAGGATGTGACCCAGAGGCTAGATGAGATGAATGGGCGTATGACCCATATTTATGATAGGGTCGATCACTTAGCGATTCGGGTAGATAAGTTGCAGGATGGGCAGAGAGCCCTGGCATACCAAAATGCCTACTACCAGCACCATGACTGGGCATATGGGGAGGGAGTCCGACATCACGAGGACTCCACAGCCGGTATGCCATATCAGTCTTTTGAGGATTACACGATGCCCGACTACCAGGCCTATAACCCTGCCGTAGATACTTATCAGCGTTATCCGGCGCATGGCAGGCAGGACCTCCCAGACCCGATGCCTCCTCACTTGGTTCCGCCGACTGCACAGTTCACCCATGGCCAAAACCCGTATACCGAATTCTTCAACAGCATCTTCGGTCTTCCTCCGCCGCCTCCTCCATTTGAATGATCGAGTACTATCCTTCCTTATTCTTTTCTTTTCAGCCTTTTACTTATTTTATTTTAGTTTGTTATGCATTTAATTTCTTTATCGTAATTTCTCATTTATTTTTAGTTCTAAGTCGAGTCCTATTTAGAGTTTATAATCTTATATAGTCTGTCATGTCTTCCCTATTTGAGTCTCGTTTGCCGATCAGGCCGTGGAACATGATGATACTTAGAAAATACATGTGCGAGTGAATTCGCTAGTGGTGACAGGATATTTTATAATTAAGAAAAGAGTTGTAGTAATAATTAAAACTTTTTCCATGTAAAATGAATTCAAGTACGTTAAAAATTATTTGGGCTTAAATATAAGTAATGTGTCAAAAGATTTTGGAAACTCATGCAATAAGGGGGAGAACTTAATCATGTTTTAAGCCTCAAAAGTAAGATAATTGTAGCTTAGATGGTTCGAGAAACTAAGTTCGTCGAGGTACCACTCATGCCTAATCCCCTAAAACCATTTGGTTTGGGTGCGGTTGACCGAAATCTCGTTACATAGACCATCTAGCTAATGTAGTACAAAGAATATAGATAAAAGTGTGGTGTTAAAAAAAAGGAAAAGAAAATTTGTTGTAAACATGCAAAGAGGAAAAAGATGGTCGGAAGACCCACATGTTTTAAGTATCGTAACCTTGAGCTAAAAGGGTATTTTCAAAAGTGAGATACATTATATAAATTCTAAGAGAAGTATATTTTAACTGAAAACATTTTCAATTTTCATATTAAGAATTTTAATGCATTAGTATGAAGGCTAGCTTGACATAAAATTCCTAGACTCACTGCCAATACATGCTCGTTACTTAGTTAGTTCTGATTCTAAAATCTTGTTCGGGGACGACCTAGAGTTAAGTTGGGATATTTGATAAGTCTATAATTTATATGGTTTCTGAGTCATATTATGATCATTTTAGGCACCGATACTTCCTAAAATCCATATTATTACTCCAAGTTTGTATTTCAGGGCCAAGATGTTAAAAAGAAGCAATCCGAGAGATTACCAAGCAAACTGGGCTCAGGGGGGCGCAGGCCTGCGCCACCCTGCACTCCACATAGCGCCTAAACTGTCCAGATACGTTGCAGCACACGCCAGCTAAACCCTAGCCGTATCCTCGCGCAGGGGGGGTGTAGGCATGCGCCTGACCTGTGCTAGTGCGGCGTAAAAATGCGTTTTTTAACCCTGGAAACCCTAATCTCGATCTCCCTATAAATACAAGGCAAGGGGCAGCTTTGGAGAGAGTCCCGATGTGTGTGAAAGTGTGCTGAAGCCTTGCCGGAGTGGATCTACGATACGAGAACGAAGACGGTGGTTCGCAAGCTACCCAATGGCTCAGATCTGTGATTGTGACGAGCATACGATGAGCGGCTAATCCCATTAGCCGTTTGCGGAGGATCTATAGCTAAGTTTACTCTTCTTTAATTTCTATGTTTTGATGTATTCGTATTAAGCGAGATCTATTATGTGTATGCAAATGATAAACATTTGGCTATGATTATGATTATGTGTTGCGATTAGTAAAAGCATGATAGTTTATCGTGGTGTTATTATTCGTGCCGAGTCCATTAGTTTAGGGATTAAGACAAGTATTAATGGTGCATACCCTATGCAGAGAGTTATTGGTTAAAACACGTTTGATTAATTTAGTCGTGCAATTGATTATGTCTATGTGATCGTTGCATGAAATTATAGTGAGTAATATTTATGCCGTGGTGACTCCGTGAATGGTTATTCGTATCTTGATTGTTTATATTCTTCGTTAATTACTTCGCTCTTAATTTTAGTTACAAAGCAATAGCAAATCGTTACTCTAAACAAATCATTCAAATCCACAAATTCGCAATTTAAATGCTTTCAATAAACTTATAAGGCTAATAACACAATCCTAATTACCACCACACTCCCTGTGGATTCGACCCTTACTTCTCTAGATAAATAGTGGATTTAAGGACTAATTTTGCGGGTCACAACGACGGCCCGTCAAGAGGTCCACAATCCGAGGATTTGTGGGACTTATTAAATCAAATCAAGATCAATATCCCGTTGGTCAAGGCTATTCAGCAAATACCCTCTGATGCCAAATTTCTGAAACATCTTTACACGCAAAAAAGAAATTTCAAGGTCTGGCTTCACAAGCAGATCAACTTACTGAGCAAGTGAGTGCAGTGATCTCTAATTCCTTGCCACCAAAACTGAAAGACCCTAGATCGCCTTTAATTCCAGTGACAATTGGCAATGTGCAAATCAAAAGGGCATTACTCGACCTTGGAGCCAGTGTAAACATTTTATCTTGGAATTTTTTTGACAAACATCACCTGGGCCACTTACAAACCACATATATTATTTTACAACTATCAGATCGGTCAACGAAATATCCAAGGGGTATCATATCGGATGTTATAGTAAAAGTACAAGATTTTTACTATCCGGTCGACTTTTTAGTTTTAGATACTGAGAGTTCCTTTGGGGAGAACTAACTGACCATTATCTTAGGTAGACCGTTCTTAGCCACTGTAAATGATCAAATCAATTGTAGAATGAGGGCTGTAAATATTGCCTTCGGGAATCGCAAGCTACGATTAAACGTGTTCAATGCTTCCACCGCTGCTTCAATCGATTCTGAATGTTCCATGATAGATGCGGTGGATGAACTTGTACAGCAGCATGGTTCACTAATCAATGCCAAGGATACAACCGAATTATTCCTTGCTGAACACGACACTGCCATAATGAACTCTGAAAAATGCAATGAATGTGAGGCAGTCATGGAATCCACATTGAAACCTAAAAAACCACAATGGACCCATAAGACTGAAAATCTGCCAATTATTTTGCTTCAATCTGCAAGGCCTTCAATAGAACAACCACATGTACTAGAATTAAAAACCTTGCCCGTACATTTAAAGTATGCCTTCTTAGGTCAGTATGACACTCTACCAGTCATTATTTCATCAAATCTGATCGAGGCACAAGAAAAATCCCTACTACAAGTACTAGTAAAGTATAAAGAGGTAGTAGGTTGGACAATAGCAGATTTGAAAGGATCAATTATACTTTGTGTATGCATCGAATCATTGTTGATCCCAGAGCTAAACACATGCACAAAGGAGGCTGAATCACGCACAGATGAATTACACCACTACGGAAAAGGAATTGCTAGCCGTATTATTTGCCTTTGATAAATTCAATTCATATATTTGGAGGGAAAAAATAATTGTGTACTTAACTGATCACATTAGGGACTCCTTCCGTGATGAACAATTATTACCAATTTTCAAAATACCATGGTTTCCATTAGACACAGGTTAAATGGGCCACCAATAATATGCTAGTCTCTGAACTAATCAGGTTAAGAAGATCCCAAACATAATTAGGCTAGTACAGGAGCAGTAGGTCTGGCGGAAGACGTAAAATTTAGAGCTTCCTAGGAGGCAACCCAAAGAACTTTGTGGGAGTGTTTCTGGAAACCCTCACGAGACAACACTCATCCACTCGGGATACCGACGGGTTTAACGGCTTGTTGCACGTGCTAAGTGCAATCGTGATTCCCTACGAAGAGGCGGATTAGTTTTAATTATTTATTTGTTTAGTTTAATTGCTTTAGTGTCACCAACTAAGTTGGGGAGGATTTCCAATCCAATTTTAGTTGTTTCTAGACTTAAGTTTATTTATATTTATGTAAGTGTGCTAGTTTAATGAATGTTAATTTTTACTTTAGTTTAATCTATCCTAAATAAGCAGAGAATCCTATTAGGAATGTGATTGTGTTCATTGTCTGCTCATTATAAGTGTGTTTGTGTGACGAGGACGTCACAATGGTCTAAGTTGGGGAGGGTAGGTTCTATGAAATGTTTAATATGATCTAACGAGCCTCCACAAAAAAAAATTATTAGACTGAAATTTAACCACCTGGGCTGAGAGCTACGACATATCATAAACATCAGATCTGGGAATATTGGAAAGGAGGTTCGACATCACGAGGATTTTCAGGCTGGTATCTTCTTAAATAATATATTTGGCCCCTTCCTCCTTGCTAGTAATCAGGTACCATCGTTCCTTGCTCTTCATATTTATCATATTTAGATTTGCTTGTTTGGGTTAGAATTTAATTTTTGTTATTTTATTTCAGTAATTGTGTGTGTTTTATTTTCATTTGTCGAAACCTTTTGAATGTGAGTGCTTATTGTCAATGCAGTCTTTTAAATTTCCCTAATGGTTCTTGTTTGCCGATCAGGCCGTGGAAAATGATGATACATAGAAAAAATGAACCTTGAATTAGTTAGTGTTACTAAGAAATTCTAGAATTATGTTAAGAGTCGTGATAATAATTAATATTTTAGTGTAAGTTGAGTTCAAGTAAGTTAAGATATATTTGTGCTTAAATAAAAGTAACGTGTCAAAATATTTTGAAAAACTCATGCAATAAAGGGGAGAGCTTAATCATGTTTTTAGTCTCAAAAGATTCGAGGGTAGCCTAGTTGGTTCGGGAAATTAAGTCCTTAGGGGTACCATTCATGCCTAATCCTTTAAAGCCGTCTAGTTTTGAAGCGATAGACCCAAATCCCGCTACATGGACCAACTAGAAAAGCTATGGTAAAAACTCGAGTTAAAAAATAAAATAGGTATAAGCATGAAAATTAAAAGTAATATCTTATCGTATACATGCATAGAGGGAAAAGATGGTCAAAAGACCCACATGTTTTAAGCTTGTAACCTTGAGCTAAAAGAGTAATTTCTAAAAGTGAGATACATTATAATTACTTAGAGAGAATGTGTTTCAACTGAAAATGTTCTTTAGCTTATATTCAAAATTTTAATGCATTATTGCGAAGGCTGACTTACCCTAGATTTATTCGAACACACTGCTATTACAGTCGGTACATAGTTAGTTCTGATTCTAAAGCTTCTTCGAGGACGACCAAGAGTTAAGTTGGGGAGATTTGATGAGTCTATAATTTATATGGTTTTAGAGTCATTTTATGTTCATTTTAAGCACCCATACTTCGTAAAATCCATTCTTTAACATCATATTTGTGTTTTAAGGTCCGAAAGTCATTTCAAAGCACCACGAAAATATTCAGCGCGAACCGAGTAGGTCGGGGAGTAGGGCTACGCCCCACTGCGCCCCAAAATTTCTAGATCAGTTCCAGCGAAACCTGGCGTACCATGGGCGCAGGGCTGCGCTCATGCGGTGTAAAAACCCTAGAAAACATCCAGCGTACCCCTGCGTAGGTTGGCCGTACCCCTGGCGCAGGGGGGGGGGGGGCGCAGGCCTGCACTGGGTCAGCGCAAAAACGCGTCTTTCAGCCTTGGAAACCCTAAATTCGACTCCTATATTAATAGAGGTCGATGGCAGCCTTTGAGAAGAGTCCCACGTGTGTGAAAGTGTGCTGAAGACCTGCCAGAGTGGATCTATAATACGAGAATGAAGACGATGATTCGCAAGGTACGCAATGACTCAGATCTACATTGTTGAAGAGCATACGATGAGCGGCTAATCCCATTAGTCGTTTGCGGAGGATCTACGACTAAGTTTACTCTACTTTAATTTCTCATGCTTTGATGTACTTGTATTGAACGAGATCTATTATGTGTATGCAAATGATAAGCATTCGGCTATGATTATGATTGTATGTTTTGATTGGTAAAAGCAAGAAAGTATATCGCGGTACTATTACTTGTACCGGTCACATGTCGCCCCCAGTGACCATCATTCGTTCGACCACAGCTCACACCCCCCACACACACACACAACACGACACCCTGCTGAAAAACCCGCCTTCGTGGCGGCTCAACAAACTTCCAGATCTGCGCATCCCACAGTGGAGCCAGAAATGATGGAAGGAAGTCCATATGTTGCCACTCAAATGCCATCAACATCGGGCCATCCCGAGATCTCTCTCGAGATAGAAGCTCTACGTCATGCTGGAGTTATTACCCGGTCTGACCTGGATGCCCATAAGGAGGCTGCCGAATAGCGACATACCGCCCTTTTATCAATCATCAAGAGTAAGGGTATTGCCTCAGAGGATCTGCCACCACCAGGTACCCGATCAGTCGAAGCACAAATTTCGGAGTTATCTGACAAAATGGATGCGCTTACATGTCTAATCCTTCAAGTGCAAGAGCAAATAAATTCCAGAATGGACGGACTTGAATCGGTAGTTATTGAGCTCCAATGCCGTCCTCAGGCTGTCTCCCATAAGAAAAAACATGACGATCAGGACGACCCTGATCGCCATGAGGTGGAGAAGCGTCAAAGAGTTCAGTCTAAGGACCAGACGCTTATTGTAGGGGGAGCAAAATCAGAAGGAGCAGAAGGATCAACTCAAGGATTTGGGGAAAAAGGTTCTGAGGGTCAAGAAATGCTTGAAGATAATCCTCTGGTTGAAGGCCCAGCTCCCTTAGATCCTCTCTCAGCTATGGTGGAATATGAGCCAATATTTGAAAAAGTTGAGGTCATTTTATAAACGTCTGATACAGACTCTGATAATGACCAAGACTATCATCCAATTACTCCCAATCCTGATCCTGAATCACCATAAAAATCATCATCCTCGTTTGAGTTTTTGAATTCCCCAACCCACGTGCCTCAAGAAGAAATTATATCCGCTATCCAAACCACATCCACTACTCCAACAGAACGCCCTCCAATCCAAACTACCCCAACAGTCCAAGAAATCCGACAAATCCAAACTACCCCAACTGTCCAATCAACCCTTCCAGCTCAATCAACCCCACCTGCCAATACTGCCGAGTCATCAGGACCCCGAACAGTAGACTGTTTTGATACCAGAGATGTTACTCCAAGGTACGATGTAACCGATATAGAATGGGTCCAGTGGTATTCGAAGGGTCAAGTGAAATCTCTGGCTGGAGAGATCAAAGAAGAGATGTAGCAGGATCGGAAGACTCGAGTTTTGAAACTTCTTGTTGCTCCTCCCGCTGAATTAGAAGAGCCTCCAGTCCAAGGGTTAAAAGATTTTTTGAGAAAATTCCCGGCAGAGCGGTTTCAAAACCCCTTTTTGGAAGAAAGATTTAAAATGGTCTTTAGAAAGAGACCGGGGTCTTACAGCAGACGTCTTCTCATGATCATGACTGATGCATCTCGAGCTGAACAAGAAAAATATAATCAGATGACGTTGAGGGAAAAGAAAGATAAAAATAAATATTGGTCTGAATCAAAGATTGTAATGATCAATAACATTCATATGTATATAAGAGCCCGAGTATTCACTCCAGCCTTTGAAGTGCTCAGAGAGGACGAATCTGTTCAGAAACTACATGAAATTGACCTAGATTTTGCAAACATAGATGACATTGAGTTTCTACTCAACAAATTGAAAATAAGATCAAGAAACGTGTAATTCATGTCACTGCTGTCGCCGCGCTGGTCAGAAGCATGAATCGTCGTTCCATTGTTATGTTCTTAAGAGACTTTCAAATGGCAATTGAGAGTGCGTTGGTTAAAGTAGGTCTAGGAGCTCCAGAGCAAGATATCTTCCTACTAGACCACTACCCAGCGTTTAAAGTTTTAATGGTGGGGGGGGGGGGGGGGGGCAGCCGGGAATCATATTTTTGGACCAGAAGGGAAGAAAAAGTTTATGCGCTTTGAGGATTTGCCTTCCTACTCCGACGGAACAATTAGATTAGTCAGAGCTGAACTCACCAAAAGAATTCAAGAAAACGATTCTCAGACAATCCCTGAACTCAAACGCAATCCGAAGGAGATTCAAGACATTCTCAGTGGCATATAACTGCTGAACGAGAGGCTACATTTAAGGCAAGTGACCAGACGGTTCGACGTCGTCCTTGGCCTCAGTGAAACAATGGATCACGCCCAAGTTCACCCACAATGATCGAAAAGGGGGAGATTGTTAAAAGTTTAATTTCGATCTTTTGACTTTCTTTGGTAATAATTATTATTATTAGTTTTCTTCCTTGTTTTTTAGATCTAGACTTATTTTAGTTGTATCTTTATTTTACAAGTTGAGGGGGCAATTATGTAATAGTTTAATAGTTGCTTTTAATTCCATGTAAAAGCGGAAACCCCACCTAGGGTTTCCCAACATTCAGACATCACAGATATTGAATTCACAGCCGCCACATCTTTTGCAATTATTCTCTCTGTCATTGTTATCATCATTTTTTCAAATCATTGAGTGTTCATTCTGTTTTGCTTAGAATATTTGTGTGATTATTTACGAGTGCTGATATATACTGGGAATACGTTTACAACAGTTCAGGAAGGAGCTAGCCCCAACTTACAGCTTTCTCTTTGCCTTAGTGGTAATGAGTCTAAGCTGTAAGGTTGGTTCCTTTGATCGACTTAGCTGAGATGAAATTCAAGTGGCTCTGCAGTTTGTTGATGGGACTACTCTGAATATGGCCAAATGGATTTTAGGCAATCCAAGGGCCTTGTGGAACAAGACCAACATTCCCCATCTGTAAGGTCTCCCTGATTTTTGAGTCTCGTCTTCAAACATGTTTGTAGTAACTCCCTATACAACTCTCAGCCATTTCTCAAGTCAATGATGTTTCCTGTCATTGGAAACAAAGTCTTTCATGCCTTTATTACTGCTGAAGAGCCTCCTCTCACAACACTTATGAGGAGGCTACTTGGTTTGGTGGAAGCACCTTTTGCACAGGAGGTGGATCCAACTCCTGCTCCCACTGGAAAATCCAAATCACTGACAAAAAGGGCATAGTGTACCCTGAAGTCAAGTGAAGTTGGGTCTCTCACCAAGAAGGCCTGAAAAACAAAGTCTGATCCCTCAGTCTCTATGCCTGAGGGGGAACAGACTGCTCATCTAGGTTCATCATTTGAAGCAAAGGCCTTTGTGGCCAGTGGCACTATGCCACCTGAAACCAGGGAATAGGTCTCACCCCCTATTTCCAGCCCAGTCTCCTCCCCAATCCAAACAAAAGACTCTACCACTTCTCCCACCACATATTCAAAGCTAAGGAAGAAATCCTTAGCTAGGAAAAATACAATCAGCCTACCTACCAAACACTGCCCCTCTGGCCCCTCTCAACAGGAGCCAGTTGAAAAGGAGGCCACCCTTAGTGCATCATCTCCTCCTATCTTGGAAGGTGATGCACACACTATGGAGCCTGCCTCACTCCAAACTGAGTCTACCCAAAATCCGCCTGAGCCCTCTGGTTTCTCCCAACAGGAACCAGTTATACATATGGAGACTACCACATAAACTGTTCCTCCCTCTCAACAGGGTGAGGACATTGAAAGACAGAAGTTCTCTCCATTCCTTATTGTGTCCACACTGACCCCACTCATATTTATCCTACATCATCTGAGTCTACATAAGGTGCCACAGCAGTTGGTTCTAGCCCTCCAACTGATCAGCCCTCCACTTCTGCTCCTCATGATACAACTGGTCCATCCACATCACCTATTGAAGGACTAACTTTCCGGCCTGATGAACCACAGGGAACATACCAACCCTCTAGTGAACGCCTTCCCTACCTACAAATCACATCTTCAGTTTTCATCACTGATGATGTTGAAATGCTCACAACCTCACCCCATGAAGAGTTTCCTATAGACCAAAGCAATACCGAGGGTCCTACTCGTGTCTTTGATGAAAGAATCACAATCCGAGTGGTTCTTGAAATGCTAACCACTCCAATCACCTCACCTCATGATGCAGGTTTGGCCACTACTGAAGGTATCATTGATCCCTCTAAGTTAGGTCACTTATCCTTTGCACAGGCTATGGAACTTCTTTCCACTGTGACCCTACTATCTACAGGTGAACCTACCTCTCCACCATCCTCATCTTCATCTTCATATACTCAATCCAAACAATCCACTAACACCCCACCATCTCTAAAAGATTTGTTCTTTAAGGAACAACTTCATGTGCTGTCCAGCAAGTAGGGCTGTTCATCGGTTCGGTTTATGGGTTATTCGGTTTCTTCCGTTTGGTTTTTTAGGTTTGAAAACTTTTGAAGGTGAAACCGAAAACCGAACCAAACCGATTTCAGATTGGACACAACCAAACCGAAAACCGAATTTAAAATCGGTTTGGTTCGGTTTGAAAACCAAGTGAACCGAATTTAAAATCATTACAAGGACACAGATCTGAAACAAAATCATCATACAAGTTCATTATATAGAATTTTTAAACACATCATAGTTAAATTAATAGAGCAAATTTGAAACAAAAACTCAAAAACAGCAACAAGTTAAAGGCTTAAACACTTAAATCAAAACCCACCCTCGTCGTCGGAGAAGAAGAGGATACAGTGAAGAAGAAGATAACCTCGTCGTCGGAGAAGAAGTGCAAATCTGAAACAAAAACTCACTCTCGTCAGACGGCGGTTGCCGGTCGGCGGGCGAGAGGAGAGGAGAGCGGTTGGTGACGGCGGCGTGAGGAGAGGATACCGGTAGGCGGCGAAGGGGGGCGGCGAAGGCGGCCGGCGGTGCTAGGGTTTTGAGAGGCTGATATCGTGAGGCACTGAGAGAGTGAAAGGGAGACGTCACGTTCACTGTGATTCTAGGATGTGTAACTTGTGGATGTGGAAATGCAAATGTGGAGTCGTGGACTGGAAAAGGAATCTTATTATTTATTTATTTACTTGTATATTTGTTAATTGTATAATATGTAAAGTCTGCACACTACGGATCTATCTTGACGCGACACCTGCCAACGAGTGCGGAATCCTCGTTAGCAGCTTGACGGATATATCACGCACACCTAAACACGAAGACTACCACGGTGATAGACGTACAACTTAGAATGCCCCGGCACAATGATTCTCTCCTCACGAAACTCTCTGATTGCAATCAAGTTCGAGATCGCCATCTGCTAATCGTCTGACCAATTCTACAAAAGTCTAATAATTAATCAAATTAACCCTTAATTATACTGACAGATTCGACTTTGTCTAGGAGAAATTCGAATCTGGCCCAAGGATTATTCGAATTTTTCCTCAATGACAAATTCGAATTTAGCCTAAATTCGAATCTCACCTTTCAAACTTATGTTTGAACTTATGTTTTATCTTAAGTTTGAATTCATCTTTGAACTTTATGTTTGAACTTCTTGTAATACATTACACCAAGTTCAAACATACAAACAATCAATATCAAACTCACATAATCGAACATATATCAAACACTAGTTAATATTCAATATCAAGTAAGTTGACTTACACAAAATGCAATCTAAACTTAGACTGCTATTGTCATACAGGATGTACTAACAGACTCCCCCTTGACGATAGCTTCTAACTTTTTACATTTTGTCTAATTACTTAAACCATATAGACTACTTCCTGCATATAAACCTATATCTATAAATATTTTAACTATCTTCTGGAACTTCCTAGCTTCAGATCTCCATCCTTCGTGAAAGAAGATAGGTTGATCGTGTAGCTTCTTTAGGTCATCCTTTGATAGATTTATTAAATGTAATGGATCATACACTCGCAAAATAACTTTGTCTTGATTATCTTCCATCACGGCTTCAGCAGTTTCATTATCTCATACCACCACTTCATGTTACTTAGAACATCTTGTGGCATCGTCTTCATAGGCACTTTCTTCAAACACTTTACAGGCTTGTACACCATTCTGGCCCATGGCCTACCTGTATGTGGATCAATCCTTGTCTCATCTTCCACTCTCTTTCCCATCCTTGGCTTGAGTCTTTCAAATTTTCCGGATTGGTCCTCCTTTTTGATAATCTTGGCTATAACCTCAGTATAAGGATCCTCACTGATATTGATTAACTCTTTCCACGCCAACTCCTTACTTCTACCTTCGGCAATGTATTAAATACTCTGAGCGTCCGCCTAAGGTATTGAAGTCCATCTCTCCTTTTTAGAACGAATAGCTGCAGTTCTCTGTCGAAGAACCAGCTTATAATTTCACCTGAAAGATTCTCGGAGCCCGGTACTCTCATTCTTCTTTTCATCTTAGGCTCTGCCCTCTTTTCTTCCTTTCGGAACCATAGATTCAATAGTTCAGCCCTAGATGGCTCTCTCTCAGCTTCCTCTAGCTCAGAATCTTCTATTGAGGCCAGCTTGATCTCATCGATATCAATCACATTGTGATTGTCTTGCACATATAGCTCAGTGATAGGCTGTGAGTTTACGATCACCACATCGACATAGTCGTCTTCGTCTTCTATCACCTCATCATCTGATTTCCAATCAGCTATGTCCTCTGATGAACTCTCCTTAACTCTTCAATATCATCTTCAAAATAAAATTCTATCTCTTCTTCTTCAATATCCATTAGAGCGTCAATCATCTCGCTCTCAATGGCCTTTGAGGAACTAGCCTCACCTCCTTCAACTCCTGACTGACAAGGCTCCCCCTAAACTTCAGCATGCTGAGTAGAAGAAAAATCTACTGGCTCACTATCTTTTTGTGCATCAGGATCATTGCCATCGTCATCTTCTCTTCTCATCTCCTAAGCATCTCTGCAGCTGGTCTCCCCCTGAACCTTAAGATTTTTCATTAGCTGCTCAAGGAGGGACCTCATGATTCTGAGCTCAGCAGCCTGATCAGCGACAAATGTCTTCAATTCAATACTTTTTTATCAATCTTTGCATTATGCTCTTGAAGCTCGCTGACTGCTTTTGTGAGTTGGAAGATTTGGACTGTCTGTAAGTCCACTTTCCTTCGGAGCTCTGAAAAACGTTGGTTATCTGTGAAGGTGGATGAAGTGGATGGAATTGATGTGATTGGTGACGGGGTGATTGAAGGTTGAACAGATGGTTGGGCGGATGGTTGAGCGGATGGGTAAGCGGATGGATTCTCAGGCTCTGAAACAGAAGCAGACAAAGCTCCCTGCATAAACATGTGCCTTTTGGCCCTTTGCCTAGGTACTAAAGGAGCAGTATCGTCAGCCTCAAATTCAGAATCGTCTTCATCTGAATCTCTAGATGCTCTCTTTTCTGTATCCCTTTCACTTACAACAACCCTATATCAATATCTGCCTATCCGAACAGACGGATTAACAGGAGGATTAACTGATTCAACAGCTACTGCTTCTACCTCTATCTCTTCAGCTTCTTCTGATGACGACTCAGAGGTGGTCACTGCTTGACCCTCTACCTCTGGCTGATATTCATCAATTTTGCGCATAAGGACATCAAAACTAGCTGGAGGCTCTAAGATTGTATCAACTAGCTCAACTGTAATCTCTTCTTGGGCCTGAGTCCCCTGTGCCCAGATCTCCTCCAGAGTTTCCATTCGAGGATCTGTAAGGTCTACCACTACGAGATCTATCTAGACGCGAGACCGTCAACGAGTGCGGAATCCTCGTTAACGGGTTGACGGTAACAACTCTCACTCGGAACACGGAGACTATCAAGGAGATGTACGAACTAACAAGAACGCACCTACAAGAAGATTCTCTCTGAAACAACACTAACACTGATGATAAACTCGAAATCGCTTTCTGCTTAATCTCTCTCGAATTCTGCAAAAAGTCTCCTAATCTTTCGAGTCTATCCCTAATTATAGAGGCTAATTCAAGTCTGCCATGGGCCAAACTTGAATCAGGCCCAAGGCCCATTCGAGTTTGTCCCATCTGACACTCTCGAATCTGCCTACTAGAACACATTCGAATCTAACTAGGAACTCATTCGAATCTATCATAGATTCGAATGCCAATCCTTATAGAATTCGAATTTACTCTATCACTTATTTAACTAAGAATTGAAACTTATGCTTTTAACTTATGTTTAAATTTATCTTTGATCTTTATGTTTGAACTTCTTGTAATACGTTACATCAAGTTCAAACATACAATCAGTAACTATCAATCAAATATAAACATATAAACATATATATCCAACACTCGTTAAAACTCAATACTTTGAATATTACTTAAACCAAAATGTTACATCAGTTAGACTGCTATCGTCACACAGGGTGTACCAACAGACTCCCCCTTGACGATAGCTTCTAACTATTTACATCTTGATTAAGTACTAGACCTATATATACTACTGCCTGCGTATATACCCGCATCTATACAAACTCTGACAACTTTTTGGAACTTTCTGGCTTCAAATCTCCATTCTTAATGAAAGAAGATATGTTGACCATGAAGCTTCTTCAGATCGTCCTTTGACAGATTCATCAGATGCAGTGGATCATACACTCTCAAAATAACTTTGTCGTCTTGATCCTCCATGATAGCTTCAACAGTTTCATTATCAAGGTACCACCACTTCGTGTTGCTCAAAATATCTTGAGGCAACTTCTTCATTGGCACCCTTCTTAAGCATTTGACAGGCTTGTAAACCATTTTCGCCCATGGTCGTTCTGTATGAGGATCTATTCTTGAAGTATCGTCGACTCTTTTTCCAGAGCTTGGTTTGAGTCTTTCAAACCTTCCCGATCTCCCCTCTCGCCTGATTATCTTAGCTATCACTTCAGCGTAGGGGTCATTTCCGATATTGATTAACTCTTTCCAGGCCAGCTCCTTCACCTCTACCTTCGGCAATGTGTTGAACACTTTAAGCTTGCGCCTCAGGTATTGGAGACCATCTCTTCTCTTTAGAATAAAAAGCTGCAGTTCCCTGTCGAAGAACCAGCTAATAATGCCTCCCGAGAAGTTTCCTGGTCCCGGAATCCTCATCGTCTTCTTTATTTTTGGCTCAGTCTTCTTCTCTTCCTTGCGGAACCAAAGATTTAGCAATTCAGCTCTGCTCGGCTCTCTTTCAGTGTAACAACCTAATTTTTGATCTAGTCGTAAACTCAGTAATATTTTGAACCGATAATGCAATAATGTTGAATTATTCGAATTATAATTTAATTAATAATGAAATATTAATTAAATTATATAAATATTTAATTTATGAATTAATTAATTATTTATTAAAGAAAACTAAATAAAAAGAGATATAATATACAAAAATGAAAGTGAGTTAGCTAGCAAACATAACTAGACGACGTATATAAACGAGAATCAAACTCAAAGATCAGATTCGACTCTCTCTCTCTAGCTCTCTCTCTAAACTCTCTCTCTAGTTTCTCTCTCTAACTTCTCTCTAGAAATTCTTCTAAACCGACCGTCCGATCGTCAAGATAAATATACCGTTAGGAAGATCTCGGCAAATACTACACGGATATATATCAATTTCTGCGTGAATTCAGACGAATTGAGGTAAGTTTATATATATATATTTCCGTTTTATATATATGATATTCTCGAATCTACCAAGTTTTTATGAAATTTAAAGCCTTTTTATCAGATTTAACTAGAATAAGTGTAAGATAATCGAACATAGGCTTAACATTGATCATCTTTGTGATTTATGCCTTAGAAATTCAAGTTTAGAGTTGTAAATATGATCAGATTCGAGAACAATATGATCAAATTCGAGAAATACATAGAACAGATTCGAATGGGTGGATTTTCGAAACTAGGCCATTAGATTCGAATGGCTATGTTTCGAATCTGTGTTCCTAGACTCGAATTATAAGCATGGTTCGAATCTAAACACATAGATTCGAAGACCATCATAGAATCGAACTCACACACACCTTCGAGTCTATGTACATAGAATCGAGACACACACACCCACACAATTCAAGTTTAAATGATTAGATTCGAATGGTATAAATCAATAGATTCGAACTCTATACATGAATTGGAGTAGTTCGAATCTAAGAAAACAGATTCGAAACATGTGTGTGATGGAAGGGTTCGAATCTAAATTCGAATCTAAATTCGAATCTATTCCTTTTAAATCAAAATTTGAGTCCAAGATGATATATGAACGAACAAGTTATCAGAATCAGATAAAATAAAGAATTTAAGACCAAAAGATGATGACATTAATAAAGATGATGAAAATGACAAGATATTATCATGCATGATTTTGAACAGGTTCAGTATATTACCTGAACATTTAGACAAAGATTTTAAAAGATTTAAAGCGGGTCAGAGACGTGATTTGACAGAGAACAGATTGACAAAATCCTGAGATAACTCAGGTGGCAGATTCTTATATCTGTTTGACCAAGACCCAAACTGTGAGTTATAGATATTCAGATTGAACATGCATAGATCCGATTGAGATATATTGTTGTTGATAGATTTATTGACATTCATTTATCAGCTGGATTGAGACCTGTGCACACCATGGATGGGTGTTGCCCAGTGGATCATGATAGCTATTTGATTATCTTTTCATATTGCATTTAATATTGCTTCAGACTTTGCTTTATGATTCATTGCTATCATGACTGCTATAGACATATGCTTACATCATTGATCAGACATTTGATAGATTGATTCAGCTTGACTAGCCCTTATGGTCTATTGTTCTAGACCCGGCTATTTCGCCAGTTCTTATGAACTTGGTAATGACCTCCGATGTTCTGCCATATTGACTTACTGGTAGCTAGCCCAGTATGTGGCTGATCCCCACGATTTAAGCGTGAGTGTGGCTTGAACATCATCCGATTCTATGATTCTATATCTCAATCATGAGGGCTGTAGCGGCAGCCAAGACATATCACGCTTAGATTTATGACTCCGCTTGACACGCATGTTAATATTGAAAATCTATAAACTCACTAAGCTTTGCTTACAGATGTTGCATTATAATTTTACAGGTAAAGGCAAAGGAAAGTCACCTGCTGGACCTAGTTCTTAGGTCTACAAAGAATCAAGTCGAAGTTTTCATTGACCCCTACTCAACAAAATATTTCGGTACTGATTGGCAGATGAAACTGTGGTGGTATGGGTAGATTGAATTGATTATCTGATGACATGAACTAGATTAGAAAGTACCCTTTATAAGTTAATTTAAAAACTTAATCTGTATTAAACTTAAATCTTAATAGCTTGTACTGTAATTTAATTTTCCGCATTATAATTACTCTATCTTAGTTATGGTTGATATCGTATTGCATGATGTGGGACCTAGACTGGTGAGAACTGCCCCGTAAGGGGTGGTCTTCACAGGATGGTATCAGAGCACTAGTTTGAGTGAATCAAGTATTACGTAAGTATACTTGGTCTCAAACTGAAGCAATACATATGTATCAATCATTTAGGTGGTTTGAACTGAGATAGGATGTACAGACTCATAGGATGGGAAAAGGGTACATAGATCTAAGTCTATAAACTGATAGTTGAATGATTTTAATTTTTCAGTAGAAGATGTCAGGATCAGGATCAGGTGACATACCAAGCAACATGACCCAACAACAAATGTTTGAAATGATGCAACAATTTCTAGCCCAACACTCAGAACAACAAAACAAAATGATGCAAGAACAGTTTCGTGCCAGAGATGAGGCCGAAGCTAAAAGACGTGAAGAAAAGAAAAATAAGAGAAAAGAAAAGCTAGTTCAGACCAATGAATCTGATTCTGATAACTCTACCCCTGAAACCCAAATCGAACAGCCTAAAGGCTGTAAGTTTAAGGATTTCAAAGCCAGCGGTGCCCTGAACTTCGAGGGTACAGTTGATCCGATTCAGGCGATGGATTGGATCAGTCATACGGAAGAAATATTTAGAATCTCTGACTGTTTAGATTCTAAGAAAGTAAGCTACGCATCTGCGTTGTTTGTTGGAGCTGCTCGTGCATGGTGGAAGACACAGCGAAGCATATACGGGGAGGAAGTCATTCAGACGTTAGAATGGGAGCAGTTTCTTGATATGTTCAATGCGAAATACTGCCCGGTCGACCAGCAAGATAAAATGGAAGTACAACTGATGCAGCTGACTCAGGGAACGAAGACAGTTGATGAATATGAACACGAGTTTTCACGTCTATGTGGTTACTCTTCATACCAGGTTGCTACTGAAGAAAGGAAAATGAATAGGTTCCGAGTAGGACTCAATCCTAGATACAGACATCCGATGAGCGCGATTAAATACAAGAGTTATCTAGAAATGGTAGAAGCAGCTAGACAGATTGAACGAGGGTACTTAGAGTACGGCGATCAGCTCTACGCTCCATCTACTAATCCGATGAACCCGTCTCCTCCAAAGAAACAGCGATTTGGCAGATTCTTTAGGCCAAATAAGTCTCCGTCACAGTCTCAGCAATCCTATCAGCATAGTTCACAACCGAAAGCGCAAGCTTACTCACTGACAAACGAGCCACGATTCTGTAGGCGATGCAGAAAGTCACACATGGGGTTGTGCAATCCAGAAGATGTCACTTGCTTCTCATGCAACATGATAGGTCATAGCAGCGAGGAATGTCCACAGCAGGGACGTGGATGTGCAAAGTGCGGGAAACGAGGGCATTTCATGTATCAGTGTAGAAGCGGGCCGCGATATCAGTCTCAATCATCTGCGGGAGGTTCTTCGGGAAAAAGTTCTGCTGCAACGCCAACTGCCCGGACACGAGCTTTCCAAATCACTGCCGAGGAAGCCAAAGAAACGCCTGATGTAGTTACGGGTATGTTTTTACTTAATTCGATTCCGGCACGTATACTATTTGATTCTGGCGCAAGTCGTTCTTTTATATCGACTTCTTTTGCATCAAGACTACATAAAGCTCCATCAAAGCTTCCTGTTGTACTTGACATTGAGACAGCCAGTAACAGTTATGTTATGGCTGATTCTGTTTACCGTAATTGTACTCTGCTTGTTGATAATATCGTGTTCAACCTGGACCTTATCCCGATTCCCTTGAAAGAGTTTGACGTTATTATCGGCATGGATTGGCTAACGAAAAATGAAGCTACTATTGTCTGCAACCGCCGAATCATCCGAATCAAGACTACAGACGGCCGAGTGATAGAGATTAAAGGCGAAAAGCGAAAAGGTGATCACTGCTTCATTTCCATTGAAAAAGCACATAAGTATCTATCTAAAGGTCACGAATCTTATTTGTGCTATGCCTTATCCGAAACCAACCCTGAAAAGAAATCTCTGTCTGATATCCCGATAGTCTGCGAGTTCCCGGACGTCTTTCCTGACGACATTTCTGGAGTGCCACCGGAACGTCAAGTCGAGTTTAGTATTGACTTGGTTCCTGGTGCGGCTCCTATTGCGAAGGCTCCATACAGACTTGCACCTGCAGAAATGCAGGAAATGTCAAAGCAACTGCAAGAGCTGTTGGAGAAGGGGTTTATCCGACCGAGTTCTTCTCCATGGGGTGCACCAGTTCTGTTTGTTAAAAAGAAAGACGGAACTTTCCGTATGTGCATCGACTACCGCGAGTTGAATAAGGTTACAATAAAGAATAAGTATCCTCTGCCCAGAATCGATGATCTGTTTGATCAGCTGCAAGGAGCCAGCTATTTCTCGAAAATAGATCTCCGATCTGGGTATCATCAGTTAAAAGTCAGAGAAGAAGATGTTCCAAAGACAGCTTTCCGTACAAGATACGGCCATTACGAATTTCTCGTGATGCCGTTCGGCTTGACAAATGCACCAGCGGCATTCATGGACCTCATGAATCGTGTGTGCAGACCAATGTTGGATAAATCAGTTATCGTGTTCATAGACGATATTCTGATTTACTCCAAAACGGAGGCTGATCATTCTATTCATCTGCGGCAATTGCTAGAGTTATTAAGAAAAGAAAGACTCTATGCAAAATTTTCTAAGTGCGAATTTTGGCTCAGACAGGGATAATCTCTATTATATAAGTCTTGAGCTGTTTCCTTAACTATTCTATGATCCATTTCAGAATTTGAATTTCTATCTTGATTCTTATAGATCCAGTTCCTTGGCCATGTTGTTTCTGGCGAAGGAATTTCTGTTGATCCTTCGAAAGTCGAGGCCGTTCAGAAATGGCAAACGCCTCGCAATGCCTCTGAAATAAGAAGTTTCCTCGGATTGGCTGGTTACTACCGGCGATTCATAAAGGACTTCTCGAAGATTGCTGTACCTCTAACGACGCTAACACGAAAGAATACTCCTTTCGTTTGGTCTGATAAACAGCAAGAGGCATTTGACATTCTGAAGCAAAAGCTTATTCAAGCGCCGATTCTATCCTTGCCAGAAGGTAATGACGATTTCGTTGTTTACAGCGACGCTTCTGGTACTGGCTTAGGATGTGTTCTTATGCAAAGGGGAAAAGTAATTGCCTACGCTTCAAGGCAATTGAAAGACTACGAGAAAAGTGCACCAACTCATGATCTTGAGTTGGCTGCCGTTACCTTTGCTTTGAAAATATGGCGTCACTATCTATATGGGACTCGGTGTCAGCTCTACACCGATCATAAGAGTCTCAAATATCTTTTCACTCAAAAAGATCTGAACATGAAACAGCGTCGATCCTTGGAGCTTATCAAGGATTATGACTGCGAGATCTTATATCATCCCGGCAAAGCAAATGTTGTCGCGGATGCGTTGAGTAGAAAAGTATATCCAGAAAAGTGCTGTTATGCCCTAACTCCAGTTATATTCTCTTCTGATCTTATTGAAAATATTCGAGTTGCTCAAACTGAAGCGCTGAAAGAAGAGAACATAGATTCTGAAAATCTAAAAGGGCAACTACGATTTCTAACTCTGAACCATTTGAGACTTCACTGTCTCAAGGGAAACCGAATCTGGGTTCCTAAATATGGTTCTATTCGTAGCACTCTTCTGTCCGAAGCTCATCAGTCCAAGTTATCTATTCATCCTGGCAGCTCAAAGATGTACTTTGATCTGAAAGCTGACTACTGGTGGCCAGGAATGAAGAAAGATATCGGTAAGTGTGTTGAAAACTGCAGAGTCTGTCAGATGGTTAAGGCAGAACATCAGAAACCCTTCGGGGATATGCAACCACTACCAGTTCCCGAGTGGAAGTGGGAGCATATAACAATGGACTTCATTACAAAGCTGCCAAAGACCAAAAGACAGCACGACTCCATCTGGGTAGTCGTTGATCGTCTAACTAAATCAGCACATTTCATTCCAATGAAAGAAACTTATTCCCTCGATAGATTGGCACAGTTGTACATCACAGAAATTATCTCTCGTCACGGTGTGCCAAAGTCTATTGTATCTGATCGTGATAGTCGCTTCACATCCAGATTCTGGCAGGCATTACAAGAAGGGATGGGTACTCGGATATCCATGAGTACTGCTTATCATCCAAATGCAGATGGCCAGAGTGAGCGTACTATTCTAACTCTCGAAGATATGCTTCGTGCCTGCATTCTTGATTTAGGTGGTAACTGGGATGACCATTTGCCGTTGGTCGAATTTTCCTATAATAACAGTTATCATTCTACGATCAAGATGGCCCCTTTTGAAGCTTTATATGGAAGAAAGTGCAGAACTCCTACCTGTTGGCGCGAAACAGGCGAATCACCAATAGCAGGTCCTGCCCTTCTACAGTTGACTCACGAAAAGATTCAACTCGTTAGAAGAAATATTCTTGAAGCTCAAAGCAGGCAGAAGTCATATTATGACAATCGACATAGATCTATTAGCTTTGCGGTTAACGATTGGGTGATGTTAAAAGTATCCCCAATGAAGAATGTGGTGCGGTTCATTAAAAGAAACAAGCTAGCTCCAAGATTTATTGGTCCGTTCAAGATTGTGGAAAAGATTGGAAATCAATCTTATCGTCTTGATCTACCAGCGGACTTAGCTGGAATACACCCTGTATTCCATGTTAGTCATTTGAGAAAAAGCCTAGCTGACGAAAGAGAAGTACAGATACCACACGTTAACCTACAGATAGATGAGAAGCTTAGAGTGGTTGAAGAGCCAGAACGTATTCTGGATTCGAAGACCAAAAAGCTTCGGAATAAAGAAATACAGATGGTGCTTGTCCAGTGGAAACACCACAAAGGTTCGCATCAGTCTTGGGAATCGAGAGATGTAATGAAAGCAACTTATCCCAGTCTGTTCGAACGTAGCTAACTTCGGGGACGAAGTTTGTGCGTGGTGGAGCCCATTCTGTAACAACCTAATTTTTGATCTAGTCGTAAACTCAGTAATATTTTGAACCGATAATGCAATAATGTTGAATTATTTGAATTATAATTTAATTAATAATGAAATATTAATTAAATTATATAAATATTTAATTTATGAATTAATTAATTATTTATTAAAGAAAACTAAATAAAAAGAGATATAATATACAAAAATGAAAGTGAGTTAGCTAGCAAACATAACTAGACGACGTATATAAACGAGAATCAAACTCAAAGATCAGATTCGACTCTCTCTCTCTAGCTCTCTCTCTCTAAACTCTCTCTCTAGTTTCTCTCTCTAACTTCTCTCTAGAAATTCTTCTAAACCGACCGTCCGATCGTCAAGATAAATATACCGTTAGGAAGATCTCGGCAAATACTACACGGATATATATCAATTTCTGCGTGAATTCAGACGAATTGAGGTAAGTTTATATATATATATTTCCGTTTTATATATATATATGATATTCTCGAATCTACCAAGTTTTTATGAAATTTAAAGCCTTTTTATCAGATTTAACTAGAATAAGTGTAAGATAATCGAACATAGGCTTAACATTGATCATCTTTGTGATTTATGCCTTAGAAATTCAAGTTTAGAGTTGTAAATATGATCAGATTCGAGAACAATATGATCAAATTCGAGAAATACATAGAACAGATTCGAATGGGTGGATTTTCGAAAATAGGCCATTAGATTCGAATGGCTATGTTTCGAATCTGTGTTCCTAGACTCGAATTATAAGCATGGTTCGAATCTAAACACATAGATTCGAAGACCATCATAGAATCGAACTCACACACACCTTCGAGTCTATGTACATAGAATCGAGACACACACACCCACACAATTCAAGTTTAAATGATTAGATTCGAATGGTATAAATCAATAGATTCGAACTCTATACATGAATTGGAGTAGTTCGAATCTAAGAAAACAGATTCGAAATATGTGTGTGATGGAAGGGTTCGAATCTAAATTCGAATCTAAATTCGAATCTATTCCTTTTAAATCAAAATTTGAGTCCAAGATGATATATGAACGAACAAGTTATCAGAATCAGATAAAATAAAGAATTTAAGACCAAAAGATGATGACATTAATAAAGATGATGAAAATGACAAGATATTATCATGCATGATTTTGAACAGGTTCAGTATATTACCTGAACATTTAGACAAAGATTTTAAAAGATTTAAAGCGGGTCAGAGACGTGATTTGACAGAGAACAGATTGACAAAATCCTGAGATAACTCAGGTGGCAGATTCTTATATCTGTTTGACCAAGACCCAAACTGTGAGTTATAGATATTCAGATTGAACATGCATAGATCCGATTGAGATATATTGTTGTTGATAGATTTATTGACATTCATTTATCAGCTGGATTGAGACCTGTGCACACCATGGATGGGTGTTGCCCAGTGGATCATGATAGCTATTTGACTATCTTTTCATATTGCATTTAATATTGCTTCAGACTTTGCTTTATGATTCATTGCTATCATGACTGCTATAGACATATGCTTACATCATTGATCAGACATTTGATAGATTGATTCAGCTTGACTAGCCCTTATGGTCTATTGTTCTAGACCCGGCTATTTCGCCAGTTCTTATGAACTTGGTAATGACCTCCGATGTTCTGCCATATTGACTTACTGGTAGCTAGCCCAGTATGTGGCTGATCCCCACGATTTAAGCGTGAGTGTGGCTTGAACATCATCCGATTCTATGATTCTATATCTCAATCATGAGGGCTGTAGCGGCAGCCAAGACATATCACGCTTAGATTTATGACTCCGCTTGACACGCATGTTAATATTGAAAATCTATAAACTCACTAAGCTTTGCTTACAGATGTTGCATTATAATTTTACAGGTAAAGGCAAAGGAAAGTCACCTGCTGGACCTAGTTCTTAGGTCTACAAAGAATCAAGTCGAAGTTTTCATTGACCCCTACTCAACAAAATATTTCGGTACTGATTGGCAGATGAAACTGTGGTGGTATGGGTAGATTGAATTGATTATCTGATGACATGAACTAGATTAGAAAGTACCCTTTATAAGTTAATTTAAAAACTTAATCTGTATTAAACTTAAATCTTAATAGCTTGTACTGTAATTTAATTTTCCGCATTATAATTACTCTATCTTAGTTATGGTTGATATCATATTGCATGATGTGGGACCTAGACTGGTGAGAACTGCCCCGTAAGGGGTGGTCTTCACATTCAGCCTCTTCCATTTCTGAATCATCTACCGAAGCCACTTTGATGTCATCAATATCTATTACATGTTGATCAGTATGCTCATATAATTCTGTGACAGGCTGGGATTTAATGATTACTTCATTTACATTATCGTCTTCATCTATCACAACCTCATCATCAGACTTCCAGTCAGCAATATCATCTGGAACGAACTCTCCTTCTTCTAGATCTTCTATATAATCTTAAAAATCGAATTCAAGGTCTAGAGGAGGTTCATCGATGTCCATCAATGCTTCTATTATCTCACGCACTTCACTTTCTGAGACCTTAGACGAACTAGCCTCTCCTGCTTCAGCTCCTGATTGACTCGGCTCCCCCTGAGTCTGAGCATCCTGAGCAGCAGAAAAATCTACTGGCTCATTCTGTCTTTGCGTGCTGGGATCATTGCCGTTGTCATCTTTATCATTATCATCATCATCCCTTCGCACTTCTACTTGATCACGGCACGATGTCTCCCCCTGAGCCTTTATATTTTTCATTAATTGCTCAATCAGGGAGCGCATCAATCTTATCTCGGCTGCTTGATCAGCTACAAACGTTTTCAGCTCCAAGTTCTCTTCCTGTACCTTGTCCACAATCTTTTTCAGCTCGGCATTCTCATTATCCAGATTTGTATTATGCTTCTGAATTTCACTGATAGCCGTTGTTAGGCCAAAGATTTGAATCTCCTGGAAGTCAACTCTATCTTTTAGCTGCAAAAACCTTTGATTGTCTGCGTAGGTGGATGAGGTGGATGGAATGGACTGTATTGGAGTTGGAATGATCGGTGATGGGAAGTATGGTTCAGCATGTGGTGGTGATGGTGGAATGGTAGATTGGGTAGGCGGAGGTTGAACTGTTTCAGGCTGTGCAACTGAAGCTGAGGTAGCTCCTTGCATAAAACGATGGCGTTTTGCCAGTTGCCTATGCACCAGAGGTACTACTTCTTCTTCTTCGAAATCAGAGTCGTCCGACTCCCTTGTTGCTCGTCGCCTTGAAGTTTCGTCGTTCACCACTAACCTTGATCCATAAGTTCCCATTTGAACAAGCGGTTCTGCAGATACGGACTCTGGAGCTTCAACCTCTATCTCCTCCATATCTTCTGACTCAGTTGCTGACGATGACAAGTCATTACCTGTTTGCTCCACTTCATATTCATCAATTTCCCTCAGGACATCATCTTCTCCCTCTGGAGGCTCTAGCAATTCTCCAACTAACGCTGCAGATATTTCTTCATTGGCATTAGGACCAGCTTCCCAAATCTCATGCAGTGTTTGACACAACTGATCAGATTCAACTGGTACATTTCATGGCCCTGCCTCTTGTGCCTCTTGATGTTGACTGCTAGAAGGCCTACTTGCCTGAGTTTGACTCGCAGATGGTCTCTAACGTCTCCTCTGTTGCTGTGCACGCGGTTGTTGTTGTTGTGGTTGTTGCGGCTGTCGAGGCTGAACTTCTACTTCACCTGCCCAGTTGGCATTATCTGGTGCCACAAAGTTCCTGTCTATAACTGCCCCAAACAATGGTCGCTCGACGGGGAATGCTAGCCTTCCTCTGTGTGCAGAGCAGTCAGCGAAAATCCTTTTATCAATGACCGCTACACTCTGAATCTCATTTAACTGCGGCAAATTAGGCAAAAAGTGCCGGATGAGCATCATTATAAAACGAGGATATAGAAGAAATCATTGCTGCTCTGGAGCCGTTATTTGATGAACGAACTCCGAGAAGAACATCTCCGAAAAGCTGAAGTTCTGATTATAAACCAATGCAATTATCCCAGATTGGATCTTTGATACGATATAATCAAATCCTGCTTTCTTGGCCGCGAAGCACACCATGAATACGTGCGCCAAAAATCTCCACTGCCCAATAAGCCCACTCTTCATGTAAGATGTCTTCGTAACATCTAAACTATATCCCATCCTCAGAAACGCAGCCTGCCTAATATTTAACGGAAAATCTACAGGCCCAGACTCTTCTTCCTGAGTTCCCAGCTGCAGAACCTGACGCAGCATATCAGCAGAAAACACCAGTGGCTGTCCTGCTATCCTTGTTCTTAGCACAGTTGGGGTGACGGTGCAATCAACTTGCAGATGTTCGTAAAACTGCCGTACATATGGAATCACGATTTGGATGTTATGGGACAATGCAAACGCAATCCTAGACTCCACTAGGAAATCCATCATCTGACGGAAGCCCTGCGCCGCAGGGATATGATGGTCGGGGGGAATGACCATATTATGCTTAGGCACGAATACTCGATCAGCCATGTCTGCGCAATAGATAAAATATGAGAATTATTGAAAATGGATAAACTTGTTTAAATTCAAATTTGTTTTATTTTGAACTTGATTAAGTACAAAATCCAACACATATGAATTCCTACAAGTTTAATTAAATTTAAATTGAATAATTCGAATAAATTGTCAAATTCGAACACACAGATTCGAAGCAACCCTTTTTCGAGTTTGATGTCACACTCGAATCTAATGACCTTATCGAGTTTACTGACAAACTCGAGACTAGTCAGGAACAGATTCGAACTCGTCGGCCCACATCATCACCAAACTCTATGATTTGAACCATTTTGAACTTAGAAAATCATATTCATTAGTCCTACTAGGTTCTAATCACAGATATTTGCCTTTAATTTGACTCTTTACCGGTCCAAACTTGGTAATTTTGAAAAACACAATTTCGACCAATAAACCTTCAAAAATTGTTGATTTTGGCTTAAATGGTGTATAAAACTACTTGAATCTTGTACAACCCAGTTGTTTATACCTAGATGTATCAGTAGAATCGAACACACTAGCAAGAAACTCGACAAATAGTGGTTTTTAGTGAAAACGATAAACTCGAGCAAATAGATTCGAGGTCGCTGGATAGATTCGAAGGAACAGATTCAAAAACAGATAGAGTAATGACGATTACTGTTAACCTATTTATAACACCTACCTTCGAGTCTATGGCCAATTTCTAATCTACTGACAGATTCGAGACCACCCAATTTCGAGTTTAACATAAACTCGAATTACTCCAAACACTTAGAAAATTTCGAAAATTTTGAAATAAATTCAACTTTTTCAACCTTTTCAATCTTATTGTGTAACAGAATAAACTATGCCAAATCGTTTACCCTAAGCACAAGATATTCACGCAGTGTTTATTTTATTCAACTATGAATGCACCCTTAGTTATTTTTGACCTTTTTCCTAAGAAGAATAAAAATAAAAATAAAAAAATAAAAATAAAAATAAAATAAAATAAAAATAAAATAAAATAAAAATAAGTAAGAATAAAATTTTAAAATTTTGACAAAAAATTCAACTTAGTCTTAAACTATACTTATTAAAATTTATAACCTATGCTAAACGCTTAACAAAATATTTTTGACGAGTATAGTCAAGGAAAGGTTCAATCAGATAGCGGTGCCTGATACTCACTTTCAGTCTTTAAACTTTCACACTTAGGAATTTTTTTTTTTTATTCCTTTGATTGTTTGGTGTGACGTACTCATTTAGCCGATTGTCGGTATTTACCCCTTTAAACATTCTACATTTCGGAATATCCATAGGCATTTTTATTTATCATGAAATTATCTTACGTGGCTCAGACATAGACATACTTTTATGATCAAGGCATACAGACAAAGATTCTAACTTGTTGGTATTTGCAAACTTTCTTTAAAAGACAAACATCGGACACAGGTCTGTATTTTCATACAACAAAGTGTCTTAGTTTGACTTAAGGTTTATTTTTAAAGCTAGCAAAACAGCGGTGACAGGTCTGTACCGACGTACAACAAAGCGACTTATCTTGCTAACCCGAATCAAAACAGAGGCAACAGGTCTGTACTTACGTACAACAGAGGTTACATGTTTTTGACTCTCAATTCCTTATGATTTTTCTATTCTTTCCATTTTAAGAAGTATTTGATGTTGCTATACATCCCCAGATAGTTTGCATACCTTATTTAGACTCAAAATTTGTATGTCTTGTACATAAAAATTAAGACCGATTGGTCATACATCTAAGTTAGGGACACGTTTGACTTTTTCTTGAATATTTTATTAGCCTTGAGACTCCCTATATGTATTATGCCTACCAACACATCAAACTAAAATAAAGTATAACACTTAGAATTTTAGGTGCATTATGTGTGAAAGCCTAAACACTTAGAGTTTGTAACGACTGTGCTAATTTTCGTCACTTTGAACCTATGTATCTAAGACGTAACTCTTTTTCGGATATTCTCTTTTTTTGAATTTTTATGGTTTTCTCTCTTTTTTCTTTTGTTTTTCATAAGAAATAGCAATAAAAGAAGATAACTTACTAACTTACTAAAAATAGTAACTATCCTAATTTAGCAGACTTACTAGAAAAAGAAAGAATTACTACAGCTATAAAAGGAAATAAACTTCTACTAAGGTCAAATTACTCTGGGTTGCGCATTCCATTTAGTTGAATTAAATATTCAAACCGTGACTTATCAAAAGCTTTGGTAAATAAATCAGCATTATTATTATCCGTTGCCACTTTTACCAATTTGATTAAGTTCTTTTCAGCACAATCACGAATAAAATGATGCCTTATGTCTATGTGCTTTGTTTTACTGTGTTTAACTGGATTGTTAGTTATAGCAATTGTAGATTGATTGTCTATCCTAATAGGAGTTTGAGTGTAAGCCAAACCGTAATCCCGCAATTGTTGTTGTATCCACAGAACCTGTGAGCAGCAACATACTCGGCCTCGCACGTTGACACGGCTACCGACGTCTGTTTCTTGCATTGCCAGGATACCAGTCTCCCTCCTAGGAATTGACAACCTCCAGTTGTTGATTTGCGCGTCAAGCTGCATCCTCCGTAGTCAGAATCCGTGAACGCCTCCAACTCTAGATCTCCCTCCACGTGATACCAAAGTCCCAGCTTCGGTTTCGACTTGAGGTATCGTAGAATCTTCTTCACAGCTTTCAGGTGCATCTCCTTCGGATTAGCTTGAAACCTAGCACAAATACACACAGCAAACATGATGTCAGGTCTTGAAGCAGTTAAATACATAAGTGATCCAATAATGGCCCGATATAACGTCGTATCCACATCGGCATCACTTTCAGTACCCGGTCCGAGATTGTGATTCACTTGAATCGGTGTGCTGAAATGGGCAGTCAGTTTCGTTCCTTCCATCCCGAAGCGTTCCAATATGTCATAGACATACTTCGTCTGATGGATAAACATCCCTTCCTTCTACTGGTCAACTTGTAACCCCAAAAAGAAATTTAACTCTCCCATTGCACTCATCTCGAATTTCGACTTAATCACCTTCTCGAAATCTTTGCACATTTGTTCGTCTGATGATCCAAAAATGATATCATCTACGTACACTTGTATCAAGATGAAGTGTTCTCCCTTTCTCTTAACAAACAGCGTACTATCTATCCTACCCCTTTCAAACCCGTTCTCTAGCAGATGGTTGGATAGAGTCTCGTACCACGCCCTTGGTGCTTGATGCAATCCATATAGAGCCTTATCTAAACGATATACTCTATCAGGATATTTTGGATCTGTAAATCCGGGCGGCTGTTCTACATACACCAGCTCCTTCACTTTCCCATATAGGAAAGCACTCTTCACATCTAGTTGATATACCTTAAAGCCTTCGAAGGAAGCAAAAGCCAGAAACAACCTAATGGCTTCCAGCCTAGGTACTGGTGCAAACACCTCATTGTAATCGATTCCCTCCTCTTGGTTGAAACCCTTTACAACTAGCCTAGCCTTGTTGCGAGTGACTATACCCCGATCGTCTCGTTTGCACTTAAAAACCCATTTGGTTCCTATGGCGATTTCCCCTCGAGGTAATGGAACTAACTCCCACACTTCTAGTTTCCTAAACTGAGAGAGTTCTTCCTGCATCGCTTCAACCCAGGAGTTATCCTTAAGTGCCATTTGCACATAAGTGTAGGTCCCGAGAGTTTCCCAAACTATATAGCTTTAAGCTGTAGAGGGGGGGGGGTGAATACAGCTATTTAAAACTACACACTATTTTCTCAATGTTTGTATGTATTATCAACAAATTGTTAATTACAAACAAGCTTGAATGCGGAAAGGTTCAAGCTGAGATGACAGATACAACAGTATGATCACTAGTCTAACACAAGCTCAAACTAGCTTACAATGAATACACTCACTAAGAAGCACTCATTGTGTTTACAAGACTCAGAGAGACATCTTATGTATAATCAGCTTAGACACAGAGAAACTGTAATACACAAGCAGGCTTGCATGCATGACAAACACACTTGCACATTCACTCTTGGTTTCAGCACTTAGCTTTTCTTGGCTTAATCTTTCTGACCTTAGAAGCTTCCTTTTATACCCTCTCAGAGGATCTAAGAGAAACTTCTTCATTGGACTGAATGAAAAAGGAAAAGTCTTGTTTGAAAAGACAACATAACTTTTCTGCACTTTTCTGAAAAGCAGACTTGTCTTCACATGTGCAGAACTTTTGTCTTTTCACTTTGTCTACTGTTGCATTGCCTTTAACCAAATAAGGAATGTCAACTTTGCGTCTTTCTTCCTTGTAAAGGCTTATTTTGATATAAGAAAAAAGTCTGTCACCCTTTTTCAAATAACCTTTTGTCTTCATGTAACAGAACAGCTTGGGCAGGCTGAGCAGTTCTGATTTCCACTTTGTCTTCGACTTTGTAAACTGATCTTGTAGTCAAAAACAATACATGAGGACTTGGAAACACATTCCATAAAGTGTTTAGCCTGTTCACAAAGTACAGGTTCTGTTTCACAAAGAACAGAACACTTGTAAGATGCCCAAGCTGCTCACCAGTGTAGAGCAGCGTCGACAGTTTATGTCCAGCCTGTTCAGCAGACAGAGCAGCTTGGACAAACTGTCTTAGTTGCAACACATGCAACATATAGAACAGCTTTGGACTGATATTGCAAATCACTTTTTAGGTATTATTAAGGCATAAACAGGCCTTAACTTTTACCCATCAAGTGCATCAACAGGTTTGAATAATAATCTCCCCCTCAGATGCAGAACAGGTTTGACTGAGGCCTTTTTGTGCCTAACAATCTCCCCCTATTTGCAATAACCAGTTTAAGCTGGCCTTATCAAAAGTCACTATATATTTTTACAGTACATTTGTTGAAACAGAATTACAACATCAACATAAAGTAAAAGATCAGTTTATATATATATACTGATTTTTGATTACATTAGAACAACACATGTTCTTACAAAAGTACAACTAATGTACTAATGTATATTACAACTAATGTAAAGGAAATTACAACATATGTGAAATAGAGTACAACTAATGTACATTGGACTGTTTTTGTTGGGAGCAGAAAATGGTAAGCCTGTCCAACTGATGGACAGCTTCCATTCTTCACCTGCCCAGATGGCAGATGAACTTCATCACACTGGAGGGGCACCTTCAAACAACTTTTCAAGTTGCTCTCTGGTATCCTCAAGCTCTTGAATTTCACTTCTTATAAACATGAACTTGGGATCCTCAAGTTCTCCTCTCTCAAAGAAGCCTCTGAGCTGATCCCAGATGGCTGCTCTCCACTTACTAGATTGCCTGAATGAAACTGCAAGTCTGAAGGCCACAAGTTGTCTCAGATCCACTTTGTATAGATCTGAAGCTCTTTGAAAACATTTCTTCTGAGTTAAGGGATCTATAAAAAATGCCCCCAGCTCAGGCTCTTCAATGATCTTGCTATCTTCAAACTCTATTCCACTTGGCAGGCTGTGATCAACTCCTTTCATTTCAATGGCATAATCGCCTTGTTCAATCAGTGTAAGGAGTATTTCCATTTCAGTGTCCTTCCTTGTCCTCCTGGCCTTAATTTTTGGATGTGTCACCAAGACACCTTCACTTGCTTCTTTGGAAATCAGGCCAAGGTTCTTTACTCTCTCCATCAGTTTCTTGACATATGCCCTGATTGTCTTAGCCGTTTCTGACTTTGACTCACTCAGGGCAACTGCCAATTCAATCCATTCTCTGTACCCCATCTGTGCTACATCAGTGTAGTCATATGTTTCCAATTCAGGGCCTGCTGCACCCATCCTTGTTATTTTCAACTTCCACTGACTGCCTTTTCTTGATATAGGGATAGCTTTGACAATTGCTTCCTTGGCAAGCCTTCTTTCAGCAACATCTTGAAATTTTTTCTTTGCCAGGTTGTCAAAATGGTACTGAACTCTTGCATGAGGCACTTTAGGCTTGGTCACTGAGACCAGAGTACCTTTTTCTTTCTCTGCTTCCTTCTCCCCTGCTGATCCCTTAGCAGCTTCCAATATTTTCTTTTGCACTTCCAGAGTAGACATTTTAATTTTCTTTGCTTCTTGAAGTGCAAATGATTTGGCAGCTTTGGCAGTTCTTCTTCTTTTCTAAGAACTTCCAGGGCTTGAAGCTGTTCTTCTCTAAACTCAAAGTACTTGTGCATAGGAAGACCCATTTCTTAGGACCTGGCTTTGTGAAATTGGATTTCTGCTTGTTTCTGTTGTATGGGATCCTCTTCTGCTATTTCTTTTCTTTTAGCTGCTGTAGTGGTAGCAGCTTGAGGACTTTCCTCCTCTTCTTCTTCTTCCTCTAGGATCAGATGCCTTCTTCTGCTGCTTGGCCTGCCCTCAGGAATAGATTCCTCCCCCTTATGCTGAGCAGGGATTGGAGATTCAACCTGAGTAGACTGAGCAGCATGAGAAGCACCCTCTACTGTACCTGTTGCAGAGATTCCTGCTGGATGACCAGTTTGTGCTGCAGGCACTGGTTTCTCCTTAGGAGTGGAAGTTTTCTCCCCCTTAGCCTTGATCTTAGAGGCAGACGACTTCTCCCCCTTTGAAGGAGATGGACCAGCACCTTCAACACCCGGTCTGCCTGAAGACACAAAGTCATCAGGCTTGCCAGCAGTTTTGGCAGCAGGCCTGGGGCCAACAAGGCTAGTCACTAAAAAAACCAAATTGTCCTTAACCTCTGCAAGCTGGGAAAGACAGGTTTGAAGAGAAGAGGATTGTGTATCAGCGAGGGAGGTCAGCTTAACAATGTTTTCCCTATCAGACGCTGTGAACAGCAAACTTTGAAGCTGTGCAAGATGTAATTCGAGAGAATCTTGCACATCAGCAAGGTTTGATGACATAGAATTAGATAGGGAGCCAATTAGGGTGGTCAAGCTGGCCAGAGTAGCAGGAAGGGTAGAATTGCAAGAGGTGAGGAGAGATGACAGCTGTTGGGAAATGGCTGTCATTGAGGACACAGAGTCCTGTTGTAGTGAAAGAATGGAGGAGAGGGAATTGGACACTGTTTGCAGCTGTGCAGTGAGTGCTATCAGCTGTGGGGAATTATCTGTTTGTGGAGTAGCAGGGAAGGAGTCTTTGAACGAATCAAAGAACCCCTTAAGCTGTTCAGACACAGAGTCTGAAATAAGAGAGGGTAGAGAGGTCATGGTAGTTTCCAAAGAACCAACTTTGTTGGTCAGCAAGGAAAGCTGATCCTTCAAAGGCAGGTCTTTGGGAGATGGAGGTGTATGGGTTGACTGTTTAGATTGGGTAGATGGAGAAGATGATGATGAGGCTGGTGTAGGGGGGATGTGATGGAGAGGGAAGAGAAACTTTTGAAAGAAGCTCCATAGCCTGGGAAAAAGTAATATGGCCCAGCTTTGAGGGGTCAAAGGGTCCTTCAGCAGCGGCTGTAGCTGCATCACCAGGAGAAGGGGTTGGTGTTGAGGGCCTTTCAGATGCTGCTTGTGCTGCAACATCCTCATGAAGACCAGTGGTGGTTCCCTCTGCAGTGCCTTGGTTTAAAAGAACCTCATCATTGGGAGATGGGATATGCATTTCAACATCAGAAGTGGTGAAACCTGCTGATGGAGTTTGCATGGAGGGAGCAGCCTCACCAGAGGGATGGTGTGATCCCTGAGGTTCATCAGCTTGGGTTGTTGGTCCCTCAGCAGCTGTTTGGGGTAGAACAGCTGTATCATGGGGAGCAGAAGATTGAGGCTGAGCTGCTGATTCGTCTATACCAGCAGCGTGGGCACCTCGTGCAGACTCAGGGTGTGAGGAGATTTGAGTTGGGGACAGTGTGGACGCAGTATGGAGTGGAGAGGACTCCTGTCTTTCAATATCCTCAGCCTGTTAGGAGGCTGGGATAGTTGTTATGGGTATCTCCGTTTGTACAACTGGTTCCTGTTGGGAGGAACCAGAGGGTCTAGGCTGACTCTGGGTAGACTCAGATTGGAGTGAAGCATGCTCAAATGTGGCTGAACCTTCTCCCAATATAGGAGAGGCAGCAGGGGTTGCTTCTTTTACAACTGAACCCTGTTGAGAGGGAACAGAGGAGGTGGTTGTTTTGGCTGTTTTCTTTTTGGAGATGGATTTTCTTTGGTAGAGGATGGATGAAGTGGGTGATTGGGGAGAGGTGATGAGGGGTTCAGACTGGACTGGTTTTGAGACTGGGTCAGAAACAGGTGGGTTGGCCTGTTCCATAGTCTCAGGTGCCACAAAGGCACCAGCCACAGAGGCTTCAGGGTGATGAGCCTGCTCCCCCTCAGCCACAGAGGCTAAGGGAACAGACTCAGACTGAGCTGTTTTGGCCTTCTTTTTCACAGGCCCAGCTTCAGCAGTTGCCAGAGTCCTTCTAACAAGCTTGGACCTGGCTTTGGATTTTCCTATGGGAGCAGCAGCTTCTGGATCCACCCTCACAGCAGAGGGTCCTTCCACCAATCCTAACAACCTCCTCATTGGTGTGGATAGAGGAGGTTCATTTGGTAGTACAGGAGTATAGAAAACTCTATTCCCTATTACAGGGAAGGCAGCAGTTTTAAGTAAAGGTTGAGAATTGTACCGGTGCTCACCACAATGATGCTTGAATATGAGGCTCAGAAACCTGGGATAGCGGACAGCAGCTGGTCTTGGCTCTTGTTGCACCAGGTTCCTCATGTTCAGAAATATCCACTGAGCCATATCAATGGTAGTCCCATCCACCAGCTGTAGGACTATTGGGACTTCATCACGACTTAGCTGGTCAAATGAACCAACTTTGCTGCTGAAGCTCATCATCACGGAGGCAAACAGAAAGCTATAGGTAGGGGACAACTCCTTCCTATACAGTGTTGCTCCAATTTTAGGTTCTGCTACACCACAGAAGCGTAGCAAATTTCCCATTTGCTCATTTTCAGGCTGGGGCATATCATATGACTCAGCAACAGGCAGATGAAGAACATCCCTCAGAAGATCAGCAGTTATCTCAATGGTCTGAGTCCCATTGAGAATAGTCCCTTTGATGACTTCGGTGTTGGGGTTGTAGGCACAGGTGTACCAGAACTCGTACACCATCTCCTGGTACAGGACACCAGGAGTTGCAGTCATAGCATAGTTTAACGGATGAACTTGCAGAAACTCCACCATTTGATCGTAACCTTTCCCCACATAGTTTTTGGGGATAGTAAGGTTTGCAACGTAGTTTGTGGGTTTAATGGTCAGCATTGTGGTGACTGATGAATGTTTGACAACATCATCACCAACGAACACTGGAAGAAAGGGATTAGGTCTGTGAGCCATTTGGGATGTTTTGAGGTTTGTAGAAGCAAAAGACACTTAGTCGATTTTTAGGGTTCTTGAGGATTTCTGGAAATGATGAGGAAGACGAAGATGAAACAGTAGTTAGGTATTTATAGGATTTGAATGTGAGTGTGTATGAGAGAGAAAGTTTTGGGCGGTTTGATTTGAAAAAGTCGTTAACGGAAAACGGAACGTTTGTCCATGTCAGACCGTTTGTCAGACCACTTGAGTCCTTTTTAATCACTAACACACATAACCCACATTATCCGCAGTAATTAAGTTAAATAAAACATTAATTAAGTAACTTAAGTTTGAAGAAAGGTAATTAAAATTTTTGGTCTAAGCTGTTGGTCAAACCTGTGATGAGCAAGGTCATCACAAGCTGTTCAAGCTTCAAGCTGTTCAATTTTCAAACTGTGCCTCCAGCCTGCTCTCTTTTGTAAGAGCAGGATGTGTTCAATAGTTGAACAGGTTACAAGTCAATGGCTTGTAAGACAGTGTGAATGAGTGAACAGGGTGAAGATTGGACCATCAGAGCAGGCTGGACTAGTAAACTATGATTGTTCAGCCTGATGTGTGCTCAAGCTGTTCAAGTTTTTCAGACAAATGGCTAAGTACAGAACATGTATAACCTGTTCTGCCTAAGCTGTTGTAAGAAACTTGAGCAGTGTGAAACACACAAAGTCTTAGACCTTTGAGAAACACTTAGTCACTCTTGTTTAACATGCCCAGCTTGCTGACAAGGTAATTAAACCTTGTTTCATCCAGAGGTTTGGTGAAAATGTCTGCAAGCTGTTCATTTGTGGAAATAAAACTTACCTCCACATTACCTTTCTGAATGTGATCCCTGATAAAGTGATGTCTGACTTCAATATGCTTTGTTCTAGAATGAAATACTGGATTGTTGGAAATGGCTATGGCACTTGTGTTATCACACAGAATAGGAATTTTCCTATACACAAGTCCATAATCTTCAAGCTGATGCTTCATCCACAGAATCTGCCCACAGCAGCTTCCAGCAGCAATGTACTCAGCTTCAGCAGTAGAAGTAGACACAGAGTTCTGCTTCTTGCTACACCAACTTATCAACTTACCACCAAGGAGTTGACATCCACCTGTTGTGCTTTTCCTGTCTAGCCTGCATCCTGCAAACTCAGAATCTGAATAACCTGTTAGTTTAAGGCTAGAGTCTTTGGGATACCAGACCCAAACCTGGTGTACCCTTTAGGTATCTGAAGATTCTTTTAACAGCAGCTAGATGAGATTCCTTTGGAAAAGCTTCGAACCTAGCACACACACAGGTGGCAAACATAATATCAGGTCTACTAGCAGTTAAGTATAGCAAGCTCCCAATCATGCCTCTGTAAGCTGTTACTGAAACAGCTTTGCCACTGGCATCAGCATCCAATTTTACATTGGTTGCCATTGGTGTTTTAATAGGAGAACTTTGATCAAATTTGAACTTTCTCAATAGATCTAAAGTATACTTTCTTTGATTTATAAAAATTCCAGTTGAGGTTTGTTTAACCTGTAGTCCAAAAAAGAAAGTAAGTTCTCCCATCATACTCATTTCATACTTTGATTTCATGAGTAATGAAAAATTCTTGCACAACTGCTCATTAGTAGAACCAAATATTATATCATCCACATAAATTTGAACAAGCATAATGTCAGATTTCACCTTCTTTATGAACATAGTAGTATCCACTTTACCTCTGGAATACCCATTGCTCATAAGGAACTCAGTAAGAGTGTCATACCAGGCTCTAGGGGCTTGTTTGAGACCATAGAGAGCTTTGTCCAACTTATAGACAAAACCTGGATGTTGTTCATTTTCAAAACCTGGAGGCTGCTTGACATAAACTTCTTCTAGCAGCTTCCCATTCAAAAATGCACTCTTCACATCCATTTGAAATACCTTGATGCTCTTATGAGCAGCGTAGGCTAGATACAAACGAATTGCTTCTAGCCTGGCCACAGGAGCAAATGTTTCATCATAATCAATTCCTTCCTCCTATCTGTAGCCCTGAGCAACCAGTCTTGCCTTATTTCTAATGACATGACCTTGCTCATCCATCTTATTCCTGAAAACCCATTTAGTGCCAATTATGGTTTTACCTTTAGGAGCAGGGACCAGCTTCCATACATTGTTTCTCTCAAACTGATTGAGCTCTTCTTGCATGGCAGTGATCCAATTGGCATCTTTTAGTGCTTCATCAACCTTCTTTGGCTCCATTAGTGAAACAAAGCTAGAGAACATACAGAAGTTCCCTAAGCTGTCCCATCGTGTTTGTATCCCTTTGTTGATGTCACCAATTATTTGATCATTTGGGTGATACCTGATCCACTTAGGATCGTTTTTCAATGATGATTCACCTGAGTTGTTAACATCTTCAGCAGGTCCTGTTGAACAGTTCTCAAGATTTTCAGACACACTATTGTCTTGAGCCTGTTTACTTGTTGAACATGTCTGACCAGTGTTGAACATATCAGCAGATGAACTAGGAAAATCAGCATTGATAGGTTCAGGACATGCAGTTGTAATTAAGTCAGTACATTTATTCACACAGGATGTGTTGACATAATCATCATCATGTCCATCATAATTAACAGGTTCCACACTGGGTGTAGTGGAAGCTTTTGAGTCCTCTTCATTGTTTGAATGCATCAGATCATCAAAGTTGAGTTCTCCTGAAACTGATTCAGGAACAGCTTTGGTGGAAGCATTCTTGGACTCTTCAAAGGTGACATTTATAGATTCATCTATCACCTTTCTTTTGTTGTTGTATACTCTGTAGGCTTTGGAGATAGCAGAGTAGCCAACAAACACACCTTCATCAGCTTAAGGTTCAAACTTTGTCAGTTGGTCTCTCTGATTCAGAATGAAGCAGGGACACCCAAACACATGGAAGTAACTGACATTTGGCTTCCTCCCTTTGAGCAGCTTATAAGGAGTCTTGTTCAACCTTTTCACCACTAAGGATCTGTTTTGGGTGAAGCAGGCAGTGTTGACAGCTTCAGCCCAGAATGATGAAGGTAAACCTGATGCACACAGCATGGTTCTAGCAGCTTCAATGAGAGTTCTGTTTCTCCTTTCAGCCACTCCATTTTGTTATGGAGTCCTTACAGCTGAAAAGTTTTGAGTGATTCCTTTCTCTTCGCAGAAGTCTTCAAGAGTACTGTTTCTGAATTCAGTACCATGATCACTTCTTAGCTGCTTCACTTGGGCAGAGTTCAGCATCTCCATCTTTTTCACAAATCCAATAATTTCTCTAGCAGCCTCTCCTTTGCTCTTCAGAAAGATCACCCATGTGTACCTGGAGAACTCATCAACCATTACTAGAGTGTATCTTCTTCCTCCTAGACTTGGGACATTTACAGGTCCAAACAAGTCCATGTGGATTAAGAAGAGTGGAGTATCAATAGAGAAATTATGTTTGGATTTAAAAGATGTTTTCCTCTGCTTGCCTTTTTCACAAGCTGTGCAGAGTTTATCTTTAACAAAGGTCATAGAAGGCAAACCTGTCACCAACTCTTTCTTACAGAGTTTATTGATGTTCTTGAAGTTCAGATGTGACAGCCTTTTGTGCCATAACCAGTTTAAGTCTGCATTTGTTCTTGTGAGAAAGCAGGTTTCAGTTGTGGGATCAGCAGATTGCATGTCCACAACATATACACCTTTCTTTCGTTGAGCACATAGCACAACTTTGCCTTGGGGATTCAATATGTAACCCAGGTGCTCATCAAAGTTAACCTTGTAGCCAGCATCACACAGTTGGCTTATGCTAAGAAGGTTATGTTTTAGCCCAACCACATAGGCTACTCTTTTGAACACTGCAGCACCAGCTTTAAGAGTTGCATATCCCTCAGTGGATCCCTGTACATTGTCACCAAATGTGACTTTTGGCCCTTTTTCAGGCCTGAGATCACTCAGCAATTCTTTACAACCTGTCATGTGCCCTGAGCAGCCACTGTCCAAGTACCAAACCTGGGAAGGTTGTTTTTCCTGCAGAGTGATAAGAGAAATATTAGTCATTTTTAGGGGAACTCATCACATAGGTGAGTTCTCCTACTTCATCAACATTTGTTGATGGACTTATAATATCCACACTAATATTCCCAATTTGAATGGTGTCAGCTTGGATACCATTTTTATTGACTGAGATGTTTCCAACACTGCTTGTAACAGCTGTGAGAGAACCATCAGAGTCAACAGGCCTCATGTCCTCAGATTCAGGACAGTCCTTGGCCAGATGTGTCTTCTTCCCACATTTATAACATTTTCTCTTTTTAGGATTTTTGGAAGAAGAACTTTCAGAAACACATTCTGAGTTATTTTTGTTGATTCTTTTAGCAGGTTTAGCAACTTTATTACTATTTGATGAATCAACAGCTTGAGTGGAGGGTTCAAAAGTCACAGCTTTGTTTGTCTCTTCTTTCCTCTTTTTAGGAGGACAAATGTCAAAGACAGGAAGCTTAATTGGCTTTTGAACTTCCACAGGTTTGGGGAACTTATTCCCATGTTTCTCAGGCTGAGCAATGGCTTTGCCTTTGCCCCTACTGAGATGTGATTTATGCTGCCTATCAACATAATCATTGTTTCTGGTTTTGAAAAACTTATTTTCATGTAAAACCAGTTTACCACTATGATTAGTAAACTTATTAGAAATCACAGCAGGTTTGCTTTCAACATGAGACTTACCCTTGTTGAAAGCAGGCTGCTTAACTTTTGAAAACTTGTTTTCAAAATGTTTAGCATCAAAAGGATTATTATGCCTTTTACCATCAGCTTTGGACCGAGAACCTGTTTTGTCAACAGGTTTAGTATCCACAGCTGTAGTTTGGACATGTTTTCCTTTCTTTTGTTTGTGTGAATCAGCAGAGCACTTAGCAGGCTTGATTGATGGAGAACATATTCCAACACCAGCTTTTGAGCTAGGTTCACACGAGCTGTCAGTATTTTGAGGCCTGACAAACCTGTTTGTTGAGATTAGTTTACCATTCACTTTTTGAACAAAAGTGTTTGGAAGCTCACCAAGAGTGGATAGATCTTCTTTCTGATTATTAATCTCAACAATGGAAGCTGCTGTATCAAGATCCCCTCCAAGATAGGCTTGAATTTGTGCAGGGATCTGTTGACTTATACAATGGCTGACTTTTTGTGCAGATTGGCACCAAGAGTCAACTATCTTTTGAAGCTTAGCATGCTTTATATCTGTTTCTCTCTTTTCTTCCAGTAAAATAGAGTTGATGTGTTTTAATTCATCAAGCTCAGTTTCCAACTTATGGAAACTGTCCAGTTTACTGGAGTTTGTTTTAAGATCAGTTTTAAGCTTGGAGATTTCAGATAATAAAGCATCATGCTTCTCAACAGCAGCTTTCAAATCAACTAGCATATATTCAAACATTTTAATCTTTTCTTCAGAACTGTAAGCCATAAAATTTTGTACCTTATACATCATTGTAGGATTCCAGTTCTCTAAGCTGCTGAAAGCTTCAGCTTCAGCCAGATCCTGTTTGAAACTGCTTGTTGATGGGACATCAGTGTTGGCCATCAGACATTGATTGTCTTCTTCATCAGATGATGAATCAGATTCCTCCCAGTCACAAGTCTCTGCCATGAGTCCCTTTTGGCGGTTGGAACTCACTGAGTTTTCCAACTTCCTCAGCTTAGCCATGGCCATAAGGTACTTAACCCTATAACCATCATCCTTGTTTGTCTTGTATGGTTTGGATGACTGACCAACAGCTTTTGACACACAGTCAGCAGCTATATGGCCAGTTTTGCCACATTTGAAGCACTCAGCCTTGGATTTATCAAATGCCTTCTTTTTGCCAGCACCTGAACTTCCTTGCAGCATGTTTCTTCCAAACCTTATCTTGTTGAACCTTTTGACAAGCATAGCTATCATTTGCTCATCATCATGTTCAGCAAGATCTGCACTATCTTCCTCATCTGACACCTCCTCCTTGTCATCATCCTGTTGATCAGGTTGAGTGAACACATCACTCACCTGACTCACAGGCTGTCTCACATTAGCCACAAAGGCTGCACCTCTTTTAGACATCTCCAAGGCATTTCTCTTCTGTTGCCTTGACTGTTCATCATTTAGTAAAGATCCATACAAGTTGACAAGATCCATACTTCTGATTGTACCTGAATTTCTTAAAATTGTTGAAAAGTAATTCCATTCTTCAGGGAGGATGTCCAAAAACTTGTTCACCAGAGTAAGACTGTCCTTAGTGATCCCAACAGCTTTGAGATCATTCACAAGAGCAGTAAACCTGGTGTAGGTTTCTGTGAGATTCTCCTTTGGTTTTGCAAAGAAGAGTTCATACTGTCTAACAAGATTGTTAATCCTGTTATCCAGTGTGATTATGGGTCCATCATAGACGGTACACAAAGTATCCCACATCTCCTTGGCAGTCTTCATCTTCTCAACCTGTTTGAACATATCATCAGGTAAGGAGATGACCAGATTGTTTCTGGCCTTTGCATCAAGAGCCACCAATCTTTTGTCTTCATCAGACCATTGAGCTTTTGCTTTTTCAAATGTTCTGATCTCAGGAGCTGCTCCTTCAACAGCAGGAGTTATTGTTGTAACAGAGGTTGGCACATAGGGACCCTCCATTACAATTTCTGGTAGTTGTACATCCAGATTCTCTAGGTAGAGCATCATTCTGCACTTCCAACCAGAGAAGTTCTGATGATTGAACTTTGGAGGTTTGCCCATTGAGCCATTGTCATAGTATGAGGAATTTGCAGCACTGTTGTCCATGAGAACTTGGGAGAATGAGAGATCTAGAATGACACGCACTCTAAACTGCTCTGATACCAGTTGTAGGTGCCGAGAGTTTCCCAAACTATATAGCTTTAAGCTGTAGAGGGGGGGGTGAATATAGCTATTTAAAACTACACACTATTTTCTCAATGCTTGTATGTATTATCAACAAATTGTTAATTACAAACAAACTTGAATGCGGAAAGGTTCAAGCTGAGATGACAGATACAACAGTATGATCACTAGTCTAACACAAGCTTAAACTAGCTTACAATGAATACACTCACTAAGAAGCACTCACTGTGTTTACAAGACTCAGAGAGACAGCTTATGTATAATCAGCTTAGACACAGAGAAACTGTATTACACAAGCAGGCTTGCATGCATGACAAACACACTTGCACATTCACTCTTGGTTTCAGCACTTAGCTTTTCTTGGCTTAATCTTTCTGACCTTAGAAGCTTTCTTTTATACCCTCTCAGAGGATCTAAGAGAAACTTCTTCATTGGACTGAATGAAAAAGGAAAAGTCTTGTTTGAAAAGACAACATAACTTTTCTGCACTTTTCTGAAAAGCAGACTTGTCTTCACATGTGCAGAACTTTTGTCTTTTCACTTTGTCTACTGTTGCATTGCCTTTAACCAAATAAGGAATGTCAACTTTGCGTCTTTCTTCCTTGTAAAGGCCTATTTTGATATAAGAAAAAGGTCTGTCACCCTTTTTCAAATAACCTTTTGTCTTCATGTAACAGAACAGCTTGGGCAGGCTGAGCAGTTCTGATTTCCACTTTGTCTTCGACTTTGTAAACTGATCTTGTAGTAAAAAACAATACATGAGGACTTGGAAACACATTCCATAAAGTGTTTAACCTGTTCACAAAGAACAGGTTCTGTTCACAAAGAACAGAACACTTGTAAGATGCCCAAGCTGCTCACCAGTGTAGAGCAACGTAGACAGTTTATGTCCAGCCTGTTCAGCAGACAGAGCAGCTTGGACAAACTGTCTTAGTTGCAACACATGCAACATATAGAACAGCTTTGGACTGATATTGCAAATCACTTTTTAGGTATTATTAAGGCATAAACAGGCCTTAACTTTTACCCATCAAGTGCATCAACAGGTTTGATTAATAATATGCAGAACAGGTTTGACAGAGGCCTTTTTGTGCCTAACAAATAGAGACATGTATGATATGCCTCGGAGTCATTTATCATCGACAACAACACAGTGTTGTTATTTAAACTACTCCTAGTCCTTACACCCTCGTTAGGATTTCCTATGATGCTTTCTATAGGATGGTTCTTGTTGATCCTAGAGGTCTCTATCTCTTCAACTCTCAGATTATCTCCTAAGTTAGATCCTATTTCACCTAATGGGGGAACAGCCTCAGATTCCATATTTTCCTCCTCGTGGACAGTTTCCTCAGAGTTGGAATTTGTTGTCTGAGTCTGATTCTCAGTTGAAGGTGCCTCTGGATTAGTAACTTCTGGAGATCCATCTTCAGTCGAAGTAGGCTCGGATGTGGATTGAAATGTAGTCCTCGGAAAGGTATGACCTTCGTCATTCAGATGCAACGTCGCCATGTCCTTTTCGATTGTACCTGCATTTTCATCCAAAGGAATGTTAAATGACTCAAATAATTTATCATAGTCAAATATCCATTCCGGACCTGTTTGGGGTTCATGTGTATAACTTGTGACTTCAATGTTATACACAATTTCCACTGTACCATTTGTTTTATTAAAAACCCGTTTGTTTGGTGAGTTCGGCACATAACCTAGGAAGTATCCTTCTTCAGCCTTTTCACCAAACTTCGGTTGATGTTTTGTACGCAATAAAGTGCATGGTACCCCAAACGGTTCGAAGCCAGTTAAATTAGGTGGCCGTTTATTCAAAATTTCATAACAGGTTTTGTTCTAAGATTTGACAGTTAGGACCAGGTTTAAAATATGACATGCGGTATTCACTGCCTCCCCCCAAAACATGGTAGGAAGCTTTGAATCCGAAAGCATAGTCCTAGCTGCCTCAATCAATGTCCTGTTTTTACGTTCGGCCACCCCATTTTGTTGAGGCTCATATGGTGCACTAAATTGATGCACTATGCCCTTTGATAGGCAATATACACCAATTACAGTGTTTTTAAATTCTGTTCCATTATCACTACGTAGCCTTTTAACCCGTGTTCCATAAGAATTCTCCACTTGGTCTAAGAACCCGATGAGCTTGGAAGCCGTCTCGTCCTTTGTACCTAGAAAGAAAACCCAAGAAAATCATGAGTAATCGTCAGTGATAACCAAACAATACCAACTACCTCCTATACTCCTTTTGTTGATTGGTCCGAAGAGATCCATATGCAACAAATCTAATGTAGAGGTTAATGAATTCTGTGTCTTGGACTTGTGTGCCTTCTTATGTTGTTTGCCCTTCTTGCATGGTAGACACTTGTCCTCGAACTGAAAACTCTTCATAGGCACACCTTGCACCAACCCATTTTTCGTTATGTAATTCATTTTTCTTAGGTGCAAGTGAGCCATGCGTCTGTGCCACAACACTGATTCCGTCTCCGAAGCTTTGGATAACAAACAGATTGGCCCCATCGAAGTCTCCGGCTTGTTCATATCAAGCATGTACAAGTCATTCTTCCTTGGTGCCCGCATCAATATCCATTCTTCAGGAATCTTGAATCCCGGTTTTAGCACTAACGCTTCAGTGTCAGTGAACAACACTGAATTCTTCTTGTCACAGATTTGAGATACACTAATGACATTGTGAACCAGTTTATCAACGTGATAAACTTGGTCCAACTTGATCGTCCCATTAGTGACCACTCCAGTACCCGTGATGTTTCCTCCCTTGTTTCCCGCGAATGATACAAATCCCCGATTCCCACCCTTGAAGTCTGTAAGGAGACTTCTTTCCCCTGTCATGTGCCTGGAGCATCCAATGTCGACGAACCATTTGTTGTTTGGACCTGTGGTAATCTCCTGCACATGAAAGAAAATAGGTTAGTTATCACGGGGAACCCAAGCCATAACTGACTTGGTTATACCATTCTCGTCCACATACTTAAACTCTTTCAAATACCCATCTCGCCTTTCAGGTGACTTGGGTCGTTGAACAAGAGTTTGTTGTGCTGCCGAGTGATGTAAATTCACTCTCTGCCTTTGAGTAGGCATTTCTTGTGGAGCTCTTGAATAATTCCTATTATATTGCATTTCAGATTGTGATCCCTGAGCTCTAACCAGTGTGTGATGCCTAATAGGAGTGTGTGACCTAACTGGAGTGTATGCTCTGCTAGGTGTTGTGCTCCTATACTGTTGTTGAGGTCAAGACCTAGATTGAATTACGACTCGATTCGGTGAATTTGTCCTAATCACTTCCTTTCGTCCAACCTTTACCGAAATTTGTTTCATAACTTGTTTTGGTGCGGCCTGCATAGTTTTCTCGGTACTCTGAGAACTACTAGTGCTCACCACACTTGTTGAGGGCTTAACTGGTGTTGGCTTCCCTGTCTTAGGTGTAACGTCAGTTTTCCTAAGCGGACAGTTAGAAGCAACATGCCCCTTTTCATGACATCTAAAGCAGGACATCTTGTCAATGGACTTCTTGTGTGTGCCCTTAGTTTTAGTTGTCTCATTTGAAACCTGGTCTTTTTGAACATCTATCGCGACTGGTTCATCGTCCTAATCATTAAAATCAATTTTATGTTTTCCTGCAGGTGTTTCACTGGAGGAAGCCACAAATTTGACTTTCTTAACCTTGACGGTTGTATCAGTCACCTTAGGTGTATTTTCTTTTACAGGCTCAGATATAGGTGCAGGTATGTCCTCTAAGTCTACTGATTTGTCAGTTTTCTCCTGAGGTTGAGGCACGTAGTTTGCATTAAAAGGTGGAGGAATCTCATGAAATCCTAGACCTACAGGCTTTTTAGATTGATGTTGAGCATCTAAAACTTTCCCTAGGTTCAGACTTGAGTTCCGAAACTTCTCTAGCTTACTATTGGCCTCTGCTACCTTCACCTTAGTTTCAGCTAACTCTATGTCTTTGTTCTTAAGATCTTTGGTCAAGGCCTCTACATGCTCATACATCAGCTCTAACCTAACACACTACTCACTCAGCTTGTCTTTCAGAACTATTACATCTTGAGCATCAGCCTTAAGTTTTTCCTTAAGATCTTGCTTAATGTCATTCAGGCTAGCATTATCAGATTTTAAAGATTCATTTTGAGTAGATATGTTCTTATGTGATTCTAATACTAGATTTAATCTGTCGTTAGAAGTAACACATAACATACATAGTTCATGAAAAAGAGAGTAAGTCAGACTAACCTTTGTGTGGTCGGATTCCACGTTGGCCATTTGAGCGGCAAAGTCCAGAAGCGTCTGATCATTCGTCTTCTCCACCCACATCGGACTGTTGTCCCTTGTGGTCTGCTCTTCCCCTTCACATCCATTCTCCGTGACTTCAGCCATAAAAGCCCTAGCATTTGATTCTGGATGTGAGCTCCGGTCGTAGGTACCATCCAGCTGTCTGTCTGATGTGACGTTTGATAATAGACCAGCTAGATTGGCTTGACCGGCAGATGAACTCGGAAGGTATCTTTGTTGAGACTGATTCTGAAACTGTCCATGATGCTGGTTCTGCCCTTGGTACGTATCTACCTTCGGTCTCTGACATTCTCTGGCGAAGTGTCCCAGACCTTGACAATTGTAGCACTTGACCTTGGACTTATCAAATCCAATTCCCTTATTATGCATAGTCAGATTCCTCCCAGTTCGTTTGATGAATCTTTTAACCCGTTGGGTTACCATGGCCAGTTGCCATTTAAGATCCATTTCCTCAAGATCGTCGGGGTCGACCTGATCATAGTCTTCATCCCAGAGAGCAGGATCGTTTATCTTCCCCTGAACACAATTTCCGTACGCGGCCACAAAGGATGCAAGCAAGTTCAAATGTTCCTCGGCCGATTTAGCGCTCATGGGCATCTTAGAATAGCCCTGAGATGTTGATGCATGTGGTGCTTGAGGCTGCTGTTCTTCCGATCTTCCTAATCCTAAGAACGCTCTGTTCAGTGTGTCATCAGTCTCTGCTGGTGACGACGTTTCTCCGGTGAAAAACGCTGTAGTAGTCTTCATATCAGCTGTCGCTGAAGGTTTTGTTGATTTTCCAAAATACATCGCTGGATTCTGGACTTGTTCGTAATCCGTTTCGGCCTTCAGTAGCTCGAAATGGTAAGCTCGCAACGTTCCCACTATATCCTCCAATGATTGGGTATAATACTTGTCTTCATTAAGCTTTATCATTGCCACATACATCGCCCATTTGGCTGGTAAGGCATCAAGAAGCTTATTGTTCTTCTTAGTGTCATTATACTCAATCCCGTGACCTTCAAGCTCCGTCAGCAGATGATAGAAGCGGGTTATGGTGTCGTCCAGCTGTTCATCCTTCAGAGACTTGAAAATAGCAAACTGCTGTTTCAACAACTCCATGCGCTTCCTTCGAACCCTCGGATTACCCTCACACCTCTTTTCCAGCGACTCCCAAAGTTCTTTAGATGTCTTTTGAGTGCGGAATGTGTGTAGTATATCCTGAGGCAACGCCATTCGAATGATCGAGAAAGCTCTGTTCTCGGCTTCATAAAGTTTCTTATCATCTTCCTTGATCATCTGATATGATAAGACTCTCTGACGGCCTTCGACTTCTGAGATCAGTGGAATGTATCCTTCGTCAATACATACCCACATGCGCATGTCATTGAAACGCTCAAAATCGGCAAACCGATCTTTCCACCAATAGTAGTCTTCCAGTTTCATCAGCTTAGGCGGAGTATTTGCCTTCCCAACCTCATGATCCATTTCTAGAAACTTTTGAAGATTTGACATCGTTTCAAAAGTAATTGAATTGAACTTAATAAATTTAATTCGAAACTAAGTTAAGTTAATTCTTTCGACTTTAGATAGATTCGAATATAATTAATTTTAAATCTGTTTGGGATTAAATTCGATTAAGTTTGATAATTCAATTAAATTCGAAGATGATGACAGATTCGAAAGTCCCTAAATTCGAAGGTCAAGCAAACTCGAATACTCAGCAGTTTCGAAGTACCCCTGTTCGACTATAGTCCAAACTCGAAGCAAACTCGAATGACAGTAAACTCGAGACTCCTATTCGACTCTAGCACAAACTCGAATTAAACTCGAAACACACTTTATCAAACTCGAGAGGAGCGGATTTTGGTTAGACTCGAGACTAAGAATAACCCTAATTACTCCTAACAGATTCGAGCGCCGCAAACTCGAAAAACGGCTAATACTTTGATTTCTTAACGTTTTGCAGATTAAATCAATATTTTTACAACGAAAAATATTGATTTCGATCAAAAACGTGAAAAACACAAAGTATTTTCCGGATGACTATTTGCTAAGCTCGATGAACACGAAAAACACGAAGATGAGAGAAAAACCGTCCAAAAGCGTCAAGAAACCTAGGATATATCTAGATGAACACGAAGAACACCAAGAACACCCCGTAGGCTCTGATACCACTTGTAAGGTCTACCACTACGAGATCAATCTAGACGCGAGACCGTCAACTAGTGCGGAATCCTCGTTAACGGGTTGACGGTAACATCTCTCACTCGGAACACGGAGACTATCAACGAGCTGTACGAACTAACAAGGACGCACCTACAAGAAGATTCTCTTCGAAACAACACTAACACTGATGATAAACTCGAAATCGCTTTCTGCTTAATCTCTCTCGAATTCTGCAAAAAGTCTCCTAATCTTTCGAGTCTATCCCTAATTATAGAGGCTAATTCGAGTCTGCCATGGGCCAAACTCGAATCAGGCCCAAGGCCCATTCGAGTTTGTCCCATCTGACACTCTCAAATCTGCCTACTAGAACACATTCGAATATAACTAGGAACTCATTCGAATCTATGATAGATTCGAATGCCAATCCTTATAGAATTCGAATTTACTCTATCACTTATTTAACTAAGAATTGAAACTGATGCTTTTAACTTATGTTTGATTTTATCTTTGATCTTTATGTTTGAACTTCTTGTAATACGTTACATCAAGTTCAAACATACAATCAATAACTGTCAATCAAATATAAACATATAAACATATATATCCAACACTCGTTAAAACTCAATACTTTGAATATTACTTAAACCAAAATGTTAGATCACTTAGACTGCTATCGTCACACAGGGTGTACCAACAGGATCTATTACTGGTGGCACACCAGAATGACCCGCAAGGTCCGATGACGGACCTGCTTCCACTTACTGTTGTACCCTGCTAGAGCTTGGCCTTGAAGCCTGAGTAGATCTATCTTGAGCTCTTGGCCTCCTTCTTTGTTGTGCTAGAGGGCGTTGTTGTTGTTGTTGTTGCTGCTGCTATGGCCGTACTTGATGTGGCTGCGGCCCTTCACCAGCCCAATTCTCACCCTCTGGGGCTTCAAAATCTAGATTTACCACGACACCAAAAAGAGGTGCATCCAGTGGTCTAACCACGTCAGCCCTACGGGCGTTGTGCGATTGACAATCAGCAAAAATTCGCTTATCGATAACAGCGACACTCTGAATATCTGGCACTGCGGTAGGTTCGGCCAAAAATGTAGAACTAGCATCATTACAAACCTTGGATACATCAGAAACCTTTCCCGTGCTGGAGCAGTTATTTGATGAACAAACTCCGCAAAGAACATCTCGGAGTAGCTGAATTGCTTATTATAAACAAATGCGATCATTGTCAACTGCATTTTTGACACTATATAGTCAAATCCGGCCTTCTTAGGTGCAAAGCACACCATAAAGACATGCGCAAGGTACCTCCATTGGCCTATGAGACCACTCTTCATGTATGACGCTTTAGCTATATCCAGGCCATACCCCATCCTTAAAAAGGCTGCTTGCCTTAATTCCAATGTGAAGTCAATAGGCCCAGCTTCCTGTTCTACCGATCCCAGCTGCAAAACTCTTCGGAGCATATCTGCAGAAAATACAAGGGGCTGCCCAGCGATTCTTGTCCTCAATACCGTCGGCGTCACTGTACAATCGACGTGCAGGTGATTCCAAAACTGTCTGACATACGGTACTACAATTTGCACATTGTGAGAAAGTGCATATGAAACCCTTGAATTTGCTAAGAAATCCACCATTTGTCGAAACGCCTGAGCTTCAGGAAGCTCACGATCCGGTGAAACAACCATATTATGCTGTTGAAAGAAAGCTCTTTCCCCTATATCTGCACATTAAAGAATAAAATATATTAGAAGGGACAAAATAAAAATGAAACTTGTTTAAATTCAAATTTGTTTTATTTTGAACTTATGTAAGTTCAAATCCAACACATATGAATTTCTACAAGTTTGACGTTAAAATCATGCAAACATCTCGATTTTAATAGCAAACTCAAATGACATGTTTGAATTTGACTTGATTTCGAGTTTGCTGACAAGTTCGAATTTACTGACAACTTCGAACTATATGAACAAAGTCGAAATCGGCACTTTCAAACAGAAATCCAAGATTTAAACCATATTAGACTTAGAAAATAACATCCACTAGTCCTAGTAGGTTCTAATCGAAGTTGAAGTTTCACCGGTTAAACTTTGTGATTTTGAATCACAAAGTTCGAAACCCTTAAAACTTCAAAATGAGTCGATTTTTGCTCAAATTGAGTCCTAAACTTTCTAAATCTTGTATAATAATGATGTTTATACCTAGATTGGTTATAGAATCGAACACAATGGAACAAAACTTCAATGAATAGATGAAAATTCGAGAGTGTAAAGTCGAAGAAACAAGTTCAAAATCGCTCTGAGCAAGTTCGAAGGATTAGAATCGAAGGTAGGTGACAATGAATGTTCACTGTTGACCTTTATATATTAACCACATTCGAATTTGTCTTCAAATTCGACTTTACTGACAATTTCGAATGTTAATTCGACTTTGTCTTAAATTCGAATTTAAATGAAACTTTTGAAAATCTTTGAATAAAATTCAACTCTTCCAACTTGTTCAACTTTTTCGTATAACGAAATAAACTTTGCAAAAATTATTTACACTAAGCACAATATTTTCACGCAATGTTTGTTTATTCAACTAAAAATGCATCCTCAGTAACTTTGACCTTTTTCCTAAATAAAATAAAATGAACTAAAATAAAATAAAATAAAATAAACTTAAATTTTGAACAAACTTTAAACTTAAATTAATCTACAATACTTTGAAATTTACAACCTATACTTAACACTTAACAGAATATTTTTGGCGAGAAAGTCAAAGACAGGTTCAATCAGATAGCGGTGTCAAATACGCACTTTTAGCATCTTACTTTCACACTTAGGAATTTGTGATTCCTTTGATTGTTTGCCGTGACATACATTTCTAGACGATTGTTGGCATTATTTTCCCTTTAAACATGTTTCACTTCGGAATATCCCTTGGCTACTTTCACACTTAGGAATTTTTGATTCCTTTGATTGTTTGCCGTGACATACATTTCTAGACGATTGTTGGCATTATTTTCCCTTTAAACATGTTTCACTTCGGAATATCCCTTGGCCCTTTTATTTATCAAGAAATTACCTTACGTGACTCATACTTAGACATACTTTTATGGTCAAGGCATACACACAATGATTATAACTTTTCGGTATTGCAAACTTTCTTTAAAAGGCAAACGTCGGACACAATTCTGTATTTACATACAACAGAGTGTCTTAGTTTGTCTTAAAGTTTATTTTAAAGCTAGCAAGACAGCGGTGACAGGTCTGTACCAACGTACAACAAAGCGACTTATCTTGCTAACTCGAGTCAAACCAGAGGCAACAGGTCTGTACTTACGTACAACAGAGTTACTTGTTTTGACTCTCAATTCAGTATCATGATTTTTCTATTCTTTTCTTTTCTTTAAGATGTATATGATGTTGCTATACATCCCCCAGAAAATTTGCATACCTCATTTAGAATCAATGTCTGTATGTCTCTAACATAAAAATTAAGATCATTTGGTCATACATCTAAGTAAGTAACACGTCTGACTTTTTCTTGAATATTTTATTAGCCTTGAGACTCCCTTTGTGTATTATGCCTACCAACATATCAAACTAGATAATGTATAACACTTAGAATTTTAGGTGCATTATGTGAAAGCTTAACACTTAGAGATTGTAACGACTGTGCTAATTTTCGTCACTTTGAACCTATGTATCTAAGACTTAACTCATTTTCTAATATTCTCTTTTTTTTTTAACTTTTTATGGTTTTTCTCTCTATTTTTTTTGTTTTTCATAAATAAGAATAAGAAAATAAACTAACAAACTAACTTACTATAAACAGAAAGAAATTCTACTAAGCTACTAAACTTACTATAAAGAGAAAGAAATCTACTACTATAAAAAGAAATTCTACTAAGGTCAAGTTACTCTCGATTACGCATTCCGTTTAGCTGAACTAACAACTCAAAACGTAACTTATCAAAAGCTTTGGTAAATAAATCAGCATTATTATCTTCTATTGCTACTTTTACCAGCTTTATTAAATTCTTTTCAGCACAATCACCTATAAAATGATGTCGTATGTCTTTGTGCTTCGTTTTACTGTGTTTAACTGGATTATTAGTTATTGCAATACTTGACTGGTTATCTATCCTAATAGGAGTATGAGTATAAGTCAAACCGTAATCCCGCAATTGTTGTTGTATCCACAAAACCTGTGAACAGCAACTACCAGCAGCAACATATTCGGCCTCGCACGTTGACACGGCTACCGAAGTCTGTTTCTTGCATTGCCAGGATACGAGTCTCTCTCCAAGGAACTGACAACCTCCAGTTGTTGACTTGCAATTCAAGCTGCATCCTCCATAGTCTGAATCTGTGAATGACTCCAATTCCAGATCACCATCCGCGTGATACCAAAGTCCCAGCTTCGGTTTCGACTTGAGGTATCTCAGAATCCGCTTCACAGCTTTCATGTGCATCTCTTTTGGATTAGTTTGAAACCTAGCACAAATACACACAGCAAAACATTATGTCAGGTCTACAAGCAGTTAAATACATGAGTGACCCAATCATGGCCCGATATAACGTCGGATCCACATCGGTATCACTTTCTGTACCCGGTCCGAGATTATGATCCACTTGAATCGGCGTGCTGAAGTGAGCTGTCAGCTTGGTTCCTTCCATCCCGAAGCGCTCTAATATGTCGTAGACATACTTCGTCTGATGAATAAACATGCCCTCTTTCCTCTGTTCGAATAGCAAACCCAAAAAGAAGTTTAACTCACCTATAGCACTCATCTCAAACTTAGACTTCATCACCTTTTCAAAGTCTGTGCACATCTGCTCGTCTGATGACCCGAAAATGATATCATCGACGTACACTTGTACCAAGATGAAATGTTCACCTTTTCGTTTCACGAACAGCGTTATTCTCCCTCTTTAAAACCCGTTGTCTAAAAGATGATTAGATAGTGTCTCGTACCACGCCCTTGGAGCTTGATGTAGTCCATACAAAGCCTTATCTAACCGATACACTCTGTCTGGATACTTCGGATCTGTAAACCCAGGCGGCTGTTCCACATACACCAGTTCCTTTTACCTTCCCATAAAGAAAAGCACTCTTTACGTCAAGTTGATAAACCTTAAAACCTTTGAAGGAAGCAAATGCTAGAAATAAACGGATTGCTTCAAGCCTTGCCACTGGCGCGAACACTTCATTGCAATCGATTCCTTCCTCTTAGTTGAAACCCTTTACCACAAGCCTTGCTTTGTTCCGAGTCACTATACCTCGATCATCTCTCTTGCACTTAAAACCCACTTGGTTCCTATTGCAACTTCTCCTCGAGGTAACAGAACTAACTCCCACACTTCTAGTTTCCTAAACTGTGACAGTTCTTCCTGCATCGCTTCAACCCAAGAGTTGTCTTTTAGTGCCATTTGCACATTTTTCGGCTCTACTTGCGAAATGAAATATGAGTAGAGGCAAGTATGAAAGGCCTCGGAGTCATTGATCATCGACAACAACACTGTGTTGTTATTAAAACTACTCCTAGTCCTCACACCAGCATTAGGATTTCCTATGATACTCTCAACTGGATGATCCTTATTAATTTTCGATGCTTCTATCTCGTCAACCCTAAGATTATCTCCTAAATTTGATCCAATCTCTCCTAACGGGGGAACGACCTCAGACTCTACAATTTCTTCCTCATGGACACTGTCTTCAGAGTTAGAACTTGTTGTCTGGTTTTCATTTGTAGGAGATTCAGAACCATTTTCTGCTTGAGATCTAACTTCTGTTGTAGGCTCGGAGGTTGATGGAAAGGTGGTCCTCGGAAAACTTTGACCCTCGTCATTCAGATTTAATGACGAGAATTTTAATGACGACAAGTCTTGTACGATTGTACATGCATTTCCATCCAAAGGAATGTTAAATGATTCAAACAATTTGTCATAATCAAAAATCCATTCCGGACCAGTTTGGGGCTCATGTGTATAACTTGTGACAGCAATGTTATACACAATCTCTACTGTACCATTTGATTTGTTAAAAACCCGTTTGTTTGGTGAGTTCGGCACATAACCTAGGAAATACCCTTCGTCAGCCTTTTCACCAAACTTAGGTTGATGTTTTGTTTTCATTAACGTACATCGTACCCCAAATGGTTCGTAGCCAGTTAAATTTGGTGGCCTTTTAATCAAAACTTCATAACAGGTTTTGTTCAATGATTTGACAGTAAGGACCCGGTTTAAAACATGGCACGCAATATTCACTGCCTCCCCCCAAAACATGGTAGGAAGCTTTAAATCCGAAAGCATGGTGCTTGCTGCCTCAATCAAAGTCCTGTTTTTCCATTCTGCCACCCCATTTTGTTGTGGCTCATATGGTGCACTAATTTGATACACTATGCCCTTTGATAGGCAATATACACCAATAACTGTGTTTTTAAATTCCGTTCCGTTATCACTCCTGATTCGTTTACTCGCGTCCCGTATGAGTTTTCCACTTGGTCTAAGAACCCGATGAGCTTTGCAGCCGTCTCGTCCTTTGTACCTAAAAAGAAAACCCAAGAAAAACGTGAGTAATCATCAGTAATAACCAAACAATACCAACTACCACCTATGCTCCTTTTGTTGATTGGTCCGAACAGGTCCATATGCAACAAATCAAATGTGGCAGCTATTGAGTTATGAGTCTTGGACTTGTGTGCTTTCTTGTGTTGTTTTCCTTTCTTGCACGGTAGACACTTGTCGTCGAACTGAAAATTCTTAATCAGAACACCTTGCACCAATCCATTTTTAGTAATGTAATTCATCTTTCTCAGGTGCAGATGTGCCATGCGTCTGTGCCATAAAACCGATTCAGTCTCTGAAGCTTTTGATAGTAGACAAATTGGTCCCATCGAAGATTCCGGCTTGTTCATGTCGAGCATGTACATGTCATTCTTCCTTGGAGCCCTCATCAGTATCAATTCTTCAAGTGCTTTGAATCCCGGTTTCAGCACTAACGCCTCAGTATCAGTGAAAAATACTGAGTTCTTCTTGTCACAGATTTGAGATACACTAATGAAATTGTGAACCAGTTTATCAACATGATAAACTTGATCCAGTTTGATAGTCCCATTAGTGACCACTCCAGTACCGGTGATATTTCCTCCCTTATTTCCAGCGAACGATACAAATCCCCTATTCCCTGCAAGTAGACTTCTTTCCCCTGTCATGTGCCTGGAGCAACCACTGTCGATGAACCACTTGTTGTTTGGACCTGTAGTTATCTCCTGCACATGAAAGAAAAGAGGTTAGTTATCACGGGGAACCCAAGCCATGACTGACTTGGTAATACCATTCTCGTCCACATACTTGAACTCTTTCAAATACCCATCTCTCCTTTCAGGTGACTTGGGTTTTTGATTTAGATCCTGTTGTGGTGCAGAGTGATTTAAGTTCACTCTCGGCCTTTGTGTTGGCATTTGCTGTGGAGCTCTCTTGAATAGTTTCGATTATAAGGCATTTCCGATTGATATCCCTGAGCTCTACTTGGTGTTTGTTGTCTTACAGGAGTGTGTGACCTAACCGGAGTGTAAGATCTGCTAGGTGTAGTACTCCTATAATTCTGTTGTGGTCCTGACCTAGATTGATTAGTGACTCTATTTGGTGAATTAGTCCTAATCACTTCCTTGGGTCGACCTGACACAGGCTTGCACAGTTTTCTCGGTGTTATGAGAACTACTTGTGCTTGCAGCACTTGTAGAAGGTATATGTTGTTCCCTCTTTCCAGTTTTAAGTGTAGAGTCTACTTTCCTATGTGGACAACTAGAAGCAACATGTCCCCTTTCATGACATCTAAAGCAAGACATTTTGTCAATCAACTTTTTATGTGTGCCCTTTGACTTAGGTGTCTCACTAGTGTCTGGTTCTTTCGGCTCAACTATAGTGACTGGTTCCTCCACTTGATCATTAAGTCAATTTTGGCTTGTCCTACAGGCTTATCACTAGAGGATGGCACAAATTTGACCTTCTTAATCTTGACATTATTACTAGTCACCTTAGTTTCTTTATCCTTAACTAGTTCAGACATAGGTTCAGGTTCTACCTCTGAGTCAACTTATTTACCAGTTTTCTCCTGAGGCTGAGGTACATAGTTATCATTGAAAGGTGGAGGACTCTCATGATACCCTAGACCTACAGGTTTCTTAGACTGACGTTGTGCATCTAAGATCTTTCCTAGGTTGAGTGATGAGTTCCTAAACTTTTACAGTTTACTGTTTACCTCAGCTACCATAACCTTAGATTCTGCTAGCTCTACTTCTTTGGTCTTAAGCTCTTTGGTCAATGCCTCAACATGTTCATACATCAGTTCTAATCTAACACACTGCTCACTCAGCTTATCTTTTAGAACTATGACATCTTGTGCATCTGTCTTAAGCTTATTTCTAAGGTCTTCCTTTATATCTAAGAGACTATCATTGTCTGATTTTAAAGATTCATTCTGAGCAGTTATAGTTTGATGTGATTCTAGAACTAAGTTTCATCTATCGTTTGACGTAGCACACAAAGTACATAAATCACGGAAAATCAAGAAATTCAGAATTACCTTGGCGTGATCAGATTCCACATTGGCCATCTGTGCGGCGAACTCCAGAATCGTCTGATCTTCTGACTTTTCTACCAACATAGGACTGCTATCATTCAAATTGTTGTCCCCTGTCGTTTCCTCTGCTCTGACACTTCCAGTCTCGGTTACTTCAGCCATAAAGGCTCTAACGTTCGACTCTGGATATGTACTCCAGTCATATGTTCCATCTAGCTGTCTGTCAGATGTGACATTGGATAACAGACCAGCTATATTTGCCTGACTGCTTGAACTACCCATCAAATTTCTCCCTTGAGATGGATTCTGATACTGGTTTTCATAGTTCTCTACTTTCGGTCTTTGACATTATCTAGCGAAGTGTCCTAACCCTTGGCAGTTGTAACACTTAACTTTGGATTTATCAAACCCAATCTTATTGTTACTGACGTTGAGATTTCTGCCCGTTCTCTTGATGAATCTCTTGACTCGCTGAGTCACCATGGCCAGTTGCCATTGCAGATCCATTTACTCTAGATCATCAGGATCTACCTGATCATAATCCTCATCCCAAAGCGCAGGATCGTTGATTTTCCCTTGAACGCAATTGCCATAGGCGGCCACAAATGAAGCCAACAGATTTAGATGGTCGTCAGCTGATTTTGTGCTCATCGGCATCTTTGAATACCCTTGAGATGTAGATGTAGTCGGAGTTTGCTTTTCTTCTCGTCTAGAAAACCCTAAGAAAGCCCGACTCACTGAGTCTTCTGATTCAACCGGAGTCGATGTTTCCCCAGAAAAGAATACTGTAGCCGTCTTCACGTCAGTTGCTCCTGAAGATTTGGACTTCCCAAAGTACATGTCTGGATCCTGTACTTGTTCATAATTCATTTCCTTCTTCAGCAATTCAAAGTGATAGGCCCTCAGCATTCCTATGACATTCTCTAGAGTTAGAGTGTAGAACTTGTCTTCATCATGTTTTATCAGTGACACATACATCTCCCATTTGGCTAGTAAAGCATCCAAAATCTTCACAATCTTCTCTGTCTCGCTATACTCCACATCGTGATTGTCTAACTCAGTCAGCAGGTGATAGAATCGAGTAATGGTCTATTCCAGCTTTTCGTTCTTCAAGGCTTTGAAGATCGCGAACTGCTGCTTGAGCATTTCCATTCTATTTAACCTGACCCTAGGATTACCTTCACACCTTTTCTCCAAAGCGTCCCACTGCTCTTTTGCTGTTTTTTGATTGCGGAAAGTGTGCAAGATCTCCTGAGGTAAAGCCATTCTAATGATAGCGAATGCCCGGTTTTCTGCTTCATAGAGCTTCTTATCATCGTCCTTCATCTTTGAATATGACAAGACTCTTTGTCGTCCTTCAACGTCTGCCGTCGGTGGAATGTATCCCTCGTCTATACAAATCCACATCCGCATATCATTAAATCTCGCGAAGTCGGCGAACCAATCCTTCAACCAATAATAATCCTCCAATTTCATCAACTTTGGTGGAGAATTTGCTTTTCCGACCTCGTGGTCCATCTCAATAAACCTTTGTAGACTTGTCATTGTTTCAAAGATTTTTGAATTCAAACTTAATTAATTTAATTCGAAATTAATTTAAATTAACACTTTCGAATTTGAGTAAATTCGAATTTAATTAATTTTAAACTTGTTTGGAATTAAAATCAAAATAAAGTTTGAAGTCCAACTAAATTCGAAATATATGACAAATTCGAAGGTTTTAATAAACTCGAATTCCCTAAATTCGAATATAGAGTAAACTCGAAATCTGAGCAAATTCGAATTGGCCAAACTCGAATCAAACCCTAAGGAACTTCCAAAGGAGCGTATTTGACTGATAAACTTGACAGCTGAGTAAACCCTAATACCCCGTTGATAAACTCGAGCGCCGCAAGTTTGAAAAACGGCTAATACTTCGAGTTTTTCAAGTTTTCAGATTAAACCAATATTTTTACAAGCAAAAATATTGATTTCGATCAAAAACTTGAACTAATACAAAGTATTTTCCGATATCTTACTTGATAAACTCGAAAATCCTCCAAAAAAGAGATGGAAACCGTCCAAAACGTCAAGAAACCACAGATGTTTCTAGTGAACACGAAGAACACCACGAACACCCACTGGCTTTGATACCACTTGTAAGGTCTGCACACTATGGATCTATCTTGACGTGACACCTGCCAACGAGTGCGGAATCCTCGTTAGCGGCTTGACGGATATATCATGCACACCTAAACACGGAGACTACTACGGTGATAGACGTACAACTTAGAACGCCCCGACAAAATGATTCTCTCCTCACGAAACTCTCTGATTACAATCAAGTTTGAGATCGCCTTCTGCTAATCGTCTGACCAATTCTACAAAAGTCTAATAATTAGTCGAATTAACCCTTAATTATACTGACAGATTCGACTTTGTCTAGGACAAATTCGAATCTGGCCCAAGGATTATTCGAATTTGTCCTCAATGACAAATTCGAATTTAGCCTAAATTCTAATCTCACCTTTCAAACTTATGTTTGAACTTATGTTTTATCTTAAGTTTGAATTCATCTTTGAACTTTATGTTTGAACTTCTTGTAATACATTACACCAAGTTCAAACATACAAATAATCAATATCAAACTCACATAATCAAACATATATCAAACACTAGTTAATATTCAATATCAAGTAAGTTGACTTACACAAAATGCTATCTAAACTTAGACTGCTATCGTCACACAGGATGTACTAACATAATATTTATTATTTTATTTTTTTAATTAAAAATCAAATTCGGTTTTCGGTTTGGTTTGGTATGAAAAAGTGAAAAAACCGATCATCAAACCAAAAACCATATTGTGAAATTCGGTTTAGGACCAAACAAAACCGAAAACCGCTTTATAAATTCGGTTTGGTTTTATTCGAATTCGATGCGGTTTGGTTTTCGGTTTCTTCGAGTCCAAACCAAATATTGCACACCCCTACCAGCAAGGTTGATACAGTGTAAAAATCCATGACCACCTTTCCTTTGACTATTGCAGACTTTGTGTCTGTACAGCTTTCAGGATTTCTTGATTCATTCAAGTCATCCTTCCCATCACCCTCTCCACAACCTGACTAGTTATCCAAGCTGCTTGCACTCACTACACAGCTACAACAACTCTCCACTTCTCTCTCATCTCTTCTTTCCCATCTGCAAGACTTTGTATCCAGCTTGACAGCTGTGTCCCGACAACTTTCAAGTATTGCTAAAACCTATATATAGTCTCTCTACCTTTCACTTTAGCCTCTTTGAAAACCTAGGTGGTATCTCTGTCCAACACTGTGGCATCAGGTTTTGAGGATGTGCAAGAGTCCATAAATATGACTCTTGTACAGCTTAAAAGCCTTATGTTCGGTGATGCTGGCATGGCTACGATTTCCATTCTTTCAGCCACCTCTAACTCTCAATCATCCTCTCTTGATAGATGCCTAACCCAGTTAGCATAGCTGAAGGACAACCTGGCTTTCTTAGTGCATAGCCTGATGGTTCTCAACATGTTCCCAAGACTGCTGCTGCGAAGCCCTCTGGATCAGTTCCTTTGGGTAGTACTGATGTTGAAGGCTCTGTGCCATCTCTTTCAAAGGGGGAGAAAAAAATCTGCTTTAAAGACTAAGTCTAAGGGGGAGAAATTTTCATCTCCTTCTAAGGAGAAATCAGCATCAATTGGTCAAGTAGCAGGCCAACTAACCACTGGTGCTACTGCAGGTACATCCTATGACTCCAGGACAGCTGAGCTTACTCAGACTAAATCTCCAAGCCATGCACCATCTAAGGGGGAAGAACTTTATATCATAGGACAGGCCCAGCAAAAGAAGAAAGCTGGTCCTTGAATCATCAGAAAGGAGGAAACTAAGTTTGTTCCATCCACTACAGCAAAAAAAAAAAAAAAAAAAAAAAAAAAGCAAGGCTGTTGTGGATACGGAGGTTGATAGAAAGCTCCAGCTCAAATATGAAAAATCTCAAGCAAAGGAAATGAAAATTCCACTTGAAACTTATTATAAGTGGAAACAAGAACAAACTGAGCTTCTGGAAAGGGCAAAAGAGGAAGCAGCCTCTGTAAGGCCTGCTCAGGTTTTGGCTGCCAAGAAGATAAAGAAAGTGAAAATGACATCCTTGGTAGTGCAAAAGAAGTTGTAAGAAGCTGTCAAAGAAGCTGACAGTGAAAAGAGGACAGAGAAGGAGAAAGGCTCAAAGGTCTCTGTGACCAAAGAAAAATCTGTGTTCACTACCCCTTCATCTGTCAAAACCGGATTCCATTTTGACAACTAGGCTAGAATGAAGTTCTTTGATGTTGTTGAAAGAAGATTGGCCAAGGAAACAATTGTCAAAGTTATTCCCACTTTTTAAGGAAAAATCAGCCTTGGAAGCTACAAATTGCAACATTTGGTGTTGATGGCCCTGAACTAGAGTCATATGAAGCAGCTGATGTAGCTAGAATGGGATACAGGGAATGGGTAGAACTTGTAGTTGCTCTGAGCAGTTCAAAATCTGAAAAACTGCCAAAACTGTCAAAGCATATATGAGAAAGCTGATGGAGAAGGTAAAGGGGTTGGGTCTAATTCCTGAAGATATGATTAAGGGTACCTCCAAGATGGAACCCAAAATCAAACCCATAAGACAGAATAGGGACACAGAACTTGAAGAGATTGTTAAGCTGATTGAACAAGGGTTTTATGCCACTGAGATTAAGGGTATAGATCACAGCCTGCCCAAAGGTGTAGAACCTGCTAAAGGAAAGTTTATTGAAGATCCTGAGATAGGAGTATTCTTTGTGGATCCCCAATCTAAGAAGATTTGTTTTCAATGAGCCTCAGATCTTTTCAAAGCTGATGTCAGGAAGCTTCTTGCCTTCAGATGCATGACAGCTTACATCAAGCACTTCAGGTGGAGAGTAGCAATTCTAAATCACTTAGTAGCTTGTAATGACAATGGTGAACTGGACACCCAATAACTTTTCTACCTTAGAGCAGAGGTTGAATTTTTTGAAGCCAGAAAAGAAATGTTGGCTGGTCTAGAACAAGAGAAACTCCTTCAAGCTGGTTCTGAGTTAGAGAAAGAAAAGTATATAGTGATAATTAATATAGTCAGCTTTAGGCTGAATATTGCAAATAGGGGGAGATTGTTAGGCACAAAAAGGCCTCAATCGAACCTATTTAATATCATAAGGGGAGATTTCTATTCAAACCTGTTTGATACACTTAGGGGGAGATCTAAAGGCTTTTTAATGCCTCAATCAAACCTGATAAGTGATTTCCAAAATCAACATAAGTCTGCCTTACACTGTTTACATTAGTTGTAACCTGGCAATTTGTCAAAGCTGTCTGTAACTGTTGGACAGGTTCGACAGATCTGTCTAAGCTGTTCATGTCTGTTGAACAGTTTTGACTTAGTTGTGTGTTCTGTTCTTTGTGAACAGATTCTGTTCTTTGTGAACAGATTCTGTTCTTTGTGAACAGAACATGTTCTTTGTGAACAGGTTTAACACACCAAGGAATATGTTTTCATGTCCTCATGCAATGTCTTGAGCATAAATATCAGTCTACAACTCCAGACAAAGTGGAAAGTAAGAACTGCCAAATATCTACCAAAGGTGTTTTGAAAGCATGAAGACAAATAGGATATCTGAAATGGATGACAGACCATTTCTTATATCAAAATAGCTTTACAAGGAAAAATAAAGGTCATAAGTTGACATTCCATTCTAAGTTAAAGCTAAGGTGACAAAGACAAAAAGGTAAAAGACAAAGATTTTGAAACAAGTGGACAAAGCCTGATTCGTCAAACTTGTGCAGAAAAACAATCTTGGCTTTTTTCAAAGACATTCCCGCAATCCTCTACAACCAATGAAGAAGCTCAATTGGGATTCTATATATGAGTATAAAAAGAGAAGCTTCCAAGGAATCAGAGAATCAAGAGAGACAACCATAAACAGAGAACGTGTATTGCAAAGCAAAGTGTGTTTTTCATGCATGCATGTTCAATTTCAACTTGAGTTAGATAGCTGAGTGTGTCTAAGTTGTTCAATCTCAAAGCCGTACAATCTGTGTTTTGTGTAAACAGTGAGTGAATCTTTTTGAGTCATTTCATTGTAACTAGTCTGAGTGAGTCTTAGATTAATTTAAAGTCTATCGTTTCAAATTTGTCATCTTAGTTTCGATCATTCCACAATCCAAACTTGTTTGTAATTAAACAAGTGTTAATATATACAATAAACATTGAGAAAATAATGTGTGATAAAGGATAAACTGTATTCATCCCCCCCCCCCCCCCCCTCTACAACTTATGTAAACATACTTGGGAAACCTTTTGGGACCTATAGTCTCTCATTGTGAATTCTGTCTTGATTTATGATTTTTTGACTTCATTCATACATTCCCTTATTCCCCTGATATATTTTTTTACATATATCTGTTGACTTCGACATTACACCAAACTGAGTGATTAGGCATATATTTCACTTCTATGGTCTAACTAGAGCCGGTAAACATACCTAAGAAGTAAACCATCATGTAGTTTGTGTAGGTGAGGGTCTTTAGGTCTATTAGTTGAGAAGTATCAGCCATCATGGGCTGCTGACAGGGTCGAGCAGAGGTAAAATGTAAACTACATGAATATATTGATAGAATATGGTGATGCATCAGATAATGCTTTCACTATAAAGCTTATTGAAATTTATCATACCAAAGTGAGCCGGAGGGAGCTAAGTTGAAAAATGCTGAGAGTTGAGAGTTGAGAAACAATTTGAACAAAAGATAATCCTACCTACATTATGTTGGTTGGGTAAACCACATAATCTATCAAGCCCTAGGCAACTTGATACTGAAAAAGACGTCATGGACCCAGTGATGCATGCACTTAACCCCATCAACTACTCAGTTGTCTCACGAAAGACTTCTGTTTCATATATCATAGAGATTGTATCACATTTCTATCGATATATCATTTGGATATTATAGATATTGAAACAAGGAAAACATTAGCTCCGGTCTTCAATTTTATGCAATGCACATTGAGTCTAGAGCCAAAATGTAATATTTGGACACATCGAGTCAACAGTCCTCTGACGATAAAAAGCATGTCCGAAGTGACATAGCCAGAACAAGTATGAGTGTTACTTACTGATAAGTATTTCACAGTAATTATTTGGAAAACCTATTAGTGTCAACATCAAACAGCGCTGACATATATTTTTGTAATCTATCGTGCGAACAGGATTCTATGGAAACATGATGGTTACTGGTTTGATATTTTTGTCTAGCGAGGATGTAAGTTTTAAGGGGAGACAAATTAATCTGATGTTTGTTGTAGGGGGAGAGAAATACACTTGTAGGGGGAAAGTGAACTTCTGATGTAATTTTTTGTTTGAGGGGGAGTGACTTTTCTTTTGAAGATAAATGTAATATTTTATTTTCTGAATATGTAATTTTTTGAGGGGGAGATTATATTTGTGATTTTGTGAGCCTATGAAATTCTTGTGCATGATGATCATAATATGTATGTTCATCATGAGGGGGAGAAATGATAAATTTCATAGATAAAGGAAGTTGCTGAAGATTTTTAGAAGTTTGCTGGAAGAGACTACTGATAGAAGATTGAAGATTGTCAATATTTTTCAAGCAGTGGTTGAGATTTTGAAGATCTGTTTGTGTTTAAATCAAGGGAGAGAATTAAATAAAGTTCATGATTTAAGGGGGTGAGTGTTTTAACTAAGAAGGGGAAATCAAAGAAGACGAGATATGAAGATCAGAGAGATAGAGATATAGCTCAAAGAGAAGAAAAGATTTAAGGTCATTGAAGATCAAATTTCTATAGACTAATAATTCATAGTTGTTTAGTTTTTTAATTGTACTTATTGTTGTTACTATAAGGTCTTTGTGGTGTATTGTTTGTGTATAGTTATTTTTCATCTATAAGGGAAGATTGTTAGGTATAAATAATAGAGGTGAAAACAACAATAAATAGTAGTTTAAGGACTTGTAGTGCAATTAGTTGATATTTAGAAAATTAGTATAAAGGGAATTTTCCATTCATGTTTTTAAAAGTCTCATTCATTTGTATGTGTGCTTCAAAGTGTAAAAGAGAGAAAAGCTTCAATCAATGCAGAATTCATTTCAAATGTTTATAATTCACCTAGATCATGTTCAATCACAGTTCCGCAATCCACAGTTGTTTGTATTTCACATACTTGTTAATATATACACAAAAATTGAGAAAAAATGTGTAATTTTGTATTAACTGTATTCACTTCCCCATCCCCTCCACACAAGAGGAAGAGAGGGAGATCCTGACCTTCACAACGCCAGCCGCTCTATGTTTTTCTTATGCCTCACCACTCCTAATTATGGTAATGTCCCCTTATTAAATTTTGCAAATCCTAATTCCCACATCTCATTCAAGGAAGTTCATTTACGTGAGTTATTGCATCAAGAAAGAGGAAGACGGTTAAGGTGTATAACCCTTGGCCTATATTTCCATTTCATATATTGAAAGTCTTCTCAATAAGTAAACCCTAATTTATTTTCTCTTTAGTTCTTGATCCAAATTATGGTCAAATCGCATCAAATAAATTAGAACACTTATTATTTATATATTTGAATTAATCAAAACATAAATCTATTTATGGAAACATAAATTCTAAAGTAAATTACAAAAATGGTCACTGTGGTTTGGTCAAAATTATAGATATGATCTTTGGTCTTTAAAAATTGTGTAAATAACCTTCAAAACACTATTTACTTGCAAAAATGATTATTATTTCTCTTAACCTTTTTTGAATGACAGTTTGCACTTTTCTTAATAACAATTTTGATCCTCAACTATGTAGTTTACTTTCATTTTAGACATTTTCATAAATTTTTAGTATTGTTTAAATTTTAATTATTTATACATTTTTTTATAATATATGTATTTTATAAAATATATTTATTCTTTATTTATTAAAAAATATCACCGTTATAATACTTAATTTATATATTTTACACTTCTTTAAATATTCAATTTAATTATTAATGTAATAACTTGAGCTTTAATTAGCTATTATTAATGTGTTAATGCAATTTAATTACAGATTTGTAATTCAATTTTGTATTAAGTTAATCAAGCAATTAAAAGTCCTATGTATTATTGATGTTATTAGCAAAGTTATTTGAGATGAAATAATAAAAGAAAGTAAAGTTAAGAGATTAACATTGACAAATGACTAAAATCGATCAAGAGGGTGTGTGGTTTTGCTTATTAAGGCTACTTATTTGATTATTACGTTACACAACCACAAATAAGCAGTTTGAAGTGTGTGGAAAGCAATTCTTAATAAGTGCTTATTTGCGTTGTTGTAAGGCAACAACAATTAATTTTAATTGTAAAATGACAATACTACCCTCATGTTTAACCTAAACCTATACCCTTTTTTTTTCACTCACACTGTGAGGCTCTTGATTCCCTGTTTCTTTTTTATTCACGCCTCCAACACTTCTTAGAGCTTGCAAGTCTGGATATAATAGTTGATGTTGCTTTACAGCAATAAAAACAAAATCTTACATGACCCATCATGGAATTGGATATAGAATACTTGTTTGTAATTGAAATTGAGTATTTTTGTCTATTTGTTATGTTATTATATTTTTCTTATAATTTTTTGTTTTTTAAATTGTACTTTTATTAGTTTAGAATTCAATTTATAAATTTATTATATTTAAAATTTTATTATTTTGATGAAAACCTTATTAAAATGTTTATTGATAAATACTTCTAAATAAAAATATTATATTATAAGCTAAAATACTTATTAAATTAAGAAAATTCATAATGATATACGAATGTCGTTTTTGGTAATTTTACAAGTTTTAAACGCAAATCGAAACACTTAAAAACTGATTATTTGATAATTGTAATAACCAACAGCATAAGCAAATTCAAACAGTTAACTTTTCAGCAGCACTTTTTGTTACAGCAATAATCTGATTATTAGGTATCAAAACGCTGCACCACTTTTCTAAACGCAAAACCAAACACCCTCCGAATAAAAACGCTTTTTACTTGGTATCTGCACATTTTATTAATCAAGCAAGAAAAGTGAGAGTCTCTCTCACTAACTCACGGATACATCTAAAATTGATGTTAAAAATTGATGTATTCAAGTTGAGATTCACCAAATCATGCATCCAATATCAAGTATAAACAAGATTACAAGGTAATATCATTATCTGAAATTATTTCTTGTGTTCAAATTGAAGCCTACGGCTTCTGGAAGCATATATGCTTCCGTGTTCTTCCAAAACACCAATTTGATCATTAGAGTGTGTTTTATTCTTTAAAATAAATTCATGCATGTTCTTAATTCATGCTTAATTGATGATTCTAGCATTTTAATGGTATAATTTGATGGTTGAATGTTTTCTAGCATAGTAACTTAAAAATGGTCTTTGTTTTCTGTTTCCTTTAGTCCGTTACTTAGAGGCCAAGGAGGCCTTGGCCTTCGGCCATTGTTGTGCGATTAACCCTCGTTAATGTTTCTTGATTCATGATGTTAATTCTCCAGTTAGCACTTCAATTGTTTCTGTATTGAACAATTAAAACAGAAATTTAAGGGTGTGTGAGTTTATGTGCAGTCCGAGACTCTCACCCTGGTGAGTCTCAGAGTTGTTTGTGCAGTGTATGTGTGTATTTAAATTGCAAAACAGGAAGAAAAGATTAGAAACAGCCCTTTGAGTGATAAATTAATGACTAATTGACTAATTGTAGTGTATGTGTGTGTATTTGGACAGCGAAAACAGAAAGCATTCTTCTGTGTGTTGGGTCTGTAACTCATGACTCAAATGAGTCCCAGAGTGTGTTTGATGTAGAATCTGTAACTCACCTTCGGCTGAGTCTTGGATTGTTTGTGATAATAAAACAGCAGCGATAATTTAACCTACATGTACATAAATTAAGTGATTGTGAAGCATATTTATGTGTAATTGAGATGCAAAACAGAATCCAAATCATCAACATCAGCCCCTCAACCGCATAAAAATGTCTGTGTGAGCAGTGAAAACAGAAAGAATATCAGCCGCTATTGTAATGTATAGAATATGTTTCAAGTATATGTTTGTTGCTGGAAAACACAAAACACAGCAGCACATTAACATTTAAGCATAAAAACAGAAAGTTAGTGTGTACAGTGAGTTAAACTTCAATAGCAAAACAGAACGAAACTAAGTGCTGTGTTTGCTTGATAGACTGTGAGACTTACAAGTCTCGTAGTAGTGTGTTTGTGTGTGTGTGTGTGTGTTTGAAGCTTGAAACAAAGAAAAAAACAACAGTAGCACCCCAACAACGAAACAAATTTAAATCTAAGTGTTTGTGTGTGCAGTTGTGTTGGACCCCGAGACTAAGGTGATATTTGTTATTTAAGAGGTTAAACGTCTGAAGTCTGAAAACCATACCTGAACTTAAGAGGAGGTCTTCAAGTCTGAAATTAAGAGGCTCTGAATTTTAATTCAGACTAGTCTCTTTCCCTTAAAATTCAGAGGGAAATTCAGAGGTTGTAACCTCTTAAGTCTGAATTTATACAAACAATACAAATTAGATTAAGATCTGAAATTCAGAGTTCAGACCAAATTAAGACCCTCTTAATTGAAATCAAACACACCCTAAGTTGTGGTGTGTGTATGAAAGCCTTAGACCCCAATATTTAATCTCAAGGTGGCCACAAATAATACCAAAAGGCAGCAGCCCTTTAAAATATATGTATATACTTAGTGTTAGTGTATGTTCTAGTGTCCTTTGCTGTCAAATACAGAAAGATCACAGTCTTGTGTATGTGTGTGTGTGAAAGCAATTCAAAGCAGAAAACATATTAAGTCATATGTGTATGTGCGGTCTAAGTTTATATATATACATAACAACAATGAAAGTGTGTGCTAAGAAATAAGAATACATGTGTGAATGAGTTTAAATGTTTGTAATTCTTGAAACGCCCAGTTCTAATAAAGTAGCGTTATTTACCAAATTCTACAACATAAACCTCAAAAGCAATATAATAAAAGTATTCAAAGTTCAAACATCAAATTCAGTTCAAAACTAAACTCAAACCATAACATTAAGAGTACACTAAAATAATATATCTAATTATTACAACCAAATAAAAAGTCTAGGGATCTACCAAACCCAATTACAAGTTCAATAGTATTACAGTAAAACGGAAGTCTGTCTGATACCACGAGTCCTCACACTCTAGAAACTAAACCATAAAAGTTGTCCCCACAACTGGGGTAAGCCGTCACCTAGCGAGTAACAAATTTAGTAGTACAAATAACATAAACAACTTATCAGACACATATTCAACATGTGTAGCACCCGGCCTTCCAATCAATGTGTCCACGAATAAGGAAATCTGTGTAGCATCTGGGCTTCCTAGCAATGCATACACAGTAACACAGCTCGCTACACTCCCGACTTTAACGCGCACAAAAATAATGCAGCCACATAGACATTCAATCAACACATAAATACACTGTATGCATACCGGGGAAAAAGTTTTCATATAACAGCTCATGGTGATGAAAATAATATCAAATAACAAAGGCATCATGACTGTGAAATTGATAAGCATGGTAAAAGAAACGAGACAGATAACCAATACAAACATATTATAAATGATCATTCATGGAATTAAATCAATTATTCACAGTGCCTGTAACCTTTAACCCGCCAAGCGACTACCCGTTATCAATTGAAAACATTAACCAAAACCACGAGTCACAAATAAGTCACTAGAGTCCTGATATAAAAGTACATTGTCTATTCGTCACCAATTTTATCTCTTTAATTTAATAACCCTGTTATTCATTAGATTATTTAAAGTTAAGGGACTAAAGAGGTAAATTTAAATTATTTGCTAAAATTTATTGAAATGATAGAATTCGTGTTTTAGATTAACTAGTTGTGACAGTTAACTTTTATTTACATCTTATAATCATAATAAATATGATCAGTCCATTTAAAATAGTTAACTATCATTTATAATCGTGATTAAGTATATCTATGTTAACCAAATTGACTTCAACAATTTGAAATTTCCAATTTGATACCATTGAGTATTAGTCATTTGAGAGTCCAATAATACATATTGAATTCAAATAACTATGTAACGCCAAAATATAAATGCGTACACTTTATTTTAGGGAAATTAAATTTAAAGTATGGGTGAAATAATCTGGTCGTAGTTAAATTAGCTAAAAACCATCATTTGTTTCAAAATTAGTTAAAAGTACATAGCACAAGTGATGCATTAATAACTTAGGTCATTTTTGATAACTTTTATATTTGTCACATTTTACCATTAAACTATTTTTTGTACACATTTAACCATTAAAAACTTTAGTTTAATGTTCCATTTTGGAAAAATAATTAAAACTAATGGCTAAATCTGTACAATATATGATAGTTTAATGGCCAAATGTGTGCAATTTATGATAGTTTAGTTGTCAAATGTGTACAAAATGTGATAGTTTAGTGGCCAAATGTATATGATTTCAATGTTTAAATATGGACAAAAATATTTAGTGGTTAAATGTGTACATAAAAAAAAGTTTAATGTCTGAATGTGTAAAAAAATAGTTTAATGGTTAAATTGGACAAATATGAAAGTTTGATGGTCAAAAATGGTCTTAACCCTAACTTAAATCCACTTTCATTTAAAGCTCATCTAAATGTAACTAAATTTGTTAACCCATTCGGAAACAAAATCCTTATCCCAAAAAAAATAAAAGAAACGTGTAGTCCAAATATTTAAATCTAGGGAAAATAATGTAAAAAACCAATGTATATTCAGTATTTTTCGAATAAGTCATTGTACTAAAAACGTTTCCATAAAAGTCCCTCAACTTAAAACACTTTCGTAAAAATCACTGCACATAATATGTTTCCATAAAAGTCCTTTAACTTAACAAAATTTTATAAAAAAAAAATCTGAAAAATCCTTAAGAAACCTCATAAAACAACACAATTCGTAAAAAATTTAATGTTAAAAAACTTTTATGGAAACATTTTTGGTTTAGAGACTTAATGAAAAAATATCAAAAGTGCGTTGGTTTTTTTGTTTAACTTAAATCTAACTAGATCTAATGAAACATTAAAAAAATATCCATAACAATTTAGTTTGATTAAGCTGACACAGAAAATTAAAACCAAAGTCCACAACCCAAAAAAAAAAAAAAAAAAAAAAAAAAAAAACACTGAGCCAAAACAAGTTAAATGAAAAGTCCCAAACCAATATTAATCTCAAAAATACAATCCCTCTCTTTCTCAGTAAAGCAAAAGCTAAGAAAGGCATAAAAAATTATAAATAAATAAATGGCCCAATTGGTATTTATTTTAAACCCAATAAATAAAAGGAAAAAAATATGTCTAGCCCGATGTTGAAATAAATCAGCTGACAAAGAAGATAAAAGAAAAAAAGAAAAAAAGAAAAAAGAAAATCCCAAATCTATTTCTCAGGTTATAATAAAAAAATTACTAAACTCCAAGAATTAAGTAACCAAATAGCGCTCTAAGTCCGAAAATAATCATCTAGAATCATTCAAACATAATTTCTAAGCACTTTTGTATAAATTTTGGGATTAAATCAAAACACCCACCTAATGCACCATTGTTGTTCTTTGAAGCTTTTAAATCAAGAAAATGATGAAGGTGATGATAATAAATGTTGTTGGTTATTTATTTTTAGTTTAGTAAACCATAGTTTTGCTCATTTATAGATTCAGGTTCTTCAACAAATTTCCCTTCAGCTGGTTCCACACATTTGGGTAAGCTGTGATTCAAACCCTTTATCCCAGTGGCATAGAACCCTTGGTCTATCAGCATGACTGTCTCTTCAAGTTATGTATCCTTTTTTTGTCTTCATGGCTTGATTTTGGGCTCCATTCTCGAAGTGCCTATAATCATTTCTTCAGGTATAAGACCCAACCGCTTGTCCTTTTCCATTAGCTTCCTTACAAATGCTCTAATAGTTTTAGCAGTCTCGGACTTTGAAATACTTAGAGCAACTGCAAGCTCAACCAATTCCCTGTATCCGATGTTGGGTACATCTGCTGCTTCATATGACTCCAATTCAGTGCCATCGCCACTGAATCTTCTGATTTGTAGCTTCCAAAGCTGATTCTTCCTTCGCTGCCTTAGTTTCCTTTTCCTTTCACTGTTCTCTTCTTCTCACTGTTAGTCTCTTTGACAACTTCCTCCAACTTCCTTTGCACTACCAAAGATGACATTTTTACTTTCTTTGCCTCTTTGGCAGCGAAATCATGAGCAGCTTCCCAGAGGATGCTTCATCTCTTACTCTTTCCAGGAGCTCATCTTGCTCTTCTTTCCACCATAGTATGTTTCTAATGGAATTATCATTTCCTTTGCTTGGGCTTTATCATATTTAAGCTGAAGCTCCCTTTTAACATTTACATCTATAACAACTTTGCCTTTTCCTTTAGCTGATGTGGATGGAGCAATCCCAACCTCCTCCTCTTCTTCTGATGATTCAAAGACTAATTGTCTTGTTTTGCTGGGCCTGGCCTACGTCATATGATCCTCCCCTTAAGATGGTGCAGGGCTTGGAGACTTAGTCTGAGTAGGCTTAGCATTCCTGGAATCATGAGATGTACCTTCAGTAACATCAACTGTTAGTTGGTCTATTGCTTGCCCAATTGATGTTGATTTCTCCTAGGAAAGAGATGAAGATTTCTCCCCCTTAGACTTAGAAGAAGATTTTTCCCTCTTTGCCTTTGAGGCAGACTTCTTCTCCCCCTTTGAAGGAGATAGCACAGAGCCTTCAACATCAGTGCTGCCTAAAGAAACAGATCAGTGGGCTTGGTTGCAGCAGGCTTGGTAACACGTGTTGGATCAACCTGGCTATGCACTAAGAAAGACAAGTTGTCCTTCACTTCAACGAACTCGGTAAGACTATTTTTTAGATAGGAGGATTGAGATGTAGTGGTAGCAGAAAGAATGTAAATCACAATTCTACCAGCATCATTGAACATAAGGCTTTTAGGTTGTGCAAGAGTGAGATTTATGGACTCTTGCACATCTTCAAAGCCATATGCCACTAAATTTATTAGAGATACCACTAAGGTATTCAGAGAGGCTAAGGTGGAGGGTAAAGAGACAGACATGCTTCAACAATACTTGACAGATGTTCAGAAACAGTTGTCAAGCTAGACATAAAGTCCTGTTGTTGAGAGAAAAGGGATTAGAGGGAAGATGAGAGTTGATGCAGCTATGTAGTGAGTGTAACTAGTTGAGAAGAATAATCAGGTTGAGGGGAAGGCTGGGGAAAGGATGACTTGAACGAATCAAGAATCCTGCAAGCTGTGCAGACACAGAGTCTGCAATAGTGGATGGTAGGGTGGACATGGATTTGTCCAGAGTATCAACCATGTTAAACAGCACATGAGGCTGTTCTTTCAAGGAAAGATCCTTTGGAGATGGAGGAGTGTTGGTGGATTGTTCGGATTGTGTAGAGGGGGATGAAGGTGAAGATGGAGTTGAACCTTGAGGGGATAAGACAGGTTCACTTGGTGATGGTATAGGCACATTAGAAAGAAGTTCCATAGCCGGTGCGAATGAGAGATGACCCAATTTAGAGGGGTCAATAATACCTTCAGTAGTGGCTACACATGCATCATGAGGTGAGGAGGTTGAAGTGGTTGGCCTTTCAAGAGCCACTGGTATTGTGATTCCTTCATCGAATACATGGGTAGGGCCCTCAGTGGTGCATTGGTCTAAAGGCACCTCTTCATGGGGCAGGGGATCCATTTCAACATCATTAGTGGTGAAAGCTATTGATAAAATTTGAAGATAAAGAAGCCTTCACCAAAGGGCTGGTCTGTATCCTGTGGTTTATCATACTGGGGAGTTCGTCCTTCAACAACTGCATGAGATGTAAAAGAAAAATCATGAGGAACAGCGATTGAAGGCTGATTAGTTGGTGGACTAGAACCAACAGTTTTGACACATTGTGCAGACTCAGATGGTGTAGGAGAAATATGAGTGGGAGACAGTGTTGACACAGTATGGAGTGGAGAAAACTCCTGTCTTTCGATTTCCTCGTCCTGTTGGGAGGTTGGGACAATGGATGTGGTTGTATCCATTTGTACAACAAGTTCCTGTTGAGAGAAACCAGAGAGCTACGGCTAACTTTGGGTGGACTCTTGGTGGAGTGAGGCAGGCTCCACCGGGGTTGCAGCACTCTCCACGAAAGGTGGAGGTGAGGCAACAGGGTTGGCCTCTTTTACAATTGGGGTGTGGGAAGACTTGACTTCTTTTTACTTTGCTAAGAATTTCTTCCTTAGTTTGGAGGAGGAGGGGGAAATGGCAGGGTTATGGGATTGGACTGGTTGTGAGACAGGTGGTGTAGGTTGTTCCCTGGTCTCAGATGACACAGAGCCACTAGCTACACAGGCCGTTGGTTCAACAAATGAACGTGGGTTACAGCCTGCTCCGCCTCAGTCACAGAAACTGAAGGAGTAGACTTTATTTTTTTTTTTTGGCCTTCTTGTGGACAAATCCTGCTTCGCTAGGATTGAGGGCATACTTTGCCCTTTTACCTAGGACTTCGGATTTTGTAGTGGGAGTAGCAGCTGGATCCACCTCCATTGTAGAAGGTCCTTCCACCAAACCAAGCAACCTCCTCAAAGGTGTCGTAAGAGGGGGCTCCTGAGCACTCACAGGGGCATGAAATACCTTGTTTCCAATGATTGGAAACACCATAAGACTTTAAGAGAGGCTGAGAGGTGTATAGAGATTCATCACAGACTATGAGACTAAGAAATTTGGGGTACCTTACAGATGGTGCGATGTGGTCTTATTCGACAAAGTTCCTTAGATTGCCAAAGATCCATTTGGCCATATTTAGAGTAGTCTCATTCACAAACTGCAGATCCACTTGTATTTCATCTCTGCTGAGCTGATCAAAGAAACCAACCTTACAGCTCAGACTTATTACCATAGAGGCAAATAGAAAACTGTAGGTTGGTGCCAGTTCATTTTTAAAGAGAGTTGCTCCAACTCGTGGCTCAGAGACACCACAGCAATGCAACAAGTTTTTCATATGTTGATTTTCATGTTGAGGTTTGCCATATTTTTCAACCACAGGCAGATCAAGCACCTCTTGAAGTAGATCAACCAAAATCTCAACAGTTTTAGTATTGTTGAGAATGGTACCATGAATAAATTTGGTAGCAAAATCATAGGAGGATGAGCTTTGAGGAACTCCGCCATGGGTTCATAACCTTTTCCAATGTAGTTCTTTGGGATAGTAAGGTTGGCTATATAGTTAGTAGGTTTGATGGTGAGAGTAGTGACGACTGATGGATGTTTGATAACATCTTCACCCAAAAACACTAGGACAAAGGGATTTGAAGAAGCCAATTAGAGAGTGGAAGGAAATTCAACAAAGTCAGACACTAAGTCTTTTTGAGAAAGATTTGGAATTTTCAGGAAGTATGGAGGTATAGGGTCGCAATAGTGCGAGGGTAAATGAAACAGTGATGTTAGATATATGTAGGATTTGAATTTGAGAGGGTTTGAGAGAGAAAAGGGTGGTTGATTTGAAAAGAGGATGACTAAGGGAACGTAAGTTTACCACGTTAGCACGTGTGTCAGACCCACTTGTCCCGCTTGATTATCTCTTAAACACTTAACAGAAAAGTTATATGTAGGTAATTAAGTTAAATAAAGAAAAATTAACATAACTTAAGTATGAAGAAATGTTAATTGAAAGCTGATGTTCAAAGTTTTTGTTAGAACCTGTGTTGATGTAGGGTCATTAAAGTTGTTCAGTATGTAACCTGGGCATGAAAACTGTTAAGTGACATTTGAACAGGTTTCTTATTGAAACATGTTCTGCAGCTGAACAGTTTTGCCAAACAGATTACACCCGGAGTGAGCTGGTTTGAGATTTAGATATCAGAAAATGTTTGAATGAAAACACTTAGTTTTAAAACCTGTTACATGTCAAGCCTGTTTCTATTTTTAAGAAACAACTAAGTGCATATCCAGTGAAACTTGTTCTGTGTCAAGGCTGTTATTGAGAATTCAGCAGGTTTGCATATGTAACTTTTAAACATCAACGACGAGAAGTTACTTTTATTTAACATTCCCAGCTTGCAGACAAGGGTATTAAACCTACTTTCATAAAAAAGGTTTGGTGAAAATATTTATAAGTTGATCTTCTATGGGAACAAAAGATACCCCAACATTACCTTTCTGAATGTGATCTCTTATGAAGTGATGTCTGTCCTCTATATGCTTTGTTCTGTAATGGAACACAAGGTTTTTGGATAAGGCTATGGCACTGGTGTTATCACAAAGCGTAGGTGTTTTTCTATACACCAATAGTCTTCAACCTGAAGCTGCATCCAAAGAATTTGTCCACAGCAGCTTCTAGCAGCAATATACTTAGCTTCAGCTGTAGAAGTGGACACAGAGTTCTGCTTCTTACTGCTCCAACTAATCAACTTGCCACCAAGAAGTTGACATCCACCTATTGTGCTCTTTCTATCAAGTCTGCAACTTGCAAAATCTGAATCTGTGTATCCAATTAAGTCAAGGTCCGAGTCTTTGGGATACAAAAGACCCAAACCTGTTGTACCCTTGAGGTATCTAAAGATTCGTTTTACGATAGCAATATGTGATTCCTTAGGATTAGCTTGAAATCTAGCACACAAACAGGTTGCAAACATTATATTTGGTCTAGCTGTTAAATATAGGAAGCTCCCAATCATACCTCTGTAGGCTGTTACAGATCGGACTTACCATAGGTTTCAACATCCAACATAACATTGGTTGCCATTGGGGTTTTAACGGAGAACACTGATCAAATTTAAATTTTTTTAAGATCTAGTGTACACTTTCTTTGATTTATAAAGATTCCATTTGAGGTTTGTTTAACCTGTAGTCCTAGAAAGAACGTGAGTTCACCCATCATACTCGTTTCATATTTGGATTTCATGAGTAACGAAAATTTTTTGCATAGTTGTTCATTAGTAGACCAAATAAATGTGGTCTACATAAATTTAGACAAACATAATGTCAGATTTCACTTTCTTTAGGAACAGTGTGGTATCCACTTTACCTCTTGAGTACCTATTGCTCATAAAGAATTCAGTAAGAGTGTCCTACCAGGCTCTAGGGCTTGTTTCAGACCATAAAGAGTTTTGTCCAACTGATAGATAAAACCTGGATGTTTTTCATCTTCAAAACCTGGGAGCTGCTTAACATATACTTCCTCTTGCAGCTTGCCATTCAGAAATGCACTCTTCACATCTATTTGGAATACCTTCATGCCCTTCTGAGTAGCATATGCAAGGAATAAACGAATTGCTTCTAGTCTAGCAACTAGTCTTGCCTTATTTCTAATGACATGACCTTGCTCATCCATCCTAATCCTGAATACCAATTTGGTGCCAATTATAGTTTTCTCTTTGGGCATGGGGACCAACTTCCATACTTTATTTCTTTCAAACTAATTGAGTTCTTCCTGCATGATAGTAATCCAATTGGCATCTTTCAATGCTTCATCTATCTTCTTTGGCTCCGTCAAGGACACAAAACCTACAAACATACAAAAGTGTCCAAGAGAATCCCACCTTGTTGGCACACCTTTATTGATGTCACCTATTATTTGCTGATCTGAATGACATCTGATCCACTTAGGATCATGTTTTAATGAAGATTATTCTTAATCTTGCACACCAATTTCATCATCAACGGGTTTTGCAAAACACCCTTCTTGATCACCATATACACTAACATCTTGGGTTTGTTCATTTATTGAGGGAGTGTCATAGGTGTTGAACACATTAGTGAGAGATTCAGGAAGATCAACATTAATTGGTTCTGGACATTTCACAGCAACTATATTAGTGCACTTATTCACACAGGGTGAACCAATATAGTCATCATCATGTCCACTGTGAGTAGGTTCCACTCTGGATGATCTGGAAGCTTTAAAGTCTTTATCTTCGGCATTTGGATATAGAAGTTCATCAATACTGACGTCTCCTAAAAGTAATTTAGGATCGACTTGAAGTGAGGAATTTATAGATTCTTCAAAGGTAACAATGATAGTTTCATCAACCACATTTCTTCTAGGATTGAATACTCTGTAGGACTTGGAAATTGTTGAATATCCAACAAATATGCCTTCATCAGCTTTAGATTCAAATTTAGCCAGCTGATCCCTTTGGTTCAGAATAAAGCAAGGGCATCCAAACACATGGAAGTAGCTTATATTGGGATTTCTCCCTTTGAGTAATTCATAGTGAGTTTTAATGAACCTTTTCACCACTAAGGATATGTTTTGAGTGAAGCAGGCAATGTTGACAGCTTTTTTCCAAAATGATGTAGTGAGACCTGATTAACACAACATAATTCTAGCAGCTTCTATGAGGGTTCTATTTCTCCTTTCAGCAAAGTCATTTTGTTGAGGAGTCCTTACTGTGAAGACCTCCCCTTACGGAGTAGTCCTCAATGTCTAGGTCCCATAATTTGCAATATGATATTAATCATAACTAAGATAGAGTAATTAAGTTGCGGAATTAGAATTACAGTACAAAAATTAGGATAAGTTTAATACAATTTTAGTACGAGTTACAGTTTTCAAATTAAACTATTAAAGGGTACAAACTAGTCTAATATATGTCATCAAAGCAAATCTACCCAGACCACCACACTTTATCATCTTCAAAGCTGTACCAAAAGGGTCGTTTGAGTAGTGGTCTATGAAAACTTCAGCTGATCTTGAAAGACCTAAGAACTAGGTCCAACAAGTGCTTTCCCTTTATCTTTTCCAGTAAAAAGGTTTAACAACAACTATAAGCAATGCTTAGTGAGAATATAGATTGTTAGAATATGTTTTTGATTGATGAAATATCAAAGTCTAGGGACTGATTGTGTAATTTCCTTATAGTTTGTAAATTTGTATAAATAGTCATGTTGACTTTCCAAATAGGAAGAATCGGTCAGAAGATTATTTTGTACGCATTCAATTCTGAAAAGCTGCTCTGTACGAAGAAGAATATTCCAGATATCATTTTTGTAATCATCAAGAGTATCAATCGAATCATTTGGTTAGTATTGATTAAATTCTGTGTTCTTATTGATTGCATCTAGTTGATTGAATTGGTAGAAACTATTTTTCACAATTGGTATCAGAGACTTAGGGATGAATCATTCTGATTGAGATTGAACTTATATTTCGTGTTCTTGAGGATTTTTCGGAAAAACCCTAAAATCACTAGGGGTTTTGATTCTGTTGATCATTCTCAGAGTTACTTGGATCGAAGGTTCAGGTTTCAAAGACGAATCAATTGAATATAAACTTGTTTTGATTTTCAAAACACAGAAAAAGATCTAAGCAATTTTCTGAAATTTTAAAAAGTTCAAAAACCGGTACTGTTTCATTGAAAAAGTCTGGTTTAGATCCATTTTTGCATAAAAGTGCTTTACAAAAAGTGTTTGTTTCGATTACAATTTGAATGAATTGGGTAAAATTTGGATTTAATCTGAATTTCAGACTTGAAAAAGCTGAAAATACTAAGAAACTCGAATCATACACATCCTGTGTGTAAATCGAGTTGAGTATAACAGTTAATCGAGTTGGGTATCTGAGTTAATCGAGTTGGTTATCTTAGTTATTCGAGTTGTGCCTTACTATTACTCGAGTTGTCAAACTGTAATATTCGAGTTGACAACAATCTGACTTGAATTTCAGAACACCATTCGAGTTTTATATACGACTTATTCGAGTTTCATATAAGACTCACTCGAGTTTTATATAAGACACATTCGAGTTTTATATAAGACTCACTCGAGTTTTCTATAAGACACATTCGAGTTTTATATAAGACCCATTCGAGTTTTATATAAGACCCATTCGTGTTTTATATAAGAATCATTCGAGTTGTGCAAGATTCACTCGAGTTTTGTAACAGACACAGTCGAGTTTTGTATAACATTGATTCGAGTTTTACAGAAGACTCATTCGAGAGTGTGAATTTCATATACTTGATTCGAGTTTGATCAAACACACATTCGAGTTTGATAAAACACACATTTGAGTTTGATCAAACACACATTCGAGTTTGATCAAAGAATCAATCGAGTTTGGTAAAAGACACAATCGAGTTTCACACTACATTCATTCAAGTTTCACTCATAACACAAGAATCATTCATGTTTGTCACACACATTAATCCAAACACAATTCACTGCTTGAGTTAAACTGCTTATTGCTACTAACAAGTCATTGTGTTGTAGATTTCAGTACTAATCTGTGTTTCAAGGTGTGATCAAATTTTTCAATCTCATTCGGAGTTCATTTGATCTTGGTCAAAGTTTCCCAACGAACAATCAACATGTCTAAAGATGCACTTGCTATGGGATCAGAAACCAAACCCCCAATCTTATACAGAGGGGAATATGTTCAATGGCGGGAGCGGTTTCTTGAATTTATAAGTTTCCATGATTTGTCTGAAGAAATGCTGAAATCATTAACTGAAGGACCAGCAATCTTTATGGAAACGATCCCAGGAGTACCAACTGGCAATCCCCCAATACCACCAAGGACTGTTGAGGTAACAAACCTAACAGAGGCCCAGAAAAAGAGAAAGTTAGGGGACAAGACTGCCAGAAAACTGTTGTTGATTTCAATCCCCAATGATATATACACTTGTCTGACAAATACAAAGACTGCTAAGTCCATCTGGGATGAAGTATGCAAAATCATGAGGGGATCAGACAGAGCTGCTACTAATAGGGCTAGGAATAGTCTAATGACATTTGAGAACTTTAGAGCCCGTGAAGGTGAACTTCTGGAAAACACTTATCTCAGATTTGTAAATCTGGTAAGTGAAGTAAAAAGAAACGGAGTGACGAAGTCCAACTTGGACATCAATGTCAAATTTTTAAATGTGCTAAATCCAGAATGGGAAAAATATGCTATGATCATCCAACAAACGAAAGATATAGAGGAGATGGATTTTCATATGCTATTTGAAAACCTCAACAACTACCAAGAAGTTGTTTTGAGGAAAATATCTGGAAAGAAGAAAGCGGAAAAAGAAACTGCTGATCCACTAGCTCTACTGGCGGAGAAAAAGTATAAATACAAGCTCAAAAAGGAGAAAAGAGCTGTAATCAGCAGTACATCATCAGAATCAGAATCATCAGATTCATCTGCAGATTCAGAGATTGAAGAGATGAAAAAACAGATGGCACTGCTTACAAAGGCATTTCAGAAGAAATTTTACAGGAAGCCAACAAACAACAAAATGCGCTACAAAACAGGCTCAAGGAAAGTTGAGAAAAAGGATAAGTATGAGAAGGCTGGAGAAAGTAGTGCACGAAAGTCTGACAAATATGAGAAGTCAGATAAATCAACCAAGAAGGAATCTGAACAGAAATGCTATAACTGTGGAAAACCAGGTCACTATGCCCGGGAATGCAGATCTCCAGTAGTCAAAAATTCAGACTACTATACAAGAAAGGCCCTCTTAGCCAAAGAGAAAGAGTCAGGCAAAGCTCTTATGGCGGAGGATGATCATTGGTTACAGTTATCAGAAGATGATGACATTTTAGATGAAGATGCCCATATCTGTCTAAAGTCAGAAATCTTCAATGAATCTGAACTGAGTGAATCAGCTATGATAGCTGAAGATGAGGTGTGGGTTGGACTGACGGATGAAGAGGATGAAGAGAGGAGAGAATCTGATTCTGATGAAGAGGAAGAAAAAGAAGAAGTTGCATTAATGGCAACTGACCAGAATGAAGCTGAAAATGAGGAAGATTCAGAGTCTGAAAACTCAGATGATTCAGAAAGACAGGAGGTAAATTCTAATTCAGACTCTGATATTGATGAATCATGCATTTTAGAAGAAAAACTAACTAATATGGCCTTTATGCTTAAAAAGTTTGAAAAATCCTTAAAGGCAGAAAAGAAAAAGGTTCATTCTTTGGAAAACAAACTTCAAAATGAACACAATTTAGTTCTAGATTTTTCCAAAGATAAAGCCTTAGCTTTACGAGATGTCTCAGACTTACAAGATAAGGAAAAAGAACTTCAAAGCAATATACTCAATCTGAATCACAAAATATCTGATTTACAAGAAAGTCTGCGAATAGCTGAATTAGAAGCCTCAAACTTTTCTGTAAAATATCATGCCATATTTGAAGAAAGAACGAAACTTTATGAGAAAATAAAAAAGATGGAGGATGAATTTATTAAAAGAGGGCAAACAGATCAAACAATATATTTAAATCAACCAAAAGATACAGAGTTTTATAACTCTAAATCTGGTATTGGTTGGGAAAATCCTAAGTATCTGACAAAAGCTATATCAAATTCACCAACATTATATGATGTCAGATACATGAATTTAGGATTAAAAATGACATTCTTGAAAGCATCTGAAGAAGTAGAATCCAGTGAAGAAATCAAAAGGTCAAGATCAGACAAAATGCAAAATTATGTTGACTATACCAAGATAAATGAAATCAGCAACATTGTTGATACTAAAGAAGAGTACATTCAAACTTATTCTGAAAAGGATTTGTCTGAATTACCAACTCAGTCTCAAAAACTATATTTACCAAATTCAATTTTAGAACAGATAAATTCTGATTTAGAATTGAAAATTAAAAGTTTTGAGACAGAGAATGGAACACTCAAGTCTGAATTACTAAAAATAGAACAAATGTTGCAAGATAAGTCTAAAAACATAAATGTGTCTGATCCACATTCATCTACTTCTCTGGATTCTATAAATTCAGAAAAAGAATTTGATCTGTTCATGCACTCTGATGTTAATTCATTAGATCAAAGATTTGGTAAAATTGGTGAATTTATCAAACCTTTGACTAACAAACTATCAACTGGTAATAAAGAATCTGTTAAAATTCTGCAAAGAATGACTACAGACTCTTTAAAACCATCTGAAAATTCACCATCAGTGCAACAAAAGAAGGAGAAAACAAAACTGTTTGTTAAGTCTCCTAGTTTTGAAAAGGGTGAATCATCCTCATCAACGGACTCTTTTGCACGTAAAGTCAAATCTTCAACAGGTATGAAAAGGTTACAGAAAAAACAAGCATCTAAATCTTCTAATTCTCAAACTTCTTTTATGTCAGATAACGTTGTGAACGGGTCGAGAAAACAAGTGTGGCGAAAGAAGAAAAGAGAAGAGAAAAACAAGATTATAAAACAAGAATGGCGCGTGAAAGAAAAAATTGTTACAGATAGAAACAGCAAAATTGAACATTCTGTCTGTAATAATGATAAAATTGTTAATAATTCTTGTATTAAGTTTTCAAGATCGAAATTAATTGCTTTGAATTCTTATGTTTGTAAGTCTGAAACTGTGAAATATAATAAGCTTGTATGGCAACCAAAGAAAAAGGACCCATTGTATGAACAGAAAAAGGATCCACAGATAAAAATTTCAAAAACAATTCCACCGCGAATTGTACAAAAGTGGATACCCAAAAGAACAGTTCAAAAATGGGTACCTAAAATAAATTCAAACGATAAGCCTAAAGCCATATCAGTTAGAAAAACAAATGATACTATGCATGTTTTACCTAAAACTAAAGTACCCAACTACAAGTGGGTACCTCATGTGCTATTACGTTTTATAGGTAAACCATGTCTGGTACCTTGATTCGGGATGCTCCAAACATATGACCGGACAACGAGACACACTCACGGACTTTGTAGAAAAGTTCTGTGGGACGGTAAGATTTGGAAACGATCAGTTTTGTCCGATCAAGGGATACGGAAGTCTGAAGTATGACAAAATCACAATCCAAAAGGTCTTTTATGTTGACGGTCTTGGTCATAATCTATTCAGTATTGGACAACTGTGTGATAAGGGGTTAGAAGTCAACTTCAAAGCCAATCGGTGCAGCATCAGATCAGCAGAAGGAAAAGAAATTCTAGCAGGAAACAGGAAAACAAATCTATACTCCATTGATTTAGCCTCGATCAATCTGAAGAAAGATGTCTGCTTATTGTCAAAAGCAACATCTAAAACAGCATGGCTGTGGCATCGTCGCCTTTCACATCTGAATTTCAATGAACTGACCAACCTAGCAAAAGGAGGGTTAGTTAAAGGGCTGCCGGCGCTAAAATTTCAAAAAGAGCAACTATGCGCGGCATGTGAAAAAGGAAAGATGACAAAAGCCACACACAAATCCAAAACAGCACACTCATCCACAAGAGCACTAGAGTTACTGCATATGGATTTGTGTGGACCAATGAGAGTACAAAGTATAAATAAGAAAAGATATGTATTGGTGATAGTTGATGACTATTCACGATACACATGGGTGTTTTTCCTGAAATCCAAATCAGATGCAACCGAATCTATCATCGACTTCATCCGAAAAATACAAGTAAAGTTGCAACTCACCATTCAGACAATTCGCTCAGACAATGGAACAGAGTTCAAGAACAAATCATTAGACTCGTTCTTAAATTCAGTAGGAATTACACATCAATTCTCAGCTGCTCGGACTCCACAACAAAACGGTGTCGTTGAAAGAAGAAATCGGACACTAGTGGAATCAGCTAGGACGATGTTGGCCTACTCCAATTTACCATTGTTCTTGTGGGCAGAAGCGGTTGCAACAGCATGTTTCACACAAAACCGTTCAATAATAAATAAAAGATTCGGAAAGACTCCGTATGAACTGATTAATAAACGAATACCTAATATTAAATTTTTCCATGTCTTTGGTTGCAGATGCTTTATATTGAATGATAAAGACAATCTGGGAAAGTTTAATCAAAAGGCGGATGAAGGAATCTTCATCGGGTATTCAAAGGAGTCGGTTGCTTTCCGAGTATACAACAAGAGAACCAAGATAGTCAACGAGAGCGTAAATGTTAAATTTGACGAAGGAGTGGTGATGGCTTCTGAACACACCAGTTCAGGACCCGAACCTAACATGCAGACTTCATTGGAGTCAAATAGACAAAATGCTGAACAAAATGAATTAAATAAGTTGTTTGAGAACTTTTATGACGATTATTTTGAAATGCCCAAATCTAATGTTCAAAATTTGGTGCCTGACAGGATCACTGAAGATCCAGTCGTAGTTTCAGATCTTTCTCAACAACAAAGTTCAGAAGAAACTGGAGAAGCTTCAACAGCAAATGTGCAGTCAACTACTGAGATTGTACAACCAATTGAACCTCCACATCTTCTGAAACCCCTATTACTTCTGAACAGTCAGAAGCTCCTACCTCAGATGTTCCACCTACAACATCTGCAGCAACTCCCGAACCATATTTCGATTCCAATCCCAACCAAGACCCAATAGAACCGTTTCCACATACAGTTAAGTGGACAAGAAATCACCCAATAGAGAATATCATTGGTGATCCATCTTCATCAGTCCAAACCAGAAGGGCTACAATAAATGAATGCTTATTTTCAAATTTTTTGAGTAAGATTGAGCCTAAAAATGTAAAAGAAGCCCTTCTGGATGCTGATTGGATTGTAGCGATGCAAGAGGAACTCAACCAGTTCGAACGGTTAAAGGTCTGGAGACTTGTTGAGCGCCCAAAAGACAAATCCATAATTGGCACGAAATGGATCTTCAAGAACAAGAAAGATGACACGGTGTCATTATTCGGAATAAAGCTCGTCTCGTGGCCAAAGGATACAGTCAACAAGAAGGGATTGATTATGATGAAACATTCGCACCAGTTGCACGCATTGAAGCTATAAGGATGTTTTTAGCTTTTGCCGCACATAATAATTTTACAGTATATCAAATGGATGTCAAAACTGCGTTTTTAAACGGGGAACTAACTGATGAAGTATATACATATCAGCCCGAAGGATTTACTGATCTTTCGAAACCTGATCATGTATATATTTTGGATAAGTCACTGTATGGCCTTAAACAAGCACCTCGTGCTTGGTATGATGCACTTTCAACATATCTGTTGAAATGTGGATTTACAAAAGGTGCAGTTGACACAACCCTGTTTATAAAACGTCAGGGGTCAGATATCATAGTTATACAGATATATGTAGATGATATAATATTTGGGTCTACAAATCCAGAATTTTGTAAGAAATTCGCATTTTTAATGTCCCAGAAATTCGAAATGAGCATGATGGGTGAAATAAATTTTTTCTTAGGATTACAAGTAAAACAATTAACTGATGGTATTTTTATCAATCAGTCAAAATACATACAAGACATGTTAAAGAAATTTAACATGGTCAATAGTACTCCTATGAAAACTCCCATGGCTCCGGATTCAAAATCAAAACTCGATGCGGACATCTCAGGAAAACCTGTAGATGTAACCCATTATCGAGGTATAATTGGGTCATTAATGTACTTAACAGCCAGTAGACCAGATATTATGTTTGCTACATGTGTCTGTGCTAGATATCAGGCAAATCCAAAAGAATCACACTTAACAGCTGCAAAACGAATTTTAAGATATCTCAAAGGTACTCCAAATCTTGGTTTGTGGTATCCTAGGGAGTCTTCATTTCATCTGACTGCTTTTTCTGACGCTGATCACGCAGGTGATAAGATGGACAGAAAAAGTACGTCAGGAGCAGTACAATTCCTAGGTGACAAACCCGTATGTTGGTCATCCAAGAAACAACATTGTGTTTCATTGTCTACAGCTGAGGCAGAGTACGTTGCTGTATCTTCCTGCTGCTCTCAAGTGTTGTGGATGAAAAGCCAACTGCGTGATTACGGGTTTACACCAAAGAAGATTCCAATATACTGTGATTCTCAGAGCGCAATAGCTATTGCATCAAATCCGGTGCAACATTCAAAAACGAAACACATCGACATTCGGTATCATTTCATTAAAGATCATGTAGAAAATGGAAATATAGAATTATATTTTGTACCTACTGAATATCAACTAGCTGATTTGTTTACCAAAGCGTTAGATGAAAAGCGGTTTAATTTTTTGGTATACAAATTGGGTATGTTGAATCGTTAGATTTAATAATTCAGTAGTTTCAATTTATAATTTTAAATTTACATTTTTATTGATTCTAATCTGATGTTAAATTCTTGAATTTAAAAGTTCAAATTTTTTGGAATTTAACAGATCTGGATTGTCATGTGCAGGGGGAGCAGAAAATGATTTTATCTGATTTTGAGAAAATCTGATAAAATATATCTGATATTTTGTAGGGGGAGCTGATTTGAGAAATATGATACATCTGAGGGGGAGCAGCATTCTAAAATTCAAGGGGGTGCATTTTTAATATTTCTAGTTAAAATTTTTTTTTGTTGTTTTGTTTGTGTGTATTTTCAAATTTTTTTTTGTTTTTGTTTCAGTCTGTTTTAATTTTTTTTTTGTTTGTTTTGTGTTTAGTTTTGTTTTATCTGTAAAAAAAAAATTTTAGTTACAATTTTTCTTGTTTTTGTTTGTTAAAAGATATTGGGTTTTGAATACATGGGTTTCTATTTGGTGAATGTGGGCCGGTTTTGTCAAACTTAAAATTCAAATATGGGCCGGGTATTTTCAACTATGAATTGAATTTTGAATTTCAAATTCAACTTTTCTGAAAATCCCATCGTCTTCTTCGAACCTTTTCTTCACCATTAAGAAACCTCAATATCTCAATATCTTCGATTGTTTCAAGAAAGTATCATCATATTGTGAGTGATTCTTTTTGTTTTTCTTGTTTTTATGTAGTTAATTTCAGTTTCTGTTGTATATGTAAAAGTGTTCGTATATTCGTATTTGAGTGTTCATGGTGAATCAACATTTCTGTTCCTTAAACTGAAATTAAATTTGTGGTGTTTTAGGGTTTATGAATCTGAACATGAATCTGAAATTTTATGGTTCAAATCCAATCACACACACAGAAATTTGAAATTCTATTTCAAAAAGCTTCGAGTTCATGTTTTTCTGAAATTTGGATTTTTGACAACTTTGATGTTGTTTTTAATCAAAGTTCAGTAAAACAAAGTTGATTAAAATTGTTTTTCGAGTGGGATACAAGTTTTTAATCAGTGAGAAGTCCTTGGAATCAATCTTTGAAAAATCAGTGTATAAGGACTTGTAAATAATTTCAAAATAATGTCTCGATTGAAAGCATAATCGAGAAATGGCTAAGTGTCAATCGAGTTGATTGATACTTCAATCGAGAAAAGTTGTGGTTAATTCGAGTTGACCATATGCTTTGATCGAGTTGGACATAAGAAATGTTCGAGTTGCCTTATAGTTCCATTCGAGTTGTATTATAGTTCCATTCGAGTTGCCTTATAGAATCATTCGAGTTGCATGGAAGTTTCATTCGAGTTGACTTAAGAGTAATTCGAGTTGCATTTGAGAGTTATTCGAGTTTTATGATGACTCATTCGAGTTGATGTATATTAAACTCAGAGAATCGAGTTTAATACACATTACATTCGAGAAAAGGTTGTGCTTTATGCGAGTTGACAAGTGTCTAACATTTAGAATAATTTCAACAAGTACTTACGGCTTATTCGAGTTTTACATGTCTTCATTCGATAAACTTCATGTCTTATTCGAGTTGAGTCAAACTTCATTCGAGTTTCATATAGACATATTCGAGTTTCATAGACTCATCATTCGTGTTTTTTCTGAGACATTCGAGTTTCACATGCTTATCATTCGAGTTGTATCTAGGCTCATTCGAGTTGTCACATGTGCCATCCGACATACTTCAAGTATGTTTCGAGAAAGTTAAAGTGTTATTCGAGTAACAACAGAAAATTTTTCTAAGTGTGGGATTTTTATGTTTTAAGAAAAATGTCACATTTTTTAAGAAATTGTTATAAATTTGTGTTTTTCTAACATTGGTCTCTAAACGATTGACTTTGGAGTCCTCTCAATAATTTTCAATTATTGTCAGGAATCCCGATGCTTTAAACAGAAAATCACAAGTTTTTGCAATTTCTGATAAAATGTTACAAGTTTTTCTACATTTTGAAGGTTGTCATTTGTGTACTTGGTAAGCCTAACATGATTTTTATTTTTTACAGGTGTTCAAATGGCATCCCCAGTGCAATCCCAAAATTCAAATTCCTCTGATTCCCATTCATCGTCAAATCATACCCTTCTATCTACCCCAGTAAAATCAACCTCAGTGGCCCGTTCTTCACAAACACATATTATCCCAGACAATCAACTTGTCAAACCAAAACATTGCCTTCCTTTCCGGGACAATAACCACCGTTTAGATTCCAAAGTCATTAAAGTAAGCCATCCTATTATTGTGGACATTCTAAAAGGTCATCCACTTGGTTATCTGCTTCAGTATAAACCGTCTATTCCACAAGTATACTTACAACAATTTTGGCACACTGTCAAATTTGTTCCTGCGGACGGTAATCACCATTTCAAAGTGACGATTGATCAATTCAAGACGAAGATCACTCTTGCAAGGCTACGTCACAATTTATTTCTTCCACGACGAATAGACACTGTGAACTTTCCAGAGTTAGCAGATTTTGAAGATTTTGTTTCAGACGAAGAGCTTGTCCATGATTTGATTTGTCTAGGCTACTCAAAGCCACTTCCGAAAAGCTCTAAATTTCACAGAAATGGTTTAAATGGCGAATGGTACACACTGTTTGGTATCATTAATCGTTGCATGACTTCAAAGCATACTGGAATTGACCGATGCAGCATCCATTGCCTGAGGATATTTCATGGGATCGCATTCAACAAACATTATGATTTTGCTCTGTGTATTTGGGAGGATCTAAAGGAGATAGTACTGGCTAAGACTACAAATAGAGCAAGGAAGTTTGTTCCACTTCAAAGGTTTATCCAGATTCTTATCCGAGGGATATTAAGGGCTAATGAAAATATTCCGAAGAGAGCCAATTCTCAGAGATGCCCAGACTACGTCATGATGAGTTTGCATGAAGTGCCGGACACCCCGAATGCCAACATAATGCCAATTCCAGAGTCATTACTCAAATATGCTGATCAAGAAAGTGAACATGTGAAATTGTATAGAATAGATCATGCTCCGATAGAGACCCAGGAACCGGGATCTCTTAGCCCAGGAGCTTTAGGAATAGAAGAACCTCAGCAAGGGGCTGAAGTTCAGGTTGCCCGTTCTGAGAGTGAGGGAGAAGGAAGTGTGAGGGGTGGTGAGAAAGAACAAGAAAAATCTGATTCTGAGAGAACATTATCTGATATTCAAGAAGAAGAGGGAGAGGGTGATGATAATGATGATGATGGTGATGATGGTGGTGATCATCATGAAGGAGGGGGAATGATGATTGATGTTATGCAAATAGATGTAGAGAGTGTGAGGGAGACCCTAAGCCCAGAAAGCCGGGATTTAGCTACATCCACTGTTAGCTCTCCTATGAGAGTTAGCATTGAACAAGTCAGCATCCCACTGACGATTGCACAACCTCCTATCCACTCAGTCTCCTCTCAACAGGAGACTTTTTCACTTGAACACAGGGATGAAACACATACTCTATTCGAAAGTCATTTGGACTTGATGGATATTGAAATAAGTGCACAAGAGCCCGTGTGTACGACTTCGTTTGAATCACTGAGTCTAGCTCCGATACACTCTAGGACACTTGAGTCTACTTCATCTGTTGAAGTTAGTGTGGTTGAACTGAGTGTTCCCACTGGAACATCCTTAGTAACGGAAGCATTTGTTGCTCCGTCACTTGAAGAGGGTGGAAGTCCAGTCAGAGAAATGCCAATATCAACTCTGAGCACTGGCCACACAGAAGTTCTTTATACAAGTTCGACTGTTGTGTCAACTGGAAGTCTTCGTGACCCAGTAGTGAGTTTATCCCCGTTTGTGACCGAATCAACTTTTTCAACAGCTTTGAATGAAGTTGTTTCTGGAGTAAACAAGCATGTTTCAAATCAACTGGCTGAGGTCATGGCTCAAATGTCCAATATTCAAAAGTTTTTGAAAGGAAAGGATGTTGCGGAGGAATCTGTTAAGAAAAATGAGTCAAAACAACAAATTGAAGAGTTGAAGGAGGAATTAAAAGATTTTGTATTTGAACAGTTTGATGTAATGTGGGAGCGTATGATAAGCTTGGAGAATACAGTTGTAACGGCGTTAGGTAATCTCTCTGAACGAGTGGTGGCAGTGGAAGAGACCTGCAAAGCTCAAGCTTCCTCGTCGAAAAGGAAACATGATGAGCACGACGACGACTCCGATGATGCTCCTCATGAGGGGGAGAAGGGGAGAAAGCTTGATGAGCCGATTCCTGGAGTTTTAATGATAACATATCCAGAGAAGGAACCAGAAGCTCAAGGGACAGAAGCCGAAGGATCTAAAAAGACAGCTGGTGAACAGAGAGAACTGGGATTGATTCTTTATGAAGATGTTCCAGTTCCTTTGAACATTCAGCCTGATATTTATCAGTTCATTGAATATATTGATTCAGAGGAAGATGTTCAAGAGAAAGAGATAGAGCAGAGTATTCAAGAGACTGGAGAAGGAAGAGAGGAGTACATTGAATTGTCGGAAGATGATGACATAATTGCATTGACAGATATAGATTTTAGGGCTGAAAGGATAGAAGAAGAGGAGGTGTTAGTTGAAGAAATCATGAAAGATGTTGAATCAACACCAACGGTTGAAAAGCCTGAGGTAGTTGTATAGATTAAGGAAGAGTTTGAGGAGTTCCTTGTTGAGAGCAGTGTCGCTCAAGAAACAGTTGTTTTAAATGAAGTGGAAGTAATGGATAGATTTTTTAATGAATTTGTTCTGGCTGATGAATCAAAGAAACAACACAGATTAAGGTTTCAGGCACAACAAGTAGTGCAGAGAGAGATTCAAGATATGTTGACTTTGTTAAACAAGGATGAGATAAGTAAGAAAAAGGTGAAAAAGCTTGAACTACCAGAGAACAGGTCTGCTGAGTTCATAAGGAAAAGAAACAAGATGCCGTTCATTGAAGACATTTTAGAAAAACGGATCTTTTGTAAAAAGTAAGCTCCTTGCTCCTTTCACAAGCTATTCCGAGTTTTAGAGCCGAATATGCCCAATCTGGTTAACTATGCCAGTTTCCTAAGGAATAAGACTCAAGAGGTTGAGAAGGTGAAGAGCGATTTCAGAATAGTGGATCTGGTGCTGATTGAAAAGGAAAGATTTGTTAAGGTTTTTTATCCGAAGTTTACTGTAACCAGGTCTGATGGAAATACGTATATATTCACTGAAGCTGACATGTTCAACATGCACTTGGTGGATATTGAAGATCTTTTTGACGAACTGTGCAGGAATAAAAGGAATGAACATTGTAGATTTGCGCTGAAGACATTGTTTCATTTCATGCATACCAAACTAGTATTAATGTCAGTGCAAGATCTACAGATTGGAGTTGAGAGAGGCATGAGGAAGATAAACATGACTGCACCTCACAGAGATATTAAATTTGCTGGTGAGCTTAAAGAGTTTCAAGTTATAATGGTGAAGCATCCAGCTGTCATGTACAAAGATAGAAATAAAAGGTTGAGAGCTATGAGAAGTGTTGAGCTGAACAAGTTTTCTGATGGAACGTTGATTAAGGTGTTGAATGGTCTGAAAGGCAAGCTGGCTGCAGATCAAAAGAGGAAGACAAAGAAATGAGCTTTATCAGTTAACGATCGAAAACTCATGGTCGAGTTTATTTCTAAAATTGAATGGAGGCTGTCGGATCGGAAAAGTATTAGAAGATTTGAACAGAAGCTGGGCTTGTCAACTTGAAGACTTTGCTACTTTCATCAAAGGGGGAGATTGTTAGAATATGTTTTTGATTGATGAAATATCAAAGTCTAGGGACTGATTGTGTAATTTCCTTATAGTTTGTAAATTTGTATAAACAGTCATGTTGACTTTCCAAATAGATAGAATCGGTCAGAAGATTATTTTGTATGCATTCAATTCTGAAAAGCTGCTCTGTACGAAGAAGAATATTCCAGATATCATTTTTGTAATCATCAAGAGTATCAATCAAATCATTTGGTTAGTATTGATTAAATTCTGTGTTCTTATTAATTGTATCTAGTTGATTGAATTGGTAGAAACTATTTTTCACAGAATGCTTTGTAGTTTTTTACGGTTGGAAAAAGTTAAAAACGTAATGATTAGAATAACATTAAAATCAAACAAAAGAAATAGACTATTTCATTTTTTAAAAAATAGTATTTTGTACATTTGGAAAAAGCTTAAAAAATCAAAAGGGGTCTATTTTTTTTGATTTTTATATTATTCTAATCATTACGTTTTTAACTTTTTCCAATCGTAAAAAATAACAAACCACCCATATTTGTTAGTTTTTCCAAACAAAAAGGCTACATGGTATATGATTTTTTAAAAAAACTTTAAAACCTGATGGTTCGTAGTTTTTCATTCGGAGATAAAAGATAACGGTTTGGTTCAAAAAACTAGAAAAATATAATGATTTTTTTTTGTTTGGAAAAACTGAATATCAGAATTAGTCAAAGTTTTTTTGTTTGCAAAAACTAATAACAGGGTTGTTTGTATTTATTTTCATTTTCCAAAACAAAAAATCGGAATGGGTTGAATTTTTTTATGCAAAAAAAAAATAAAAAACGGACTGGACTTCATAGCCTTTTACGTTTTAAAATGAAAAAACTTAAAACATGTATGATTAGTAACTTTTTCTCGTTTGAAATAATTTATGTTATTCTAATCATTACGTTTTTAACTTTTTTCAATCGTAAAAAACAACAAACCATCCATATTTGTTAGTTTTTCCGAACAAAAAGGCTACATGGTATATGATTTTAAAAAAAAAAACTTTAAAACCTAATGGTTCGTAGTTTTTCATTCGGCGATAAAAGGTAACGGTTTGGTTCGAAAAACTAGAAAAATAAAATGATTTTTTTGTTTGGAAAAACTGAATATCAGAATTAGTCAAAGTTTTTTTGTTTGCAAAAGCTAATAACAGAATTGTTTGTATTTATTTTCATTTTCCAAAACAAAAAATCGGAATGGGTTAAATTTTTTTATGCAGAAAAAAATAAAAAACGGACTGGACTTCATAGCTTTTTACGTTTTAAAATGAAAAAACTTAGAACATGTATGATTAGTAACTTTTTCTCGTTTGAAAAAATAAATAAAAGTTTAAGGTTCAAAGCTTTTTGGTTTGGAAAACTATAATATAAAATGTTTGTATTTTTTTCATTCGAAAAAACTGAAAAAGGAAATGGATTCTAATTTGATACAATTGTTTATTAATAAAAGAAATAAGAGTAAATTACATAAATGGTCCCTGTGGTTTATAGCAAATTACAGATTTCGTCCCTAACTTTGAAAAATTACACTGGTGGTCCATATTTTGAAAACTTGTCACGCTTTCAGTCCCTAAGAAACTCAATTTTTAAAAAAATTCTCATTTTACCCTTATAAATTAATTTCACATATAGTCCTTAATCAATTAATTTAGTTTTTTTTGTATTTAATTGTTTAATTAATAAATGATATTTTACTTATTAGTATAATAATTTAATTACAATTTATTTATACATTTTACCTATATATTAATAAGTTTTATGGCTATTACTATTACTATTATTATTTTGTTGTTGTTATTATTATTATTATCTACATTCGTTCGTTTTGACAAAAAATATTTATTTTATCATAACTTTTGTTTTATAATTGTTTTTTCATTTACCAATATATTTAATCAATTTACCATTCTTATTTTCCTATATTAATTTTGAAATACCATTACTTTTTTTTTTTGAAATTCTAAACATGAAAAATATGTACATTATAAATTTTAAAAATCATTCATTCTTATTTTATAGACTTTTATAAGTAGATTATTGTATATTCTAAATATGAGTATAACATAGGGATGTAAAACAAACAAAACATTAATGAACATATCATTGTTCAAGTTATTCGGTTCATTTATAGCACTAGTGTAACATATCATTTCGTTTTCTAAATGAACGAACACAAACGAACTTTTCGCAAAGGTTCGACGAACATTAGTTTGTTTCCATCCCTATGTTACACTCATAATTTTTTTTTTAAAAAATGCTAAAAAATTAGAAGCTTCTTAAAGTTTACTAGAAATAATACAAATTTACTAACACTATTTTATATGTAGAATATACAATAGTCTACTAATAAAAATCTTTAAAAATAAAAATGAATTATTTTTAAAAATCCGTAAATGAATGTACATATTTTTCATGTTAAGACTTTTAAAAACAACATTAATAGCATTTGAAAATTAATATATTAAGATAATAAGGGTAAATTAATTAAATATATAAGATGATGGAAAAATTATAAAAAAAATTAATAAAAAATAAATATTTTTGTCAAAACGAATGAATGTATATAATAATAATAATGATGATGATGATGATGATGATGAAACTCATTAATATATAGATAAATACATGAATAAATTGTAATTAAATTATTAGTATTTATTAATTAAATAATTATAAATATACAAATAATTAAATATAAAGAAAAATCAAATTAATTGATTAGGGACCAAATGTGAAATGAATTTATAAGGGTAAAAATTGGAATTTTAATAAAATTAAGTTGCTCAGGTACTGAAAGCGTGATAAGGTTTCAAAATATGGACTACCTATGTAATTTTTCAAAGTTAGGGACAAAACCTGAAATTTGCTATAAACCACAGGGACCATTTATGTAATTTACTCTATTTATTTTTATTAAATTTTGTTTTATAATTTTTCCATCTATCTATATATTTAATTAATTTACCCTTATTATCTTAATATATTAATTTTCAAATGCTATTATTGTTGTTTTTAATAGTCTTAACATGAAAAATATGTACATTCATTTACAAATTTTTAAAAATAATTCATTCTTATTTTACAGATTTTTATAGTAGACTATTGTATATTCTACATATAAAATAGTGTTAGTAATTTGTATTATTTCTAATAAACTTTAAGAAGCTTGTAATTTTTTTAGCATTTTTCAAAATTTTTATGAGTGTAACATAGGGATGGAAACAAATCAAACGTTCGGCGAACCTTTGCGAAAAGTTCGTTTGTGTTCGTATATTTATTAAACGAAATGATATGTTACACTAGTGCTATAAATGAACCGAATGAACATGAACAATGATATGTTCATTAACGTTTTGTTCATTTTACAGCCCTATGTTATACTCATATTTAGAATATACAATAATCTACTTATAAAAATCTATAAAATAAGAATGAATGATTTTTAAAATTTATAAATGAATGTACATATTTTTCATGTTTAGAATTTCAAAAATAACATTAATAGTATTTCAAAATTAATATAGGAAAATGAGAATGGTAAATTAATTAAATATATTGGTAAATGAAAAAAATTTATAAAACAAAAATTATGATAAGATAAATATTTTTGTCAAAACGAACGAATGTAGATAATAATAATAACAACAACAAAATAATAATAATAGTAATAGTAATAAAACTTATTAATATATAGGTAAAATACATAAATAAATTGTAATTAAATTATTATACTAATAAGTAAAATATCATTTATTAATTAACAATTGAATATAAAAAACTAAATTAATTGATTAAGGACTACATGTGAAATTAATTTATAAGGGCAAAATGGGAATTTTTTAAAAATTGAGTTTCTAAGGGACTGAAAACGTGACAAAGTTTCAAAATATGGACCACCAGTGTAATTTTTTAAAATTAGGGACGAAACCTGTAATTTACTATAAACCACAGGGACCATTTATGTAATTTACTCAAATAAATATTTTGGTCAAAACGAATGGATGTATATAATTTTTCAAAGTTAGGGACGAAACCTGAAATTTGCTATAAACCACAGGGACCATTTTCAGAAAAATAAATATAAGGGCAAAATTGGAATTTTCAAAAAAATTAAGTTGATTAGGGACTGAAAGTGTGATAAGGTTTCATAGTATGGACTACCTATGTAATTTTTCAAAGTTAGGGACGAAACCTGAAATTTGCTATAAACCACAGGGACCATTTATGTAATTTACTCTTAAAATTATTATAAAATGCAAATCAAATTATAATTTCGCACATAATTGTTCTATTTATTTTATGACTTTTAATTTCATAGTTTATATAATTTCAAAATTTTATGAATACCATTTAACATTAATGTCCTATCATTCTTTTTATTATATTTATAATAATATTTAAAGTTTTTATATACTTTTAAAAATTATTTATTTATTAAAAATATCATGTAATACATGTGTCATTAAACTAGTTATTGATATTGTAATTAGGATGGGTAGATTGCTCCCTAAAGTTTCTATTTAGTTGTGATAATTAAATTTCATCCTATATTGATGGTTTTGTTTTGGATTTATATTTGCATACTAAACTGAAGTTTGAATTGAAGTCCTTTTATTATTATGGTATTGAGGTTTATACTGTCTGAGAATATTGAAATTTGTGCTATATACTATGTATACATTTTCTTAAAGTTTTCAACAAAATTTTAAACATAAATTATTTAAAGTTTTTCATTTTACTAATTATAATCTCATCTTTCAATATTTTTACTTATTTTATTTTTTCAATATTATTACTTTAGTAGATTATTTTTTTTAACTTTATAATATAATTATTTAACTTCTCATGAATATATATTTTCTTTGGATACAAACAAGTATTTTTTGTTATTTTAATTTTTTATAATTTATTATTTAAAGTTTTATTTAACTTTCTATATTTTTAATATTAATTTAATCATTTTTATAGTTTTCTAAGTCATAAAAATATTTATTATTTGAAGTAATAAAAAAAGTAGATTGTTTGTTTTTATTATTGTTCACTAATTATAAGTTCTATTCAGAATTTTGTCAAATTTGATTATTGGTAATGTATTTTTTCATATATTAATAATTATTAAACCTGAAAAAATTCACAATTAATTTGGTTTTATGTTTTGAAACTATACGAAACCAAATCAAATAATCAAAGAAACATGTTCAAAAACTTAATTAAAATAAATGAATGTACGTAGTAAAATAAATGGGACTACAAGAAAAACGGACTATTGTGACAAACATTTTTAGTGAGGACAAAATGTCTTCACCATATCTCACTAGAAGACAAAATTATGTGATTTATTTGACTATTATATTTGACTTAGTATATGGTGAGGACATGACCTCCCCATAGATGTTTTAATTTTGATTTTTGATTTTTCTTTCTATATCAAAATTAAAACATTTCAAGTTATTGTCTTTTTTTGTTGGTACACCCTGTGTGACGATAGCAGTCTAATCGATCTGCATTATGGTTTAAGTAATATTCTGAGTATTAACAAGTGTATTGATATATATGTTTAATATGTGTTTGTCTGTTATTGATTGTGTGTTTGAACTTGATGTAACATATTACAAGAAGTTCAAACATAAAGGTCAAAGGTTAACTCAAGCATAAGTAAAACATAAGTTTCATCACTTAAGAGTTTAAGTGTTTTTGGCTAGATTCGAATTACTTAAGGGAATACATTCGAATCTGTGATAGATTCGAATGAGACCTTAGATTCGAATGGGCTAGATTCGAGGATGTCAATATGGACAGACTCGAATGGGACTTGGGCCAGATTCGAGTTTGGCCCACATCAGACTCGAATCAGGGTCTATAATTAGGGATAGACTTGAATAATTAGAGGACTTTTTGCAGAATTCGTGAGGAATTAAGAAAGAGGCGATCTCGAGTTTATCAGCTAGGTGAGTGCCGTTTCGGAGAGAATTAGTTCGTAGGATCGTTCGTGTGTCGCTCGTTCAGCGTCTAATAGTCTCCGTGTTCCGTTGGTTGAGAGTTGTCCGTCTAACCGTCAACGAGGATTCCGCACTCGTTCACGGATCCGCGTCTAGATAGATCTTGCAGTCGTAGACCTTACAAGTGGTATCAGAGCCTACGGAGTGTTCTTGGTGTTCTTCGTGTTCATCAGATACATTCTAGGTTTCTTGACGCTAGTTGGACGGTTTTGCTCTCAAAAACGTGTTTCTGAGCTTAGCAAATTCATATTCGGGAACCACTTTGTCGTTTTTCACGTTTTTGGTCGAAATCATTATTTTTCGTTTGAAAAATAGTGATTTAATCTGTAAAACGTCAAAAAATCAACGTGTTAACCGTTTTTCGAGTTTGCGGCGCTCGAATCTATAGGGGTAATTAGGGTTTCACTTTAGTCTCGAGTCTAACCTAAATACGCTCCTTTCGAGTCAATTTCAGAGAGTTTCGAGTCTACTTTGTTTCGAATCTGTTACTCATTCGAATAGGATCTCGAGTCTAGATTAGTTTCGAGTTTGTTTCGAGTCTAGTATTTTTCGAATCTGTGTTTCGAATCTACTGAAATTCGAGTCTGCTGACCTTCGATTCTAAGGACCATTGATTCTAAGGAGTTGTTCGAATCTAACATAAATTTCCAATCTAATTGACTTAATCGAATTTAATCTCAAAAGATTTAATCTTAATTAGTTTCGAATCTATCTAGATTCGAATAAGTTAGTCTAAATCAGTTTCGAATTAAATTAATTAAGTTCAAATTCAATTTGTTTCAGAAAAGATGTCAAATCTTCAGAAATTCCTTGAGATGGATCACGAAGTTGGGAAGGCAAATGCACCGCCTAAGCTGATGAAAGTTGAGGACTATTACTGGTGGAAGGACAGATTTACAGATTTTGTACGATTCAATGATATGCGCATGTGGGTGTGCATAGATGAAGGGTACATTCCGCCAGTATCTGAAGTTGAAGGCCGTCAAAAGGTCTTGTCATATCAGATGATGAAAGAGGATGACAAGAAACTATTTGAAGCTGAAAACAAAGCTTTCTCCATAATCCGTATGGCTTTACCTCAAGATATTTTACACACATTTCGGACTCAAAGGACGTCGAAGGAACTTTGGGAGTCTCTCCAGAAAAGGTGTGAGGGTAATCCTCGGGTGCGTAGAAAGCGTACAGAGCTGTTGACCCAACAGTTTGCGATTTTCAAGGCAATTAAGGATGAACAGTTGGATGATATTATCACAAGGTTCTATCATCTGATAACGGAACTTGAAAGTCATGGAATTGAGTATTCGGACACTGACAAGAACAACAAGCTTCTTGATGCCCTACCAGCCAAATGGGCTATGTACGTGGCAATGATTAAGCTGAATGAGGACAAATATTATGCTCAATCACTTGATGACATTGTGGGAACGTTGAGGGCATATCACTTCGAGATGATTAAGGCTGAGACTGATTACGAGCAAGTCCAGAATCCGGCAATGTATTTTGGAAAGACATCTAAATCATCAGTGACAGCTGAACCGAAGAGTGCTACAGCGTTTTTCACCGGAGAAACGTCATCGCCACCAGAGTCCGAAGACTCACTGAATCGCGCGTTCTTAGGGTTAGGAAGATCGGAAGAACCGCAACCTCAAGTCCATCAGGCACCGACAAGTCAGAGCTATTCGAAGATGCCGATGAGCGCAAAGTCCGCAGAAGAACATTTGAATCTGCTTGCTTCCTTTGTGGCAGCTTATGGAAATTGTGTTCAAGGGAAAATCAATGACCCAGCTCTATGGGATGAAGATTACGATCAGGTCGACCCTGATGACTTAGAGGAAATGGATCTTAAGTGGCAACTGGCCATGGTGACCCAGAGGGTAAAAAGATTCATCAAGCGAACTGGGAGGAATCTGCAAATGAACAACAAAGGGATAGGATTTGATAAGTCTAAGGTCAAATGCTACAACTGTCAGGGATTGGGACACTTCGCCAGGGAGTGTCAAAGACCGAAGGTAGAGTCATACCAAGGACAGAGTCAGCATCAAGGACAGTACCAAAATCAGTCCCAACAAAGATACCTTCCGAGTTCCTCATCTGGTCAATCCAATATGGCGGGTCTACTATCCAATGTCACCTCTGACAGACAGCTAGATGGTACCTATGATTGGAGTTCACATCCTGAGTCCAATGCTAGAGCTTTCATGGCTGAAGTTACTGAGAATGGTTGTGACGAAGACGAGCAGACCACACGGGACAGCAGTCCGATGTGGGTAGAGAAGGCGAATGATCAGACCATGCTGGAGTTTGCTGCTCAGATGGCCAACGTGGAATCTGATAACTCTAAGGTTAGTCTTTCTTATTCTCTATTTTCAGAATTATGTGCTTTGTGTGCTACTTCTAATGATAGGTTAAATCTAGTCTTAGAATCACATAAAACCATATCTGCTCAAAATGATAACTTAAAAATAGAAAACGCTAACCTAAATGATATAAAGCAAGATTTAAAAGAAAAGCTTAAGGCTGATGCTCAAGACGTGGTAGTTCTAAAAGACAAACTCAGCGAGCAGTGTGTTAGGATAGAACTAATGTATGAGCACGTAGAGGCCTTAACTAAAAGTCTTAAGGACAAGGATATAGAGCTAGCCGAGACCAAGGTTAAGGTAGCAGAGGCAAATAGCAAGCTGGAAAAGTTTAGGAATTCGAGCCTAAACCTAGGAAAAGTCTTAGATGCCCAAAGACAGTCTAAGAAGCCTGTAGGTCTAGGTTTTCACGAAATTCCTCCACCATTCAATGCGAACTATGTGCCTCAGCCTCAGGAGAAAACTGACAAGTCAGTAGACTTAGAGGACCTACCTGAACCGACACCTGAGCCTACAGTTGATAATACACCTAAGGTGGTTGACTCAACCGTCAAGGTCAAGAAAGTGAAATTTGTGTCTTCCTCCAGTGAAACACCTGCAGGAAAACAGAAAATTTCATGGGCTGACCAGGTCGAAGAGACAGACACTGTAGATGTACCAAAGGAAGTAGACACTAGTGAGACACCTAGATCTAAGGGAACAACCAAAAAGTCCATGGATAAGATGTCTTGCTTTAGATGTCACGCGAAAGGGCATGTTGCTTCTCACTGTCCAATTAGGAAAGCAGATGTTACCCCTAAGACAGTGAACCCAACACCTGTTAAGCCCTCACCCAGTGTGGCAAGCAGCAGTAGTTCTCAACCTACCGAGAAAATTGTGCAGGCCGCACCCAAACAAGTTGTGAAAAACACACCGGTTAAGGTTGGACCAAAGGAAGTGATTAGGACAAATTCACCGAATCGTGTCACAAATCAATCTAGGTCAGCACCACAGCAAGTCTATAGGAGCACCACACCTAGCAGGTCACATACTCCAGTTAGGTCACATACTCCAGTTAGACAGTATGCACCGGTAAGAGCTCAAGGATCACACTCAGAAATGGCATATAATAGAAATTATTCCAGAGCTCCACAACAAATGCCTACACCAAGGCAAAGAGTGAACTTAAATCACTCGGCACCACAACAGAATTCAGTTCAAAGGCCCAAGTCACCTGAAAGGCGAGATGGGTACTTGAAGAGTTCACGTATGTGGACGAGAATGGTATTACCAAGTCAGTCATGGCTTGGGTTCCCCGTGATAACTAACATATTTTCTTTCATGTGCAGGAGATAACTACCGGTCCAAACAACAAGTGGTTCGTCGACAGTGGTTGCTCCAGGCACATGACGGGGGAAAGAAGTCTTCTCACAGACTTCAAGGGGGGTAATAGGGGATTCGTATCATTCGCGGGTAACAAGGGTGGAAATATCACTGGAACTGGAGAAGTCACTAATGGGACGATTACTTTGGATCAAGTTTATCACGTTGATAAACTGGTTCATAATCTCATTAGTGTCTCTCAAATCTGTGATAAGAAGAACTCGGTGTTATTTACTGACACTGAGGCGTTAGTGCTAAAGCCTGGATTCAAAATTCCTGAAGAATGGGTGTTGATGCGGGCGCCAAGGAAGAACGACTTGTACGTGCTGGATATGAACAAGCCAGAGACTTCGATGGGGCCAATTTGTCTACTATCCAAAGCTTCGGAGACGGAATCCGTACTGTGGCACAGACGCATGGCTCACCTGCACCTGAGGAAGATGAATTACATTACGAAGCATGGACTGGTGCAGGGTGTGCCCATGAAAAGTTTTCAGTTCGAGGATAAGTGTCTACCTTGCATGAAGGGCAAACAACACAAGAAGACACACAAGTCCAAGAAGCAGAATTCCATAGCCTCAACATTCGATCTGTTGCACATGGACCTTTTCGGCCCAATCAACAAAAGGAGTATTGGAGGTAGTTGGTACTGCTTAGTTATCACCGACGATTACTCACGTTTTTCTTGGGTTTTCTTTTTAGGTACGAAGGACGAGACGGCTGCAAGGCTCATCGGGTTCTTGGACCAAGTGGAGAACTCATACGGAACTAGGGTTAAATATATTCGTAGTGATAATGGAACTGAATTCAAAAACACTGTAATTGGTGTATATTGCCTATCAAAGGGCATAGTGCATCAATTCAATGCACCATATGAACCTCAACAGAATGGGGTGGCTGAACGTAAAAATAGAACTTTGATTGAGGCTGCAAGGACTATGCTTTCGGATTCAAAGCTTCCTACCATGTTTTGGGGGGAGGCAGTGAATACCGCGTGCCACATTTTAAACCGAGTCCTTACAGTCAAATCATTGAACAAAACATGCTATGAAATTTTGAATAAACGGCCACCTAACTTAACTAGATTTGAACCGTTTGGAGTACCATGCACACTTTTAAGAACAAAACATCAACCGAAGTTTGGTGAAAGGGCTGACGAAGGATACTTCCTAGGTTATGTGCCAAACTCACCAAACAAACGGGTGTTTAACAAAACAACTGGTACTGTGGAGATTGTGTATAACATTGAAGTCACAAGTTATACACATGAACCCCAAACTGGTCCGGAATGGATATTTGACTATGATAAGTTATTTGAGTCATTTAACATTCCTCTGGATGATAATGCAGGTACAATCGAGAAGGACATGGCGACGTTGCATCTGAACGACGATGGCCAAATCTTTCCAAGGACCACGTTCGAATCTACGTCCGAGCCTACTGCGACTGTAGATAGATCTCCAGAAGTTGCTGATCAAGAGGCACCTAACACTGAGAATCAGACTCAAGCATCAAGTTCTACCTCTGAGGAAAACGTCCGTGAGGAGGAAAATGTAGAAGCTGAGCCTGTTCCCCCTTTAGGTGAAATAGGATCTAACTTAGGAGATAATCTAAGGGTTGATGATATACAGACCTCTAGGATTAACAAGAACCATCCAATAAAAAGCATCATAGGAAATCCTAACGAGGGTGTGAAGACTCGGAGTAGTGTAAATAACAACACTGTGTTGTTGTCGATGATAAACGACTCCGAGGCATATCACACATGTCTATATTCGTGTTTCATATCGCAAGTAGAGCCCAAAAATGTGCAAATGGCATTTAAGGACAACTCTTGGGTTGAAGCGATGCAGGAAGAACTTTCACAATTTAGGAAACTAGAAGTGTGGGAGTTAGTTCCGTTACCTCGAGGGGAGATTGCAATAGGAACCAAATGGGTTTTTAAGTGCAAGAGAGACGATCGGGGTATAGTCACGCGCAACAAGGCGAGATTAGTTGTAAAGGGTTTCAACCAAGAGGAGGGAATCGATTACAACGAAGTTTTTGCACCAGTAGCAAGGCTGGAAGCCATTAGGTTGTTTCTAGCGTTTGCCTCCTTCAAAGGCTTTAAGGTATATCAACTGGATGTTAAGAGTGCTTTCCTGTATGGGAAAGTGAAGGAGTTGGTGTATGTAGAACAACCGCCCGGATTTACAGATCCAAAATATCCTGATAGAGTATATCGCTTAGATAAGGCTCTTTATGGATTACATCAGGCACCTAGGGCGTGGTATGAGACTTTATCCAACCATCTTTAAAAAAAACGGTTTTGAAAGGGGTAGGATAGATAGTACTCTATTTGTGAAGAGAAAGGGTGAACACTTTATCTTGGTACAAGTGTACGTCGATGATATCATTTTTGGATCATCAGACGAACAGATGTGCAAAGATTTCGAAAAGGTGATGAAGTCTAAGTTCGAGATGAGTGCTATGGGGGAGTTGAATTTCTTTTTAGGGTTACAAGTTGACCAAAAGAAGGAAGGGATGTTTATCCATCAAACTAAATATGTCTATGACATATTAGAACGGTTTGGGATGGAGGGAACTAAGTTGACTGCCCACTTCAGCACGCCGATTCAAGTGAATCACAATCTCGGGCCGGGTACTGAAAGTGATACCAATGTGGATCCGACTTTATATCGGGCCATGATTGGGTCACTTATGTATTTAACCGCTTCAAGACCTGACATAATGTTTGTTGTTTGTATTTGTGCTAGGTTTCAAGCGAATCCGAAGGAGATGCATATGAAAGCTGTGAAGCGGATTCTACGATACCTCAAGTCGAAACCGAAGCTGGGACTTTGGTATCACGCGGAGGGAGATCTAGAGTTGGAAGCGTTCACGGATTCTGACTACGGAGGATGCAGCTTGACGCGCAAATCTACAACTGGAGGTTGTCAGTTCCTAGGAGGGAGATTGGTATCCTGGCAATGCAAGAAACAAACATCGGTAGCCATTTCAACGTGCGAGGCCGAGTATGTTGCTTCTGGTAGTTGCTGCTCACAGGTTCTATGGATACAACAACAATTGCGGGATTACGGTTTGGCTTACACTCAAACTCCTATTAGGATAGACAATCAATCTACAATTGCTATAACTAATAATCCAGTAAAACACAGTAAAACAAAGCACATAGACATAAGGCATCATTTTATTCGTGATTATGCTGAAAAGAACTTAATCAAACTGGTAAAGGTGGCAACAGAAGATAATAATGCAGATTTATTTACCAAAGCGTTTGATAAGTCACGGTTTGAATATTTAATTCAACTGAATGGAATGCGCAACCCAGAGTAATTTGACCTTAGTAGTAGTAAGTTTATTTTCTTTTAGAGTCGTAGTATTTCTTTCTTTACAGTAGTCTGCTAATTTAGGAAAGTTTCTATTTTTAGTAAGTTTCTAATTTTAGTAAGTTTCTATTTTTAGTAAGTTAGTAGGTTAGCTTATTTTACTGCTTTTTCTTATGAAAAACAAAAGAAAAAAGGAGAGAAAATTACAAAAATACAAAAAAAAAGGAGAATATCAGAAAAGGAGTTAAGTCTTAGATACATAGGTTCAAAGTGACGAAAATTAGCACCGTTGTTACAGACTCTAAGTATTTAGGCTTTAACACATAATGCAACTAAATCCTAAGTGTTATACTTTATTTAGTTTGATGTGTTGGTAGACATAATACATATAGGGAATCTCAAGGCTAATAAAATATCCTAGAAATAGTCAAGCGTGTCACTAACTTAGATATATGACCAATCGGTCTTAATTTTTATGTACAAGACATACAAACATTGAGTCTAAATGAGGTATGCAAACTTTCTGGGGATGTATGGCAACATCAAATACATCTGAAAATGGAAAGAATAGAAATATCATGTAAAACTGAGAGTCGAAAACATGCAACTCTGTTGTACGTAAGTACAGACCTGTTGTCTCTGTTTAGATTCGGGTTAGCAGATATGTCGCTTTGTTGTACGTCAGTACAGACCTGTCACCGCTGTCTGCTAACTTTAAAAATAAACCTTAAGTCAATCTAAGACACTCTGTTGTATGAAAATACAGACCTGTGTCCGATGGTTGTCTTTTAAAGAAAGTTTGCAAATACCAACAAGTTAGAATCTTTGTCTGTGTGCCTTGATCATAAAAGTATGTCTATGTCTGAGTCACGTAAGATAATTTCCTGATAAATAAAAAGGCCAAGGGATATTCCGAAATGTAGAATGTTTAACAGGGTAAAATACCAACAATTTGCTAAATAGGTATGTCACAACAAACAATCAAAGGAATCAAAAATTCCTAAGTGTGAAAGTTTAAGTACTGAAAGTTAGTATCAGACATCGCTATCTGATTGAACCTTTCTTAGACTATACTCATCAAAAATATGTTGTTAAGTATTTAGCTTAGATTGTAAATTTTTCTTAAGTCTAGATTAATTTTTTGGTCAAAATTTTATTTTACTTTATTTTATTTTATTTTATTTTTACCTTAGTTTATTTTATTTCATTTTAGTTTAGTTTAATTTTTACTTAGGTAAAAGGTCAAAAGTTACTGAGGGTGCATTCAAAGTTGGATAAAATAAACAATGCGTGAACTATCTTGAGCTTAGGGTAAAAGAATTGGCATAGTTTATCTGGTTACACAATACCGTAGAAAAAAGTTGGAAAAGTTGAAATTATTTCAAAATTTTCGAAATTTTTCTAAGTGTTGGTGGTTTCGAATCTAAGACAGACTCGAATAAGGAGTAATTCAAATCTGTCAGTAGATTCGAATCTACGCTTAGACTCGAGGGTTGGTGGTATAAATAGGTCAACAGTGAAGTCATTTAAGACCTTACTGTTTTCGAATCTATACACTCGAGTCTACTGCGGCGATCTCGATTCTATTCTCGAATCTATCGTATTTCTCCTAAACGACATTTTGTCGAGTCTCTTACTTGGTGTTTCGATTCTACAGATACATCTAGGTATAATCAACCAGATTGTACAAGATTTGTGTAGTTTTATGCACAATTTTAGACCAAATCGTCAAATTTTGAAGTTTTATTGGTCGAAATAGAGTTTTTGCTAAATTACCAAGTTTGGACCTATAAAAGATCAAATTAAAAGCATAAATCATTGATTAGAACCTAGTTGAACTAATGTATGTGAATCACTAAGTTCAAAACGGTTAAAATCTTGGATTTTTGGTGAAAGAAGGACCGACGGGGTTTCGAGTCTGTTCTAGGACCTTCGAATCTGTTCATGGGTTTCTCGAATCTATCATTAGATTCGAGATGACCATGATATTCGAATCTGTCCATTAGACTCGAATAGGGACTCTTCGAATCTGTCCATTACATTCAAATATGGACACTTCGAATCTATTACTTTCGAATCTGTACTTTATTTATTTTGTTTAATTTAAATTTTATTAAACTTGTGGAAATTTAATTGTGTTAGATTTTGTATTTAAAAAAGGTACAAAATAAAACAAATTTGAATTTAAACAAGTGTATTGATTTTTAATGAGTCTAACAGTTTTACTTATTGTGCAGATATGGCAGTTCGCGCTTTTGTCCCGAAGCATAATATGGTCCTTAATCCAGATAATAATATCCCTGAGGCACAGGGTCTTCGCGAAGTTTTGGACTTCCTAGCTGAATCTAGGATTAGCTATGCTTTGTTTCATAACATTCCAATTGTAATTTCGTATGTACGCCAATTCTATGATCATTTACAGGTTGACTGTACTGTCACCCCGACAGTTATAAGAACCAGAATCGCTGGCCAGCCTCTAGTCTTCTCAGCAGATATGTTGCGCCAAGTTCTACAGTTGGGTTCTCAGGAACAGGAGGACGGGCCTATTGACTTCCCGTTAAGTATTAGGTAGACCGCGTTTCTGAGGATGGGTTATAGTTTGGACGTTACGAAGTCATCGTATATGAAAAGTGGCCTGATAGGGCAGTGGAGATTTTTGGTGCATGTGTTCATGGTTTGTTTTGCGCCGAAGAAAGCTGGCTTTGATTACATAGTGTCAAAGATCAAATCTGGAGTTATTGCATTGGTATATAATCGGAAGTTCAGCTTCTCTCAAATGTTTTTCTCGGAGTTCGTCCATCAGATTACAGCTCCAGACAGGGAAAGGTTTCTGCTATATCCAAGATTTGTCATGATGTTGATAAGGCACTTTTTGCCAAATTTGCCACAATCAAATGACTCTTTGAGCGTGAATGTTATGGACAAAAGGATTTTCGCTGATTTTTCCTCACACCGAGGAAGATTAGCTGTTCCGGTGGCGCGTCCATTGTTTGGAGCGATTGTGGATAGGGAGTTTCACGCCCCGGGAGATGCCAACTGGGCAGGGGTCGTTGAGATTCAACCACAGCAACAACAACAGCAACGTCAACAACAACAACAGCCGCGTGCTCAGCCGCGTGATCCAAGACGCCGACAGAGACCAGCTGCGAGTCAAATCCAGGCATCCAGGCCTTCTACGAGCGAACAGCCCCAAGCACAGGAAGCAGGGCCTTCAAGTGCAGTTCCTGATTCTGAACAAATTGCGCAAACACTTGAAGAGATATGGGCATCAGGACCCCATGCGAACGAGGACGTGGCCGCAGCATTAGTGGGGGAGCTGCTCAGTCCACCAGAAGGAGCAGAAGATGTTCTTAGAGATGTGGATGAGTATGAGCCAGAAAGGGTTGATGAAGGCTTGACATCATCAGCATCAGAATCAGATGATATGGATGGGCAGGAGGCTGAAGCTCCTGAATCAGTGGCTGCAGATCCCAATATTCACATCGGAACCTATGGCGCTAGGTTAGTAGTGAATGAAGCAGCAGGATCGAGGAGGAGAGAAGAAAGGGAATCTGAAAATTCGGATTTTGAAGAAGAGGAGGTTGCTCCACTAGTGACGAGGCAACGGGCCAAACGTCATCGGTTCATGCAAGGGTCTTTTTCGGCATCCACTAGTCAGTCAGAAGTTCCCCAATCCCAACCTCAAGCCACCGCTTCACCATCACCGCCACCTCAGCATCATGAACCATACATTCCACCACCATTCATCCCGTCTCCCATTCAGTCCATTCCATCTACCTCAGCCGCTTATACTGAAAATCAAAGGTTCATGCAACTCAAGGGACGTGTTGACTTTCAGCATGTCCAAATCCTAACCCTCACAAAGGCTGTAGGCGAGCTCCAGGAGCATAATGCAAATCTTGATAGAGATAATGCCGAGCTGAAGAAAATTGTGGAAGATGTAAGGGACGAAAACACAGAGTTAAAATCTTTTATTGCTGATCAGTCTTCAGAGATCCGATCAATGAGGTCCCTCCTTGAGAAACTCATGAAGAATCTACAAACTCAGGGGGAGACAAGTTATAAGGATCAGGAGGTGCAGCAAAGAGAGAATGATGATGAAGGCAATGATCCCGGTGCAAATAAAGAAAATGAGTCTGTAGATTTTCCTGCAGCTCAAGCTACACAAATTCAGGGGGAGCCGAGTACAGAAGGAGAAGTAGGAGGATCTGGAAAAGAAGCAGGTTCCTCGAGGGTTCTGGACAGTGACATGATTGATGCACTGAAGGACATAGAGGAAGAGCTTATGGATTTTGACGATGAAGAAGAAGAGTTAGAAGAAGGAGAATTTATTCCAGAGGAGGTTGTGGACTGGAAATCAGACGATGAAGTATTGGATGATGATGACGATCATGTCAATGAAGTTATTATCAATTCACAACCGGTCACGGAGCTATATGAAGGACAAAATCATAATGTGATTGACATTGACTATATCAAGGTAGCCTCAGTCGAGGACAAAGAACTTGAAGAGGCCGAGAAGGAGCCATCTAGAGCTGACTTGATAAATCTTTGGTTCAAGAAAGAGGAAAAGAAAGATCAGTTGAAGATGAAGAAGAAAATGAGAGTTCCAGGTGCTGGAAGTTTCTCAGGAGGCATTTTAAGCTGGTTCTTTGACAAAGAACTGCAGCTATTTATCTTGAAAAGAAGAGATGGACTACAATACTTGAGGCGAACACTAAAAGCGTTTAACTCATTGCCCAAGATTGAAGTAAAGGAGCTTGCATGGAAAGAGTTAGTTAATATAGGTGAAGACCCGTACGCTGAAGTAATGGCAAGAATTATAAGGAAAGAAGGAAGATCAGGAAAGTTCGAGCGACTCAAGCCAAGGACCGGAAAGAGGGTCGAGGATCAGTCGAGAACAGATCCTCATACAGGTAGGCCATGGGCCAGGATGGTATACAAACCTGTGAGGTGTCTAAAGAAAGTGCCTATGAAATCGATGCCACAGAACATTTTGAGCAACATTAAATGGTGGTACCTCGAGATTGACACTTCTGAGGCCATCATGGAGGATCAAGACGAGCAGGTCATTTTGAAGGTATATGATCCACTTCATTTGATAAACCTATCAAAGGACGACCTGAAAAAGCTTCATGATCAGCCTATCTTCTTTACTGAACCATGGAGATCTGAAGCCAGGAAGTTCCAAAAGGTAGTTAAAGTTTGTATAGATGCTGGATTATATGCAGGCAGTAGTATATATAGCTCTAGTACTTAAATTTGATGTAAGTAATTAGAAGCTATCGTCAAGGGGGAGTCTGTTGGTGCACCCTGTGTGACGATAGCAGTCTAATCGATCAGCATTTTGGATTAAGTAATATTCTGAGTATTGAGAATTAACAAGTGTTTTGATATATATGTTTATATGTGTTTGTCTGTTATTGATTGTGTGTTTGAACTTGATGTAACATATTACAAGAAGTTCAAACATAAAGGTCAAAGATTAACTCAAGCATAAGTAAAACATAAGTTTCATCACTTAAGAGTTTAAGTGTTTTTGGCTAGATTCGAATTACTTAAGGGAATACATTCGAATCTGTGATAGATTCGAATGAGACCTTAGATTCGAATGGGCTAGATTCGAGGATGTCAATATGGACAGACTCGAATGGGCCTTGGGCCAGATTCGAGTTTGGCCCACATCAGACTCGAATCAGGGTCTATAATTAGGGATAGACTCGAATAATTAGAGGACTTTTTGCAGAATTCGTGAGGAATTAAGCAAGAGGCGATCTCGAGTTTATCAGCTAGGTGAGTGCCGTTTCGGAGAGAATTAGTTCGTAGGATCGTTCGTGTGTCGCTCGTTCAGCGTCTAATAGTCTCCGTGTTCCGTTGGTTGAGAGTTGTCCGTCTAACCGTCAACGAGGATTCTGCACTCGTTCACGGATCCGCGTCTAGATAGATCTTGCAGTCGTAGACCTTACATTTTTCTTTTACCAAAGATTTGGAGAGGACATGTCTCACGATAAGTTTTTTATATTTCCGTCAAAAGTAAATCTAATTTCCGCCCAAATTAAAAAATTGTGGGTGTATTTATGGTGAGGACATGTCCTCACCATATGATATTTTAATTTAGATTTTTTGTTTTTCTTTCCACGCAAAAATTAAAACATTTTAAGTTGTTGACTTTTTTTTTTAACTCAAGGTTTCGAAAGGACATGTCCTCACCATAATTTTTTCATGTTTTTCATCAAAAGTAAATCAAATTCTCAGTTTCTCACCAAAGTTAAAAAAAATCAGGTCTATTTCTGGTGAGAACTTGTCAACACTATATGATATTTTAATTTAGACTTTTAGTTTTTATTACCACACCAAAAATAAAATATTTCAGTTGTTGACTTTTTTATTTGACCTGAGGTTTGGAGAGGAGATGTCCTCACCATAAATTTGTCACATTTCTATCAAATATAAATCAAATTCCCTCCAAAATTAAACAAAGGGTAAATTACAAATTTCGTCACTGTGGTTTATTATATTTTATGGATTTGGTCCTTTGACTTCTCAAATTACACCAGGGATATTTATAATTTACTATAAACCACAGGGACGAAATTTGTAATATACCCTTAAAAAACTTTTGGGTTTATTTTTGGTTCCCTTCACTGCTGCTGCCGCCGTCTCACCGGTGAAGCTAAATTTCCTTTGACTAAAATATGTTTATAAATTTACTTTCCTGTGCTGGAATTTTGGTATTTCCTTTTTATTAGATCGAAACTTTATTTCCTTCTCTTAGATGTTTTTATAATGATTACATTTTATGTCCAAGACTACACAGACATTACATATATGAGGTTTCTTGCATCAAATGCTGAAGCTGGTTGAATGCTTTTTGTGCCAATTAATTGTAATTTTAGTCCATTTTATTAGCCAATTGCGAAACAACCATCTGAATAGTCTATCAAATGAAAGCATGCCCTTCTGTTAATCTCATTGGATTTGGGTAGCACATGAAATTGCCATTTAATTAGGTAAACCAATGAGTGTATAATGTTATATATGTATACATGGTTTAAGATCCTGACAAGTATTTTATTTTCAGTATAATGACTAATGAGTATAGTGGAAAGCAATAATGGAATATATATACACACATATAGAGACAAACACAATGCTACTACTTCAATTACCAACATATGCAAGATTGACACATGAGGTGATACTTATTTTCAATTCATATATACTCCCTTAATAATTTTCTAGCAAGAAATACTATATTTTTACTCATCTAATAGAGCTTTATCTCAACCAATTACTCCATTATTTTATATCTGATGTAAGCTACGTTTCATTTTTTTGCAGCAACAGTTTAATGACCTACATATAATTTGTAAAGGATGGGAAGACAATACCAATTAGGTACGCCAGTGTTAATTACTTCCTTAATTAATCGAGTTGTTTTTACTTATATGTTGGCAATAGTTTATCGGGTTGTATTTTTGTTGATCTTATTTGTAGGACTGCATTTTTGTATTTGATTTTTCAGATGGCAACTTTGGCACATGGTAGCAACCATACCCGAGTTACCATGGTAGCAAGACATATGTTGAGACACGATATGAACGGGTAAGTCATTTTATCTCTATATCAACCTATTATGTATGTACTCGAACCCATTTAATATTTATATATTAAACGACCAATTTTGACATGTTATTCAACCTATTAAGTATATATATTCAATTATTTTATGTATTTTCAGCGTCAAATTGATGGTGTATATCCAAGTCTGATTGAAACGTTTCGTACAAATCATACGAAAAATGGAATCTTTGTTGTTGGCAGTCTTTCTCATCAACAATATGTAAGTACTTTCTTTTACTTGGTGTACCAAACTAAATAAAACATACTCACATCGATTATTATTGTTTTGTAACTATACAGGAAACGATGGTGGCATTGAAAAATGTTGAAACTGATGTTCCTAACCTATTGACTGAAGAGAAAATCATCAAACAAGTGTTGGGTACACGTCGCGGGCACAACCGGGGACGTGGGAAAATTGTTCGTCGTGCTAGTTCTTCATCAAATGTCTTAGCTGAACGATCTAGGCACGTTAGAAGAACTTCTTATACCCAAGCCGAGGTTGATGAATTGCAGGCGAAACAAGCTTCAGAATCTTCAATTACACATTCGCGAGTGGATGCTAAATTGGAGGCCCTTCTACAAGGTTTGAAAGCAAATAATATCAAATTGAGTTTTCGGATGAGGACGAGGAAGATCATGGTGAAGATTGAAATGTAGGTTTATTAGTATGGAACGATGTTGTGTAAATGGTATTGTTTTGATACTTGTTTCATTGTGGTAATGTTGTGTTAAATGATATTGGTTTGTGTTGATGACATTGGTTTATGTTGATGATATTGGTTTATGTTGATGATATTGTTGTTGTTTGAACTGTTAGAAAGTGTATAAAACCGGTATTAATAGCCCAAAAAACGGGTGGGAAATAGCAAAAACAACAATATGCTGGCAAAAAAAAGTTAGGCTATTGTGAGGACAAGTTCTCACTATAGGTAATTATGTTAAACAGAATATAAATTCCTAAAGTATGGACACATCGTCTCTATAGGTAATATGTCTTCACCATAGATAATTGTATTAATTAGAATATAAATACTTAAGGTTAGGACATGCCTCACCATAACGAACTAGCTGAATACCCGTGCGTTGCTCGGGTGATGTGTGATGAAATTAATATTTATAATTAATTTTTGAACGACAAATTAATCTACTACTATTCCTAAACTACCCTTTTGTCCCAAATGGGGACTTCAGAAGTTACTTTAACTACCTAAATTCCAACTTGTCTCCGACGGGAGTCGAAGCCGTGATCCGACACTTACACGTAACCTCTTATACCAAATGAGCTAAACCCCATTGGTATTAATAATTAATTGATGACAGGACCGTCCCATGGATTTTGGAGGCCCTGTACTCATGCATACGATATAGGCTCTTGCTTACGAAAAATTTAAATAGTAGATTACTTATTTTGCAACTGAGTTTTAATATATAAATTAGAGGTCGTGAACGACAAGTTTTGTGTTTGTATATTTATTAGACTTCTAAAATGGTATATAATATGTTTAAAACGAAATAATGATTAATGAAAAATTAATATTCAAAGTACTTCGTTTGATACTCCGATCATTTTACGATTGTGAGGCCCTACAAAATCGGAGGCCCTGTGCGGTCGACCTTCTCGCACGCCCTAAAAGACGGGTCTGGTTGATGACACAACAAAAGTTTGTTTTTTTAAGAAAACTGTACATTGTTTGCGAAAAAATGTTACTTATGTTAATCATTAATATTAATTATTACACATAATTATATTTGAAGTCTATACATATCTAGTTTAATACATGTGAGTTGATCAAAAGATTGATTTTAGTTTAAAAAATTCATATATAAGAATGAAGTATATAGAAAAAAAATAATTTACAATAAAATGAAAACTCATCATTTTTCCATCAACTAATTAATATACAAACACGTATTTGCAAAGTATTACTTAATTACAATATCGTCTAACATAATTTTATAATAACAATTTATTCAAACCAATTAATAAAATGTTATCAAACAAAAGCAGTTATTATAAAAAAAAAATTAATTTATCTTAATAAAATCACATTGAACAATTTAAATGGCAAATGACATATCCCATTGTTTTATCTATAAACTAAAATTTTAACCTATATAAATATATATATATATATATATATATATATATATATATATATATATATATATATATATATATATATATATATATATATATATATATTTATAGATGAAAAATTTAGAATAATCAACTATTCATATCTATTTTATAAAACTATAAAAATAATAATTTTGAATAATTAATGTTTAATTGTAATTTGTATATGTAAATAAATATCCCATTATTTTATGCAAGTTTGTTAGTTTGATAGGATTGCTGATGTTATCCCATTATTTTCTGAATTTTAACAAATTATATTGCGCCAAATCAGCAACCTTAATTTTCTCAATTTTAACCAATCATATTGTGCCAAATCAGCCTTAAAAATAGGAATTTCTACCAATAATATTGTGCCACGTGAGCATTTTTCTCACTGCTCCGTCGGCAATATATATATATATATATATATATATATATATATATATATATATATATATATATATATATATATATATATATAATTACTTGTAAATAATTAATAACAATGGTTTGTTAAATAGATTTGGGTTCAACTGAGTACCATTAATTTTGCGGAGTACCAGATTAAAACCATTCTTTTTGAAAAAAAATTCATAATCATGTTTAAATTAATATAATACAAGACTACTTGTAAAAAATCACACATAACATGTAAAAAATAGATTAATTCAAGATTAATCCATGGAAGAATTCTAGAAATAAATGAAACGTTAAATAAATTTATTTCAGTTACGTAAGTAATAATAATGACATAACAATAATGAAATGAATGTGTTTTTAGTTTGTAGGAAGGTTCATGGGAAAGTAAGGTTCTCATGTCTTATATAATTAGTTATATATATCCTGATAGATAGATAGATATTTCATCTTCCATTGGCCGTTGCTTCCTTGTCCTTTTTCTTTTTCCTTCCTTCCATGAACCTTCCTCCATCCATCCCCTTTCGATCAGTTTCAAACAAATACATACATATATATATATATATATATATATATATATATATATATATATATATATATATATATATATATATATATATATATATATATATATATATATATATATATATATATATATAGGGGTGGGTTCAATGGAGAACCTCTATGCATCGAAGAATCTTGAAGAACCACAATGCATCACCTAGAAATCGATGCATCAGGCGAGAATTTGATGCATCACGTGGAAATAATGATGCATCACGGGGGGATTGTGATGCATTTGTGGTGGTGCATGGAGGTTCTTCAAGGTTCTTCGATGCATGGAGGTTCTCCATTGAACCCACCTCTATATATATATATATATATATATATATATATATATATATATATATATATATATATATATATATATATATATATATATATATATATATATATATATATATATAGAATCAGGTTCATCAGCGTACCTATAAGATTCCAGCGTACCCAACGTACCCTAATGTGAATGATCATTCACATATATTTTTTTTGAATAGACATGTATAAGACAACATTATAAGACTTTTTTTCAAAAGGAGCAACATCATAAATCTTGTGAATGATAAAAAAAGATCATGTGAATGGTCATTCACACCATTCACATTGTGTGAAATGACCATTCACATAAATATGCATTGAGCATTCACATAAGTTTTTAAGAACACAGAAAGTGTGAATGTATGTGAAATTCATATATCATGTGTATAACATTAGATTAAACATGGTTATGAGAAAAAAAATTTAAAAAAAGTTTTTTAAGGTTGGTACCTTCGGGTGCACTTGATTTCGAGAGGTACTTTTTTGAACCTGACTATATATATATATATATATATATATATATATATATATATATATATATATATATATATATATATATATATATATATATATATATATATAGGGGTGGGTTCAATGGAAAACCACAATGCATGTGAAAACCTGCGCTGCACCAGTCTGTCCCGAGATGCACCCTATATTTCATTAAGGGTAGTTCTGGAATTGTATATAATTTTTATTTAATACAAATCTAATATATTTTTTAAAATTTTGAAATCCCTATAATCTCTCTTAATTCCAGATTTGCATGGGATTTTCAAAATCCTTCCATGTTTTCAAAATCTTCTATCTTTTATCTTGTTATCCCTCAGCCACCGGATGCATATTTTTCCCATTATCAACCTGTGTTTTCCGACGAATCAAAGAGACAATCTGTAACACCCCGACTCCCGAGCAGGTACGTGTAATTATCCTATTGACTAATTATAATAGTGATTATTGCGTTGGTCCAATTGCGTCCCGTATAGTGGATTATACGTGTCGGGACGGGGGATTACGTGGATTCGGGATATAATTTTAGTGGATAAATTATAATTATAGATTCACGAGATTAAATGGGATTTAATGATATAAATAGTGGATTTTTGATATTGGGATCGGGTATCGGTGTCGAACCCGCGATATAACGGGATCCGTTTATGTAATATATGTGTGTGACGTGCGTTCTTATCTTCTCTTTTATGCAATTCTCAGAGATAAGTGTGTGTGTGTGTAACCCTTGCTGTTGGAGATTGAATTGGAGCCAAATCCATACTTCAATTGCTGCAAATCAGATTGGGAGCCTTTTGAGGTGTTCTTGAGTTCAAGGTGAGTAGACCTCTAGAATTGAATCTGATTTTTGTATGTTAATCATGTGATATGATGGGAATTGGTGTATATATGTGTTAGAAGTGTTTTGGTATTAGTTTTGGTGAGTTCTAGCTGCTGGAATCGAGCTGTGGGGGTGAAATAACCCCTGGACAGAATTGAAACAGAAACAGGGGACTGCTGTTCGTCGTGAGCGCGGTCGCGACGCGCCTAGCGCGGCCGCGATGTTCTTCCTCGAGCGCGGGCCGCGATCGGGCCAGTGCGGCCGCGATCGGGCTTCTGCGGGCTTGGGTCGGTTTGGGCTTTGGGGGTCCGTTGGGTTGTTTTGTGGGTTCATTTGGGTATATTAACAGTTATGGGATAATCGAGATTAATCTGGGAGAATTAATTTGTGTACAGGGATTCCCAGAGATTGTTACGGGCCGGGTTCGGATCAGACAGTTAGGGAAATTGTGCAGGGTGATCCAGGTGAGTACGCGAGACTTTTTCCAAAGACTAGTCGTTGTCTTTCGAGTCTTTTGTGTTAATATTTCATATGTGATTATATGAATTGTTTGGGCACTGCGAGTTGCCCCTCAGGTATGATCTTTCTTTCTTACTATGTGTTATATTTGAGATCCATTACTATATATTGCGATGAGTATCGTGGGAGCTGTGTAGCTCTGTTTGACCCTGTGAAGGGTTCCCATATATATATATGCGGCCGTTATTCCTGTTAGCTTCCACGGGCGTGGTTTGGCTCCAGGGGGGGAGGGATCCCCAATCGAGATGAGTATCTCTTTCTGTATTGGATCTCTAGGGTCTCTGATTAGAGGCTCGTTGGCATGTGTTATGCCACGTAGTGTAGGGCTGCCATGTGACATGCGATGTGTGATTATGTGAATTGTGCAGTGTCTAACCCTTGTGTACTCACGAGCTGCGAAGCTTACGTATTCGAGTCTGATGTGTGTATCAGGGGGACCGAAGATAGGACCGCCAGCTCCTGAGCGACGATAGGAGCTTGACTTGCTGCGATCGGGAGATTCTGCTTTTGTTATCTGTATGTGATTACTTTGCTAGAAACTTTGGGACAAATGATACTGGATTCGTATGTGAATATTTGGGTTCGGGTCGGGTTTTGTATGTCGGGTTGACTTTTGGATATTATGGTTAATGCGTGTGAAATGTTTTAATTCATCAGTGTTTGTGCAAACCCTTGACATGTGTGATGGATCTTATATGCGTTAATGCCACATGTGTATTGTAAATGACGTGGCTTTTAGTTGGGATTAGAGGGTGTTACATGTATGGTATCAGAGCTTGTGGTTTTAGTATTGAGTATCAGTGGATGCTTGAGCTTAGACCGTGTTCAGATTCTTGGGAGTATTCCGATGACGGATACTAGAGGATTTAATTATCTTGGCTTAGTGTATGACGCTGGGAAACTTACCTTTTGTGCTTAATTGCCTTCTTTTGTGCAGATTAGTATGGCAGACCAGGGAGAGGGTTCTGGCGCGGGTAAGCCGCCGGGTGATGATGAGTATATCCGCAAGTCAGAGTTGTTTGGGGTTCTTACAGAGTTCTATAGACAGCAGAGAGAGCTGGAGAGAGAGCAGAGGCATGATACGGGGCCACGTTCTGGGGGTGGTCAGGATACGGGCACGGGTGTAGGTGCATCTTCCTCTACATCTCAGCGAGGGGGTTCATTTAAGGATTTCATGACTGGGAATCCTCCAGAGTTCAGAGGCGGGGGTGAGCCAGGGATGGCACTCGCGTGGGAGCGCGAGATTGAGTCTGCATTTCGGGTTGCTCATGTGGACCCGAAAGACATGTTAGGGTATGTCACGTATCAGTTGAGGGGTGGAGCCTCACAGTGGTGGGGATCTATCGAGTCTTCCATGTCTGATTCTCGTGCATATGCGATGTCCTGGGCTCAGTTTAAGGACATGTTTGAGATTCAGTATGCGCCCCGTGATGAGCAGAGAGAGATGGAGCGCCGTTTCCTCCACTTACAGCAGAGGGATCTGTCCGTGCAGCAGTATGTGGATCGCTTCAATGAGTACTCCCAGTTCGCGCCGCAGCATGTGAATACAGAGAGGCGCAAGGCCGATGCCTTTGTTGACGGCCTGAGACCAGATATCAGGGAGTTTGTGGGACTACAGGAGACGTCATCTTTTGCTAGGGCGCTAGAATTAGCTCGCATGAGAGAGCGAGAGATCGAGAGGCAGCGAGAGCAGCCGCCTACTCAGAGACAGCGTACGGGAGCCACTGAGCAGTTTAGTTACTGGCGCGAGCCGAGAGATCAGCAGCCCGAGCAGGGCCGTCAGCAGGAGCAGAGTTCAGGTCCGCGTAGGGACCGAGGCAGGGACAGAGGCAGAGATAGAGGTCGGGATGAGAGATCCCGGGGACAGGGTCAGAGAGGCAGTCATGCGGCCAGTCAGAGCAGTGTTGGGCAGGGGTCCCGGGCATCGGGGAGTAGAGCTGACAGTTTATCCGGAGAGCAAGATTGTCCGAGATGCCACCGCAGGCATGCCGGACCGTGTGCCAGTGATCAGTTTCGATGTTTTAGATGTGGTCAGTTCGGCCACACAGCTACAGCCTGCACAGCCCCAGAGGCATTATGCTTCCGATGTGGGAAGCCGGGCCATCGCATGAGAGACTGCCCAGAGTCAGCACCAGCAGTACCGGGAGCGAGCACGAGCGGTGCTAGAGTCGAGCCTTCTTCTTCCACCTCCCGCAGGGATGCAGCTCCGAGAGCCAGAGGCCGGGTGTTCCAGGCCACAGCTGAGGAGGCCAGAGATGCTCCAGATGTTGTTACGGGTACGTATATTCTGAATGGCTTGCGTGCGCGAGTCTTATTTGATTCTGGAGCCGATCGCTCTTATGTGTCAGTGTCCTTCTGTGCTTATTTTACTGTTGTTCCTACTGTATTATCTGTGCCATTGATTGTCGAGAGGGTAGACGGCAGTACCGCTTTAGTGAGCCGTATTTATCGAGAGTGTGTACTCGAGATCGATACTCACCGATTCTTGATCGATTTACTGCCTATCGAGATCAGCAGTTTCGATGTGATCGTCGGTATGGACTGGATGACAGCCCGTCAGGCAGATATTCTTTGTGCTAAGAAGATGATCAGGATACCGATTTCTGAGACCGAGGCCGTGACAGTTTACGGGGAGAGGCGAAAGGGCGAGATTGGGATTATCTCGATGATTAGAGCTCAGAGATATGTGACCAAGGGTTGCGAAACCTTCTTGGCTTATGTGATTGACGCCCAGAAGGAGAAGACGAAGGTAGGGGATGTACCTGTAGTGCGAGACTACCCTGAGGTATTCCCAGATGAGCTACCTGGGCTACCGCCAGATCGCCAGGTAGAGTTCCGGATCGACCTTATCCCTGGAGCGGTGCCGATTGCGAAGACGCCTTACAGGCTGGCACCCACTGAGATGCGAGAGATGATGACTCAGCTTCAGGAGTTGCTGGATAGGGGATTTATCCGTCCGAGCTCATCACCATGGGGAGCACCGGTGTTGTTTGTGAAGAAGAAATACGGTACCATGCGAATGTGTATCGATTATCGGGAGTTAAATAAAGTGACAGTGAAGAATAGATATCCACTTCCGCGAATCGACGATTTATTCGATCAGCTACAGGGATCTAGCTTCTTCTCGAAGATTGATTTGCGATCTGGATATCATCAGCTGAAGGTCAGGGAAGAGGATGTGCCCAAGACAGCCTTCAGGACGCGCTATGGACACTATGAGTTTCTAGTCATGCCATTCGGACTGACTAACGCACCCGCAGCCTTCATGGATTTGATGAATAGGGTGTGTAGAGCCATGTTGGATCGATTTGTGATCGTGTTCATAGACGACATATTGATCTACTCGAGGAGCGCTGAGGAGCATGAGCAGCACTTGAGGCAGGTCCTAAGCGTGCTGCAGAAAGAGAGACTTTATGCGAAATTTTCGAAGTGTGAGTTCTGGCTCCGAGAGGTGCAGTTCTTGGGCCATGTCGTGAGCAGTGAGGGCATCAAAGTGGATCCTGCGAAGATCGAGGCTGTGATGAGTTGGGAGCAGCCTAAGACCGTGCCAGAGATTCGTAGTTTCCTGGGATTAGCAGGCTACTACAGACGGTTCATTCAGAATTTTTCGCGGATAGCCATGCCGTTGACGAGATTGACACGGCAGGGCGTACCATTCGAGTGGAATGACGAGCAGGAGACTGCCTTTGCTGAGTTGAGAGCTCGATTGTGCCAGGCGCCGGTGTTAGCCTTGCCCGAGGGTACGGATGATTTCGCTGTGTACTGTGATGCATCAGGGACAGGGCTGGGTTGTGTGTTGATGCAGCGGGGCAAGGTGATTGCCTACGCTTCGAGACAGCTGAAAACATATGAGAAGAATCATACTGTCCATGATCTTGAGTTGGATGCCATAGTCTTTGCGCTAAAAATATGGCGACATTATCTATATGGGTCCCAGTTTGTGGTTTATACGGATCACAAGAGCCTTCAGTATCTTTTCAGTCAGAAGGAGTTGAACATGCGACAGAGACGCAGTTTAGAGCTTCTGAAAGATTATGACTGTGAGATACAGTATCATCCTGGAAAGGCGAACGTTGTAGCTGACGCCTTGAGTCGTAAGGCGTGCGTTCAGACGATTACCTCCCGAGCTGTGAGACTCGAGATCACCTCTACCCTGATTGACAGTCTGAGATTGGCACAGATAGAGGGTCTGCGGGAGCAGAATGTGAAGAGGGAAAGGTTAGTTGGGCAGACAGAGTCGTTGGTCAGGGATGACCGAGGGATATGTACGCTGAGAGGCAGAGTTTGGGTCCCCAGAGTTGGGAACTTGCGACAGTTGATTCTGGATGAGTCACATAAGTCGAGGTTGTCTATTCACCCTGGGAGCACTAAGATGTACCGAGATCTCCGAGAGTTCTACTGGTGGCCGGGTATGAAAAGGGATGTTGGCCGTTACGTCGAGCAGTGTATGACGTGTTTGCGGATCAAAAGTGAGCATCAGAAGCCGCACGGCCGTCTACAACCACTGGAGATTCCCGAGTGGAAGTGGTACCACATTACGATGGATTTCATCGTCCGACTTCCTCTACTGTGCGTGGGAACGATATGATTTGGGTCATAGTAGACCGGTTGACTAAGAGTGCGCACTTTCTTGCGGTTCGGGGTACGATCACGATGGACCAGCTAGCGCGGCTGTATATTAATGAGGTGGTGTCGCGGCATGGGGTTCCGAAGTCGATTACTTCTGATCGCGATACTCGATTCACCTCGCGGTTCTGGCAGAGTTTCCAGAGAGAGCTGGGTACCCGGGTTCAGCTGAGCACAGCTTACAGGCCTCAGACAGATGGGCAGACCGAGTGCACCAACCAGACACTTGAGGACATGTTGAGAGCATGTGCCATAGACTTCAGAGGTAGCTGGGATGTGCATCTCCCATTAGTAGAGTTTGCTTATAATAATAGCTACCATGCCTCGATTAAGATGGCACCGTTCGAAGCATTATATGGCCGTAAGTGTCTAACCCCCGTGTGTTGGGGTGAGGTCGGTGAGCGACCGATCAGTGGGCCCGAGCTACTTCAGGAGACGAGTGATAAAGTAGCTGTGATCCGTGAACATATGCGAGTTGCACAGAGCCGTCAGAAGTGCTATGCTGACCGCCGTACTTCAGAGCTCGAATTCAGTGTTGGGGATCAGGTGTTGTTGAAAGTGTCTCCATGGAAGGGTGTTATTCGTTTCAGGCACCGGGGCAAGTTGAGTCCGAGGTATATAGGGCCGTTTGAGATAATTGCCAGGGTCAGAGATCAGGCCTACCGGTTGAGATTGCCGCCAGAGTTAGCCGGTGTTCATGATACATTCCATGTGAGCCATCTGAGAAAGTGTCTAGCTAAGGAGGATCAGTATGTGCCTTTATCAGAGATATCCGTGGATGATCAGTTGAGATATGCTGAGCAGCCAGAGATGATTACTGATCGGAAGGTAAAGAAATTGCGCAATAAAGAGATATCATTGGTACTCATTCAATGGAGACATCATAAGGGTACCAGCGCAACTTGGGAACCCGAATCTGAGATGCGGAGTCGCTATCCTTTTCTGTTCCAGAGTCAGAGTTAGATTCCGGGACGGAATCTTTGTAAGGGGGGAGGATTTGTAACACCCCGACTCCCGAGCAGGTACGTGTAATTATCCTATTGACTAATTATAATAGTGATTATTGCGTTGGTCCAATTGCGTCCCGTATAGTGGATTATACGTGTCGGGACGGGGGATTACGTGGATTCGGGATATAATTTTAGTGGATAAATTATAATTATGGATTCACGAGATTAAATGGGATTTAATGATATAAATAGTGGATTTTTGATATTGGGATCGGGTATCGGTGTCGAACCCGCGATATAACGGGATCCGTTTATGTAATATATGTGTGTGACGTGCGTTCTTATCTTCTCTTTTATGCAATTCTCAGAGATAAGTGTGTGTGTGTGTAACCCTTGCTGTTGGAGATTGAATTGGAGCCAAATCCATACTTCAATTGCTGCAAATCAGATTGGGAGCCTTTTGAGGTGTTCTTGAGTTCAAGGTGAGTAGACCTCTAGAATTGAATCTGATTTTTGTATGTTAATCATGTGATATGATGGGAATTGGTGTATATATGTGTTAGAAGTGTTTTGGTATTAGTTTTGGTGAGTTCTAGCTGCTGGAATCGAGCTGTGGGGGTGAAATAACCCCTGGACAGAATTGAAACAGAAACAGGGGACTGCTGTTCGTCGTGAGCGCGGTCGCGACGCGCCTAGCGCGGCCGCGATGTTCTTCCTCGAGCGCGGGCCGCGATCGGGCTTCTGCGGGCTTGGGTCGGTTTGGGCTTTGGGGGTCCGTTGGGTTGTTTTGTGGGTTCATTTGGGTATATTAACAGTTCTGGGATAATCGAGATTAATCTGGGAGAATTAATTTGTGTACAGGGATTCCCAGAGATTGTTACGGGCCGGGTTCGGATCAGACAGTTAGGGAAATTGTGCAGGGTGATCCAGGTGAGTACGCGAGACTTTTTCCAAAGACTAGTCGTTGTCTTTCGAGTCTTTTGTGTTAATATTTCATATGTGATTATATGAATTGTTTGGGCACTGCGAGTTGCCCCTCAGGTATGATCTTTCTTTCTTACTATGTGTTATATTTGAGATCCATTACTATATATTGCGATGAGTATCGTGGGAGCTGTGTAGCTCTGTTTGACCCTGTGAAGGGTTCCCATATATATATATGCGGCCGTTATTCCTGTTAGCTTCCACGGGCGTGGTTTGGCTCCAGGGGGGGGAGGGATCCCCAATCGAGATGAGTATCTCTTTCTGTATTGGATCTCTAGGGTCTCTGATTAGAGGCTCGTTGGCATGTGTTATGCCACGTAGTGTAGGGCTGTCATGTGACATGCGATGTGTGATTATGTGAATTGTGCAGTGTCTAACCCTTGTGTACTCACGAGCTGCGAAGCTTACGTATTCGAGTCTGATGTGTGTATCAGGGGGACCGAAGATAGGACCGCCAGCTCCTGAGCGACGATAGGAGCTTAACTTGCTGCGATCGGGAGATTCTGCTTTTGTTATCTGTATGTGATTACTTTGCTAGAAACTTTGGGACAAATGATACTGGATTCGTATGTGAATATTTGGGTTCGGGTCGGGTTTTGTATGTCGGGTTGACTTTTGGATATTATGGTTAATGCGTGTGAAATGTTTTAATTCATCAGTGTTTGTGCAAACCCTTGACATGTGTGATGGATCTTATATGCGTTAATGCCACATGTGTATTGTAAATGACGTGGCTTTTAGTTGGGATTAGAGGGTGTTACACAATCGATGCAATATTGAAGGACAGTCACGGAGGCTTGTTGGTTGCTGCAGTATCGAAGTACAGTAACGGAGGTTTTCATTGGTGCAGCACAGAACAGAATCAAACGATGCATCAAACGCATACTCAATAATGGTGCAGTCCAAACAAATACCCAAAGTTGGCTAACAATTTCTCCCCAAACACACCATATGTCATATTAATGGTGCAGCACAGATCAGAAACAAAATATGAAACACTCATACAACAATAATACATATTTCAGTGTAATTAACAATAATTTATACATCAATACTTGCGGAATTAGGATAGAATTAAAACTTTTACAACTAATGCATCATAAGTGATGCATCCGAATAACAACTATTGAATCTACAAGGTTACAGGTCATGATCCTGCAAACGAATAGTCAAGGCCAAGAGGTCGACTAACCCAAACCCAACACGATCACCAAAGCATACCGTTAGTCTCGAGTCTACACTCTGAATAAAGAGGAAGAATAAAAACTTCCCGCTCGATAGCTCAAACCTGCAAAAGGTTAACAACTAAAGGGGTAAACAACAAAAGTTGTTTAGTGAATTATAAGATTAATATAAATAACAATTAACATGCTAACCATGTCTATCCAACACATAATTTCTATCAACCAAAGATATAGGGGCTAATGATGGCCAATGCCAAGTTAGAATGGGATCACATCATCCTCGTTGAGGACTATCGGTGAGCCACATCAATTATTTACCTATTCGAATTCACAACAAGATGCCACATCTCACTGAGGACTATTAACGTTCTCGATATTTATCAATGTCACATGTTCCATCGTCACCGCCCGGCCTAGCCGAGTCAAGGTGTGGAACCAACTCAACTCTTGGAATCCACTACGCCGCTAGACATAGTCGAGCCAAAGTGGGGATTCCAACGCGTGTCATAGTAGCACGTTGTAACGCTTTTACAAAGCTGCCTTACCAAATCGGCACGTTACATTACCACAGTACATACCACTATTGACTCCAATTCAAAGGTGAGAACAAACATGCTTGCGGCCCAACGTGTCATAATCATCGCCACGAAGGCGGCCCGTTGCCGTCCTCACATGATGTCAACACCGCCACTAGGATACAACTCATGCTTGCAGCCCAACGTGTCATAATCATCGCCCGCAGGAGGCCCGTTGCTGTCCTCACACGAGATAATCCCATCCAAATCCAAATACCACATACTCCATGGTCGTCTAGGGTTCCCTGTCAAAGTCGGGAGTGGTATTGCCTCTAGCAAGTACGAGGCTGTCCCTAGCAAGTACGGGACTGTCCCTAGCAAGTACGGGACTTCCGACGGTGCAAGTATGTCGGCATCTGGCATCCAAAGGGGCCAGAAATATTTCATGGATATCCAAAGGGTCCAAAACGCATTCCACAACAATTTAGGGTTCAATATGACTCATGAGAGTCTATAATGGTCCATAAGACCAATTAAAGAAACCATCTATGTGGTTCTACTAATCATTCCGCAACAATGGTTCTAACATATCAACGGGGTCGTTTAACATTACTAATAAGCCTACCGGTTGAATAGTCCTTTATGCCAAATCATAATCAATTAGATTTCCACGAATGCGACCCAATATACAACTTAAAGGACCATGCATATATCCCAGCTATTATTAATCAATCACAAAAGTGAATAGTCCAACCTACTAGGTTAACCAACACGAATTGCCATCTTCCAATCATTGTTATCCATACAAATAAGTAGTTAAGCATACTATATGAGATGCACCACAAACCAATCCACAACAATATCAACTAGCATGGCAATTCATCTTCAATTCATGATGCATGACAACATGTTCAATAAGGCTACAATGAATCCATCTATAACATGTGAATATGCATGATCAAGTAGCATGTCATCAACAAATGCATAAACAACAATTAACATGTAATCATTCATCTACATTAGTCCTAGAACTCACAGTGATTGGTTTAGGAGATTCCAAAGCCTTCCAATAAAGCCACAATAGCCCGGAGAATGGCTAAAGCTTGCAATCAAGCTCCTTTCGACTCAATTCACCTAGAAGCATTAATAACGCGTACACGTAAGCCCCCGAACACAAGATAAGCCCCCAAGAGTGGGCTAAGGGTATTGGGTTATCAAACCGAAAGTACTAAGTTCATATGAGGCCTTAGGAGTTCCGGAATGGATCAAAGGCCCTCAAACCCTTAAAACACTTAATTTAGAGGTGCAACGAACGCATAAAACCCAAGCATCGACCACCGACCAAGCAAACTCAATTTTCGGGGCAGAATGTTGGTCATGACGCGACCAAGACCTCAGTCGCGCCGCTACCATGCTACTGGACAGCCACCTGCTCAAATTTTGACATAAAAGCACACCAAAGTCCCAAAAACTCCCATAAACGTTTTCGTAACTTTGGAGGGACTTTACCAACAATATTAATAGCATATTAAGGTCACTTAGACACCTCTAAACATATTAGAATGATTTCATAACATTCCATGATTCCATGGAGCTCATACGGACTCCGAACGAGTCCGAAAATGACCGAAAACTCCAACCGGCAACACAAAGCTCCAATTGAGCTTTAATTCAATTCTAATCAATTCCATAGCAATATTTGACATATTTAGGATATGTTTAGATATTCATAATATATTCAAACATTAAACCCAATCCCAAAATGCTTGGGTTCTCATTGAGGCATTTCACCGAACACTTGGCGTGCGGTTTTGGCTCCAAACACCAATCTTGAGCCTTTGCCCAAGTTTAACCCCCAACCAATACATGAAATCATTAATCTAACATATCTAGACCATTTTGTACCCTTTCCACACATTTAAATCATAAATATTCATCAATTGGTTCATATGAACTCTTTTGAGTTCATAAATGGGTTAAAACCCAAATCATCCCTTCAAAGCTCCAAATGAGCTTCTACTAACTTCCATTCGATTCTATATCAATATTTAACATATATGAATCACTATTTAGCATATTTATCTTACTAGAACATCAAACTCAAATGCATAACCCATTGGAGCTCATTTGAGCCCTAGATTGGGTTTCAACCAAAACTAACTCAAACTACCGATGTAGTTGTATATTATGACTCCATTTTGATCATATAAGAACATACTAAAAGATTGGAGCCTTTACAAAACATTTCAACATAAACCCATTTAGGGTTATGTTCTTCCAAAATGAAGAACACCATGAAAATGGAGAATCAACAAGATGAAGAATGTTAGGGGGGTTTCATACCTTGGATATGGCTTCAAATACTCAAACACTACCTTAAATCTTCACACTTTTGATCACCCAACCCAAACCCTAGAAATCTTCTTCTTCTTTCTCTATTTTCTCTTTGAAGATAAGAGTTGTGTGGGTGTGTGTCCATATGGACGATTTTAGAAGGGAGGGGAGGAGAAGTTTGGTCATTGATCAACTTTGCCCCTCCCACTTAACTCACTTACCCAAAAACCTCCTTCCTACACATCCATTCAATTTTATTTAAATAATACAAACCAAAGTATATTACCCATTCTTGTTAATGAAATACTAACCACATTATATTTCATTTTTGTCATACAAATCCCAATAATAGCAAATGTCATAAATTATTGGCAACTAACTCATAATATGACCTTTAAGTTCACCATTTCAATCGTTGAGCAAAGTTAATTACCTCGTTAGTCAATATTACTAATATCTCCAGTTAATAATAATTATTTCAATAACTATATTGACTCAACATTATTAGGAATATAATTACCTCCTAATTATTTGGGGTGTTACAAAATATATATTCATGCATTAAGTTATAAAACACGAAATTCAAAATTTAATGGTGCAGCACTAAACAGAAACAAAATATATATTAATGGTGCAGCACAGAAACAAACGATGCATCAACTACAAAACATGTCTTGAAAATTAGGTTGCTACAAAACAATCGATGTTGACATGCATCCATCCATTATATCACGGTTATGGTGCACTTGGAGGAAGAATCGCCGGTTGTTTAGGAAAGTTTGGAAGGGAGGCAATCGCCGGTTGTTTAGGAATGTTTGGAAGGGAGGGAATCCAAATATTTTCAGAAAATATCTCAATCGAGAATATTCAGGGACGGTTAATGAGACGGGTATAATTACCCATATACCCTTCCGTCTACTTTTAGATGATGCATCAACGATCCTCAAACTTGCTGATAATTACCATAATGCCACCGTGAATTTTTTAAATTGCATCTAATCCCACGGCTCTAGTTGGTTTCCACGGTTTTCACATGCATTGTGGTTTTTTATTGAACCCCCCTATATATATATATATATATATATATATATATATATATATATATATATATATATATATATATATATATATATATATATATATATATATATATATATATATATATATATATATATATATTATTCATCATTTCATATTTATATATATCTTAATTATATCTTAGCTATAAACATATATATGCAAATTAAATGGTAAAGTCTTGCCATAAACATAAATGTTTAAAGTATTAAAAATGTTTTTTTTATGAGAAGAAGACGACTGTTAAAAGAAAATTTGTCTGCAATTAAATTTGTTAGGATTTATTATTTTATTAAATTGGTATTGTTTATTAATTAGTTTGTTAAAATATTGTTAGAAAGAATTATTTTAATTTGTTATATCATTAAATGCTTTTGAAAATCATTCTAGAGACTTGAATGTACAATCATTAATTAATTTGATTGTGTGGGTAAACACGTTATTGTACTATTAAGAGTTATTAACTAGTTGGTTAAATCAAACTTTAAGGTACCAAACCCAGAATTAAATACCCCTCAAACAGAATGTCCCCAATGAAATGATTACTTCTTTTAAAATTTTAGTTGATTTCGAATGAAAAGAAATCTACGAAATCGTAATTAATATTCATATCGAAAATGATCGAAGAACGTGCAAATGATATATATGCCAATATAAAATGAATGGTATAATTAATTAGTTATGGACATGTGAATAATGCAGCCTTTTGACGGAGAATATGATCCTTCCTTCTTTTTATAAATGGTGGCTAGCTAGTATTTTTTTTGGAAAGCAATTTTTGGAATCAGTAGTAGGGGGTAATATGGTGTATCTGGAAAGCTAGAAATAAGAAAGTTTTCAACAATTGGAGACCCTAAGTTGCTTCAATTAAGGATGATCTGCTGGCTGACCTCTTTTCTTGGCTTAAATATAGGGTCAATTGTAAGTTTCTTTTATGGTCGTTGTGGGTTATATACCCGACCTCTTCCTTTTGATATCTTTCTGTTTTGTATTCTCCTTTCTAGCTTCTTGCTAGCTCTTACGTTATTAATAAAATTTTGCGGGTGTTCTTTTCGGGGGTGATGGCAATGCCGAAGCTTCTGGAATGTTCTACCTTTTGATGTTCAAAAAAAAAGCTAGTATTTTGATTTATCATTTTTAATTTTCAATTCAACTTCAATTTGTAAAACATTACACACACATACATATATATTAATTTACTCACGTGTATATTTTTAATATAAACTTATTCACATAGTATACATATATATATGTATACTATGTGAATAAGTTTATATTAAAAAACATATGAATATTTAATTATTAAAAAATATATAAAAACAATATTATCATTTATCATTATATTATATTTAAACAGTATCTAATTTTTTTGTAGTTCTTTTAAATTTTTTATTAATAAATTCATGTATTTTAATTAATGTAAATTGAGATTAGTTTATATACAACAAAAAATTTTAAGATAAAGACTTAAATTTAATGAATCAAGTGAAAGACACTTGATAAATATGGTTTTCTCCTTACCATATATAATAAAGACAAAAATTAAGAAGTAGTTTTATTAAATTAGTATTATGTTAATAATAATAAGTATAAATATTATAATATGATAATTATCAAATATAGTTATTGATTCATTGATATTTATATATTTTTAATAATAATTGTATTTATCTTTTATTTCATTTTATAATAATAGTTTGTATTAGCTTTTTCTTGTGAAACGTAAAGGTGACACGTAACAATAGACGTTGTTTCTTATTATATGTTAGTTTATTAACCCATATTATACATGTGTTCATTTCAAGAAACCGAAGGCGTCACGATATGTTCATTTTAAGAAACCGAGCTTTCATCCCATCAATATTCCACTTCCAATTAAGTATATCAAAATACGTTAGAAATTCGTAATTGGGAAACACACAATAACCTTCGATCAGATCTCGTGGAACATATTGCAATTGCCCAAATACCAAATTTAGACGGCTAGTTTTTTTATGTTCATTTGTAATTTTAGTTATTATTTATTGTTATGTATTTTTTTTTTACTTTTAACTCGGTAATTTTTAATTTTTATTTATGTAATATTTTTAAATATTTATGAATTTAATTATATTAGTTTTAATTGTTTTGTTAATTAAAATGAATTTATTTTATAATTAAGAAAGATGGAAAGGTTTAAAATGATGGGTAATTCTAAGTTAGGAATGTGGACAGAGAAAATTTAACGTGGCGCTGAGGTGTACAGAAAGGTGGGAGTGGGAATGGTGACCACTCCTTTCACCCTAAAAGAAATTGAAAGCTAGTAATAGTTTTTATTAATATATCTACAAATATTATTAAATGAATAACACAACTGCCATTTATCATCTTCCCCTTTATTTGCCACTTGTCATTTATTTAATTGGCACTCATCATTTTCACAATTTGTCATGTCATTTACTAGATTTACTATTAATATCAAATTCAATTCAATTCAATCCAATCTATTAAAATCTAATTTAACAATTAACTAACTAAAATTTTATAATTATTTTTATATATTTATATATTTATTTTTTAAATATTTTTAAAATTAACTCATATAATACAAGGTAATAACCTAGTATATATATAGACACACTTAGGTGTTGTTTGTTTTTCATTAAGAGCCTCTTAAATAGCTCTTAAGTTTAATATTCAGATGAATGATGAATTCAGATTGTTTGTTTAGTTTCAGACTTCAGAGGTTGCAACTTCTGAATTTACCTCTTAAAATTAAGAGTTTGAGAGTTGTCTGAACTAAATTAAGAGTCTCTTAATTTCAGATTTTAAGGCTTCCTCTTAATTTCAGACGTGGTTTTCAGACTTCAGACATTTAACCTCTTAAAAAACAAATGACACCTTAGTAATAAAAACGTAAGTTTATGGTTTAGGAAAACTAAATATATACACCAACCAACCTATTCAATATTCAGTTATTCGATCGTCTATGGAAAGTTGATCAAGCTGAAATGATACGAGCAAATGTGGCTATTTTTTCCAACTTAATAATAAAAACAAGTAGATTTGAACATTTCAAAGTCATTATATGTATAGTTTCCAGTTTTTCCACTACCCCAAAGTCCCAAACCCAACCTCACCTCCTCCCATAAATAAAAAAACAACACACACATGACAGATATATATATATATATATTGATTGTTATTATATAATATAAAATAATTCTCGCAAATTTTATCGTCAAACCTCTTGAGTCTTGAATCATGACTATTTTTTGCATTCCAATATTTCAATGTCCATGCTTTCTATTCAAACACTTTAAGACATGCATTATTTATTTACTTTTTTTGTTTCAATTCATAACCGTAAAAGACTTTGAACAAACTTTTTTATTTAATTAGTTTATGTTTAAGCATTAAATTTAGTCATCAATAACTCACAAGCAAATGCCGATAACTCAAATCTATTCACACCCCATCTTGATGTGACGCCACGCATCCTATAAAGTTTCATTGCCCGCCACAATCCTATAAATTTAAGGACCATGGTTATGTTTGACACACAATTTATTGGAGCTTACAAGGGTTTGAACTTATGGTTTTCAAAAGTTCAAACATGTACATAAGCTGCTTTTGGATGATATTTTTCTTATCTGCTTATGAAAATCATAAGCATTTAAACGAGAAGTTAATCCAAGTAGCCTTTGGAATGAACTTGAGCTTATAAAAAATATAATTTACAAATATACCTCCTATCTTACTTTTTAAAAACCACATTTTAAAAACCTATTTGTCCTTAGGTATGTTTGGCACAACTAGTTATAGCTTCCAGCTGTAGCTTTTAGTAGCTGAAGCTTTTTAGAGCTATAACTTTTTTAAAAAGTTGGAGTTTTTAGTTTTTATAAATTTGTTTAGTAAAAATAATTGTAGCTGTATTTTTTGATAAAACGACAGATCAAATGATATTAAAAATAATTTAAAGTTATAGATTATAATTATTGTGAAGGTAAAAATGTCATTTTGTTAGACCAAATTTCATTTCGTGAGTCAAATGAGACCTTAGAGACGATATCATCTTGAAGTGCAGCACGATTCCAGTAGTTGTAGCAGCCTTACCACCTTGGACGGATCACATCCGCCGTAACAGAGAGAATGAAGCAAAAAGTTTGGAAATGAATAAAAAAATAAAGAGATTAATATATGTTGAAGAAGATATGGTAAATAAGATCTCTATAATCGGAAGCCTTTGTTCTGCCATCTTTGTGGTCATTCTCGACCTGTATGAATGTTGATAAGATAATGGCAATGGTGACGGTGATCGGAGGTGGTCATAGTGGTCGACGGTGTTGACAGTGGTGGTGGGTGGTGATTGGTAAATTGGTATGAAATGTCGTTTACTGTTTCATTTTGTCTAACCATTTAACCAACGATGATGCTGGCCGGGTATCCTATACAAGAGTTGTTGACCCATTCTAACCCGTTCGTTGTTAAGTCAATTAGCTCATTTTGACCTGCTCCATTGGATCTACACGTTAACATATTTCCATGACCCAAATAATCCCAATATGTTAATTTAGTAACCCAAACAGACTCCTTTGTCATGAAATGGGCAAGGATTGCCAGTCCTACAACTGATGTTCATATCTACCACTCGTGCTTCACAAATTTATGATTTTTTGTATTAAAAAATGGGTATTTTAGTCTTTAGGTTAAATGACAAGCGGTCTAAAAATTATTTGAATTTTAATATTATTTTAGATCTTTTAATACATACAGGGTCATCGTTTTATTAATAGTTCTTATAATAAGATATTAATATATGTGGGTATTTTTTAAATTAAAAGGCAATCGAATAAATAATATTGATAAGTTAATCCGACAAACTCATTTCACTATTATCATCTATGAAAATAACATGTATAGTGAAAGCTTAACCTTTTTAGGAGATAAAAGGTGTAATATATTGTTTTGGAATCGAAAAAGTCAAACACAAATTTAACTCAATTCATTGTAAACCAAAACAAATTGATTTTAAAACAAACTAACTTTTAATTTGATTTATAGTTTTAGAGACCAAATCGTACCAAATTAATGAACAACTATTCTTTTGATATCTTATACATATACATACATGTGTGTGTGACAATGATACCTTACAAACTCCCAACTCCCAAAGCGTTTTCGGTTATTAGTTTGGTTTGTAGTTCAAAACTTCAAATGTCTATGAAGTTCGAATTAAAAGAAAATCTAATTCAGTTCTTCGAGGTTTAAATCGATCCCAACAAATTTTAATTCGGTTTTCAATTTGATTGGAGCCTTCTCGTTAAGTCTGGTTTGATTCAGTTTTCGGATTATTTTGCCCAGCCCAATGCTGAGCAAATTAGGATTTTAAAGTTTCGGTCTAAAACGGACTGAGGCCCAAAGTTTGGAACAAAATCCTGCATTACCTTTTTTAATTGACATCCGATTGTCACCGCCGTTGCCGCCTTGTCGCCGCCGCCGTCGTCTCTGTTTGATTCAATCTGTAAAATACACTACGGTACAGGTATTCATAATTTCATCAACATTTGAATGCAGATGCAGATACATACAGACTCTACAATTTCCTCGTTCTGTGAATCATTTATTCCACGCTTTGTGTTTTGTGAGTTTATTACCGATTCCATGTATTATCATTATAGTTATTTTGATCGGATCAACACAAACCTAGAACTCGCACTTGTGGTCGGTATCTTTGCGAATTTGTTTTGAGTATGTCGGATGCACGTAAACTGTTTGATATATTGTCAGTAGGATGTTATTCTAGTAAAATCGATTTTCATTAATACAACTTCCTTTTTTTTTTTTTTTTGCATCAGTTTTCAACCAAAATCTTTGCTAGCACATGATAAATCATATCTGAGAACTTAACTATGTGTGTTTTTTTAGAGCGTTAGCTACAAGGGTTGTAGATATGGAATTCTGCCCAACTTGTGGAATGCTATTGAAGTATGAGTTGCCATATATGAGTCGTCCTGCCAGATTTTTCTGTCCAACATGTCCATATGTTAGCCAAATAGAGCAGAAGGTAACTTACCTTCAAAGACAATGCAATAAAATTATAATCCTCATTCATGAAGTAGATAGTTAGTAAAATACATCTGGTTTGTCTTATGTAGGTCAAGATCAAAAGAAAGCAACGGTTGGTTAAAAAGGAGATAGATCCTATCATCACTAAAGATGACATGAGTAATGCGCCAAAAACCGATCAAGGTACTTATTTGTTTCACAAGGTGTTTGCAGTTTACTTGTTCAGAAGCTGGATGGCTTATCACTGTTATATCATTTTTGAAGCATGATTCCTGTTGATGTATTTATCCCAATTTATGTTTTAAGCATAAGTGTCACTCATGTTCTTCGAAAGATGAGGAGCTATGTGCTTCTCAAGAATGCTTAGATTTTTTATGTGATTTGTTATATTGTCAGAGAGCATAAATTATGTATTCACTAGTTTGGTGGTGGGTTTACAAGTTCTTTATATGCCATGGCTCAGGCCATGGATCTTTTTATGCCATTGTCTGCTTTGGGTCTATTGCACTCTTTGCATCTCTATTTTCTCATTTTCTTTTTTTTTTTTGTGCAGCCCATTGCCCGAATTGCGGTCACAACAAGGCTGCATACATCCAGTTTCAAACAAGGTCAGCTGACGAGCCGATGACAATAAACTTCACGTGTGAGAAATGCAATCACTGCTGGCGGGAGGACTGACTTCCCCTGCCATAGACTTGAAATGCAGTTTTGTGTCATGCAAACTCTACTTCTGGGTACTTTGAATTCATGTCTTCTTATTGTGGACCAAAATTTCAAGCTATAAATTTTGTTGCTGCTCTGTGCTTTTGGTACAATATTTGATAAGACGTTGGTGGGTGTTTCAGTTGATTTATTGTTTAGAGTCATGAATGCCTATCTAGGCTCAATGCATTTACTCATTTTGATTATTTGAGAAAGGAACAAAAGTTGCATTGCACCACAGGATAAGCCTTCCTGCTCCCAAATCAACAATTTTATCTTGTTAAGTCGTTATACATCTCTTTCCAGTCGCTTCAACTCCCTTCTCCCTCGCGCCCATCTCTTTGCACCGTCGTTTATATGTTGCTTCTATCGCTTCCAACTCTATCCTTACCTTTACCTTGTCACTTTCACACAAAGAAAGAAACGAACAACTGTTCTTCAGACCCCTCACTTTTGAAAGTCTGTTCAGACTTACAAAACCTGATACTGCTTGACAGCCGCTGGTAGGCTTCAACTCGAGTGATGCTTCTGGGCCAGTTGGAGGTCCATGCTTAGACTCCTTGTTCAAGTGCTCGTTGTCTCCACCACTCGGCTCCTGTTTTAACATACAAACATTTTGAGTCATTAAAGATTTACCAATAAATACACATGAATGGGGCTTACGGGTATGTTGGTCAGGACTTCATGTGTATTCGTCCCTTCACCCAGACAGTATCCTGATGAAGGTTGCCAGCCTCGTAATATTGTGATAGAGTCGTTGATAAACTCAGCAATGAAAGATACATCATTCTCCGCTAACTCCAGCTCTTCAACCATCTCCTTTGTAACCGAAAGTGCCGTGTCTCTATTTAGGTAAAACAGGAAATGTATATTCCTCACCCGACCTGCAACCAATGTCAACGGTGACTTTGCTTCACAGGTTCCCATTAAGGAATGGAAGAACTAGAGGAAATAGTAACCACTCACCACTAGGGTCAGCAATTCGCAAGGTCAAACAAACCGACTTCTCATCTTTTTTCATAGCTTTCAGCCTAAACTCGTTTTCTTGATGCATCCTACGAAGTTTGACAACCAGAGGACTTGCAGTGCTGCTACGGATGTCTACTGAATTCCTCATATGGCTTGAAGATCTCGGCAGGTGGATAACCGTTTCTAAATGATCCCGGGTTGGCTTTTTGAGATTCTTATGCCCGAGAAATGGATCTTTTAAAAGCTCCCTAGCAGACAACCTTTCCTTTGCTGGAACCAAACATTTCTCGATGAACTCCTTGACTCCGAGATCACTCACTTTGTCAAGAGAAGCAGGCTTAATGCCCTGTTCGTCAACCCATCATATAAAAACCTTCGTAATTGTAATCATAATTTCATTTCGTATATGAACACAAACGATCACAAGTTAAACTCACAGAGGCAACTTTCTTGTATATTTGAGCTGGATTCATGCACTCGCTATATGGGTACTCAAAAGTTACCATTTCCAGCATACACATCCCGAAAGAATATATATCAGCAAGTTCGTTATACTCCTCTTCATAAAGCTCCGGTGCCATAAATTCAGGGGTTCCTACGATAGAAACGAGCGCCTACATTAAGATCATGACCAGGAACTAATAGAGTAAGGGGGGGTTCGATATGATGAAATTGTAGGGGTTTACAACCTTACTTTTTAAAAGGGTTTATTATGAAAAAAAACCAACATGTTTTCACGAAAATGTAAAATATATGAAAACATGTTGGTTTTATTCATGATAAACCCTTTTTGAAAAATAATGATGACATATAAATAAATATTGGTATAGAAAAAATAAAGATAGAAACATCATTCTCTTCGGGACTTTTAATTCTCTCCATTTTGATAAGAAAATAATAGAAATAGAATTCATACTAAGATCAAATCTCCACCTCTTTTTGATTGAGAATGAACGCTCTCCTCACATGATTAAAAAGAACTTGTAAACCCAATACGATTTCATTCTCCCGATTCAACTGTACTAAACACACACTAATAATAGTATGCAACTTGTTACCAATGAAACTCTTTGCAGTGGGCTGCTGCAAAATGGTTGCCAATCCAAGGTCACCTATTTTGATCTCGCCATGGTTTCCATTAACGAAAATGTTGTCACATTTAATGTCACGGTGAACTACAGGAGGGTTCTGACTGTGAAGGTAGTCAAGACCATTGAGAATCTGTGTTGCCCAATTCTTAATAGCTTTCACATCGACACATTTATGCTTCTTACGGTATCTATATGAAGCAGCATACACACATACCCAAGTGAATATCTTGCGAAAAAATCTGAAAAAGCAATAACAAGTCGATGTCAAGACACAACAATACTCACTGTCGCAGGCTTCCTGATGTGAAGAGCTCTGTGATAATAACCAAAGTCTTGTTCTTGATGTCGATCCAAGAATCAAAAAACTTGATAACGTTGTCATGATTCAATGATTTAAGGAGATGAACTTCTGAATACAAATTCCCGAAATCATCTGGAGACTGCAACACATCATCGATCCTCACTCGGTTCCAGGCAACTTCTATTCCATCAATTTGGTCAAACGCTTTGTAACTGAATTATATAAAAGGGAAACGGACATGATCGAACATCATTTTGATTTTTGAACAATAATATAAAAAAAAAAAAAAAAAAAAAAAGATGAAAGGTATGGAAGCGTACACTTTCTTGAATGCACCTTTGCCCAGAACTTCAGGATACTGTAAAAATTGGCAATACCAAAACATAAACAAAAAGATTCATCTTTATGAGAGGAAGAAATGAGAAAAAGTTGAGGAGATTATACCCTAATGTATCGTCCTTTGGGGTCCTTTTCTACATAGTCGGGCTCCATGGTATCAGCAGTTCCAGATTCGATGAAGCCGTTGTTATTATCATTATTAGAATCCATTTTTTTTTTTTTTTCCGAAAGCAAACCCAACACCGGAATTCAAATAAACAACCAGACAGAAAGATAAAGTACGTGGCACACACAGATTGGGAAGAAGAAAAAGAAGAAGATGATGAAGTTTGTTTGAATAAGAGATAACAACAGAATCAAGGAGACCCAAATAGAAGATGGGTTTCAGAGAAGGCCTCTGAAGACACAGTTGCATAAGAATCGAATGCCGACCACGTTTGGAATCGAGATCGGCATTCGAAACTCAAATCAACATTGCCAAGAACTCTTGATGATGAGAAACAGAATGTATGGTTGAGTTTATTATCTTTCATCACACAAAAAGAAGAAATTTCCATGGAAGGAATCTTTCTGTATCTGTAGAAAGAAAGAAAGAAAGAAAGAAAGAAAGAAAGAAAGGAAAAGTTAGAAAGCTAGAAACACCATCACCCTCCTAACTTGGTATTCCCAGGTGAGATCACCATCTCCTTGTTTGATTTTCTCTTATTTCTGTAAACAGGGAATATTTAAAAAAATAAAGATGAGAAAGAGGAGATTATGGATGGAGAGGAGAGGAGAGGAGGGTGAAAGGTGAGGTAAAGGAGGGTAAAAGGTGAAGAGGATGAAACATTAAAGAATTAGATAATAAATATAGGAGTATGAAAAAGTGGGAAGGAAAGGGAAATTTGTGAGTTTTGAGAGAAAGGAATGGAACAAGAAGTGGGTGCGGCGGAACAACAGGCTGAGACCAACACCTGGACGCACGGTTGGTTGCTGCTTCTCTCACTTGTACCTTGCCTTGTTGCATCAATTAAAAAAACAAAAGAAAAAGGTTTGTTTGCGGTGAACGTGGATCGAACACGTAACCTTCAGATCTTCAGTCTGACGCTCTCCCAACTGAGCTATCCCCGCTATTTGTTTACATTCAACGATAATAAATTCTTAAATAACATCTGCTCTACAATCAAAAGTTTTTTTTCAAACACTGGTTTGTCCAATGAAAATTCTTAAATCGTGGTAAAAATATATCAACTCTCATTTAACGATACGAAAATCCTCTAAATTTGATCCTGTTAATGGTTGAGTTTTTTTCCAAACCTGCTATAACATCATCTTTCAAGTGAGTTTCATTTATGAGTCGTAACTTTTTTGTTTTTCTTTTTATATATATTTACTTTTCGGTTAATTGTTCGTCATAAAAATTGTGAACCGAACAATGATTTTTCTGGTTTAGTTAACCAAACCGAAAATTATAGAAAAATCTGGTTCGGTTAACTTCAAAATCAAATGGTTTGTCTGTTTTTGGTATTGATTTTTCGGTTTTGAAATATTCTGAACGCCCATACACAACCCTACCCACTCCACGCTTATCCTACCCTACTCACAATACCTTTACCTACTACGCATCACACCTACCAACCCATCCCCACCCTACTTTGCCCACCCACATTTGTCATATGTTACACACTATAACCTACCTTATCTATTTCATTTCATTCCTACCTTACTCATGATGTAGGGTAATATCGAAATTAATTAATTAATAAAAACAAATCCAAGGTGGACCAATGAGAGGACGTGAACAGGCCAGGTCAGCTTGGAGAATCTATGAAAAGATGCATGAATTAATTCTGTTGGGGATTTCGGACAGGTGTCATTCTATCATTGGAGAAAATCCACCAAGGGAAACAGGAAATGTATAAATAACATTTCTCGTCATTTTCATAAGGTACGCACTAAATCTAGCCCTAATTTCACTCTCAAAGTATTCTTTCATTACTGATTACTGACTTAAGCATCGAAGTGTCGACGCAGGACACACCTGCTTCGACCTTCACTTAGTATTCTCCCTATTTTGTAGTTGAGGATTAGGGAGACTGAGGCACGAGCACTACCTTACCCACCTATCGCTACCTTACCCACCCCACTCCACCTCATACCCTAACTTGCTCACTCCATCTCACACCTATCCTACCCATACCATCCTACCCTTACCTTACCCATCATCCACCCCTACCTTATCTACCACAACCCACTCACCCCTTACAACCCCTACCCACTCCACCTTATCCTATCCTACTACCCACCCCATCCCTTGACCCACCATACCCTTACCTACTACGCACCACCCCTATCATACCCTACCCACATCACATGTTGTATGCTACTATCCTAACCTATCTTACCCATCTCATCCCATCTCATTCCTATGTTACATTACCCACCCACCTTGCCTCCGCCTCATACCCTACATAAACCATTCTACACCTACCCAACCCCACACCATCCACCCCTACCTACCCCCACTCATACCTTACTTGCTTTATTCTATCCTACCTAGCCACCTTTACACTACCAATTTCACACCACCCTACCAAGCCCACCTCACCACATACATACTCACTCCGACCTTATCCCACACACCTACATAAAGTAAGAAAAAAAATGATAATAAAATAATTTAAAAAATATATTTTAGTCATTTAACAAAATTTAACTATATACATTTGACGGGTTATGAACTAAACAAATTATAAAATTGGATTCCAATTCCACTTTTAGCCAACTAACATGATTTGAATTCTAATTTCATGCATATTCCAATATTAATTAATTGCGGATTTCAATTCATTCGAAAACGTTTATGAACAAAACGTCACCTAAGAGTTTCATTTAGATGTTATGTTCATCAAATTGAACATATAAATGCCATTGTGCAGTGTGTCACTCGATCACTATATATATGTAACTAGCTAGCTTCCAATGATTCACAGGGAGTAGGATAAAAGAAAAGAATGGTTTTTAATTAATGATGTTATAGACACACACACATATATATATACACACATATATATACATATATATATATATATATATATATATATATATATATATATATATATATATATATATATATATATATATATATATATATACATATATACATATAGATTTGGGTTCAAATGAGTACCACTAGTTTTGCGGAGTACCGGAGGTACCTCGCTTAAAATTATTTTTTTTTGAAAATTTTTTTCATAATCATGTTTAAATTAATAATATAAGACTACTTGCAAAAAATCACACATAAACACACACTATAACTATGTGAAACGTGCAAGTTCACATGAACTGCACTGTTGTGAACGTATATTCACAGCTAAGCATGTTCACATGAATTTTTCCACGTTCACATGACTTTTAAGAGGCTACGAAGTGTGAATGCGTGTAATTCTTTTACAAATATGCTTATATTATTTGTATCTAAATGAATATGAAAAAAATTTAAAAAAAAAAACTTTTTTTCGGAGCATGTTCACATCTTAAACCCGTGTGTTCACAGGTACTCACGGTACTCTGCATTTTTTAGGTACTCACACGAACCATATTCTATATATATATATATATATATATATATATATATATATATATATATATATATATATATATATATATATATATATATATAGACTAAAGATCTTTTGTGAACACTTTATTCGTTGTGAACATTGTGAACAACCATAAAATAGCTTTGAATCTTATGAATCTTGTTGAAAATACTACCGAACCCTTCTATTAATCTATTAATCTTATTAAATCCTATGGATTTTATTGAATCCTATGAATTTGTCGAATTTTATGAATCTTGTTGAATCCTATGCATCTTTTCATAAAAACTACTATGAACCTTTTGAATGTTCTGAATCTTGTTATAGACACTTCTATGAACCTTTTGAATCATATGAATCATGTTACAAACATTTGTTGATGTATATGAATGCTTATATGTATTTTTTTATTTGTTCACAATGTTCACAACGAATAACTTGTTCACAATGGATCTCATCCCTATATATATATATATATATATATATATATATATATATATATATATATATATATATATATATATATATATATATATATATATATATATATATATATATATATATATATATATATATATATGTATATATATATATATGACTTGTTTTATCATGCTTTCTTTCCTTGACTGTAAAAGTGTGAGGAACAATGGCCTGGTCATCTTTTACTTGACCATGGACATGCCTGCCTTTAATTTAAATCAGTTTTTCATTTTGGGTGAATCAATGGTTTCATATATATGTATTCTTTTCCAAGCTCACGTACTAATTAATACCAAGAATCTTGACATTAATTTAATTACTGTTTGTACGAATGAAATAATTGATATAGTAACTAACACACACCTGTTGCACCCAAAATTAAGTATCCGCATCAACAACTACCATGACATGAAACAAATGATACCAATTAATGCGTGAATGATTATTGTCATATATAATAAATTTAAAAAAAAAATTAATGAATACACGTACGTATTTTTCAAGCTTTTAATTCTCTCAGTTTAACAAGGAATTAATGTCTAGAAGTAAAGTAATAATTACATTCAACTTAATTTAATTTTCCAGAGAATTACATATTTATCATATGGGATAACTGCGTAAAAAACCCTAAACTTGTCGATTTTTTGTGATTAAAACCTCAAATCATTTTTCGTTGCATTCTAAACCCCAAACTAACTAAAATTTTGTAAATTAAGGTTTTATCAATGGGTAACCGGTTGAAACCGGTTATTAATCCTACGTGGACCGGTAAATAACCTACGTAGAATAAATTTTAATTGTTGAAACCGGTTGTCAAGTATTACACATCATTTAAACCCCCGTTGATAATTTTTAATTGTACTTTTTAAACGGGAATACATCATCAACGGGGGTTTAAATGATATGTAATACTTGGCAACCAGTTTCAACAATTAAAATTTATTTCACGTAAGTTATTTACCGGTCCACGTAGGAATAAAACCTTGATTTATTGATTTTTAGTTAGTTCGGGGTTTTTTATGCAACGGAAAATGGTTTGGGGTTTTAATCACAAAAAACTGACAAGTTGGTGGTTTTTTGCGCAATTATCCATTATCATATATATGATTAAAAACACTTATTAACCTATTTATAATCATTTTTTTTAATTCACTCTTACCAAACATTTTATAAAGGCTAATTCATCAATATATCTTTGTATCATCATTTAATTTCTTTGGCGGATGTTAATGCAAAAGGATACCGATCGAGAGACATTTTAGTTAAGTTGTATCGATTTGGTGGGTCAAAATCAAACTGAAACCAATTTCAACACTAGCTAGTACTTATGAAATTTATTTTTTTTTTTTTTTAAAAAAAAAAAGAAAGAAAAAGGCCACACGATACACAAGAAAAAACAAATATGTAATTATCAAATATCTAGTTAATAATATATCATGGGTTAAATACTTTTGATTAACTAATTTTTATGTTTGTATCATCTATATCTATCTATACTATTAAAAGAGTAACTATACTCATTTCTGGTGAAGCCACGTGTCGTCACCATGAATCGACACGTGACATTTATAGATTTTAAAAATAATAAAGAAATTTAAATCTAATCTATGGATCTATCCAAATCTAATATAATCCACCTTTAAATTCAAATCAAATCAAATCAAACAGAATCTAATACTCTACTAACTTATTAATTATATTCTATCCAAATCTAATATAATCCACTTTTAAATTCAAATCAAATTAAACCAAACAAAATCTAATATCTACTAACTTATTAATTATAAGATAATATAATAAAAGTTTAAAAATATATATAAGAAAATAATTACTCTTCATATATATTTAGAAATATACAAAATTAATAGGTCATAATAAATAATAATATCATCTTATATACTTTTTTTAAAAAGTAATATTTATATATTTATCTTTTTATTTATTATATTTTATATATATTAAAAATATCCGCGTAATACGCGGGTAATAAACTAGTCTATTAATAAAAGAAAATGTTCGATGACACGTGTCGCTTCCTCGGTTAACTAAAATTTATTTTCCCGCCAAATTTTCCATATATAATCTCATTAATTAATTAATTTATTTATATTTAAAATTTAAGTATAAACATAATTAAGATCTACATAATTTAACTACTATAAATAAAAAACCAATCTTTTTAAGAGATTTAAATAAATGTCAGATTTAACTCCTAATTTTAACTAACTATTCATTATTTTATATATTTAAAAAGTAAACTAATGCAATATTTGTAATAGTAGGTTTTTTAATTTTTTTAATTATAATTTTTTTAAATTGTGTTCTATGTTAAAATAAATTTTTAAATTTTTATTTATACTTACAAATATAGAAATGAAAAGTCCTGAAAAAATGAAGACTGTTCAAATATATTTAAAATGGAAAAATTTTAATCATCCATAATAGCATAAAATAATACTATTTACGTAATTTTTTAGAACAAAATAAGAATTTTGTATGTAATTTATGTTTGTGTGGATTTTCAGTAAACGTTTATTTAAATAAATATCCACGTAATACGTGGGTTAATAACTAGTATTATAATAATTGAGAATAATTTCTGCCACGTGTCACCTTTCTGATACCTCACTTTTTCATTTTCCCGCTCTTTTTCCAAAAATAAAAATTAACATTAATTTAAGTAACATTCTTATCATTTAATTGATTTAATTCAAACTTTATTGTTGAAACTTAATATTTTTGTTACCTAAAATAATTCAAACTACAAGTAATATTCATTAAAAGTTTTCAAGATTAACAAGCTAAAATAATTTTTTTTAAAATCAATAAAATAATAAACTTCATGTTTAAAGTCCTAAAGAGTTAATAATTTAAAAAAAAATCGGTAAAATAAAAAATTTAGTTTTATAATAAATTTTTTTTATAAGATTGACTTAGAGTCATCATTTTTTACCATTGAATCAATAATTCAAATATTTTGAATCACATTTTAGTCGTATTCTTTGACTTAAACATGACTTAGAGTTATCATTTTTTACCATTGACTCAATGATTTTGCATGTATGTCATCTTTTTATTGGTTTTATTGTATCTTAATTTTAAAAAAAAAATTGAAGGCTTTTAAGGGATCCACCTCTTTATTAATATTTTTATAACAAATATTTTATATCAATCCATGTAATACATGAGTGTTAATCTAGTTTAATTACTAAACTATCTTTTACATACATCCAATGAATTATAGTTTACTATTTTTACTTTGAAAATATAATTAAAACTAATGACTAAATATTTACAAAATATGATAGTTTAGTGGTTATATACATGTATACAAATTTTAGTGGCTAAACGTGTGCAAAAATATTTTAATAGCTAAATGTGTATAAAAGATAGTTTAGTTTTTAAATGGGACAAAACAAAAGTTTAATGGAAAACAATGTATATCATTGTTATATAAATAATAGGGGTGGTATTTCGTGTTGGGTTAGGGTTGGCATGTTTGGATTAACGTGTTCACGTGTTCATTTCGTGCTGACCTATTATTGACCTGTTTATAATCGTGTCGCGTTCGGTTTTGTACCATATTTTTTGTGTCGGTTTTGCGTCGACCTTTATTGGCCCGTTTATATAGAGGTTTACCATAAAAAAGTTTTCGTTTACTCGGATTTGATGGTTTTCGGATTTTCTAAATAGAATTTTTAATTAATACATTCCAAAATCTATTTCTCTAAAAATTAAAAACGTAATATATCAATTAAATAATTTAATAATAATAATAAGTTCAAAAAAAAAAAAAAAAAGATTTGATGGTGTGATTGTACTATGATTGAATAATTATAATGAATAATAAACACCCATGATAATAATATTAATAATAACACCAACAATAAAGATAATAATAATATGACTTTTTAAATGATAAACAAATTATATGGGTTGAAAACAGGTTGATGAGACGATCAAAAACCTAAGGTTGCGTTTAGTGAATTAAAATTGTCATCTTACTTTTTCAAAAAATGAAAACTTATTTACTTAATAATAATTTCTTAAATTTTAATTTCACTTTTTATAATACCAATTTTCATACTATTTCTCTTACTTTTTAATTACCTACTCTATAATTCTTTATAATACTCTTTTTTTGTTCTCTTAATTTTTTATAACCTATCTAATTTTTCTTATTTTATAATCATCAATTTTACTTTTTCTTAAAACAAAAATCTCATCATCTAAAAAAGATTTCACTTTTTATAAAAACCTTTGTTCTTTTCTAAAACCTAATATAAAAAAATAAATAATTTTCATACTTCATAGTAGGAAGTTTCCATTAGACCCTTCAACTACTAAAAAATGTCGCAACATTCCCTTGACATTCACCAAGTGAGGGCGGAGTTAAAGCCAACTACCTCCGTCCTCCGACGACAGTACCCGGAAAAATGGGTACGGTAACAGCGCCATGGAAACAGCTTCTTCTCAACGCACTGCAGTCCAATTCTCATCTCAGACACTCTTCCTATTTTCAGCTCGTACGTATGTATTCGTAACCTGTCCATCTTTTTCCTTCTACCAGAAATAACCCGTTCTCTGAATTTCGGTGTTTACAGGCAACAATAGGATCCAATGGCAGACCCGCTAATCGCACTGTTGTTTTCAGGTATTTACATTCAGGCGTACGCTTTTGATGTTTCAATATTATATGAAATTTGGGCATTTGTAAATTGTAATGTTTGTTATGCAGAGGATTTGAAGATACAAACAATAAAATTCAAATGAACACGGACTTCAGAAGTCACAAGGTTGGTTATATGTTTAGACATATCGTTGAGAAATGATTTTGGTTTCAAATTAGGTCTTGATTTTTGGAATTTTAACTGCAGATTGAGGATCTTAAACACTGCCCATTTGCTGAGGTATGTACAATTTGATTCCCTACATCTCGTTTCCTTTTTCTAAAATTCCATTCCTTCAAACATTATCAAATTGTATATGTTAGAAGTGTATCTACAATTCTTTCTCACATTGTTATAATATAGATTTGTTGGTATTTCACGGATTCATGGGAACAATTTCGGATAAATGGTACTGTTGATGTCATTGATGGGTCAAACCCTGATCCCGTGAAACTTCAGGTAGTCTGTTTTTTGTAGTTTCTTTGATTCAGCATCACTTCTTTTCTTGGGTTCCTTCTTAAGTAAATAAAATCAAATTTTATCATACAATTACTCCCTATGTTTACACTTAATGTTGAGAATATGCCCTACTGAATGTAAACTTGAGAACCCAGTTGCCCAATTCGATTTTCATTTAACAATATTTAATGTTGAGAATGTCACAGTCAATGAGTCTCTTACATTTGAACAGTTTCTTCTACAGAGTTTACCTAAAATTGTCGTAGTTTGGGAGTAATTGAAAGAATTCCTGTGTTCTTAGTCATCTTTGAATCTATGATGTAGCAAAGAGAGAAAGCATGGTTTGCTAGTTCCCCAAAGTCCAGGCTCCAGTACTTAGGACCAAATCCTGGGCTTCCTTCTTTAGGCGATCAACCAACCCAAGTGCCAAGTTCATTGGATCCAACAGCTGGACCTGTTGCAGCCTTTTGCTTACTGGTTCTAGACCCTGAGCAGGTCCATGTTTTTTCTTGCTTTTATATCTACAGTATATAAAACTCATTATAATTCTACAAGTTCCATATACACAGGTTGATTACTTGAATTTGAAGAGTAATGAGAGGATAACATATTCAAGGAAGAACGCTAATGAAGATGGTTCTTGGAATTCAGACAGAGTCAATCCTTGATCTTTTCAGCTATTTATTGTAAAATGCATGGGTTAATAACTTTTTATTGGTTCTGTTGTCAAGATTAACCTTCATCAACTGTCACTATGATGTAAAAGATGTTGAACTTGATTATCTGATGAAAATAAAAAGGAAAGCTCGTCTGTATGTTTTGTTCGTGAATGTACCCACCTTTCTAGAGTTGTATTGTATCATATTCTAGTCCTCATGGGAGTTCTATTTGAATTAAGAATGCAATATGACTACTCTCATTACTTGGTGACCAATTATTTTACACAACACTGAAGGATATACTCTATTGTAGTATTCGAGTTCAACTTTAGTTTCACAATACATCTATATATTCACGTGTCATTTTAGATGTCTTACGAAACTCGAAACAATTTGAATGCTTTTTCAAATAGTCTCATAATGTTTATTGAAATATGAAAATGAAAAAAAAAATTAGATAAAGTTCTTGGAAAAAAGAATTAATTTTGGTTCTACCAGTTCTACTGATAGATAATGGTTCTACCTTGAACCCAAATCTATGTGTTTGTGTGTATAGGTTTAAAACAGTGCTTTAAAAATCCAGTGTACCAAAGGTATCATCCCTAAAAATATTTTGCTAAAGTCATGTTTAAATTAACATTAAAAGCCTACTTGCAAAAAATCACACAAACACACATTAGGACTATGTGAAAATTTTTATGAATGATCAACAATTCACAATATATTTGCGTGAATGATCGATCATTCACACAATTTTTTTGTACATTCACATGATTTTTCTATAGGATCTTAATATATAAAGTATGGTTCTTTCGTGAATAGTCTTATAATGTTGGTTTATATGTTTATGTAAGAAGTTGATATATTTTTAAGGTACCTTTGGTATGTTAGTTTTTAGAGGTACTCTTTTGAACCTATATATATATATATACATATATATATATATATATATATATATATATATATATATATATATATATATATATATATATATATATATATATATATATATATTTATAGTTTAGGTATACTAACTTTCTGCAACTATGATTCTTTGATGTGATTCTTTAGTTGTAGTTGCCACATAACAAAAAGAAGGATCTAATATACTTGCAATATTGTCAAAACTCTCAATTTTATTCAACTGAAACAGTGTTTGTTTACAGATATCACTTGTCCTACGATAGTGAAATCACACTTAATGCACACTTGTTTTGAAAGAATCTTTTACTTCGAAAAGATCACAACCTTCTGTATCCATTATCAATCATATGATCGAAAGAAGTAGTTAACAATGGGGCATATCCGCTGGCGGGTGAGGAAGCGTCTCCATTGGCCCTTGTCCATTCTTCACTATCAATGACACTGCCAATCCCCAAGTCAAGTGTATCTCCAAGTGACAATGCATAAACCAAACCCCTACAATATTTCAAAGTGAACTTTAAAATAAATTTCTGTTGGTTAATTATATGTTTATGAACTTCTTATCGTTTTTATATATGTACGCACCTGGATTATCAGCAACAAATCTGATTGCCGCCCATCCGCCAACTGGTACTCCAATTGTGTTCATGTAAGGTGGGTCCACCAAGTTGAAAGTTGCGGTTTGGGGGTTGTAATTCCCGCTACCATACCCAACTACATAAAAGCTATACCCGTGAAGATGAATCGGGTGGTTTTCTGTTGTCACCGTCCCTGTATCCTGCAATATGAGCTGCACCCTACTCCCATATTCAAGAACTTTTGTCCTAGTTCCAATCACTGACCCTGTGTTGTTAGGAGGTGAATTAGGTGCCCCATTAACAAAATCATAGAACTTAAGTGGAGACCCTGGGAAATCCTTAGTGAAATGACCATTAATATTGTCATAATAAGCTTGTAGGATTGAAAAATTAGGTCTAATGAAACTGTTGTTATTCATCGAAGCAGCCATCACACCACCATTAGCACCTTGACAGTTCTGTTTTGGTGTTTTTGAACCACACTTGTTGACATTAAGTCCAATAGTAACGAAAAGATTTGTGTCGATCTCTTTTGGGACATTTGCAATATCAAGGTTTTTTAACCCATCCATCACCGTTTTAACCACAAGATTATCGTTGAACCGAGGTAGAGGAGCTGGTAAAGCCACGTCATTAGGTGTGGCACCTAGGTATTGAAAGTAGGCAACCGATGTTATATTTTGAAATGCAACATTTTGGGCTGACATGTAGGGTCCCAGGGCCATGTTGTATCTCCCTATCTTCTGGTCGGCTGTGACGAGGACATTGAGGGTCTGACCTGGTCCAAGCATGACATGGTCAGTGGTGAATGGTTTTGTGTACTCTCCATCGGCTTCAACTATTGTTAATTTATGGTTAGCAATCGTGAAGAAGCTCTCCATGTTTAAAAGCGCGCTAATTAACCTTAACATGTAGGTTTTCCCGGGTACAACATCAATCTTGTACACATCTGATAAAGGAAGGAATAAAAACATTATTTGAACATCCACACACACACTCTCTCTCACATGTATATCTATATGATTGTGTATATACTAATGAGCAGAGTATGTACCGTTTGCAGAGCAGTTGTAGTTGGGGCCAGGATGACCATTTATTGTATAAGCATCTGCTATTGGTGCACCTCCACCACTAGCCATAACACTCTTCTCAAGCTGTACAAGATCTCTCTGAAAATATTCCCCTGTAAGAAGAAAAGGAAAATAAAAGTCAATTATAGTACTCTAATTCTCTTGTATGTGCTTAGTTCAAGCAGGCTCACCTAAGATTACAATATGCTCTTCGTAAGGATATTTAAAGGGGTAGGGAACTCCTGTTTTGGGGTAGATGACAATGGCACCATTAACAGTTGCTCTAAGCCATGAAAAATGAGCATGCCAAAAAAGGGTCCCTTTCTGATGCACTAGCGTAAACTCATATGTGAAAGTCTGTCCAGATTGAACTGGGCACTGAGTAATGTAAGAAGGACCATCTGACCAGCACGATAGAATCTGTCTTACCCCATGCCTGAGATAATATATGCATTAGATTTTGTTGCAAAGAATTGTAAAGTGGAAGAAAGCATGTTTCGTACCAGTGAATTGTGGCATTGTAGGGTGTCTCGTTGGTGAGTTTGATGATAACTCTATCATCTTCTTGGGCATACACGACCGGTCCAGGATACATCTGGTTGATGGTTACGATCTCTCTGGTGCTACAAAGTTTGTTGACCTTTAGCATTTGGACCTTGAAGTCATAGAACCTTGTTGATCCACCCTTTGGCCATTGTGCCATCACATGCAGCATGTTGTAAGCACAAAGAATCACAAGACTTATTACGGCATGCTTGAATGAATTCACCATTTTGACTTACACTTGCCACTCTGAGAGGGAAAATTTTTTCTCTCTTTAGTTGAGGGGGAAGTGAGGACATAATAGCAAGGAGGGTTGGCTTTTTAATGCAAGAAATTAGCCCTTTTTTTGTTTAAAAAAAGAACATTATTATTATCATTATTTTAAAGTATTATTAAAAGAAAAAAGAAGGTAGAAGGTAGAAGAAGAAAAAGGATTTGTGAAGATGCATTATGTTTGTCAGCTTTCATGATGCCCTTAACATAGATTTGTAATTATACCTTGTTGGGAGTTTCTTTACTCTTTAAACTCAACTCTCTATTTGACACAACACTTACATACACCTGCTTCAAGTACTAATATAATATACATATATATATCTATGTGTGTCTGTGTGTGTGTAGAGAGAGAGAGAGAGAGAGAGAGAGAGAGAGAGAGAGAGAGAGAAAGAGAGAGAGAGAGATGAAATGTATCAAGATGGATTGGATGGAAGAAGCAGGGAGGGGGAGTAAAGGTAAAAGGTAAAAAAAGGTGGTTGTTTGCTTGGGTTTTATTGGACATTCTCCTTCTACAAATGATGATAAACCATTGATGCATGCTTATGTAGGGACTCTTTTACAATAATGTGGTTTTTGCTTTGGTTTTGCTTGCTGCTAAATTCAAGTTCAGGGTTTCTTCAGGGAACTGATGTTCTCCATTCCCCCAACCAAAGTCCATTTCTAGTTGTGGACATGGCCAGGCCACACGAACTCCGGCGTCCTAAGCATGTGCCAGGACTTGTCTAATCAAATTGCAAAAATGCCTAGTAACCTTTTGAATTCATGACTTGTAATGTAAGTGAATAGTAGTATGCATGTTTCGACATGCAATATGACATGGATTAAAATCATACGACCTGACCTGTCAAAGTCTTTTACCATAATAAAACACACACATAGACACTTTCTTTTAATTAAAATTAAGGAAAAATGACACCAAATAGCTATGTATTTTTAAGTTTGTAACAATAATGTAGTGTACTTTTTTTGTGCACATTAGTGTAATGTACTTGTAAAAGTGTTTCAATTAGGTAATTGGGTAACCTTTAACCTGATGACCGGTAACATCAGGTCACCCAACTACCTAATTGAAACACTTTTTAAAAGTTTGACTACCAAATGTGCACAAAAGAATAAGTACACTACATAAATGTGTACAAAAAGAAAGTTTGACTAATCAGGATAACCTGTTGTACCGGTCATCAGGTCACAAAACTACCTAATTGAAACACTTTTAAAAGTTTGACTATCAAATGTGCACGAATAAAAGTACACTACATAAATGTAAACAAATTTAAAAGTATATAGCTATTTGGTGTCATTATCTCTAAAATTAATAATCAAACTTTAATATATGTTTAACCTGTACTTTTTAAATATGAGTACAGTGGACATATGAAAGCTATGGCCATCCATGCATGCATGCGTAGATGATGACGGTGATGATTTTGTGTCAATGCCTTATATATATATAAGCACAGCAACAAGCCTTCCCCTGTTTGTGTTCTTATTTGTTATATGTATCATCATCATTTTCTTATAAATTAAATATATTTCTGAATGTCTGGTTTTTCAATGGAAGCAGGTACATACATACGTATCCAATGTTTTTCAGATTCCAGCTTTTCTTTCATTTTTTTTATATTAGTTTTCCAATTTAATTATTAAATTGGATTTGTTGAACAAATATATATTATAAAAGTTTTGCTGCCTTCATTCATCATGTCTTAATTAATTTAAAACTCTTGGCATTTTTTTTAAACAACGGAACCTTTAACAAGTCTCATTGTCAACTCTTCAAGTTCTTTTTCATCATCTAACTTCAAATCTGTTAGATAACCATAAAAAAATTTATCAGGCACAATGTGACATTTAAGTAATAAAAGTATATATAATATTGTAATTATAATAAAAATTCTCACAATATCTTTGTAATTATGTCAAAATAATGTGTTTCCAAAGTTTTATATTGCAGAACTTTAGATAAATGAAGAAGATATTTATGTCATTAATTTTTTAGAACAGATTAATAAATTGTATAATTGAATTAATAATAATTAATAACGATGGTCATAATTATGTATTATTAATGAGCGAGCTATAATCTATGATTGGAGACGAATGAATTGTTGATTCAGAATATTTTTACTTTACAATATGAACTTTTTATATAGCAGTATAAACCTTTTTTTTTCAATAATTCTCTTTGTTTTCCCACCCTAATTATATGTTAAATCTTTTTAAAATTTACAAGTTACGTTCAACTTGGCCGTTGCCATGATGCCATCTCTATTGGCATATCAAAAGTTCAAAACAATAACCCCGATTTGATATTACTATATCTTTTCAAAAAAAAAAAAAAAAAAACTTTCCACCATCCAAAATTCAGATAATCCAAGAATGTACATCGATCCTTGATTACGAGCATTCTTGGGTTCCATTCACAAGCATTGACTGGTGGGATACTGGTTCATAAATGATTTCCTTAACAATATCAAGGATGGCATTTCCACTGAACCCGTCGCTCGTTGCATAAAAAAGCTTCAGCACGTTGCACATGTTCCAAAACACATCTTTGCAAGCTCTAGGAACAACACTTCCCTTCGCTTCCAGAACTAACTTCATCAGCTCCCTCCTCCGGCAGTCGATCACCATCTTCAACTCCTCTGCAACTTCTTCCCCGCTCTTACCATGATCCATGTGCAGCGCTACTGCATTCAATTTGCCTGCCTCCAATTCTCTCTGCATCAACACAACCCGTTAACCATATTCTACATCGCTTAATAGAAGCTGAGCAATTGAATAATCTACCTTGAAGCTTCGGATATCATTCCAAAGGCGTCCATAAGTGCTCATTAGCTCGTATAGCTTGCAATATTCTGAGCTCTCAACAATCTCCTCCGATAATTTTGGCCCCACGAAATAAAGAGCAGGGAGTACGATGGGGCCCAACGCAAAGGATATGTACCCATTTTGCATATACTCGTTTATTGTGGGCATGCTATTATCTCTCACCCATATAGCTTCTCTCAACATACTCCTCATCAGATCCAACCACTGTTGAGACAAGTAAAGAAATGAATATTGTCTTTTTTATAACATTTTTTGTCACATACAGAGTTATAGTCAGCCAAGAGAACATTGGCACAATTCCACCCTGCTTAACCTCAGGGATAAGATAAAATGATGGAGAAAGTAAACAAAAGATTAGATTCTAGGAAGGATTTTATCTTACAGTTTCAATAACATGACTTGTCACGTCTCGTGCTTGCCATTTATAAGCGTTGTCTCCAATCCAACAGATTGCATCCTTAAGTGCTAAAAATACAATGCCAACTGCTTCCGAACAGCAATCATTGTCAACATTTACATCCCATCTGCAGTTGATGATAATATAGCACTTAGAACTTCCAAGTAAAAGTACCACTTGTTACCAAAGATCAATATTATTTATTTTAAGAGCGTATATAATCAGCGATCCTTTGGAGCCAAGTAAATCACTCTGATTAATTCAAACAGTCTGACATACTTTTCAACACACTTAATGAGGTTGACCAATTCATCCATAGAGCCTCCAACATCAAAGAAGTCATCAATCACTGTAGTAAGTATGCTACTTTTGCCCCATGAAATACGGGCATCTGATAGTTCCGGAGATGAAAGAGTTGAAGCAGCAGAGAAATAACAGTAGGCTGTCTTCTGCCTGGCAAATTTGAGCTTGTCCAGTCTAAACTCTACCACCCACCTGCCAACGCACAGAATGAGATCAACATCTCGTTGTGTATCAAAACGTAAATCTAATCTATCAAGGGACTGGTTGAGCTACAAAAACACACCTTTCAAGACCTTTCAGTTCTTCACGACAAATAGATTGGCACGCATTAAAATCTTCCACCGCCAACCTTAGGTAATCTTCGTTGCTAATATTTGACGAACTGCCATTGGACCACAATATTCGGAATTAAATATAAAATCCGACAAGAGTTCCTTGTTTAAGACTTGCAACTAGAACCTCACCGATATATAGTTTTCAAAATTCTTGTATCGTCTACATTGTAATTCTCTATGTTTCTTTTTGTGAAGATGCGTTCTAAACTGGAATTGTAGGGGAACTTAAGATTGTCATCCACCTGATTTAAGAATCAATTTGATCACACCAGACTTGTAAAGGAGTTTGATATAGAAAAAGAATGGCACGTCAAATCCAAATTTAGACCTCTTTGTAAATAGATTTAGAGAGCCTGTTTGAAGGGACTGAGGCAAAAGATCTTTGCCGTTCAAGGAAATCGGTCGACCTCAAGTTTAGATCTCCGAAAGCAAACTCCTCTTGATATATAATCTGTGATGCCCTATGCACTTCAAGAGCTGCATATATGTCTTTGAAAGGCACTTCAAGTGAATTCATGTAAGCAAACTCCTCTTTAGTAATTTCAGCCAACGAACCTACACCACAAGCCAAGAGAAAAAAATAAGAAGATTTAAGGGAATTTGCTTGCCATATGTTCCTTCATATGAGAAATATACCTGAGGAGACTTCATATCCATTGATCCTTAATAAACGAAACGCTAGAGCACAAGTGACAATGTCCATGAAAATTTGCTCGTCCCTCTGCATCCAACGTCTAATAAAAGTAATGGAATTCGAGAATTTCCTAAGTTATTAACGTGATGAGAATAGTTGCATTGAAGAGACCAGCATTACTTGTAAGTTTCGTCTAGGACATTTTGGATCTCCGCCCTGAAATGCCTTGTGATTCCCAATCTTTCAAGCGTGTCAACCATGCAAAGCCGGACATATAAATCAACAGGATAAGCTGTTGGGACTGAAATTCACAAGACACAACCACTTACTGAAGTTGTTACCAAAGTCTGCATAGGAAATAGATAAATTTATACAAAACGAGTACCTGCATTTCCAAACTTCTCCAAGAGTGAAGTTAGATAACTAAGACAGCCAGTATTTTGATGATTAATAACAGCAGCCGCTGTTCCTGAGGGTGAGTTGAAAAGAGAGCCATTTTCCATCTGATATTTCATCACCATGTTCCAGTCTGTGAAATTTGTGAGTCCTTCTGAAATGTATGCCAGGTATGCTTCCGTCTCCTTAGAATCACATCTAAGCGACGATAACAAATAAGGACTTTTAAGAACCTTCCTGTTTCACATATGTCAAATGAAGATTTGTAAATGGCATACCTTTTCAGCTGCAATTCTCTCTCATGTAGCATCAAACTTAAATATGTTTGCAGTAAAGGTAGCTCTATGTTCAAGTCTTTCGCATACTCGAGCATCCTAGGAAATATGATTTCAAAACCAAACGGAGATGGTTGATTCTTGTCAGTAGCCGAAGCAAAATTTGTCTCGATAAAATGTAAACCTGCAACAAGAGTTGACTGTTTATCTGCAGAACATCAAGAGCAGTGAGCAGGAAGAGGGCAGACAGCCACAGACCCTTATTAATTTGGTCCTCGCCAACGTTCCATCGTTTTAATGCAATAATACATGCTAAAGTTGAATTGAGGGAATCTTTAAGTAATCGGGAATCATGATGAAGACAATCCCATGAGCCATCATTAAGCTGATTATCCATCAACCAGTTGAGGCATTCGGGGAAACGGGGAGACTTGGGAAATTTGGGACAAGGGACCATGGCTACCCAGGCTGTGTCATAAGAAGAAACAGAAAGTTCTACGTCACTGAACAGCTTGCAGATTCGTTTTTTGGTCATATCAAGGGTCTGCATACATATTTTAAATAATATCAAATTATTATTTGAGACACAAATGAATGCAAAGAACTAAATGAGAATAGTCATACTGGAAGAGCAGGATTAGCTTGTCCAGGAAATACCGAAGAAGCTGCTCAAACAGAAAATCTGAATCAATTTAGGAAATGAAGAAGAACCAGAACATGTGAATCCCAGATGCAAAATATATGTATCATTAGATTTTGCAGACCAATACATAAGACAATGGAAGATCATGTAAGTACAAATTATTAATTCCATTGTTGTAAAAACCGGTCTAAGCAGATATGCCGTGGCCCTGCAGTCGACCGCTTATAAATTGTAGAACTCTCCCCTTTTCAATTTAAATAAGAATAATTGATTCTAAACTTTTGCACCCCTGTCTTGATATTCTAACTACATACTAGCAGAGGCAGTGGTCTGACATGTCCCAAATTGTTATAATTGTCTAATTAAAAATCCAAAAATGGAAAGTTAGGCAGATTATGCAGAGGTACCAGATTTTAAAAATGTCTAGATAGGGCAAAAAGATGCATATTTCTACCATTCGCTCTCTAGTGGGTCTTTGCTTTACTTACAGGCGCGAAGAGCTGACGGACTGTTCTGCTCCATGCGACAACCAAGGATCCATGGCTGATGCGTCTCGTGTGAGGAAGGGATCGCCATGCACACTGAAATCAGCATTGATGTTTCGTGGAGCCGACTTTTTCTACTCACAGTCTCTGTATGGAATAGGTAAAGTATATAAAAAATTGATTTTTATATACTAAAATACTAGAAGACTTCTTATAATATTAAAAATAAATATGCAACATTATTTAATAATAACTTAAATATAATTAAACAATAAGGTCAACCAAAATCATCGTCATGGTTGGAATACGATTCTGGATCTTCATCGAAGCATACAGTGTCTGAAATTAACCTAATAGCATCAAAAACAGTTTTTATTCCCCAATACTAACATTGTCAACACAAACTCCCCCAATTCCAATATCGAATGAGAGACACGACTGTTAAAAGAGGCCCCGATCATCGTCATGCATACTAACGAATGTGAATAAAATTCTCGCTCCATTCAACAAAATCAAGTAATGACTACCATAATCACATAAAATAAAGCATATGGGCAGTTGAATGAAACCAAAAAAAGAAAGCGAGAAGTTATCGGGGAAGAAGAAAGATACCGTAGAGAAAATTACAAGGTGCGCCGGAGAAAAAAGAACAAATTGTTGGAATCAAGCAAGTACACTATGAAAACGACGAGCTACAAAGATTATAAAAGAGCATGGGGTTGGGGTGGCTAATCAATTCTGTCAAAACGACACCACTTTTTGTCATTTTTCGACTACGGATTTCTTGTCAATTGCCGTAAAAATTTGACTAATTTACATAAGTGGTCCACGTGGTTTATATCAAACTAGTTGTTAGCCCACGAACTACGTGGATGTTTTATAAATTAATTGTTTGCTAAAAATTTATACAAATGTAAATTACATATTAAAATGTTTATTTTTCTACCAAAAAAGTTATAAAAACACTATTATTTTTCGTTATGAACATAATAAAAAAATTTATTTTAATATGAATAGTACTAATATGTGTTATCGTTATATTAAAAAATGAGTTTTACATAAAACACAATTTAAATAGTTTTATTAAAAGAATTTATAAAACATTTCATTAGAAATACTAAATTATTTAACTTTTAAATGTACGAAATAGTGTCTAGTTAGCGAAATTAGAAGTTAGATATGGAAGATATTAAAATCATTTAAAAAATCATTTTTTATCTATAGAAAAAATTAGGTAATACTTGGTTGTAGTTTTACTTAGTCTTTAAATATAAATTACATAATTAACTAATGGGAATTATATATGGAAAATTGAGCGGGAAAGTGAAAATTGGAGCAGATGAGGAAACGACACGTGTCACTAATCGTTTTCTTTTATTAATATATATAGATATATAGATATAGATTTCATATTTTGTTCTTAACTTTAAATTACAGTATTAGTTCATATTTTAAAATATTATTATGTTTTCAATCTCTAATCAATTCAATTTTTAAAAATTCTGATTTTTTCTTAAAAATTAATTTCACATATGGTTTCAATCAATTAATTTAGTTTTTTTTTATATTTCATTATTTATATACTTATAATTGTTTAATTAATAAATTATATTTTACGTCTTAGTACAATTTATTTATTTATTTCTTATTTATTAATTATTAATATGTTTTATTATTATTATTAATTACATCCACTCGTCTTAACGAAAATATTTATTTTTTTATTAAATTGCGTTTTATAAAAAAAATTTCATCTATCTACATATTTAATTAATTTATCCTTTTTATCTATGATAAGTAATTATACTTTTTTGTATTTTATCAGTGAATGTAAACAATTATTTATTAAATATTATCCACGTATCAACGTGACTACGTGAGTTTATAAACTAGTAATTAAATAAAACAAAAAATAAATTAATAGATTGATTACAGCAATGTCATGAAGATTGAAAATTCTTATATTAATAAGTAACTATGATTCATGAAGATTGAAAATACCAATATCAACAAACTTTTTATAAGGTAATGTCATTGTTATAAATGGGCAAAAGAACATGTTGTGTGTGTTGTTTTGTGCCTTTTGTTTTCTGCTTTTCTTTGTAGTTGTGTCTAACCGCAACAAGGGGTCAACTAGTTCTTTTGATAGAGCATCATTATTAGGAACTACAATCAAATATTTGCTTGTCAAATGATGATATCTCTTCATGATCTTTGCCTCGATAATTAAACCCGACCATCAATATGTGGACTTAAAAAATATTTTGGTTAGATTAAGTTTGTATTGTATTACTTTTAAAAAAAAAACTATCTACATTGTTCTCAATTAAGACTTGAAGCCATAACATCTTCATTAGGACAACACTTTGGTTGGATTAAGTCTGTAGCTTCTTCTTGTGATTTAACTAAATACAAATTCATTCAAATAAACAATCTTGTTTCGGTCATAAATCCGTAATAAGATTAATGCATTTCAGAAGGCTCGATAACTCAAAGAAGAGTTAAACACTTAATTAGTTGAATGATAATGATGTTTGAACTCCCACTTTCGTTTGGATATAATTGTATATCATCACAAAATTAATACTCAATATCTACGTAATCTTAAGAACTTTTATGCTACTTTTTCATATTTTCTAGAATCCAAAAAGTGGAAAACTTCAAAGACAACTAAGCAAAGCCCAACTTGATAAAATACAAATGAGTGTATGTGATCACAAAACAAAAAAAAAATTTGTTTTAATGCATAAAATTCCAAAACAAAAGCCATATGTTTTACCCTTTTAAATAGATTCGTGCTATCATCATAATGAACAAAACACCCAGAATTATTTACATGATTGTATTTAACAAGCATACAAAATTTAAACAAGGGTATGTCTTATTCAAATAATCAAATGTATGCTTGTAAGAACAATGTGAATGCCAATGTTTCTTGTGGAAATTACAAAGGGTTCAGCTTATCGATCATTATGTCGGGTGGAGCCATCTGAAGAATCATCAACGAACATCACATGTTTGGTGAGCATGAGGGGACGATCTTTAGCCTCATCGTCATCGTCTATATCATCATGGGAGGTGGCAAGGTTGATGCAAGAACAACGTTCGAGAGAGGCAAAGAATGCTGATGCAACGCTGTTACCTAACCAAATTGCCATGCGGTCAATCTTGTCGCAAGATTTTACCCCACAATTATTGTGATCAATCACCGTTTGATTTGATGACATTTTTCTTAAATCTAAGAATCAAACAATTTCTTGATCTAATTTCACAATGAAATGATCTCGGAGGAGAAATTCTCAAGGTTCATTTGATTTCTAATTTTTTTGCTTCCGTTTTGATTAGATGATAAATCATTTGCTATTCTATCGGACTTATCTACTTTTGTCGTCTAGACGAATCCCCTTTTGTTGTTTTATTTTTAATAAATATACTAATTTATAATAATTTCACTTCTAAGGTGTAATAATAGGGTGCACATTAGGAATGAGTTCAGTTCTAAAACCAGGCTGAACCTGAAATACCCAAAAATGGAATGTTAAAATCGAATATAAGACTGAAGTATACTAATCGGTTCCGATTTGGTTAGGTACAGTCTGGTTCCTTTTTTCGACTTTTAGAAAAAAAAATGCAAAACCAAAGCTCAGCAGACTGAATCGAGAACTGATTTAAAGAAACTATAGGAACCAAGAATTGACATAGAAGTACCTGGTCAGTTCGATTAAGGTAAAACTGGTTTTTTCTCATCCCAAATGTACATCATACAATGTAATGAATCTATCATTATAAGTTCTAAACACTTTTTTCATGGATATTTAACAGTTTTTTTTACGTAACAATGAGTTACTTTATTTGTATTTTCTTATTAAAGAATCCAATAGAGAGTCAAGCTTTGAATAAAAGTTTATGTTCAAGCTTTAAATATAATCAAAAGATCAATTCAGTTAACTCTCATCTCATCATCTTTAACATTTAAATATGTGTGGGATAGAGAAAGAGACTTGTGTACAAAACTAAAAACAAAGAGGAAGGACGTGATGTTTGGGTTAGTTTATGAGAATTTCCAAAATTTTCATCTCATTTTTCAACAAAAATGAAAACTTGTTTACTTAACAACCATTTTATAAATTTTCATTTCACTTTCTAAAATACCACTTTTCATATTCTCTCTCTTACATTTCTATTACCTATCCTATTTTTTTAAAATACTCTCTTTCTCTCTCTTACTTCTCCATCACCTATCCTATTTTTAAATTTTATAATCACTCGTCTTATTTTTCTTAAAACTAAAACTTCATCATCTAAACAAGTTTTCACTTTTCATAGAAACCCTTGTTTTTTTTCTAAAAACTATAACTTGAAAACTAAAATTGAAAAATGACTAGTTTTCGTTAACTAAACGCAACCTTGGGTGCGTTTAGTTACCGAAAATTTTCAAAATTTTCATCTCACTTTTCAACAAAAATGAAAACTTGTTTACTTTAACAACAATTTCATAAATTTTTATTTCACTTTTTAAAAACCACTTTTCATATTCTCTCTCTTACTTTTCTATTATTAACACTATTCTTTATAATACTCTCTTTCTCTCTCTTACTTTTCCATTACCTATCCTATTTTTTTATTTTATAATCACTCATCTTATTTTTCTAAAAACTAAATCTTCATCATCTAAACAAGTTTTCACTTTTCATAGAAACCCTTGTTTTTTTCTAAAAACTATAACTTGAAAACTGAAATTGAAAAATGACTAGTTTTCGTTACTTTTTCATCCATGATGATTTTCACTTCTAAGCCCCGAAAGTATACGAATAAAAGAAGACGGCGTACATTTATACATATTATAAAGAGTAAATTACAAAAATGTTCTCTATGGTTTGTTCAAAATTATGAAAACGATATTTCAACTTTCAAAGTTGCAATGGTAGTCACTCAAACCACTTTTTAATTGCAGATTCGATCATTTTGTTTCCAGCTTTTTTAAAATTGACGATTTTGCCCTTTTTCTTAATTACAAGTTTGGTCCCTTCACTATTAAATGTAATTTTAAGTTTGGTTTTTCTCACAAAATTTTATTTTTACTTTTAAATTTGAAATATTAATTTAACAATTTATGATTTAATTCTTTATTAAATATATTATTATTATTCATACCTTTTTTTAAAAATAAATTTATATTTATTTATTAAATTTAGAGTAAATTACAGAAATGGTCCATGTGGTTTGCTTAAAATTATGAAAATGACCACTGGTCTTTAAAAATTGCATAAATGATCCCTAAAAACACTATTTATTTGCAGAAATGGTCTCTCTATCTCTTGCATAAATGGTCCCCAGCCACTTCATTTTTAATTTTTAATTTTTTTTTTTTACATTTTAGCTTATAAAAATAATATAAGTTTGTGAAACCTATATCATGATGCATCATGCATGCTAGAGAAAAATAGCATTTGCAGTTAGCAAACATAACGGAGTTCTTTTCCACTCATAGGAACACGACTTTTCTAATGAATGACATTTTCTACCGTTACTTTTCAGGTTTATTATGAAAAACATTTTCACGTTTTTTGCGTTTTCGACAATTCATGTTATTTTTTTTTCCATAAAAGTCTTCAATTTAAAATTTTCATTTTGGTTTAGTGAAATTTGGATATTAGAACCCAGTTTTTTAGTTTTTAAAAATCCGGTTTACTAATTATAACCGGATTCTAATGTCCAAATTTGACTAAACAAAAATTTTTTTTAGACTTTAATGGAAAAAATAACATAAAAAGACGAAAATACAAAAAAACATGAAAACATGTTGGTTTTTTTCGTAATAAACTCTTATTTTTCTCATAAATGTATACAAGAGGAATTAATTTGCATTGTTTTTTATTTTTAACTTAATGTACTTTTATTGTTTTCATTATTTTTTGTCCTACACCAACACACATAGTCAACAATCAACACACATAGGGTGTGTTTGTTTTCAATTAAGAGGCTCTGAATTAGGTCTGAAGTCTGAATTTCAGATCTTAACATAATTTGTATTGTTTGTTTAAATTCAGACTTAAGAGGTTACAACCTCTGAATTTCCCTCTGAATTTTAAGAGGATGAGACTAGTCTGAATTAAATTCAGAGCCTCTTAATTTCAGACTTTAAGTTCTCCTCTTAATTTCAAACATGGTTTTCAGACTTCAGACATTTAATCTCTTAAAAAACAAATACCACCATAGTCTTTCTCTCTTCCTAGTCACATCCCTCTATGACTTTCTCTCCCTACTCAAGTTTTGGAGAGGATTGTATCATAAGAAAAGTAAACAACCACATGGAATTATTCCTATGAATAGTTTTTTCTTATCAAAATGACATAAAAAAAACACAAAACGACCTTACTGACTTTCACAAATGTATATAGGTAGAATTTATTAATTACTTTTTACGGATTATGTTAATTCAACTATAATAACATTATAGAGGATGTTTGGATTTACTTTTGAAAAAGTGCTCTAGCGTCTTGGAAACTAATAATCAAATAAAAGCTGTAACCAAAAGTGTTGCCGGAAATGTAGTGTTTGGTTTAGCTTCTGCTGTTTGCTATCATAATTATCAAATAATCAGTTTTAAAGTGTTTGGATTTACATTTTAACTTGTAAAATGACCAAATAATCACATATTAAGCAAATAAACTATAATTTTTAACTTATGAAAAAGTGTGGTAGGACCAACGCTAAACGCAAATAATCACTTATTAACATATGCAATCCAAACACTTTAAATAAATTATTTAGGTTATTATAACGTAATAAACTAATACCCCGTTTATAACGTCTAACCAAACATCCTCATGGATTGTTTTTAGGGGTGAGCATGGGTCGGTTTCATGCCCAAACCGAACCCAAACCGTTTATTTCGGTTTTAGAAACCGTTCGGTTTCGGTTTCTTCCGGGTTCGGGTTTTCGGTTTTCCGGATTGGTTTTTCGGGTTGAACCCATGGTTTATGGGTTTTCGGTTTTCATGGTTTCGGTTCGGTTTTTGGGTTTAAAACCATTGTTTTTTGTTGATTTTTTATCTTAAAATGGTTATTTTAACTAGTATTTACTATCACTCATTTAGACTATATAGTAGTTTTCATTTGTAATTACTAACTAGCAACTTATCTAGAAACATAATACCTAGTAATTTACATAAAAACCAACACCTAATATCAACTTAAAAAAATATTTTAAAAATTTAAATTAATTATTTATTTTCGGTTCGGTTTCGGTTTTTCGGTTCGGTTTTGAGACGCAATCCTAACCCAAACCATTTGAAACGGCTTTTTCGTTTTCGGCTTTTCGGTTTTTGGTTTTCTGGTTTTACGGTTTCTTTGGGTTCGGGTTTTACGGTTTTTTCGGCTTTTCGGTTTCCGGTCTGGTTTCTGCACACCCCTGATTGTTTTCATGTACATCTATGAACACGTAATCTTTAAATTTGATGATCAAACCAATGCAATGATGCATGGGTTAAAACTGTTAATGTTGTTCTGAAAATTGGGGGAGGAGACGGTAACGTTAATTTTTACACATTTGTATTGGGCCATGTTACCGCAGTCTAACTACCGGTTAGCACTCATACTGCCGCTTCTCCTTTCTTCTCCACGGCCGAAAACCAATGCAGGGGAGAACTACTGGCGCCGGAAATGCCACCGTTGCCGACGCAGCCGCCACCGCCACCGAAGTAAGTTCCAAACTAGATGCCGCCTTAGATTTGACACATCTCGACTTCCCCTTACACCTGATCAGATCGGAGACGATCCCTCCTGCTCCGAACCGAACAGAATCCGCCGTTGATTGGTTACCGGACTACCTAGGTCACGCATGGATTGCCTACGCGGCCTCTTCGCTTCTTGTGATCTCTCACTTTCCATCTCCGTCCGAAAATAACGAAACCCCTGACGATCCCTTTTGCCGGCAAGTCATTGAACTTTCATCCGACGGCACTGGCGATGTCTCTGCGGTTTCATGGTCGCCGGCTGCGATCTCTTCTGGAGAAGTAGCGGCTTCGTTGGATAATTGTATTGGAGTATTCTCACATAATTTAGAAGGTTTGTTGGTATAAAACCTTGCAGTGTATCTTTAAGCTTAAATTCATGCTACTATTCTCGTTGAATTGATTTCTTTTTCTTTTGCATCGTCAACTTGAGGAAAGATCCACTATATAATGTATACCCAAAACAGGAGTTTATTTTTTAACTCAAGTTGCTAATTTGCTATAAATGATTAAAATCTTAACTTAATAAAGCACCTTATAAACATGACTGTCATATTGAAATAACAGAAGCAGAAACATCCACTGTGGAACTCTTGCAGGATGCTGCTGTAATTTCTACTACAGAATGCTGATGCACTTCTTTCAAAGGCAACCTACGGAGCTACACTAGTACACTACCACCTTTTTGTCTCAAGTGAGACTTGAACCCACAACCATTTGGTTGGGGAAAGTGGGAAACACCTTGATACCGCTAGGTCAAATGCCATTTGAGAGAATGCAGATGAATTTTATAACATGTTGAGTTGAAATAGGTAATTGTGTATTTGTGTCTCTGTTCAGTGTCACATAACTTCATGTTACCAGATATGCAGTCCTTTTTAGATCCCAAAACTTACAACTTTACATAGTAGAAAACCATGATTAATGTGTTGTATATGTTTTCCTTTTTAAAGAAGCTGCTAGCAAGATCATAGAAGTCTCATCTTTATTATTATTTAAGTATAGCAATACTGCAGTAGGAGCTAAAGCAAAGACTGCCAAAATGAAGATCCTAATTTCTTTTGCCGTTGTCAACCTACGTCAATAATAGCACTCACAACAGCAGCATTATATGCTTATGCCTGAACTATCTAATGCAACAAACTCCAAGACCAGATATTCTTATTCACAAACACAACTAAAAGCTCAAAGGACTTCCATGTTCTTTACCCAAAAGTTTCTGCTTCCATCTAATGCAGTTCTGATCCAGATATTGAAGATAACTACTAAACCCTATCAAACAGGGAACAAAAGACAAGTAAATCTGATATTCACAAACAACTGATTAGGTATAAAGACATATTGAATTGGGATCAAAATCAGATCCAAGTATCCAACAGATCTATTTGACCTAACATGTATGCCCAAAGGGAGTAGTCAAGCATCAATTCAATTTGATTAACTTATAGTTGCAAAACTATATCTGAAAGAAGAACATACAATACACATTTACAGATGCCAACATTGTCCCAAACCATGTCCAGATAAAAGAACCTGTGTTTACGAGGTTGCAGCAATATCATTTACTAACGAATAATACATACCATGTTTTAGAAGTCTCTCTCTCTCTCTGTGTGTGTGTGTGTGTGTATACATGGCAATTGTAGGTTTATATCTGCACTGCAGATCTGAAGGTGACAAAGACCATCTTAGAAGTACGACGGTACAAGAAGCATAGAAACTGTGAGGATTAGTGACTTGAATTGGTAAGGGTGTATTTGTAATTTTCTATCTTTGTCAAAGAGTTAGTTTGGTTGTTAGTCATTGTTATGCTTTATAGGATTGGTATAAATAGGTCATTGGGTGAATGAGGACAATAACTCACTTTGTAGTCATGTAACCCATTTTGGAAGTGAATTTGATTCTCTCTCTTTGATTCATATTTGGGGTTTCAGATTTGATGAGTTCTTAAGTTAGATTTCTGATTTATTGCAATTTCGATTCTGAAAATCCTAACGGAAACGGACTTGGAGTGCCTGTGCAAGAGATAAATCATGAGGCAAGTTCATGATTAGTCGATTTTTCATTGAAATTTTCTTGTTGGTGGGTTCTTCTTCGAAACCACCACCCACCAGGTTGGGCCTATGGAAAAATTGACCTATTCTCTGTTTAGGGGTTTAATATTGGGTATAATATGTTATACATATGATTGTTTGGCAGTAAAAAGGATTGGAATGAAGATTTCTTTAAAAAAACACCACTTTTGAAGGAATCTATTTTCATTGGGTTAGTGCCATGGAATTTAAATTCCATTCCAAAGATTTTAACAGTTCTAAAACCGAACCCTAGACTTCATCTTCACCAGCCTCCATTTCTATTCCGACAGATTCCATTCCTTCCATAATTCCATTCCTTGATAGATTCCATTTCAGGAATAAACATTTTGCGAACCAAACGCCGCCTAAGTTTTTACTTGATTCTCAACAAGATTTGAAGGGGACAAACACATCCAACATTAATTCTTTCTTTTCATCTCTCCTTCTTCTGGAGAAACCGGAAGTGGGATTGAGAATGTTTTAAAGGAATTTTTTCCATTCCTTCTGCCAATCAAATGAGGGAATTGTTTCTCATTTCAATTTCCTGCTTTCCATTCCCCACACCCTACCATAAAACATCATCAGTAGAATCATGGAATTGAGATCCTAATGGACAAAATACTGCAATTAGCGTCTAACTATATAAACCAAGCTAATAAGAAATGGTCCAAGATGGAGTTTAGATGCTTGAAAGTTCATTGTAATGCATCATATAAACTATAAGTAGATGTGGGAATGAGAGGATTTCATTGGTGTTAATTATCATAAGATGTCAATGGTGCAAACTGGAACGGTTACTCAATTGGATGGATCTTGTGTGGAGCAGGAGACAGCGAACACTAAATTTCTATTGGTATTCTATGATAGTCATTCATAATGTGCTATCTTGGGTGACTATGTGAGAGATCTAGCTCATAAAGTTCCCACAGTTGTGATGTCCATGAACAAGTGAAGAGACTGTTGAACAGGACACTTCTAGGTCACCATGGAACAATATGTTATATCTGCGAGCTCAGACTTTTCTTTCCGTATAAGATATTCTGAAAGTAAATTGGTTATAACACTCCAGCTTATAAAATGGAAATTTAAAATTGCAATTTGTGTGGAAGTGAGAAGGGATTCGGTCAGAATAAAGAGTCCATATAGATTGTCATGGTCACCCTAGCTAACTCATATTGACTTGGGGATTAGTTTTAGAATTTCTTACACACATAATTTTCAGCTTTCCTCAGACATTAGTTGAAGAACAATAAACAGTAATTGGAACGATAGTATATAGGTGATAAAGCACATCGCAGAGAGTTGCAATTATGCTGGTTGTCTGTATGATAAAATTGAAGAGTGAATCATCTGTATGTTATCTTCATATTTATTTGTAAAGGGATAGGGGTTGCTAGGAGGTGCAGGTTCAATACTTTTATATGTATGCCCAAGACGTGGAACTAAAATATTGCAATATCCAACATGACTAAACTTTTTTAATGTTGTAGCATGAAACTGTAGATGCAGGAAATATTTCATATCATTTGAATTTAATATGATATTTCAGTTCAAATGCTCTATATTGCAGACCTATTGAGAGCCTTGGTCCAATGACACCAAATTATTGTAGTGACCTTAAGGTTAGGGGTTGAAACCTTGTATGAGACTAGTTTTTTTTGTGTGTGTGTATGTTGGCCAGAAAGGGGCAAAAAAAAAAAGATTCATGATTTTTACCTTGAAGCGGTTCATACTTTACTCTAAAACTTGGATGTTGTACATTTGAACCTTCTTACTCATATTCAGGTTCTTTTTGTTGGAGCCAGACTGCCATACTAGTGCAAACCACAAACGTTGAAGCCATCAAATGGACAGGTTCAGGAGATGGTCTAATCTCAGTTGGAATTGACGTTGTATTATGGAGAAAGAAGGACATATCTTGGGAAATAGCTTGGAAATTTAAACCGGAGTTTCCTCAAGCTTTAATTTCTACTACCTTGTCCATTGAAGGACCATTTGCAACTGCACCTCAAAATAAACTGCAGAATGGGGATTCTACATCTGTGATCAATGATGCCAACACAAGTGTATTGGTTTGTCATGGAAAATCAAAATGCATCAAAGCTGAGCTCCGTCATCATGTGCATATTTCCATGATTCAGTGGAGGCCTTTGGTTGCAAACCAATGGAAAGAGAAACCCAAACATCCATTGAAACTGGTTTTGTTAACATGCTGTGCTGATGGCACAGTAAGGTTGTGGAGTGAGATCGATGATGGACGGGCCAGGAAGACTGGGAAAGGTCATAATGATCAGAGATCAACAGGGTCATCTTTTCGAGTTGCTGCCACAATTGAGATAAATCAAGCAGTAAATGGCATTCTGGGTTCTGATGTGTTTGTAAGATGGGCCACTGAACTTGATGGCATTGTGAATATTGGTAAAGCAGCTAGTCAATATTTTCCTTCAGAAGAGTATCACCATGGCAAAGCTGGCAGGTGTGACTGGTTAATTTGTTTGGGTCCTCAAATGCTGGTAACCTTCTGGGCTGTTCACTGTATTGATGATTTTTCCCCTTTGAGATTCCCACGAGTGACCATGTGGAGGAGGCAAGAGTTATCAGGTTCAAAAACAGGAGCAAGCTTTCTACTTCAAAAAGCTGTTATTTCAAGGAATGGATTCTTTGGCCCACCAGACATATGCTCTGCCATTCACTTATCATCATGTAATCATTTGGTGTGGTTACAATATTATAAACACACAACATCAGATGCTAATACAAAATCTGAAACAGAGGATTCCCGGTCGTGTATTGCTAATGGAACTTTAAAAGTAGATGGTCATACCGGAAAGATTTTACAAATTGCATTGCATCACTATGGATGTTATCCTGAACTTGCTGTTTCTTTGGATACCGAAGGAGTGATTTTATTTTGGTCACTTTCCAACAATGTCATGGTTTTATCAACATTGAACTCTGGCTGCAAGCTTTTTGGACGATTTGTAAACCAGGATTCTCAATGCAAATACACAAGTTTGAGGTGGGCACCTGCAATAATAGATGATCACAGGGTTTTGCTGATGGGGCATGCTGGTGGAATAGATTGCTTTGTAGTTAAGACTTGTGAAAATGAAGATTTGATATTGTGTCAGAAATTATGTACCATCCCTTTCACTGGTAATCATGATGAAGACGGTCCAACCAGTATCTGGTCAATTCCTTTGACTTCTACTTGTAGCACCTTCCTCTGTAACAAATTTATGTTGTTAGCTATATGGAAAGACCACTTTCAGGCATCATCATGGAAAATTACCATTCATCCTTCAGATATGCCGGGTGGCAAATGCGAATGCATTACCGAATTCAACAAGGCTGCAGAAATTAGCACATGTTTTTTCAAAAGCAAATTTTCAGATAAAAGATATTGTATATTTGTGGATAGTTGCTCATCTTTGTTTCCAGATCCATACAACCATGATAACATTACAAGCTTTGGTGTGGTTGGTCTGTATAACTTCTCTATTGCTACAGAAGAACAAAATTATTTTAGTGGAATGTTCAACGATTATGTCCCTTATCACATGGTCACGGGCTGTTCTGATGGTAGTTTGAAACTATGGAGAAGTATCACTTCTAAATCACTGAACTTGGATCAAGAGTGGGAACTAGTAGGTATACTTGCTGCTCATGAGGGGCCCATCACGAGTGTTAGTCTCACTGATTGTGGTCGAAAGATTGCAACCATATCTACTTCTCAAGAGTCAAATAACCATAGCACTCTTCACATATGGGAATCTGTGTACCTTGGAGGAAATGGGAGTTTTTTACTCGAAGATACTATATATCTTGATGGAGAGGTTGTTGCTTTAAATTGGTTGACAATAGGTAATGGTCAACTACTGCTTGGAGTTTGCCTGCAGAATGAACTGCAGGTGTACTCCATGAGTCGTTGTGGAGGTCAGAGTGTTATGGGTTCAGAAAAATCAAAGGATAGACACATGTGGTTTTGTCTTGCAAAAACTAATACTCGCCCTGTCATCCGTGATTTCATTTGGGGACCTAAAGCAACATGTGTGATTGTTCATGATGACTACTTTTGTCTTTTCAGCCAGTGGTTACTCCCAAGCAGCAAGAGACACTTGTCTAAGTGTCATCAGAGAACATGTGAAGACGAGTCTCTTGATAACAATGGTAGATCAGACAGATGTGTGCTTCCTGAAATCTTTAGTGATTCTGATGCTCATGCTTTTGAAAAATTGACATTAAAGGACAGCAGTGAATCATGCCTGTCCAGACATTCTATAAAAATGATTATGAAGAATTGCATATTTTCAAGCATTTCTGGAAGCAATAAACAGAAATATAATACCAGCGCAGAGATTGGTTTCTGGAGCATCTTGGATGTAGCAACACATGTTGGCGGATCTCTACCCTCCTACCACCCTGAAACACTCATGGTGAATATATACTCAGGTACTCCAATGCGATTGACAGTTCATGCTGATAACATATCGTATATTGAGTTGCTTTCCCTTTTCGAATTATCTGTTTCTTCCATTGCTACTTTGCAGTTTGCACTAGAGAAAAATCTAGCAGTAACTAATCACATATGTTTCCTTGGTTGCTTTAACAATGCATTGCTAGTTTCTAACCCCAAGCCATGTCAATTAGAAACTAGATAACATGCTCCTAAACCTGGAATGTCCGGAAATGATTTTGTAGAATTTTCTTATGCATGATGTATCAAGAGAGAGAGAGAGAGAGAGTGTGTGTGTGTGTGTGTTTATTCACAAAATGTTTTGAATGGTCTTTAAACATTATGCATGGGCTAGTGGCCACCCCACGAGGATTTTATTATATAAAAACCTCAAAGTACTATCTTTGCATTCACATATGAACCTTCTCACTTGCTTTCTCAAATGCATGCATCTTTACTTTTATTATGCTTTCTAGTCACAAACAAGTAGCATGCTCCATGCCTCCATGCATTTTAGTACGGCACTCTACATTTTATTCCCGTCAAGGCATCATATATGTTGCAAGGGAATATTAATGGAAACCACCAAAATTTACCACCGAACTCACCACAATGGCTTTATATAGAACACCATGATGCTTAAAAAAGCTGAAAATTTGTGAGTTCGGTGATATCCATAGATTTATTCTTGGCATCTTGGGTTGATCTGCCTAGATTTATTTTTATCGTCAAAGTTTTGATTTTTCTTATTATCACTGGTACGTCGTTGTTGTTGTCATGTTCACTGCTGCTCAGCATGTTAATACTTGCTTTATAATACTATGGACCTGTTTAGGCAATTGGAAACGTGCACGAAGTGCACTGGGGCATCTCTTGGAACAACTCAATTCTGATAATGCGGATGGGAAAAGAAGTCCTATTGCCAAGTCTAGCCATAGAATTCCACAGATCAGCTTGCCAGACTATTTTGAAGGACTTATATCAACAAATTCAAATAATAACGCATCCACATGGAGTGGGAATGCAAATTCAGGCACCTCTTTCAGTTTCCAATTGGATTCATTCAGTTACTCTGCCTGGGATTCTAATGCTTCCAGAAATTCATCCGATTCAACTTCTTCAAGATCTGGACTGAGTGAATTCACTCAATCTATTGAGAAATTACAGAACATGTCAGCCATAACTAACATTGAGAAGATGCAAATTCTTGCCATCATTGATCTTGTTGATGAAATTAGTAATTCTAATGCGTCTTCGCCATATGGAGGTCTTGATTTACCTGGTCGAAGGTAACTAGAACTTGTAGATTATTTTGATGATACTGTGGATCTAAGATTTATTGAAGTCATTTGATGTTAGTATCATTTTACACCAATTTCTATGACCACCTTAATGTTTCAGTTTTGATATTTTTTACAGTAGTTTTATAGTTTGACATTTTACATAAATCACCCAACTAGGCTTTTTTTGTTGCAATATAAATCGTCGTTCTAGCAAAAATGAAAAAAAGAATCCACAGTTTGCAAGAACAAACAAAATCTGTCAAGTACAATGGCCTTCCTTATTACTTTTAACACTTCCACTGAAGATGGTCCAAAATAACCCGTTCTTGAGAAATATGTTCTCTTGGCATTTTAGTAAGAATGGGGATTAGACTAAAATAGAAACTTTACCCTGCTACACGTTGTAGTGTTTGGTGTAAAATGTAACATGACAAGTACAGTAGAGGACCAGGAGTTGTAGCATAATACCTGAGAATGTAAAGGACATGGTGATTATGGTAGAAGTGTTTGAACCATCAGGACTGTAAAGAACCTTTGTCCTAGCCTACATCCATTCCAGCACATAGTGAGTCCACAATATTACCTCATACAGCGTTCAATCCTTTGGTTATGTATACAAATTACCAGATATCCTGTCTTTATGTTTTTCCTGGTCGAGTATCTATATTATTTAATTCACTATACTAATTCCAGAGTTGCCCATTAAATTTTAAATACAGCGTAATTCTAATCTAGCTTGCCAGTGGCTGTGGATGTAAGAAGGGTTTGGGTTTTGATATTCGTTACTGTCTCTTTGGTCTTAGATTGTCCTTCAAGGTATTTTTTGTACTTTGTGCCTTTGTCTGTCAGCCACAGAATATCCACAATGTCATGTATAATTGAAAGTTTCCATACCTAACATTATTGGATTCTTGGTGCCTTAAAGTCATCATCTTTTGGAAAATGGATCATTTTGATCTAATTGGTGTGACTTAACTGCTTGCTATTTGCCTTTAAGACGACATTTGAAAATTATTTTGTCTATGCTGCTGTATTCTAATTTCCGTTTGATATTCTTCATGTCCTTTTGAGTTTTGACTCAATTTCCTTTGAAGGTTCTGGGTTGCAGTAAGGTTTCAGCAGCTGTATAGTGTCAGGAGACTAGGGAGATTGCCATCCGTGGGAGAGTTGGTCATTGACTCAGCCCTTATCGGCTGGGCTTTCCAATCTGATTGCCAAGAAAGTTTGTTTGAATCTCTTTTGAATAATGAATCATCTTGGCATGAAATGCGCAACATGGGTGTCGGATATTGGTACACGAATAATTTACAGTTGCGAGTAAAGGTATTATTTGATCACTTCTAAAACAAATGTATCTAGTTAGTGCTGCGTTACTTTCTTAATGTAGTTTCATTGTGACCACAAAGATGTTTCAATTAATAACCGCTACTAAATTTGGTTAAGGAAGCATTTTGCAGTGTTGCATTGCAAGGTTATTGAAGATATACTTGCCATCTGTAATCTAGGGTCTCTTTGGTCCGCGTTCTTAGTTTTGATGATGCGTTTGCATCTCAAATTGAATGTAGTTGAACTCTTGCTGGTTATTGTTTCTTCTTAGACCACCACACTTCTGCATTGATATTGGAAGCCTGTTTAGTGATGCTTTGGAATTGAACATTTCAATCATTAGGCGCTGCTGTTGCTGTTCACAATGCGACTATATTTGTTAAGATCAAACCCAAATAAATCTTCTGACCGATAATTCTTGAGTTTACTTGAATAGTACGCTGATGGAATTTTCACTTCAGCTTTTGTTTTTCTATTCTTCTTGAAGAAGGTATTCTTGTAAAGTCACTCCTACTATACCCAGCCACCCTGGTCAATGAAGGATAAATCAATCTTGATAGTTATGAGGGTTTCTTCTTCACATTCATCATTGCTACCCCTTCCTACCCCTCCCTCTAATTCTTTTATTCAATTTTCAAAATGATGTGTAAAATGATAAATTTATTTTAAAATTTAGTTGTGTTCGTCTTACCCCGCAATGTATATGTGATAGAGAACAGTGTTGGTAGTTGTGGTAGTGGTCGCAAAATGAAATCAGTTGTGGTGGTGGGTTAAGTGACACTGGGTGGATTGTTTTTGGGTTTATTAGTAGTTTTTTAATGATGTGTAATTTTCTTTTCTGGAACTGTAAGATACAGAACCAAAAAAATTTGCCAGTAAAAGAAACAAATTAACGCCAAATCAACATCTTGCAAGAGACAAAAAAGATTATTTGCAACATCATTGTTTTCTGGCTGTTGTTAACAGCGTAGTCACATTGCAAACAGTGAAAAGCCTAATTGTTAGGATGTATTATAACTTATAAGTCATAAGAAGCCTATTGGTTAGTTTGAGGGATAAACAGTGCTTACTCAGGCAGGGAGTCCTGATATACTAGTGGAGGAACTTTTATTAATACGCATTTTGTGCGTAAACACGGTCTGATACAATTTAAAGGTATATGAGATTCATATCTAAAAGTTAGCCTGAAAATTTGAGTTAAATATTGGGCACAAACTGACACTTTAAGCATTCAATGATACAAATCTATGCTTTACTTGGTGAAGTTCGTATGATGCTGGATGCTCTTACTTGATTATAAAAGTAAATGAGATATTATTTTTTAGAAAAGATGGGGGATGTATCTAGCCAATAAAACATTAACTCCTTTATCAATTTCGTTGCTGCAGATGGAGAGGCTGGCAAAACAGCAATATTTGAAAAGTAGGGATCCAAAGGCTTGCACACTTCTTTACATAGCATTAAATAGGTTGCAAGTTTTGGCAGGTCTTTTTAAAATCAGCAAAGACGAAAAAGACAAGCCATTGGTGGCATTCCTTTCACGCAATTTCCAGGTTAATACAATCTCAAGCCATTGATTTTATTTTATCATGAATGAAATAAACAAGACGACAATAATTGCATTTCCCATGCAATGTTCTGGATTATCAGAAGTTTCATTAATTTGGTACAGGAGGAGAAAAATAAGGCTGCTGCTTTGAAGAATGCTTATGTGTTGATGGGAAGGCACCAGCTGGAGCTTGCTGTAGCTTTCTTCTTGCTTGGAGGTGATACTGCTTCTGCTATTAATGTCTGCGTGAAAACTCTTGGTGATGAGCAGCTTGCTCTTGTAATCTGCCGTCTTGTTGAAGGGTATGGTGGTCCATTGGAGCATTATCTTATATCGAAGTTCCTGCTGCCAACTGCATATGAAAATGGTGACTACTGGAAATCAAGCTTTCTGGAGGTGATAAGATATGACTCTTAGCTTTCTTGTTGAAAAAGAGAGTTCTCTCACTTTCATCCATGGAATTTGATTAATGTCTGCTCGTTTTAAGTCTACTTCTTTTTCGTTTTCAGTGGATAGTAGGGAATTACGCTAGAGGTTTTTTGAGCATGCTTGGTGACCAAGTTGATTCTGCGAGCATTAACTTGGTCCTCTCATCCAACCATGCAGCCTTTGTAGATCCAAGTGTTGGGCAATATTGCCTAATGTTGGCAACCAAAACCCGGATGAAGAATGCTATAGGAGAACAAAATGCTGCAATCCTTGGTAGATGGGCAATTTTGATGAGCTCGGCTGCATTAAGCAGATGTGGTTTACCTGTATGTTCATCTCTATATAGTTATGATTATTGCTTCTGCTAGTATGGAGTAATGGGTTTAACTTTAAAATTTTCTATCACTAACTTCTGAGTTACTCAATCTCAAAAAATATGGTCCCTGTTTACAATTTTCATTGTCGGAAAAGAAATCCTAAAATATTGTAACACAATTGATGTCAAACTATTCTTCTCTATTATATGTTGAATAAGAGTAATTTCACTAATTGCACAAATCATGTGTAAAACTATCTAAAAGAGTTGCCTTTTTTCTAGGGAATATTCCAAAATGTTTTGGAGCCTATAAAGCTATAATGCACTATCCTATAACTAACACTAGTGGACATCCTATTTATATGTTGATTTGATAAGATGTAAATCAAACACACACACACACACATTCAAATCAAATGAGAAGCTATACATATATATATATATATATATATACATATATATATTCAAATCAATTGAGAAGCAAATTCTCACTTACCTGAATTTACCTAAATTTATGACAATGGTGAATCAATGTTGCAAAATTAATGAATCAATATGCTTCTCACATTTTTCACGAATATTTAGTTCACATCGGATCTAAAGCCTATATATATATATATATATATATATATATATATATATATATATATATATATATATATATATATATATATATATATAAAATCAGTGGCGTAGCCAGGAATTTCATACAGGGTGAGCCAAATTAGTTGGTAGAAATCCAAATATAAAAAAAGAATAAAACAAAAAAAATGGTTAAATAGCATTCATCACTTGGAAAATTTTAACTGCACAGACATTCTCTTAGATCTCCAAAAATCAAAATTATCTAAAATTGAATCGAAGCTAAAGGTGTTCACAATTGAGATATGAGAAAGTGTTAAAGCCTACAACATTACCAACTGAACTCAAGGAATCAACAAGCATAGAAATTAAGAAATCAATAATTCTCAGAAAAATTGAATTTATTGCTTCAGTAATCCAAAATTTGGAGAATGTTGAAGAAAAATTAAAGCTTGCTACAATAATTCAATTGAATTCAACATAATAAACAATAAGAAAAAAAATGAGAGCAATAGTAATATACTATCAATCAAATTAACAAGCATATAAATTAACTAAACAAACGAAAGTAGAATGACAGAAACAATCAAACAAATGTACAAACATAGAAATTGACTATATCAATGTAACAACTTAACAAAACAAATGGTGTTTTGCATTTGGGTATCTAGCTTATTGGATGTTCAAAGAATTTAATATCACCCGGGCTACAGGGCAATTAGTTGGTAGAGGTGTGACAGCCAACAGAGGCTTGATCCTCTAATCTCAATCCATTTCTTGTGTGTCTTGAACTATCGTCCGTGGAGACGTGGTTGTTGATCCTCATCATGATTTCACTACTGTGATATAGAATGTAGAAAAGAGAAATCAAATACCCGCAGGTCGCTTCGTAATCATAAATCTGGAGGATAACCATCAATTGAGAACGCCTCAAGAATCACGCACTGCTTTGTACCTTTGCCTCTTCGATTTAGCATACATCGATATGATATTCTGATCTTTTCGGGCTGCTTTTATAAGTATATGGTATGGCTTAGGGTATTGGGTGGACCAAAACTCATTAAAGTGAGTTAGATATATGTATGTGTGGGTATAAAAATTTTCTAGGAGACGCCATGTCCCACCTTAGTGCATGCCGCGTGTGTGACTGACATGTGCGTGACACACACATATATAAGAACCCCTATATTCTGTGAGAACGCCAAAACCATATTAAATTTGTGCATTTGATGATAATATTTGCACATGTGCTCAAATTTATGTATTTGTATTAGTTAGTTTATTTAAATTTCACTTGTGAATTTAGTACCAGATTATGATATTTATAAATATTTAAGAGTAACAATGTTTTTATGTTATAAATTCAAAATTTAAGTTTATGCATTTGATGTACAAATTTGTGTGCATTTTATAGTGGTTATCTCGTTCTCACAAAAAGGGTTCTTACTGGAACCCAATGCTGTAGACATATATACGTGCGTGTGTGCGTCACACACACGTCACACACGCGGCACACATGAGTGTATTATGGAGGAACCACACATTTTGGGAAGAAACCGGTGGAACCACTCTAAATGTACCACAGATGTAACAATTCTAGTTTAAAACTTTAAATGACCATCCAGTCTATATTTATAATTTAGGAGACAAACTGGCAGTACCCGTTTGAGCAGGTGTGATGGACTGTATTATGATTACCAAAAATCAAACGAGAATGAATAGACAATGAATACTGGGTGGAAAAAAAAGCAGGTGTGATGGAATGTATTCCAAAAATCAAATGAGATTAAATAGACAACGAATGCTGGGTGGAAAAAAAAGAAGAGAAAGGAAGTTTCTTACCAAAAATAAGAAGAAAAACAAATGAGGATTTATAAAAGATTATCCGTTAATAGCTAATATCATATAGGAAATTAGGAAAATGAGATATGTCTCATGAGAAATCATTTTCTTTTATTTATTGTTTTTTTAATCAAAAAAGTTCCATTAAAATAGACTATTCTCTTTTGTTTATTTATATTTAGCTTGAAGCTTTGGAGTGCCTCTCATCTTCTCTCAGCATGTTCATTGGTTCAAGTCAAGTAAGTGCCTCAGATAATTCAGAACCAAAAATTCTGAATGAGAGGCTGAAGCCTTCTGCATCGTCCTCAAATTGGGTATCAGGTGAGGTGGCGTTGCATATGCTCTCACATGCCAAGTACAGTTTTGCAATGCAATACATCACAAATTTGCTGATAGAACATCCAAGTTGGCCAGAAAACATCATAGCATCTTCCGTAGCATTTGGTTACTCCCAGCCTGAAATTCAGCAGTACAACACACTGCTTTCAACTTTTGAGAACAAGTTAAACACAGGGCTTGCATATCTTGAGCAGAAGTATTCCTTGATTCGGCACCATCTGATTAACATGGTATTAAGTTATTAGCTACTATGCAGGCATATTGCCCATTCATGGTGAGCAAAATGCTTGTGTATCTTATTATTCTAAACTTGTCTATTTACTTCTATTTTTCAGATCATTGTTTCTTTGTACCATTACGGCCTCATGCTCATTGGTTTCCATATATTACAATGTGAACCTTCTGGAGATACGTCACAAAGCGAGCACTTTGCATTGAACAAAAATCCATCTTATTCTTTGCTGCCAATGCTCCTTCTGAAGACCATTGAAGATTTTTCATTTCTATTTTCAAGATATAACATGCTTTGTAGGATGGCTTGTCGTGACACAGAACCACATTCCGTTCAGACAAGCATGGTTGTCGAGAGTGGCTGTTGTTGGTTAAGCTCCTGCGGACCTCATATGAAGGATCTCTTGCTGTTTGTGTCGAAGATAAGAACTGGACTGAAGTTACTCTCTGTTTCGTATGCTGAAAGTTCTCTACAGACGGCCTTATTTATTCTTGATTTATGCGAATACTACATATATTTCGCATCTGCTTGGTTCCAGAAAGATTCTAAAAGTCTTATTCTTGTTTTGAAACCTATTTTGCTTACATATTCCTGTGAACCTGCATCCTCTACTAACATGACAACTCTGAATAAGATCCTTCCTGAAATAGCCGAATGGATGGGTCACAATAGAATGACCATGGATTTTGACTCTTTAATTCAGACGTCTATATCAACAGTAAACGAACAAAGTGGGCATGTCCTACCTGAAAGCGATAAATGGCAAATTATACGGGCTTCTTTTTGGGGACTCATGTCTGGATATCTGAAATACCAAATTGATTCATTGCCAGAGAAACTTGAAGAGAATATCTCTATTTGTCCTCCATGCAAGCTTTCTTCCTATATGTCTAGTTTTACATCATCTGATCATGATAATGATAGTACAAAGACACAATTGCATTTAGTGTCTGTGGTTTTGGCCAAATTGCTGAAGGTGGAATCAGAGCATGCATTATCTTATTGTGCAAAACAGCTTGCATCATTCTTGTTGCAAAAAGTGAGGGATCGATCAAATGAATCTACAATTTTGTGGTTAGAAGATCTGTGTAGGTCTACGCCAATAACCAATTACCAGGATCTTAGTCTGGGAATTGACATTTCTAGAATAATGAATTATGAAGATAGATTATCAGCTTCTGAAGTACTATGGAGTATGTTTGATGATCAAAAAATGCTATGCGGAGATTTTGCAGTGGAATACTCCAAATGGTCACAGCTTATCAAGCAGAAACACACTATAGGATGGAGTGATGTGTATCCAAGCATCACAGGGGAGCATGAAGCTTCTGAAAATGACAATCGAGAAGGGAGGCTTGAGAGAGCCTTATCTGCAAATGCAGATGTATCTCCTGTTGCAGGTGACCTCCATTCTGTTGTAAGTTCTGGAAATAAGGATCCAGCTATGAAGATGAGACTCGTTCCTTTCCAGAAACCTAAAGAAGTACATAAAATAAATGGAGAACTGCTTGAGGTAACTCTTTTCCTTGTACACTGAAAATTCCTCCGAGTTAACAGAATTTATGATTATTATGTTTTTTATGCTTGAGCAGGCATTGTGCATCAACTCCATCAATCAACAGCAAGCTGCAATTGCTAGTAATAAAAAGGTCAGACATGGTGCTTGATTTTTTTACCTTGTCTAAATTATAAATGCTATGGTGATCTGTGAAGAAAAATAATCCCTACTTAGGATTGATGGGTATGGAAATGAATAATTTCTGTACATTTATCACAACAGAGTTGCATTGGCTCGACAAGATCAATCTTCAGCTCTTTCATAATTCTTTTTATTGATAGAAGTTCATGGATTCCTAGGGCCATGGCTCAATATTCTGCCTCCGCACTTTTAGAAACCACAGATTGTTTTTCACTATGCCAAGTTACCCCACAATAAGGTACAATATCCTGATGTTGATCCTCATCAATAGCTCCAGCCCAATCTGCATGAGTAAACGCTGCCACATTTCGCTTGTATGTCCTAGCAAAGAACAAGCCTTTTCCAGGTGTTTGCTTCAAGTATCGTAAGATTTTGTAAACTGCATTAAGATGACCTTCACATGTTGATGCATATACCGACTCACTAGACTTACTGCATAGGCAATGTCTGGTCGTGTGTCATAATAGATAAGCTTTCCGACAAGTCGTTGGTACCGTTTCGTGTCAACCAGTTTTCCTTCAAACAACTTCTTTTTATTACCAAGTTCAATTGGAGTATTACTTGGTTTGCATCCTAGCATTCCTGTTTCTTCTAACAGGTCCACGGTGTACTTGCTTTGACAAACAGAAATACCCCTTTTGCTCTTTGCAAACTCCATCCCTAGGAAATACCTCAATGTTCCAAGATCTTTGACTTCGAACTCTTGAGCCATGAGATGTTTGATTATCGTCGCTTCTTTGCTTTCATTTCTGGTAACAATTATATCATCAACATATACAATAAGAATTGTAATTCAATTATTTTCAGAGTGCTTGACAAACATAGTATGATCGGCCTGTCCCGAAACATAACCAGTTTTCTTGATTACCTTTAAAATCCATCGAACCAAGTGTGCGGGCACTGTTTTAAACCATACAAATACTTGTTGAGTTTTCACACAGTTGTACCCCCTAATTTTTCTTCTAATCCAGAGAGCTGGTCCATAAAAACAAGTTCTTCAAGCTCATCGTTTAAGAAAGCGTTCTTTATGTCAAGCTGATATATAAGCCAAGGAGCAAACTTTTCAATGTAGTCAAGTCCAAAGGTTCGAGTAAAGCCTTTCGCCACTAATCGAGCCTTGTATCTTTCAACTAAACCATCAACCTCAAATTTAATTATGAATACCCATTTGCACCTAACTTGCTTTTTCTAATCTGGTAACTCTACCAAGTTTCATGTATTATTTTGTTTGAGGGCATGAATTTCATCCACAACAACTTTCCTTTCGGGACGATTGCAATTATCACACCATGGTCATTTACCGGAACATTGATCAGAACGACGCGGTCCAGGCGCCAATACAGAAACTTCTTGAGTAGGTGAAGGTGAATCGTCATTGAGCATTACCCTATGACAGACTTCTTCAAAACGGAATTCGACAAAGGCTTCCTCGGTGGTAGGAAAAGGGTCTTGAGTACAACATGACCACATACCTCATCAAGACTAAAATTGAGTCCAGCCAAGGAATTGAAGAATCATTATTTTTTCAAGATTCAGACGTTTCACACTTCATAATAATCTTCTTCAAAGAATAGATCTAATTCTTGCCAAAGGTCTTGAAAATCAGAAAAATATTGTGCCACAGAACTTGTACCCTGCTTCATCTACTTTAATATTTAACGCAATTCAAAAATCTATGAAGCATTACCGAGATAAGAGTACGCTCGCCGTGTAGCATCCCAAACTTTCTTTGCTGTCTTGAACCAAAGATAATGACGGCTGATTTTGGCTCCATTGAATTTATGAGCAAAGCAAGAACAACAGAATTTTTGGACAAAGGAATCTTGTTTGGAAGACCAGACACAATAATGAAAAGAGAACTGATAAACCTTACAGCTTTGATACAATATGGAAGTGAATAATTTCTGTACATTTTTATTGAATAAACTGATGAGGTATTTATAAAAAAAAAACAGGACACTAAGCTAGGGAAGTAATGAAAGCTAGATCTACAATTAAGCCTGTCATGATCTTATGTACAGTTGGTGACAGATAGCAAATCTCTAGCGATTTTGTCTACAATGAGGAATATGAAATAAAGGGCATACAGTCCCCTTTCGAGAAAGTAGTTAAAAAAAGACCAAGTAGAATAGTATTGAGCCCTTGACATGTAGGAGTGTAGGACAAAGCAAGGGTGGTGTCGTAACTGGTTTGTTATTCATCATTACGTTACTTTCTGTGGTTTTAATTGCATTCTCTTTAAACATAATTAATTTTTATGGTTTGTATTGATCCAGGGGATAATCTTCTTTAACTGGGAAGATGGGCGGACTTGCTTCGATAAGGCCAATTATATCTGGACAGATGTTGATTGGCCAACAGATGGGTGGGCTGGATCTGAATCTACTCCTGTTCCTACATGTGTCTCTCCTGGCATAGGTCTTGGAAGCAGGAAGGGTACACACCTTGGTTTGGGAGGAGCAACAATTGGTGTTGGTTTGGCCAGACCGGGAAGAGAGTCCGCTGCAGTTGGATCGTTTGGAATTACGGGCTATGCAGGTGTTAGTACATCTAGTCTGGGTTGGGAGATTCAAGAAGAATTCGAGGAGTTCATTGATCCACCTGCGACTGTAGATAATATTAGGACAAGAGCATTCTCGAGTCACCCTACCAGACCTTTCTTCTTGGTTGGTTCTAGCAATACACATGTATACCTATGGGAGGTACAATTATTTTAGCATCATATTATTTTTTTATTTTTAGTGATTCTTTTTTATCTTTATTATTTCAATTTCAGTGTACATAAGAACATCAATTGTATGGCCCGCCATTTAAAACCCAAAAGTTCTAAATGACTAGATCTTATATATTGACGGCTCCTAGTTTGGTAGGGCTAAATGTAGTTTTATATAGTAGTAAAGATATTCATCTTGTGCTCATATTAATGGTCTCCACATGATTTTTGTAATGATTTATAGTTTTATGATGTTAATATAAATTATAACTTTTTAGGTTCTATATTCAACAAATTTTTTTATTATGTATCATAGTATAACAGAAGTGTAAAGCTAAGGAAACTGATTGCAAAATTAAGGTACTTGAACTTTTTATAAAAGGTAACCAAATTAAGAATTAGGAACAATCACAATCTTAAATGGATGATCACATTTGAAGAGAGGAAGTGGACTACCAAGATCAAAAATCTCTCAAGATTCAACACTTTGTACATGCTTTATAATATGGTATAGATGCATGGCCAGGATAGAAGTCATAATTTACTTAAATGGATTTTATATACGTGTATTGTCAGCACACTAAATAGCCGCCATATATTTTACTGATAGGAGGATAAATTCCTATCAGCCCAACTTAAGTTGACCTGGCTGGCAAATTCCAGCTCCATGTAACGCCAGGCAAACGGCCAGGCAAATTATCACCCATTAAATTACAGCTTTTTACTATTGTGTTTGTATATGATCTATTAATGTTCTGAAAATGCAAAAATGGAGACTATAGAAAGTTGACAAGTCATGCTATACGCATGGTTAATTTGATTTTTGGAAAAGACAGATTGAGAATTAACAGATCAATCTCTGTGGGTATGGTGCAGTTTGGTAAAAGTACAGCTACAGCTACATATGGAGTCCTTCCTGCTGCAAATGTCCCTCCACCATATGCTCTTGCTTCAATATCAGCTGTGCAGTTTGATCATTGTGGACAAAGATTTGCTACTGCTGCATCAGATGGAACTGTGTGCACTTGGCAGCTTGAGGTGGGAGGGAGGAGCAATGTTCGTCCAACGGAATCATCTCTCTGCTTTAACAACTACACATCGTATACATCATTCCTTGATGGTTTCAGTATATTTTCTTAAAAACATTTTTCCTTTCATCGTTTCATATGTAAACTCTTCTAATGGTCAAAATTATGTTTATTAGTTAATTTGGAAGAGCTATTCTATGACAACCACCAAAATTCATCACCTTGTAGGATAAAATGGAAAACTGGTGTTTGATGGTTGCCATGGTTATTCAAATTGAAATAAGTGATCATATTTGTGAAAAAGCTTCATTTCTTTGCATCTGCTTCTGGCCTAGCTTTATTAGCACTTCCACTTTTTTTTTGTCATAAACATAGAAATGCTTGTTGATCAGTAGTAAGCTTTGATCAACAGAAAGCACACATTAAATGTGTAACACCTCAAATACAGTTGGATGTACGATTGGGCTCTCATGTATACCCGGAAAGGTGGATGAGTAATGATTTGTCAATTTTTATGGCAGGGATGTCACCTACGTTACTGCAAGTGGATCAATTGTTGCTGCAGTAGGTTATAGCTCCAACAATGTCAATGTTGTTATATGGGATACACTTGCACCACCCACAACATCTCGAGCTTCGATCATGTGTCATGAAGGTTTGTACCCTATTGAATTTTTCTCTTTGTGTTACTTGCTGAGGTGCTGTTTCTATAGTAGCCGTAAGTTTAACAGCTGCTGAAACCCCACACATAGTGCTCGGAGTTTTAGTGACTTGTTCCATCTGTCCCTGGAAGAAGAGTTGTCTTGATAAGCTTTGTTTTGGTCATGAAAAGTTAAAAAAAAAAGTTAGAGCTAATCTAAAATAACTAAAAAAATTAATTGCTATTCACAGGACCGAGGAAATAAAATTTATATATAATTCTTACTCGGGGAATATTCAAACTTTAGTGGAGTATCAACTTGTCCTGCTTAGAAAATTAGCAATTATCTGGATTTTGACCCATCTTGAGTGATGACTAATAATTAGACCTGGCAATTTGGTACACGACACGAGTTTTCCGTATATGGGTTTTACAAATTCGTGTTTCGTGTAAATTCGTGTCAACACGAATTTAAAATTCGTGTTTCGTGTCTTATACAGGTAAAACACGAATTTACCTGTATAAACACGCGTAAGACACGTATAAATATCATGTTACACGATGACACGCATAAGACACGTACAAGACACATTTACACTAGGGTTCCAAAATTTCTAAGAAAATTTGAGTCCCACTTAATTTGAAATATTTAAAAAAGTCTGGGTTTGTCTTTCACATTGATGATGTGATAAATGAAATTGTCGACTTAATAAGATCAACAATAAGTCAAGTTCGGTCAAACTTCGGCTCAAAGTTACAACCATTAATAGTGGCTTTAAATACTTTTGATGTATTGTTGGATACTTGGATTATCATGTTTTGGATTTATAATTATATATGTTTTGGATTAAATTCGTGTTTTTGTGTGACACGTGTTTTATGCGTGTCGTGTCACGTGTCACACAAATACGGGCCGTGTTCGTGTTTCATATTCAGACACGTTCTATAATTCGTGTCTTGTTCGTGTATCTAAATTCGTATCGTATAGAATTCGTGTCTGACACGACACACGACATGATTACACGTATTTCCAGGTCTACTAATAATCTTTATTCCCCTTTCAGCATTGAATTGGGCTGTGTCGATATATGTCACTGATTTTTTTGCCAGTTTTCCAGATGCTGTTTTGAAATGTTAGAAAAAGAAATTTTCTTCAACGTGCAACCATAAAATATCTACCTAGTTCAATATTTTGACATTTGTGTTGCTTAGTTTATTCCATTTTGACTTCATGATTTGTATTATCTTTGAGTGTGTGTGTGTGCTTTTAGGTGGTGCACGCTCCCTTTCTATATTTGCTAATGAAATAGGAAGTGGTTCTATTTCTCCCCTTATCGTGACTGGTGGTAAGAGTGGAGACGTTGGAGTTCATGATTTTCGTTACATAGCCACTGGAAGACCAAAGAGACATAAGAATTCTGATAACAGTGAACAAAAGTTCAGTGCATCTTCAACAGCAGGCTTGCAAAATAAACATGGGGATCAGAATCGAAATGGGATGCTATGGTACATACCAAAGGCTCACTCAGGTACTAAACGATAATACCCCACTCTTATCAATAATAGAACACGCCTTTTTACGTTTTAACCCCCTTTCGTTTGTAGGGAGTGTTACCAGAATATCAGCTATTCCAAACACCAATTTTTTCTTAACTGGAAGCAAAGATGGAGACGTAAAGCTTTGGGATGCTAAGATGTCAAAGTTGGTATATCACTGGCCAAAATTGCATGATAGACACACCTTCCTTCAACCTAGCTCACGAGGCTTTGGAGGGGTTGTTAGGGTATCATTTTTACCCTTTGACTTCAAATTCTAATGTTGTATGGACCAGGACGTGGTGTACACTTGAACTTTTGATAAATGTTTGAAACATTGCAGGCTGCTGTCACAGACATTCAAGTTGTGTCAAATGGCTTTCTTTCATGTGGGGGAGATGGTTCTGTTAAGCTGGTTCAGCTAAGAGATCTACTGTGAACCAGATACCCGATCTCATGTCCATCACCATGGCTCTGCATGGTATGTTTCTGACTGTTACTATACGTGTGTGCAATATGTTTGTGTGTGTGTGTGTGTCTTAGGTAAATAATCCAATTCACCTTCTATCATAATGGCTTATTTCCCCTCCCCTGATGGTTACAGCGTTACGCTTTCGTTGATTTCAGGTTATTGTTTACGGTGTAGAAACAAACTGTTGGAATAGTATAATTAATTGACTAAAGCACAATTGCATTGGTCCCTCGGTGTTTCTGTTATGATGCAGTAGTATGTTCTTTGCTCAAAACATTAGTATACTCCAACTATTTGGTTACATCAACTTTCCCTTTGCTTTTATTTACATTATTATTATTATCCGAGTTATGATCAATTATAAGAAATAGACTAGAAAAGAGAGGAAGAAATATTCAGATTTACGCAAATTAGATTAACTTTCATATAGATAAGGCTAATGAAAGAAATTGTTCCTTTCGTCCAAATTTCACATTACCTTTTTTTTTGTATTAATAATTATTACGCGAATTTAGTGACTGGAGTTTTTAACTTAAATATGGTACTCCTAAAAAGTAGTTACCAAATAGTAGTATTTTCATTATATTTACCATAATATTGTATTTATATTATTATTGAACCGTATTTAACTAAAAGAAACCCTCTGACTCCTCCCAGTGAGGGTAAAAAACCTTACATAACCGAAAACTCTTTCTTCCAAATCCATTGCTGCCTGCTGCACACGGTTCAGAAGTGGCTGCCCGTCATCCACATTTCTGTCTTGCTCCATCGTCTGTCTTGCTTTGCATTTCTACGCCCTTTTGCCGCTTTCTCCATCATCTTTCTTGCCTTGCATTTCCGGTCTGTGCCAATTCCTCCGTTTTGAACCCTGGTTGTCATCTGTCGCTCCACCCCTGCCGTCTACTTGAGTCGTATCTACCGTGTTTATGCTTGTATAGTTGTATTTTATATAAGATTCAATATATGTGTAAGCTTTTCTTTTTGTTCGTTGAATATTCAATACTCTAGTATCATACCCAACTGTTTGACGAAATGTCCCAAAAAGAAGCCAATCTTGCATTTGAAGTGCAAGATAGTTTATTATTCAATTTGACAAGTGCTGTATTTCTCTATAAAATCGGTTATAATTGCTAATGTTTAGAGTATAATCAGCTCATGAAAAGCATGCAGATGAGCTTGTTGATTGATAAGGCTTGACTTCAATATGTTTGGAAACTGCAACTTCTTTGGTTTTCAAAGTGCTATATGTGTATGAAAATTCTCTGTAATATAGTGAGATATTTAAGAGTATGTGGAGTTGTGCAATAACAGATTCATTTGGGTTCTAGATGTCGTATTGTATAATATACCTCCAATGCAATTAACTGCATAAGTGAGAATACGGTCATCAGAGATATTAAGGATTTCCGCCTTTCATCGTTCATTTCTTATTAATCAATCACTTGTTGCTTAAAATGACAACCCATGTAAAAAATTCTTTGTTAAAATAATATGTAGTGTTTTGGCTCAGGGAATGGATTTTGAAAGACTTGAAAGTATTTTGAAATTTGGATTAAAAAAGCAATGAACAAAAATGTGTTTACATTCAATCAAAATTCATGGTTGAAGGAATCTAACATTCATTGCTATTTTAAATGAATTTAGATTCCTGACATTTCACATAATCCATACTCTTAGCTAGCCTTAAATAATCATTTCACACTTCAACCAATCAACTAATTTATGCTTAAATTAAATTCTATTTCATTCTGCGAGACAAATGCGTTTACGTTTTATTTTTTGGTTTTGTTTGGTGTAGGAGTTCAGTAATTTTAAAGAAACAGCTGTTAGCAGTTGCAGAGTTGGAGTTGAATAGGGTAAGTTCAGGTTCAAGGGTTTTATACGTAATTCTGCCATAGTTATAGGCTTATAGTTTAGTGGCTGCTATATATATATATATATATATATATATATATATATATATATATATATATATATATATATATATATATATATATATATATATATATATATATTGTCCCTATGTAAAAGTTTATAGATATAAGTTGTTTTTTCTTAGCTAAGTGCAGATTCAATTCAATCTTTCCTATTTCAGAAAATATTTAGGCGATAGATAGAAGTGTATTTTCATGAGTTTGTAAGGATCAGGATTATTTTCTTGATAGTGTTAAAAGTGTTGTGATTTTCATATTGATATTGTAGTTTGATCATCAATTAGGCAAACATGCCCTTCAAAATCTAAAAGAATATATATTATAATACTCCTTACTAATCATTATTTGGTGTTTTTAAATTTTATGGATGTTAGTGTTTTTACTTATTATGTAAATTAAAGAATTGTTAAAAATTGGAGAAATGAGAAGGAAATATGGTTTTTATTAGAAGCTCTAAAGATGCAATATCTTGGTAATAAATTTAAAGATACTATTTTAATAAATATATTTAAAATCAAAGCATTTGGGAAATGACTTTTCAAATCATAATGATCAAGTAAAAAATTCATCGATAGCGTTTTAGAAAAGAATTTTTTGGTTAAATAACTTGGACTATTTTTACTATTAAAACCCACAAGTCGTTTTTGTTGTCACAAAAAACACTCATTGGACAAAAAATTATCAAAATAGTGATTTTTCTAAAAAATGATATGCAAGTTGTTTAACCAGTCGTATTTTGCTTCGGTCACCGCCTTCTCCGGCAACCCCTCAAGAACAAACGATTTCGTATGACAAATAAAAACAACTCACCACTCTAAATCCAAACCGAACCGAAACTGACGACCGAAAACCGATTAAAATGGTGTGGGTTTTCACCGAACCCGATTATTTTAACGGGGATGAGATTTATGATACTCGTCTCTATAACCCGATTAAACACCTGATTAAAATACAGATCAAAAACCCGTTTATTTTTTTACATCATAATAAGTATTTTATTTATATTTCAGATCATATATGTATCTTATTCTTATATTTATATAATATAATAATAAGTATTTTATTTGTTTGTACACATATGTATAATTGTTAGTCAAGTTTATAATTGTTTTGATTATGTATCGTTATTTTTGTACCAGTTTATGATTTGAATCACTATAAATTTTACTCGTTTAGGTTTAACAATGATCTCGAAATAAAATTTCATCGTTTAATTGAACGTTTTTATAAATAGGTTCTTCGAATCCCCATGGTTTTTCCCGCCTACCCAACGGTATTTCCGTTAAGGCCCCTCAGTTATATTAAATGTGGATGCGATGACCAATCCCTGTCCCGAACCCGGCTCATTGCCATTCCTAGATTGAACCCCCAGATATTTGGAATTAAATCCATTAAAACTTGAATGTTTAATATTTGAACACAAATTCATATAACAATTTATTTTTATTATTGTTATTACATAAATAAAGACAATATTTGTTATTATATATATATATATATATATATATATATATATATATATATATATATATATATATATATATATATATATTATATGTATAAGTTTAAAAATATATTTTTTAAATCAACTTATGTAATATATAGATAAATAGACTAGTATTAAATACATAAATATCGTATTTATTTTACTAGGTAAATTATCTTCCTGAAAAAGGAAAATAAATTATATTTTTGTATATGTTGGTAAAATTTATAATGTCATGTCACTAAAAAGACATAAAACATGTCAATCTAGCATTTTCCGAATATATATTTTTGACAAATTGTTAAAAAGATAGTATAAAATATAAATTTTGCTAACAAAAATAATGTGGAAGTTTTAGTTAAGAAAAATAACATAAAATTTAATTTTGTCACAAAAGGATATCAATAAGAAATTAACAATATATTATTTATATTTTTTTGTCGGTCTAAAAATTGAATTTCATGTTTTTCTTTGACAAACATTGAATTTTATGTTACTTTTTTTTGCCTTACTTTTTTACGATATATTGAATTTTACATTTGTTGATGATTTATCCTATGTTTTTATATATTGAAGTCGTTATATTATTATTACATTTCAACGAAAAAGTTTATAAATAAAAATTTAAATATAACTTCAGATGATAAACATCTTTTTAAAAAAAAAAATAAACAACATATAATTGATTGATAGATAAAACAAACTTATAAATAATTGTATGATGAAAAAAATTCATATTAGATCAACAAATGATCAACTTTACCTTATTATTATAGTTTAAAAAAAAACCATGATCAATCTATGATGATTAAAAAAAAAGATTTATGAAAATGCGTAATAATAATATTGAAAATATCTTAATTCAGGTTCATTTTAGATGTTACATTAAGTTATTTTGATAAAATAGTAAAATTGAACAAACTAATAAATATTAAACTAATAACAAACTAATAAATATCAAACTAATAACAAACTAATAAATATCTTAATAAAATTGAACAAACTAATAACATACTAATAAATATCAAACTAATAACAAACTAATAAATATCTTAAAATTGAACAAACTAATAAATATTAAACTAATAACAAACTAATAAATATCAAACTAATAACAAACTAATAAATATCTTAATAAAATTGAACAAACTAATAACATACTAATAAATATCAAACTAATAACAAACTAATAAATATCTTAAAATTGAACAAACTAATAAATATAATAATGATGCCATATCATAAAAAACGAATTGAACAAACTAATAAATATTTATCCTCTTAACGAAAAACAACTAATATTATAAAAGTTATCTTTGAATACATAAAATAAAACGGTATCAAACAAACTTACCAATCAATTGAGCCTTATCTTTTTCTTTTGATTATTGATTGTTACTGCCACCTCACCTGACCTAACCTTATTCCATTTTCGATCTCTCCACGTGTTTTTTTTTTCTAAATTGCTTTTCCGGTTTAATACAAGCTACTATTAATTTATACGCTAACATCCGTTTAATTTATCATTTTAATAATAGAAAACACCTAAATATATATCACGTTTCATTAAACTTTCGTATTTTATTATGTAATTAAAAAATTTAAACTATAACTAATTGTTATTTTTTAAGCTAATTTAACCAATATATCATAGAACAAATAAAAATTAATTGTAACCTAAGTTTATGTAATACTAATATCACACGATCACTTTTTCGCTCCACTTTTGTTCTCATTTAGATATTGGTAGATGGCATGTGACAAATTGTAAAACTAACACATGACAAATTAAAGAAGGGCTAACATGCGTCAGATTCAAGGGCGGATTCAGGATATTTTGTTATCAGCATAACTTTTTTAGAGTTAATTTAATTTATATTGTCAAAATATTTTCTAATATGGATCGGGTCAGCGAAACGAGTTGCAAACACAATTTTAACAAATACCAAGCTTTTTATAATTAAAATAGTATATCGTACAATACTATTTCTCAACCGTCGCAGTTGCGACCGACAAAACACATATTAGTTTTAACAATTGGTAAACCAAATGATACGAAAGATGTTTCCTAGTTTCCACAATTAATTTAGCAAGTTCGCGGACTCCATTCAAATTAGAATATATTGGATCGTCTTTCACATTCTCAATATAGTATTCAAGTTGATGCACAACATTAACATTCTCACCATAATTAAAATCATTCAGATACATCTCTGTCAACCTTAATAACTTTGATGCATCAAAGTCCCAAAAAAACGGTCAGGGGGTTTTCAATATATTTAAGTACCTCCGTAACCGATGACAAGCGATGATATCAATTAGGGTTTTTTCAAACAATTGGACTAGTGTCTTCAACAAGGTTTGGGGATTTTTTATTCCACGTTTTTTTTAATCTTTTGGGTTGGTTCTTGAATCTTGTCTCTTATCATTTTTTTTTTGTATCGGGTTTCTGTTTTTTCTTTTAAGTTTTTAGGATTAAACTCAGTAATATTATAATAAGTTTGGGTAACGAAATCAACAAATATATATTAGATATTTAGATAATACTTCATAAATTTTTCGTAGGTGTCACTAAAAACAATCCTAGGTGTCACTCGAATTTTTTATACATACGTAACTCAGTATTTTAAAATTTTATCGGTGTCGAGTGACACCTCTGTTTTTATACTACATCCGTCCCTAGTCAGATCGATTTAGTTAATTACTAGTTTATTGATCTACGTATTACGTATGCATTTTTAATAAAAATTGCCTACACAAAACACATATAAATAAAAGTAAAAACATAAAAATGATAACTATTTAGAATAGGGATAATTGCGTAAAAAAACCTTAAAGTTGGACCATTTTTGTGATTAAAACCCCTAACAATTTGTTGCACAAAAAACCTCTAACCGGTAAAATCTTTTGAAATTAGGACTTCACCGGTTATAATAGGTTGTTATGCTTACATGGCACATACGTGTGTCCACATGGCAAACCCGACTTACGTGGCGCCTACGTGGCACTACATGTATGATTTTTAAACTGAATTTTTGCATAAAACACCCGGAAATTGGTGACTTTTTCGATTAAAATACTTAACTATATTTTTCTCATCTCTAACCAACAATAATCTTTTCTTTTCTTTTCTACGTCCGACAACTCCGATTACTCTATCCCCTTTTTATGTTCAGTGCTGTTTATTTTATGTATGTATGTTCGATTAACTTTTGCCGTTTAATCTTGAATTTTAACTTCAATTGTGCCGATGGAATCGATTTCATTTTGTGTTCACGAGTTGCATTTTTAGGTTCAGCTTTATGTTCAATTTCGTTTATTTATGTTTCATTTGAGCTTCTGAATATGATCAGCCAAAGCAGTGAGGTTTGCTAGCCTAGAGGGTGGATGTTTCATTGTGAAACAAATTCTTTGTTTAATAAATAAAATTTTAATAAATATCCATGTCATCAAAATGCAATCAGTGAAGACTCAATTTTAATTATTTTTTGTTGGTTAGAGGTTTTTTATCAAATAAAAAATGATTTGGGGTTTTAATTGAAAAAACTAAACAAGTTGGAGTTTTTTTTACGTAAAAATCTATTTAAAAATTTTACACGTCATCAAGTTAGATTTTTTGAAAAAGACCCAAATTTACAAAGTTTTAACCGGTTGGAGGTTTTTTGTGCGATGAAAAATGGTTGGAGATTTAATCGCAAAAATGATCCAACTTAGAAGTTTTTTTTACGCAATTTACACTTTAGAATATGCAAGGATAATATTTTATTTGATAGGAATAGGAATGATTATTTATGAGCGTTATGGAGTGTTAATTTAACCACGTCCAACCCCTCACCCACATGCCACGTCTTCAACAAATTCCCCCTAATCAACTCTTTTCTCTTTTTGGGGTTTTGTTTGTTGAGTCTAATGGCGTCGTTTTCCTTTTCCGTTTCCTCTCTTCTAAATAACCGACAGAAGAGTTGCCGAGTATATAGTTAGTAAACAAGAACCATTATTGATTGCCAAATTCTAGAATTGCCATTTCAATTCATCGTCTTTCTTCCTCTAAAATAAACAACCAAGATTCAACAATTAATCTACTTTCTTGTTTCTCACACCCGTTTTCTTTTTCTTTTCTAAAGTAAGAAGAAGAAGAAAACCCAATTGATATCCGGTGAGATTCTTTTCTTTCAGTCACGTTCTTCACCCTGATCTTTACTTTTATCAGTCTTGTTGATATGATTTGTTATATAATTGTTGTTGATTTAGTGCAGTTTACACCAACAATATGATGATGTGTTCATTAATTAACAAGTATATCTTCTTTTGGAATGTTCATGCCAATTTCATCATATAAACTTAATCTTTGATTACCTATTTTGAATATCTATCTGATGCGACTTTTGTTGCTTTCTGTTTCTTTAACCAACTTCTTGACCTCAGTTTCATCATAATCTGTAAACCTTGCCAGGAATATTTAATTTTTACTAGAATGTGTTCAATAGTTGATCAAATTCCCCCAGTTTTGATTCCTCTGAAGCAGTGCGACGTGACACTGCTTTTTTTTTTTTTTTTTTGTTCAAGACGTAAAATTTGTCCCCTTGCACAGACGTTTGATGTATGCAAATGATCAGTGAGTGATGGCTGCAGCCGAAGCAAGGGCTGTATGGCGACGCACTGCGAATCGATATTTCGTTCAAGAAGATGCAAAAAGAGCTCCTAAATTAGCATGTTGTCCATCAACTTCATCTTCATTGTCTAAACAAGTAGATACAAGAACACCAGCTAACGCTGCAGATGTTGATGACAGTCATTTCCTGCTTCCAAACGACAAATCTTCGTATTCATACCTCTCATCAGACTTGAAATGGTGGCTTCAATTGCAGCCTGATTATATGTATCAAACTCGAAGGGGTTTGACCGATGAACAAGTCAATGCCCTAGAGGCTCAAAATTCTCATAAATTCGTCGAAAACCAAGATAGTACTAGTGTAGTTTCTAATATGTTGAAAGAATATTACGAGTTAGTGGAGATGGATTCTGTTGATTGCTGCAAAAGGCTTAATGAACTAACTTATGAGTTTAACATGGACCCAAAAGTTAAGCACCCTATGGGAATACAACAAACTTATGAGCTTCCATGGTGGCAAGTGACGGAAAAAGATTATTTGGCTTCATTTGTTTCAAAGAGATCACATGATTCTATAGAGAACTGTGAACTTTTGTGGCCTAAACAGGCTGTGTCGAAGCCACAAAGGATCAAATGTGGAAATGCCGTTTCTCGATTTGAAGCGCAGCCTGTTACAAGCAAGCAAAACAGGTATCATACATATATTACAGTTTCACCTTATAGCTTCAAATGATGAACATGTGTTTGTTTAAGATGTGTTCTTCAAACTTATAGTGAAAATATAATTCCTTTATGATTGACAAGGCTTGCTTCGTTTGGACAGCATCAGAAGCAGTTACAACGCAGACGTTCATCGAGAAAAACTGAGTACTGATAATGAGATTGAGTCAAGCAAAAGAAAGATACTAGAAGCTCTGAGACATTCTCAAACGCGTGCTAGAGAAGCAGAGAATGCAGCAAAGGAAGCGTATGCAGAGAAAGAGCATGTTGTCAAGCTCCTCTTCCAACAGGCATCGCACTTGTTTGCATACAGGCAATGGATCCATCTTTTACAACTCCAAAATCTTTATTACCGACTCAAGACCAGTCCAGTTTCTCATTCCAAAACTAGGAAGAAGGCAGCACCTACAAAGGGGAAAACACGAGGCAGGCAGCGTGGGTTTGAGGGACATCACGAGCATGACGTAGGCCAAAATGTGGTTGTTTTTGTTGTGGGATTGGGGATTGTTGGTGCTGGTTTGCTACTTGGGTGGACCTTTGGATGGATGTTGGTCTAGTATTCAAAGCTGTTCTGTTCTTTTGTGGTTTGGTAGGCAAATATGGTGAACAAAGTTGCGTTTTTCAGAAAGTAGGTCGTCGTTTCTTGTATAGTTCTTTATGGTGTTTTTGATGTCAATGAAGGTGAATTGGTTTATGTGGTCTGTCTTGTTACTTTTCTAGATTTTGATCATGATTTGTTTCTCTTGTTGGTCTTTTAGTGTATATCTTTGACCGGCTAAGATTACAGTTACCACAGAAATAGTATGACGGTGCGAAGTACACACATAGTAGTATTATTCCATTCCTAGCGGTGGTAGCGAGTGAAAGGGGAGCGAAACAAAAAGAAAATCTGAATGGTTGGGTATAGTAATTTCCTACAGGTACTACTGATGTTGAAGTTTTGGTTAACATTGATATCAGCAAATTCCTAATAAGTTGATGGTGATAGTTACAATTTTTAACGGTTATTTTAGGAAGTTATATTCCTTTATTATCTATCACTTTGGAAATCTTATAAAACTAAATACAAACAAATTCCATAAATATATGTTTAGTGTTGTAAATTATCCCATAATGAAGATTGAATACCTAGTTGTGGATAAATACTGTTATCCGAAAGCGATGATCTCGAAATCACTTTCAAGACATTCAACCGAAACCAATGATGCCTCTTGACACACACACACACACACACACACAAAAGCATAGATAGAGACAGAGATGAGGATGATGATTATACAAACGTTGTGCTTTGTCGATACAAACATCTCTTTTCATTAAATACAAGCATACACTATACTTGGTTTTTTTTTTCCTAGATGGAAGAGGATGGTGATGGGAGGGAGCAAGTGCAAGTCAAAGGGTGTAGGAGGTTTCCTTCTTAGGTTTCTTGTTCCATGGAACTACTTGTTTAAATCCTTGGTAGATTGTGGCCTGCATAATTAATAAACCAATGGGGCAAATATGTGAGTAATGGCATAGTTAAAGGACCAAATGTAGCAACTCCAGAAAACTTGGTGAGTGGCACTGGCACGCCCTGATGCCGACTGCCATACCATTGCCAATGGCCCCACCTCCCCTTTTTTCTGTCCTTTTCCCCCTAGCTATTTCATCACCTTTAGTTTTTCCACGTTTCACTATTTTTAATCAAACGCTTTATAATGCTTTTTATAGTTTTAGGTATTAAATTGATTCCTATATTAGAATGTTGTTAAAGGAATTAGACTTTGTTAAAAATTTAAAATATAATTAAAATTTATTTTTATTTTTTTACATATCCAGATTCCAATGAACTTATTAATTCTTTTACTATTTTTTTTTCTTTATTGAAATTATGAATTTCATTATGATTAACCGGAAATTTAGGTTTGAGAAAAGTGAAGTGACGTTTTAATTGAAGCTTTATGTTGACTATCATTTCCAGGGGCGGACCTAATTGATTCATACGGGTGTCACTCGACACCGATAAATTTTCAAAATACTGAGTTACGTATATATCAAAAACTTGAGTGACACCTACAAAAAATTAATGAAATTATAATATACATATCTAATTTATCTTTGTTGTTTTTATCACTCAAATTTATTGAAATATTACTGAGTTTTAATCATAAAAGTTTTATTTAAAAAAATAATTCAGATAGAGTATAAAAACAAGAATAAACAATCTATCAAGTTAAGTAAGTTAAGTTAGCTCAAAAGATTTTTTTAAAAAGCCCAAAAAAATATAGCTCAAACCTTTTGGAACCATTAATCGTTTTCGTTCCTTCTACACTGCACGAGCTTCACCCTTCTGGCATTCTGGCTTTCTAAGTTTTTGACCGATCGGCGACGTCGCCCAAAAAAAGTATATATGTTTAATTTACCGAATATTTACTTAGTTTAGGTGAATGGACAAATTAAATGTTAAGTGTTTATTTTTTAATTTTATTTGATCGATTGTTAAACTTATTTGTTAACTCTTTAAAAAAATTATAGGTCAATGGATAAATTTTTGAAAAAAAGTTTTAATGGTATCGCACTAAGTATTTTTTTAATTTATAAAAATCTTGTTATTTGTTTAATATTGTGTGGCAATCCGTTATGGTGACCCGATCCATCATTGAAAATATTTTAAAAATCTAAGTAATAAACTTGCTCTAAAAAAGTGACACCGATAACCAATAATCCTGGATCCGCCCCTGATCATTTCAGACACAAAAATTGCAAAATTGGCAATGATTAATAGGATACCAAATGACCAGATTCACCTGAGAAAAACCATGTTTATTATATAAACAATTAACTGGATGACCGGTAGCAGTTTTTCAATATAAACCTTGGTTGAAATGTAGCATTGTTTTTTAACCTAATCATTTTGGATTCCGGTGATTTTATAGTTTCAATAAGAATTAATAACATATGAACTATAGTCATATGAGTAAATTACATAAATGGTCCCTGTGGTTTATAGCAAATTTCAGGTTTCGTCCCTAACTTTGAAAAATTACATTGGTAGTCCATATTTAGAAACCTTGTAACGTTTTCAGTCCCTAAGTAACTCAATTTTTTAAAAATTCCAATTTTGCCCTTGAAAATTAATTTCACATATAGTCCCTAATCAATTAATTTAGTTTTTCTTTATTTTTAATTATTTGTATATTTATAATTGTTTTATTAATTAATAATATTTTACTTATTAGTATAAAAACTGAATTTCAATTTATTTATGTTATTTATCTATATATTAATGAGTTTCATTATTATTATTGTTATTATTAATATTATCTACATTCATTCGTTTTGACAAAAGTATTTATTTTTTTTCTTAATTTTTGTTTTATAAAATTTTTCCATCTATCTATATATTTAATTAATTTATCCATCTTATGCTCATATATTAATTTTTAAATGCTATTAATGTTGTTTTTAAAAGGGTTAATATCGAAAAAACCCAACCAACTTTTCTTATTTTATCGTTTAAGTCCCTAAACTTTTTTTTCAACTGTTTAAATCCCTAAACAAATTTTGTCTTATCTGAACCTATATAAATGACTGGTTAATCAAGTTACATACCAGTAACCTACTCATCTTCTTCACGCCTCCGCTTTTTATTCTCCATCTCGATTTCTTTCTGCTCCAAACAACTACTCTCCTCAAGGTTAGGGTCTTTAATGTCTTCTTCATCAAACTTCGTGTATAGATCGATCAATGCAAGTGATGAAACTTAATCTGCTGGTGTAGACAACCCATCTTACAATGGATGATTTCATGGACAAAGGAGAACCCGATAAGGAGATTCTATGGATGTCCTAATTTTAAGGTAAATCTCATTGTTTATTTGAAATAGGTATTGAAAATGAAAATCTCTCTGATTCATCACAGAGAAGGGGTTGTAACCATTTCAAGTGGATTGATCCAGAACTACGTAATGTTTGGTATCAAGATATAATTTTTTAGATCCATAACAGTTTGGAAGTCATGAAGAATGAAATCAATGTTCTCATGAAGTGGATTAGAAGAAGCAAGTGGAAAAATGAACGGTGTTAAAATTGAACTGACCTGCTCTTCTGGTTGCCCGTCTCAATTATATAGGTTCAGATAAAACAAATATTGTTTAAGGATATAAACAATCGAAAAAAAAGTTTAAGGACTTAACCGATAAAATGAGAAAAGATGATTGGGTTTTTTCAATATTAACCCTTTTTAAAATTCTAAACATGAAAAATATGTACATTCATTTATAAATTTTATGAATCATTCATTATTATTTTATAGATTTTTATTAGTAGACTAGTGTGTATTCTACATATAAAATAGTGCTACTAAATTTGTATTATTTCTAATAAACTTTAACAAGCTTATAATTCTTTTTAGCATTTTTACAACCCTATGCCCCTATGTTACACTCATAAAAATTTTAAAAATGCTAAAAGATTACACATTTTAGGAAAATTTCATATATATCCTTGTAAACTTTAAATATTAAACTCCAAAAGAAATATATTTTAAAAATAAATAAATATCATTTTCTAATTTAATTCAATAAAAGATTAATTAAGAAAATAATAATTTATATTTTTTAAATGATAAAATAAATTTAAAATAGTTATTTGGATATATATGTGAGATTTTAAAGGTCTAAAAGAATATATATGTAATAAGGAAGTTTACAAGAATATATAAGTAATATTTAAAGTTTACAATGATATATATATAATTCCCTTCAAATTGTTTAAAGTTTATTGGAAATAATACTTTACTAACACTTTTTTTATATGTAGAATATACAATAGTTTAGTAACAAAAATCTATAAAATAAGAATGAATGCTTTTTACAATGTATAAATGAATGTACATATTTTTCATGTTTAGAATCTCAAAAACAACATTAATAGCATTTAAAATTTAATATACGAGTATAAGAAGGGTAAATTAACTAAATATACCAATTGTTTACAAACTTTTATAAAACAAAAGGTAATAAAAAATATAAATATTTTCGTCCAAACGAATGAATTTAGATGATGATCATAATAATAATAATTAAACGCATTAATACATAGATAAATAACATAAATAATTTGTAATTAAGTTTTTATACTAATAAGTAAAATATAATTTATTAATTAAATAATTATAAATATACAAATAATTAAATATAAAGAAAAACATATTAATTGATTAGGGACCATATGTAAAACTAATTCTTAAGGGTAAAATTGGTATTTTTAAAAAATTGAGTTGTTTAGGAACTGAAAACGTAACAAAGTTTCAAAATATAGACTCCCAGTGTAATTTTACAAAGTTAGGGACGAAATCTGAAATTTGCTATAAACCACAGGGACCATTTATGTAATTTACTCTAGTCATAATTAATAAACTAAATCTATAAAATTATATAAACATGATGATTCTCTTTATAGTATAAACCCTATAATTAATTGAAATTAATCAATTTACATATAGAACCACAATTATTAATTAAAAATGGGTAACTTTTTAAATATTATATTTACCGACAAAATAAATTGATTTTCTAATATTTGCCTTACAACTAATCTTCTCCGTACCTAATCATTCTTTTACTACTTAAATATTTCCATCCGGCCTTTTTTTTTTTTCTTTCTTATTATTCCTTTTCAAAATTATATATGTATTATTACAGTATATCAATTTTGTTTTCTATTAGATAAGTAACCGCTGTAATACTACGTAATAATTTATGCTTTAAAATAATAATACTAATATTCTATTGAGAAAGAGAAAAACATGCAATGTCAAGTTGCACACGATGCAGTGAGCATTGTACCAAAAGCACAAAGATTGGTTTGCTTACCCAAAAGTGGGACCTGGTGAGTTTTGACAGACTCGAATTTCTCCTCATCTTTTTCTCCTCAAAGAAACCGGTGTCCATTGAAGACGACGACGTTGACGTGGGTGAAATCACAACACTACCCTTCCCATCCTTACCCTTCAACCTGAAGGATCCAAACAGACCTCCCTTGCCCTTGCCCTTGCCCTTGTGCTGCTGCTCTTTTAGTTGTTTGTTACCAAGAAGCAGCAGCTGTAGCCCACCGCCGTTGTCGTCGTAAGGACTCCACCCACCACCGCTGTCAAATGACCGTTGCCTCTGCCCCCTACGACGTCGTTCCCTGGCGAATCTGAAAGAAGAGGAGGAAAACACGGATTTGGCGTCAAGCACGGTGGTTGGCGAGGGGGTTTTGTTGGATTCGAATTCCATGATGGCTAGTCGTGGAGGAAGGTCCAGGCATCTGTTTGGTGGGGTAGAGGCGAGGATAAGGTCAGTACAGTGTCGGGGCTTACCGGGTTCTTCTTCCCACCGGAAGGGAACGGAAGCAGAGGTTTGGAGCGGTGGCGTTAACATACCAGATGATTCAGGCTCATCATAATCATGGAGGTGTGGGGTGGAGAAGAGTGGGAGCTTGGGTATGGAGGTCGGGTCATCGGATCCCATTCTTCTCACTCACACTCACACTCACACTCACACTCAGTAGAATTGATGAAAACAAAAATGGTAAAGGCGAAGAAAGGGCGTTTATTATAAGAAGGAGGTCGTCGTTACGTCAATCAAACACACTGAGAAAGCATACCACTGACCACCGGGTCACGTGACGTGTGCGTGACAATTTTATGGCCATAAGGGTGAAGGGAGTACCCGTCTTCCCGAAAACCATCTTTCTGTACACGTCAGCGCCACATCAGTTTTTCTCTCTCCATCTTTCCCCACCTTTCTCCACCTTTCTAACTAGGAAATACTCACCTTTCTTAACATTTCCATCTTTCTTAATTTTTTTAACATTAAATTAATTTTAACTAACAAAACAAATACTAAAACTAAAATAATTAATTTCATAAATATTTAAAAACTATTACATAAACTAAAAATTAAAAATTACCGAATTAAAATAAAAAAAATACATAACAATAAATAAAAACTAAAATTACGAATGAACATAAAAAAATACAAACTAGCTGTCTAAATTTGGTATTTTGGCAACAATTACGAAATTGTACGAACGAACGAACAATTACGAAACTAAAATAAAAAAATACAAACATTTGTGAAACTATAATAAGAAACAAAAAATAAAATTATAAAAGTAAAATTTTATATATATATATATATATATATATATATATATATATATATGTACACACACAGAGAGAGACAGTGTTCTCACTGTGTCTACAAGAAAAAAAAAAGAAAGGAAGGGGGAAGAAGAAGGAAGAAGGGAGCTGGAAGAAGGAAGAAGGGAGTTGGCAGGCGGGGTGGAGCGGAGAGGGGAAGCCGCGCGGGGCTCCTTCCAGGACGGGGCCGCTTGACCGGGGCGGTGTAGCCGCCGGGGATGGTCCGAGGTGGCAAGGCCGCGGGTTGGCGGCTCCAGTACTCCCATCGCTCTAGTAGTTGGAGTTTACATGAGAATGGACAATTCGTAAGCTAATCGGTTTCGACTCATAAAAAACTCGAAATCGACTCACAGTTAATCGAGCCGAACTCGAGCACAAGCTACTCGAGTAGTAATCGAGTCAAGCTCCAGTATTAAAATAGGCCACTCGATGGGATTCGAGCCTAATTTTACATTTTACCCTTCAAATTTGTATTATTATATTTTTTTATCACTATTACGAAGGTGTTTGGTTCTGCGTTATAAACGTGATTATTAGCTTATTACGTTACAGTAACGCAAATAATTGATTTAAAGTGTTTGGATTGCATACGTTAATAAGTGATTATTTGCGTTTAGCGTTTGTCTTACCACACTTTTTCATAAGTTAAAAATTGTAGCTTATTTGCTTAATAAGTGATTATTTGGGCATTTTACAAGTAAAAACGCAAATACAAACACTTTAAAAACTGATTATTTGATAATTATGATATCAAACAGCAGAAGCTAAACCAAACACTACATTTACTGCAGCACTTTTTGTTACAGCAATTATCTGATTATTAGTTTCCAAAACGCTGCAGCACTTTTTCAAACGCAAATCCAAACACCCTCTACATAAAGCAAACTATATAATCGTAAACTTAAAATTACATTATTATATTTTTATCTTTCTTGTTTGTTGTTGGGATTAAATTAGATTGAATATTTTTAGTTTATATTTCAATTTCTTTTATCCCGAATTTAATCGAAACGAGTTGAACCGAACTCGATAGTATCGAGTAGTTTTCGAGTCGAGTTCAGTCTCAAAATCCAGGCTCGATCAAACTCAAGTTTTATTGTATCAATATTTTAATATATACTTATAATATAATAAGCTAAATATACATACAAATACAAATTTGAATTTTATATTATATTAGATTTAGTTTAGATTTAAATTTGATTGGATGTGATTCAAATTATTTTTATATGAATTGATTATAGATTTAAAAAATATAAATTACAAATAGCTGTATTAGGTGACGACAAGTGGCAATTATTTGTTATTTATTTCTTTGATATTTACATATGGATAAATACTTATAACACAAATAAATCATAATAACTAATGCTAATATAAATTTATATACATTCAGAATGTAAAAAGAATATCAAATTTGAAATTTCTTTTAAACATCTTTTATTTTTAATGTCAAATTTGTTATATTATATTTTATTATATTAATAAATAAAATAGTTTTTGAATCAAAATAAAAGTGTCATTAATATATGATGACAATTGACAAATGACACCATTAAAAAAAAAGACAAGTGACATCTATATACTTATTTATAGATTATAACTTATAGGTAAAAAAATATAAAATATGTATCCAAAATAAATCATAAATCGTTTTCACTTATGGTTAATTGGTGTCAATGTGGTTTAACACATTTGGTATGAGAGGTGATAAGTAAGTTTAAGGTAACGGGTTCGACTCTTGTCAGAGACAAATTTGAATTTATGTGGTGAAAGTAAGTTTAAAGTCTCAATTTGGTGTAAATGAGTAGTTTAGGAGTAGGAGTATGTTAGTTTGTCATTTAAACAAAAAAAACATATGGTCAATTGCTAAAATTAAAATATAAAAAAAATTTTGTTATATTTTATTTTTTATAAATAAATACTTAAGATAAAAACATTTTAACGATGACGATTAAATTATATATGCTATAGAAGTTCTTCCTTATAATTAATATTAAAGATTATAGAATAAAGAGATATAGATTATTGATTTAAAACCCTTTATGGTTCTTACTTCTTGCCTATGCGATTTAAGATATGTAAACTACTGATTTAATTTAATTATCACAATTCTCTATTATTATTAATTCAAATATCATAAACCAATAATTCAAAAGACGTTACTAAAAACGACAAAATTATAATAAAAAAATAAATTCGTATATATCATATTAATAACCAAAATATATGTAAAAAGTATAACCAATCAATCAAAATTAATTTTTAAACTCCGATTTTAAAAGTTCGTTGCATTTTTATTTGATCTCATTTACATACATCTATCTATTATATTATATGAGTAACTAGACGCCACATGACATCTAGATAGAGCGTCAATTGGCTTAACATGGGATTGTCACGTGTACCTAACAATTTCCTATTAATTTGCTTCTAAAATTTGTTTTTTCTAATCTATCTATAATAAATAATTTAAATAATATCTAATCAAATCTAAATCTTATCTAATATAAAACTCAAATTTGAATTTGAATGATAACTTTTCTTTTTTATATATTTATATTTATATTTATTATATTATATAAATAGATATTATAAATTTGATAAAATATATTTAAAAATTATCCTACAAGATTAATGAAATTAAAATTTTAAATGTATACCCATGTTATACATGGGTTTATAAACTAGTATAAAAGTATTTAAGTATAATATATATAATCTATAGTTATATTATATTTCAGATTTTCAGGTATGGGTTAAGTATCCGATAGGTAATCCATCCCTGCCTCCGGTTTTTTAAGTTGGATACTACTCGTTCTCGATCAACTTGAGGATTCGTCAAACGGATTTGAGGGTCGGGTTTTGTATTGGGGAGGTTTTTGCCAGGCCTATTCCAAGTGCACCCGTTTCATGCATAAACAAAGTTACAAACAAGTAAGTAGGAAATTATTTAAATTAAAGATACGAATATAAGTTAAAAAAACAGAATTAAAAGAAGAATAATTCAAACTAAAGGAAATAAAAGGCGAAAAAGAGTCTTGGCAAGGATACAACGTCTATATATCATTTCTTGTTTTGCTCTCTTTCTTTGACTTTCTTTTTCTAATTAAGGGAATATCAACCGCAATTTTAATTTATTATTGCACATACAACTTTCTTTCCGTTTTTAAATTATATGAAAACGGTTCTTTTCTTGTCATGATTTACATAAAAATAGATACAAAGATAATAATGGCCTTATAAATATGTTATTCAATTAAAAAATTTAGATTTATATAAAAACCAATTTTGGTGTGTGTTTGTGTTTATATATATATATATATATATATATATATATATATATATATATATATATATATGGTTCGAGAGAGTACCACCGTTATGCAGCGCACCAGAAGGTACCACGTTTAAAAAAACTTTTTTAAATTTTTTTTTTCATAAACATGTTTTAATTAACATTATGAAGATCATATGTAAATTTCACATGCATTCACATCTCCTAGCTCCTAAAAAATGATGTGAACGCACACTTACATAATTTTGAAGACATGTGAACGTGCATTTATGTGATTCGTGTTTTCATCCACTTAGAGTGTTCGGATTTGCGTGAAATTCACATATGATCTGTGTAATGTTAATTACAACATGTTCATGAAAAAAAATTTCAAAAAAATTACTTTTAAGGGAGGTACCTTCTGGTGCGCTGCATTAGAGGTGGTACTCACTTGAACCTAAATCTATATATATATATATATATATATATAGTCAAATATTCAGAGGTGAATATTCAATGTCGAATATTTAAAAAAAATTAAAAAATATAAAATCTTCAGTCACATATTAAAGATGATAAAATTTATATAAACTAATAGTTATCGTGATTAAATTCCATTTTCTTGGTAACCATCAAAATATTTTTCCTCCAAATACCATTCAATCATCTTGATCCTGTGATATTAAATTTACAATCACAAAACTGTATGTTGATTGGGCACATGATCAAACTTAAATGGGCAGGGGAAGAGCTATGGATGATCTTTCTAGACTTCATATTTTGATCAAAGATTGTGTGATGGTTCAAGTAAAATCGGACCAATGGTGCTACAAGTTTAATTCAAGTGGTGATTTCTTGCAAAAAGTTGTCTAGCTTAATACAAAGGAGATTATATGCAGGTGAATCACAATCATTCCAATTTTATTGGAATTCTTGGATTCCTGGAAAGATGAATATATGTGTTTGTAGAGCTCTTCTAAATTAGTTGCCCTCTAGGGACATCATTCTCCGTACGCATATGTTTATTTTATCAGATTTAATATGTTTTCAAATCATAAAAATACCGAATACAAAAATTGCAACCCGTCGGAGGCAAGTTGATATTCAGGTGGAATAAGTCAGTCTGGTGGTAAAGGAGTAGTTTAGGAGTAGGAGTAGGATAGTTTGCCGTTCAAAAAAAAAAATGAATATTAATTATTACATGTTATTAACTCTCAAAACAACTATATTAACTTAGGTGATTCTCCTTGCAACCTCCTTGTTGATTGGCTTTTGGGTGTTTATAAAATTCTTTTTTTTTTTTTTTAAATGTTAACAAAGAACAAATTTTCAGAAAAGGTAACATAGTTTTAATAATATCCCAATAAAAACATTAAAGTATTTCCATCCTCGTAAAAGGATTAAAAAAATCTTTTTGAGCGACTACGATGAAAACGATGATCATTCTTGTAAACTTTTGTAGCATGTCATCATATTTTTGTCTATATTACCATGAGTAAATCTTCTTGGAAATTTTTATAAGTGAAAAGAAATACATTAATGTCTTTAATAGAATTTTAGTAAAACCATGTTATTAATATTTTTATCTAAATAACCTATTATGAAATTAGATAAATTATAAATAGGGTTTATTATGAAAAAAAAAAAACATGTTTTCACGGTTTTTTGCGTTTTCGTCCCTCCATGTTATTTTTTTCCATAAAAGTCCTCAAGTTATACTTTTCTTTTTGGTTTAGTGAAATTTGGACATTGGAACCCGGTTTTTCAGTTTTTTAAAACCCGGTTCACAAATTATAACCGGAGTCTAATGTCCAAATTTCACTAAACCAAAAAGAAAAGAATAACTTGAGGTTTTTTATGGGAAAAAAATAACATGGAGGGACGAAAACGTAAAAAACCGTGAAAACATGTTTTTTTTCATAATAAATTCTTATAAATACTATAATTTACAAACTTTTGTTCCTATCCAAATTTGTGAGAGTAGATACTTACTATTCATGAAGCACAAAACCCAGGCTGCTGATACCCTTGTATATTTTTTTATTGTTATTTTGGTTTTTTACTTTATTATAAGTCAATCCAACCCACTTCAACCCCATCTTAAAAAGATGGATCAACAGTCAACATGCTATTAAAATCTACAAAATGGGCCGAGATTTTAAAAGACAGCTGAATGCATGGATTATTAATGGAAAGAAAAATGTAACTAAAAATCAGCCCAATCCAATTCCCAGCCCGCAGCTGGGCCTGTAATTTAAGTACGTAAAACACTTCATTTTTTTTGTGTCAACGAGAAATTATTTCAATTAGGGTTAATCGTTCAGCAGCTTTTAATAAATAATTTTATAATACTACCCTTCAAATATTTTTGTTTCTATAAACTTTTTTCTATTCATGTGTTTTATCAAGTTCATAAAAAAGTTAAGAAGTCTAAAACCTTAATTAAAGGCACTCTGAACCCTCACACGATCGAAGATCAATCATTTCACAAATCTCTCTCCTGCTAGTGCCTCAACTAATGAAACGTTTGCATTAGGGGAATATGCCGCTAGGCGCCTAGGCCAAGCTTTATCAAACACACATACAAATAAAAGGATTAGCATCTAGTTTTTATTTTCAGCTTCAACTTGTTTTTCTATGAAGTTGATTTTAGTTTTTTGTTTTGAATTCCAAACAATTTTCTTTTAAATAATGATAGATTTTTGGTTGTCTACACCCTCCAAAATTCCCAAGTATTCTTGATAGGAATGTTGGTGGTTAATTAATATAATAGTCTTTCTATATCGACTTATTTGCAAAATTCCCAAGTATTCGTTATTATTCAAAATTTCCGACTATTTTTCTAACAGAGAACTAACATTATTATGTAATACATAAATAATCTAACAGAAATTGCATTAGAATGGAAGATACTTTATATTATTTTGAGGATTGTACATTCAAAACTAACATTTAAATCTTTCAAGCTTTAAAATAAATATTCGTGGTGTAAGAAACTAAAAAACTTATAAATGACAATCCCAAACTTTTAAAACCAAATTTTTAGGGCCTTGAAAGTTTTAATAAGTTTTCAAGACCCCGTATTGCAATTTTTTAATTTCAAATATCATACCGAACACAATTGATCATTCAAAAAATACAATTAGTCAATCAATAAATTATAAAAATATACATTAATTGTGCCGGTCTTTTGTGAACAAAACCGGCCTTAAATTAAACTTGAATACGAGTATAGAAATAAGTTCATTGTGAAAAAGTTGTTATCGTAGTTTTACTACATTCCCATTAAGGTATGAGATATATCTTAATTTGTTGTCTCATTACAAAATACAAAGTTTTTAAAGTTAATTATTGACATAATTCGTTTACATTAATATCACCAAAATATTTCCCCCAATTCCAAAATCTTTAAATACCCACTGGTATCTAGTGTACGTGGATGGTGAATTGTAATTAGTTATCGTTGAAAATTTTTATAAAAGTGTTTTCTTTTTTAAGTAAACGTTTTATTAAAAGTCCAAAATAAATTAGCCACAGGGGAAATGAAATGAAACTCCCTCCACAGTAGAAACACTCAGATGAAAAGGAATGCAATGAATGCATGTAGCAGATCGAAATGAAACCAGACATTTGAATTATTTCCTTAAATCTAGTATATATAGTAACATAATAGGAAGGGAAACTAGTTAACTAAATACACTCTTTTAAATAGAAATTAACTTATATCAAACTTCTTGAAATTAGCTACACACACACATATATATATATAGAGGTGGGTTCAATGGAGAACCTCCATGCATCGAAGAACCTCCATGCACCACCACAAATGCATCACAATTCCCCCGTAATGCATCATTATTTCCACGTGATGCATCATATTCCCGCGTGATACATCGATTTCTACATTATTTCCACGTGATGCATCAAATTCCTGCGTGATGCATCGATTTCTACGTGATGCATTTCAGTTTTTCTAGCGATGCATTGTGGTTCTCCAAGGTTCTTCGATGCATAAGGTTCTCCATTATTGAACCCACCCCTATATATATATATATATATATATATATATATATATATATATATATATATATATATATATATATATATATATATATGATTGTTGGGGCTGAAAGCTAGGCTACTTTGATGTTTGATTTACAAAGCTGATAATTAAGGTCCTAGTTTAATATATATGTGTCCATCTAATTTCATCATGTTGGTCACTTGCATATATAGCTCAAGATGGAAGTGCGTTTGCTTGGATTACGAATCAAAGTATTCGGGTTGACCTCCCTTCAAATTGGCATATTAATTAACATTTTCATGTTTAACGTTAAGAAAACTATGCTTACGATTATCACCATTGATCTCGATCTCCTTTGATTGATTTAAAAGGAAAATTATACTTAAAATGATAATTTTTTACAGTATTTAATTTGTTACAAAATTATTTAACAAGTTTAAAATGTTAATTTTTTACGTTCAGTAGTTTGATTTTAAAGGAAAACAAACAAAAAGTATTCATCCAACATCATTTTCATTTTAAGCTTCTAAATCATTCAAACATTTAAATGATCTGATACTAAATCACTTAGCAATTGCCAAACGTCTTTAAATAGGTCAAACGGATGAAATGATCGTAACCATACAAAAGTTATTATCAAACATATATATATTTAGAGATTATTTTTTTCTAATTTATTGAATATTTATGGCGTAGTATTTGGAGTTGGTCGGGAATTAAACTTGATTCGACTTCAATTCATCCTTTTTCGATCTGATGTCGAACACAACAAATGCTTGATCAGGATCGTATGAGTCTATTTAGTGGTGTGCTTATGGTTGCCTTATGGGCAATCTAAATGACTAAAAATGGTGATTCTTCATGCCAATCATATCATGTTGAGGTGGAGAAGATAAAACGCAAGAACTTATTTTCGAATGCAAAACGACGTGTCTCTCGGGACTTTGATTTTCGAATAGGAATCATTCGGTCTAAATTAATTGGGATGGTTGGTCATGAGATAGACAGATAGTATTTGAACTGGATTACACTATTTTGTATTTATTTTATCATGTAATTATTTTAATTGTCTCCTACTTAAAGACATTGGTTGTTTTTCCTTTGTGGAAATTTAATAAAATTTGTCTTGTGAAAAAAAATGATAGAAAAAGTCATTCTACCATCTTTTCAGGAAGAAAAAAAAATCTAACTTAAAATATAAAAATTGACAATAAATTTAATGTGAAATTTTTTAGGATAAGAAATATAACATAAAATTCAATTTTGACAAACAGAGAATATTGATAACTAGTTAACAATGTAAAATTTTAATTCTATAGTACATATTTTGGTAAACGGGTAACATTTAATTATCTTTATTGGTCTAAAATTTGAATTTTATATCATTTCTTGATCAAAATAGAATTTTATGTTATCTTTTTCAGATTAAAAAATTTTACAACACCTTTATTATCAAATTTTTTAATTTATATTACGTTTTTTGGTATTTTTTTCAATCCACAGACAAGGAATATGTTCTGGTATATTAAGTAAAACACAATACAAGGATTACACTTTAATACACTTATACCTTTGTTTTAATAGTGGAGATAGATCCATTTCCTACCAAGTCTTCATTCAAATCATCACTCTCTCTCACACACACACATACACATACAGGGTTGAGTTTCGGTAAAAACCCTTATTATCGTGAGAATCTCTCTAAAATTTGTGCATTTAATGTATAAAATTATGCATTTAATGTTAGAATTTATGCATTTGATATAAAAATTTACGCATATCATGATAAATTTGTCCAATTTATATACGAATTCATGCATTTGACAAAATTTGTGCATTTAATGTTTAAAATTGTGCATTTAGTGTAAAACTTGATGAATTTAAATTTTAAAGATAATTTTAACGTTAGATTATGATATTTATTAATATTGAAAACCAATAATGATTTTAAGTTATAAATTTAAATTTTAAATTTGTGCATTTAATGTATAAATTTATGCATTTTGAAGGGTTCTCACGTTCTCACGGAATTAAAGGGTTTTTATGTGATCCCAACCCTATATATATATATCTATATATATATATATATATATATATATATATATATATATATATATATATATATATATATATATATATATATATATATATATAGAGAGAGAGAGAGAGAGAGAGAGAGAGAGGGAGGTTCCATTGAGAACTTTTGTGCATCGAGGCACAAAAGAACCTCCATTGGCCATTGGATGAAAAGAATGTGTGGGTTAGATCAAATGGCAAAAGGGTAATTAAATAGAAAGTTTTATGCATCAAGTGCACATAATGAAATTCGCGGAGGGGTAAAACAGGAATTATGCAATCCTTATTTAATTATTACACTTCCAAAATTAACAAAAATAATACAAATTCAAAATACATCAAAATACATGCATATCGTTCATCTCTTCATGCGTATCGTTCATCTCTTCCGAAAATAAATCATGCATATCGTTTATTTCTTCCAAAATCAAAATACATCATAATACAAACATGAATCGTTCATACAAACATAAATCATGCATATCGTTCATCTCTTCCAAAATCAAGAGGGGGCTAGGAGAGAGGAGAGAGAGAGAGAGAGAGAGAGAAAGAGGGAGTGGTTTTAGGAAAGAAGTTAATGGTAATTTTCATACCAAATTTAGCTATTAATTATCTTAAAAACATTTAAATTCAAAAATAATTTCCATACATTTAATATCTCCTAAATGCCCTTTGTGCACCCTTGGTAGATAGTTCGATGCACAAAAGTTCTCAATGGTGCCTCGATGCACAAAAGTTCTCAATCGAACCCCAATATATATATATATATATATATGCTCCAACCAATCTTATTTCATATCAACGTCAAGATTCAAAGTTCTAAAATCGTTTTTAGTTTGTAATATACATGCATGTACGTTGAGATGTTATGAAAAACATGTAAAACAACATACCATTTAATTAATATGTTTTATAACTATTGCCATGTCTATTTGACAATTCAAATATGTAAATACATTTTGTATGTTCTTTCTAAAATTTTTTTGTGTCTTTAAGAATATATATTGAATTAACCAACATTTTATAAAAACATGTCCACAGTTTTAATAATTATTTGATACATAATTTCAAATGCTGTCTATTGCCTACAACATATCATTTTTTTTTATGTAACATCAGCAATACTGAGACTTTTAATTAAATGATAGCAATTTATTTTTCATATACATTTTATCAAGGGTATTAATCTTTATCTATGAATAATAGCAATAGATGTGTCACTCTCTCGCTCAATTCGTCATGTGTTTGACACTTCGTTTTGTCACATATTATCATAAAACTCTAATTTGAATCTGAATCAAATCCAGACTATCGTGAACTATTTTTTTCAAAGAAAAACATTTATGATCTAATATCTTAATTAATAAACGAATAACTCAACCTTCTTATATTTATATTCTATATTTATATGACTTTTTTTATATTTTAAATTATTTTTTAATTAACCTATGTAATACATATATGATATATTTATATTTTATACTAGTATATAATTATGAAAAAAAGCATAATTGTCACGTCTTGTTCTTTCGGCAGACAAAATTTTATGTATTTTTTTTATTAAAAAATATTTTTATGGGTTTCTCAGTTATATGTAGTATGTTTATATGAATTACAAATTAAATCTTGTCCAATCTATATTTATTTATACATATATGATATTATATTTTTTTGAGTAAATAGTTAATATTTGTATCTTTTAGTTTTTACTTTATATATATATATATATATATATATATATATATATATATATATATATATATATATATATATATATATATATATATATATATATATATATATATATATATATATATATATATATATATATAGAATATGGTTCGAGAGAGTACCACATGTTACGCAGCGCACCAGAAGGTACCACGCTTAGAAATATTTTTTTTGAAATTTTTTTTCACAAACCTGTTTTAATTAACATTATGAAGATCATATGTAAATTTCACATACATTCACATCTCTTAGCTCCTAAAAAGTGATGTGAACGCACACTTACATTATTTTGAATATATGTGAACGTGCATTTATGTGATTCGTGATTTCATGCACTTAGAGTGTTCGGATTTACGTGAAATTCACATATGATCTTCATAATGGTAATTAAAACATGTTCATGAAAAAAAATTTCAAAAAATTTACTTTTAAGGGTGGTACCTTCTGGTGCGCTGTATAATTTGTGGTACTCACTTGAACCTAAATCTATATATATATATATATATATATATATATATATATATATATATATATATATATATATATATATATATATATATATAATGTAAAATAAATTTTATTAAAAATATGTATATAATATCTAGGTTGTTAGTAAATTATGTTGTTACTGATTTCTCATCTTATATATAATTAAAATCATAATCCAAATTGACATATCGATCAGTTAATATATTGTTGTACAAGAGGTGAGTTGCATTTATTAAATGAGAATCACGACGGTTGCATGTCAAACACGTGATAACATAGCAAATTGCAAATCCTCTTTATTCACTATTACTAGCTACTAAGTTAATATTTAATATCCATCACATAGGTTGATTTTTAAGGGTTATATAAAGGGCAAATGACCAAAAATAGTAACAAATTTTGACATTTTTATCATTAATAGTAACATTATTTATTTTTTTATCGTTAATAGAAACAACTTTTTATTTTTCTATCAATAACAGTAATGGGTGACCTGCAAACCTGTTTAGCAGGTCACCAACTTTTCAGTTATCAAAAATAGTAATATCTTTTCAGATTTTTATCAATAATAGTAACATATCAAAATTAAAAACATGATTTTTTTTTATTTTATTAAGTTTTCTAATATTCTATAAACATCAAAATTAACCAAATTTGTATTCCGAATATTTATTCTGAATATTTATTTACGGTTAGATAATATTTGATTATTTATCCCCAATTATATATAATATGAACGAAAAATATAATACGAATCATTTCAATTTCAATTTTTCCAAACGAAAAAACTATAAATCATTCTATTTTTAGTTTTTTCCAACAAAATAATATGAACTATTTTGGTTTTTTAGTTTTTTCGATCTAAATGGGCTATAGGTTTTTTATATAAAAAACTAAAAATAAAAATTGGTTGCAACATTTTTCAAGAAGAAAAACTATAAACCACAATTATTCATAATTTTTTGTGTAGTTAAAAATTGTAACACCCCGTCTTGAGAAATATTTCGTGGATTTAATTTATTGGTTGATTAAATTATTAATATTACTTGGGGCAATGGTATGACGAGTAGTGAAATGAACACGTGTCGGGGTTGAGTATACATGTCACCGGGTTATAACTCTAGCGGATTATTATTAATTATGAGACCACATAATTAAATGGGAATATTGATATTAATTATGAAATATTGATAACAGGTCGGGTATCGGTGTCGAACCCGCATTATAAACGATATGTATATATGTATAACACGTTTAACTCTTTGTTTCATTTTTATTCATTCCAAAAACAATTAAGAAGTGTTGTGTGTGTTTATAAGAGCAAACAGAAGGAAAAAAAGTCGTAACGGATCGAATTGAGCTCTGGAATTCATATTTATCTTGGCTTGTGGAGTTTTTTTTTTTACTTGGGAAGGTAAGAAACCTCTAATTAAAATGAGTTGATTGTGTTATAAGATACTAAATTATAGAAATTGGTTTAGCAAGTGTTTTTTTCGTAGTTAAAAACACAAAAATAAATGAGTTCCAATTATTTTGTACGAAAACTCAAAATGATTTATAGTTTTTTTGTAAAAAAACTTAAAAACATGATTGGTCGTATTTTTTCATTCGGGATAGCTAAAAGTTGAATGATTTGTAATCAATTTCGTCCGGAATTTACTAAAAAATCGTTCATGTTGTAATTTTTTTATTCCAAATGAAAATTACTACGAATGAAAAAGTATTACGACCAATTCATTTTTTAGTTTTTCTATTAATGGAAAAACCACGCCTCATTGTGGTTTATAGTTTTATGAATGAAAAATATTGAGACCCATTTTGATTTTTAAATAAAAAACCATGATCCATTTATATGGGAAAAAACTAAAAAATGGAACGATTTGTATCATTTTATTCGGAAAAACTATGAAAATGATGGTTCGTAGTTTTTTTTGTTGGAATAAGTGAAAATTGAAATGATTCATAGTATTTTTTTATTAAAATTATATATAATTGTGAATAAATAATCAAATATTATCTATCTGTAAATATTCGGAATAAAAATTTGGTTTATTTTGGTGTTTATGAAATATTATAAAACTTAATAAAATAAAAAAATTATGTTTTTAATTTGATATATAACTATTATTGATAAAAATCTGAAAAGATATTACTATTATTGATAAATGAAAAGTTGGTGACCTGCTAAACAGGTTTGCAGGTCACCCATTACTATTATTGATAGAAAAATAAAAAGTTGTTACTATTAATGATAAAAAATAAATAATGTTACTATTAATGATAAACATATCAAAAGTTGTTACTATTTTTGATCATTTGCCCTTAATATAAAAGATAAATATTTAGTAACATATATAAGATAATTTTAAAAAATTAAAATTTATTATATTTTAGTTAATTATTAGTTATCTTATAAATAAAAGTTTACTAAAAATCTACATAAAACGTCAATTACATACAAGAATGTTTATTTTTTTTTCTAAAACAATACGAAAATAAACAATACGAAAATAGTATTATTTTTTGTTATTAAGGATAATTAAATTTTTTTAAACTTTTAAATACGTATGAATAATATTTATCGTGTTTCATCTTTTTAAAACTATTGATTTTTAGGTTTTTATGTATAAATAAAAAGTTTAAAAATTATATTTTACATAGAATACAATTTTAAAAAAATATACTTAGAAAACATTTCATTACTAATATTGCATTATTTTTACTTTTAAATATATAAAATAGCGCCAAGTTAGATTACATTATAAGTTCAATTTTGAAAGTTATTTAAATCATTTAAAAAGTTGGTTTTTATTAATAGGAATTAAATTTGTTAGTAGTAAATTATATTTTTACTTAAATTTTAAAATACATTAGATAACTAATTAAGAAGAATTATATATTAAAAATTGGGCAGTAAAACGAAATTCTTATTAAGTGAAAGAAGCGACAAGTGGCGCTAGACATTTTCTTTTATTAATATGTGTGTGTATTTTAAAAACTAATAATTTTTTGAGAATATAAACTTATAGACATATGCATAACTATTAGATGCATGTGATATAAGTCAACTTAAACATTTATAATGTTTGTCAACTATAACATTTATATACTATCAGTGTAGAATGTCATAAAATTTTATCCATGACTCAAACTTAATTTTGTTTTTTTATACGCATGTGCGATTAATTCAATATTAAAAAATTTAAATTTTTTGTGCTCGATCTACATAAAATTCAAAAGAATATATTATTAATACAATAACATCAGTTTTTTTTTTTCTAAATATGGAAAACCCAAAATATGTAAAGTAAATCCATTATATAAAAAGTAACATAAACACTAACTTTTAATTAATATAATTCACGTACACTTACAAAATTTTCTCTAAATGATTATTGGATACTATTGTAAATAAATAAACATGAATCCTTAAATTAAAGTTTGCCTATCGAGAATATATTAAAAAAAAAAAAACTAAGTTACTTGTTTGGTAACCGGTTAAATATACACTTTTGAATAATACAAAAATAGTTTAGGGAATTATACAACAAGAAAAATGTTTGATAACTTAATCACGAAATTTAATAATAATTTTCTAATATTAACCTTTAAAAAAATACGCATACCATGTGGATAAATTTTTAAAAAAAAATACAAGTATTGTATGGTTTTAGACACAGGTAAATAATAATAGGTATGAATGAAAATAGCATGAATTTCCAAATGAGTCAGTCATGTCATGTTAAATAAGGGGGGAAAAAATAATAAAAGAAAAAGAAAAAAGAAAGAATAATGGAAATGCGCGTTTCATGTGAAAGGCTTTTTCACGTTGTCCTTTGAGTCGCACACGGCATTCACGTTCTCATCACGTGTCCATTAACTGATTCACCCACACGTCCCACCACCACGTGCCTTTCACCATACTCCTCCCCTCCCCTCCCCTCCATTTTATTTATTTCTTTCTTTCTTTTTTTTGTTTAGATTATATAATATTTATTTACTTACAATTTCTTATAATTATCCCAAGTAAGTCACCAACTAACATGTATTTGAAAATAATAAATCCATTATTGGGATGCACATTTATTATAAAACCAAAAATCAAACGTTGAACTTGATTAGTAAATTTGAAATTAGCAAGTAAAAGTCAAAACACCATCGTTACAGTTAAAAAAAAAAAAAAAAAAAGAAGAAGAAAAAGTTGATATTAAAAGTCAAAAGTTATCAGCTCCTGTTACAAACTAACTAGTCACAGTCAAGTTGGAAACAATATTGTTATATATAAAGAAAAAATTGGTTAAAACAAACAATAAATGATTAAAGAGGAAATTAAAGAAACAATTGTAGCAATTAATCTAGATTCAAAAGTGGGTGGGGGATGAAAATAAAATAGGTAGAAAAGTGAAAATAGAATAGAGGTTGTTTGGTTATTGGGTGTGTCTCCTGGAATGGGGTAGAAGCCCAACGTTTGTTTCATGATTCCTAAACCAAACCAAACCAAACCATCAAATATAATTAATAATATTCATTCTTACTTACACGCCTCTTTTTTCTTTCTTACGTATTTATATATCTACTTTCATTTCCATGTTTGTTTTTTTTCATTTCTTATTAAATTATGTTTATATATTTCTTAATTATATAAATTCAGATCATCAATTTACATTAGCACATGGGTTGATTAAAAATTAATAACAGACAAGACGTACGTACGTGTAGCTAGGCTTTTTATATATATATATAAATTGATTATTTAATGTAATAAGTAAGTAAGTATGGTATTATTATATATAGTCTTAAAAATAATATAGAAATAAAATTAAATTTGTCGGTCTCAAGCAAAAGATAAGAAGGTTGGAATATTGGTTGTGATGGGACCAAGGAAGGAAGGGCTCTTCCTTACATTCTACTCAATTAAGAGGGCCCGGCCCTATTACCATCTAATTCTAATTCTCCCCGTAATTTAATCTTATTCACACTCGATCTACCTATTTACATTTTAGGCTTTATTATTAAAAAAAAACTAACATGTTTTTATTTTTTTTACGTTTTCGTCTCTTCATGTTATTTTTTTTTTCCATAAAAGTACTCATAAAAACTTTTAATTTTGGTTTAGTGAAATTTGGACATTAGAACCCGTTTTTTCAGTTTTTAAAAACCCGGTTCACAAATTATAACCGGGGTTTAATTTCTGAATTTTTAATAAACCAAAAATAAAAAAGTAAGTTTTTTATGGATGGAGAGACGAAAAAACAAAAACATAAAAACATGTTGATTTTTTCATAATAAACCCTACATTTTACGACTATAATAGGAGTATTTTTTTTAATTAAACATGGATTCATTCTTCATGTAAATCATTCTTACTGATCCTATCTCTCTATTATTACCTTATTTTGGTTTTTTTTCTTCTTGTTATTATCATTTATATAAAAGTAATATGATTTATAATCCTAGGTTTTAGGTGTGTTTTGGGACCCGCTTGTCAACTTCATTTGGTTTAATCTTACTCTATCTCAGGTAAAGTACTAAAAGGTAATATATATTAGATCATCACGCGTTTTCCATGCACATAATTATTTATAATTAATTGTATATATATGGTTGGGTATTCTTTTTTTATTTTAAAAAAAAAAAAATTAAACCACAAGTTTTTTTTAGTATAACCTAATAACTCGTTTTATCGTACCGTTATATTTTTCATGTATTTTCATCATTTTAGTATATACTCTGGTGAAATATCATAATACTCTTTCTTATTTATCATTTACCAAAAAAACAATTTTGTTTTAAGTCGTGCATTATCATAAACATGACTTTTTAAAATATATAATACGTTGTTAAATAATGATAATAGTATCTTAATATTGAGTTATTAATAATATACCAAGTAAACTTTATTTCGGTGACTAAAAAGTGTTAATTATTAAATTATAGCGGCCTGTCGGAAGAAAAAGCATGGAAAACGGATTGTTATTTAATTGTTAAAATAATAAAAAAGATGGGCATAAAGAATATGCATGTATTAAGAAAGAAATAATTGGTGATGATTAATTATTGGTAGTCACTATTTTGGCATGAGAAAAGCACAAATTGCATGTTATATACATGACTTTGGTCCAAATAATGGATCGATGCCATCAAAACAAAACAAAAGAAAACAAATGGTCTAATATATATCATGCACCCACCAACACACATGCTTTTCAATCTCTCTAAACTAAGTAACAACCCTTCACAATATTTCTGCCCACTCTTTCCATTTTTAATTAACGATAAAATACGTCTAATAACATGTTTTTTCTTAATCTATATATCTATATATACTATAATAAATGAGAACATCTCATTGCCACATGTCATCTTATTAGCGAATTATTTTTTAATTTTCCCGCTCTTTTTCCTAATTTATAACTATTCAATAATAAATTTAATTAATTTAAAAAATATATAAATAATCTTTTATATTTCTTTCCTAATTTATTTCCTTACATTAATTACTTCAATTTATTATATTAAAAGCAATATAGATTACTAATAACTAAAACATATATATTGTCTTTTAAATTGATACATGCATATTATAATTGTATTTGTTTTGTATAATTAATATCTTAAAAGAGATATTTATTGATTAATGTAACATAACTTTTTCAGTTAAATAATATTAAGTATAAAATGTTGACAATTATATACAATTTTTCCTTTTTATATTTCATATGTTTTCATTCATCAATATTCTATAAAAGTATTGACTTTTAAATTTTAAACTTATTTATAAAATTTAGAATATTCTTTTATTCTTAAAATTTTCTATTATTATTACTTATTAGTAGCAATTATAATAAATTATCAATCCGTTTTTTAAAAAATCTAAAAAATATGAATTGATATAAATAGTACACTTAATAATCTAATTTGTATATATTAATAAAAGAAAAAATCTCTGTTCATAAATAAAAAAAAACTTATGTCACGTGTCACTACCTCAGCTCTCTAAATTTATGATTTCCCGGTTATTTTAATAATTAGATTTCTAATAGATATAGATTTTACTAATTCATTATTAAAAGGAAATGTGAAATCTAATTCAAACATTTTCATATTTAATCCATGTAATTAAAAAAAAGAAATATTTTAAACATTCTAATACTAATCTAAATTTACTTTTAAGATTAAAAAAAGTTGATACATTATTTAAATTTTAATTAAAACATATAAAATTATTATATTACAAATATGATATTTTCTCGGTATATAAAATCAATTAAAATCTATGAATTGTAATTTGAGGATTCATGTTTATTTATTTATAATATATCCAACAGTTATTTAGAAATCAAAATTTGTAATTGTATGTTAAATATTTTAATTAACAGTAGTTTATTTTACTTTTTTATAAACTGGATAGATTATTATTTGAGGTTTTCTTATTTAGAAAAACTAATTGATCTTATTTTATTAATAATTAGATAAAACTATATTGTTTTGAATTATATGTTTGGACGAGTTTAATGTTAAAACGTTTAAATTTAAATCGAGCACACATTTTTTATTATTTTTTATATAAATTAATCTCACATACCTATATTTTTTATATAAATTAATCTCACATACCTATAAAAAATAAAATTAAGTTTGTTTTAAAAGTTTATGGATAACTTTTTTATGACATCCTACATTTATTTTATACAAAATGATATAGTTGATAAACATTATAAATGTTTTAGTTGAATTGAACTTTTAATAAACTAAATATATGTTTATCACATACATATAACAATTGTGTATTTTTTAAAAAATAAATAACTCTATTATTTTTAATCTACAAATATTAATTTGTAGTAAAATATATAATATAATATTATATTAAACTAAAATTTCAATTTATATAATTAAAATATATTAAAATAAAAATAAACTTTTAAAAACAATCATTGATGAATAATAATAGTATTCTTACATTATTTTAAATAATTAATACATATATATATATATATATATATATATATATATATATATATATATATAGATTGAGGTTCAATTGAGAACTTTTATGCATCGGGGCACCTCGAAGCACTTTTGTGCATCGGATAATCCACCAAGGGTGCACAAAGGGCATTTAGGGAAAACTAAAGACATGATAATTAATTTATTTCTAAAAATCATTAAATGATAATTAGGAGTTACATTTTGAATTAAAATCTCATATTAACTACATTCCTCATTTCTCTCTCTCTCTCTCTAATCGTGTTCTTCATGATTTTTCTTAGATGATGATGATTTGAAGACGAAGATTAACGATGAACAACGATGATGATGAACATGAACAAGAGAGGTAACCGATGATAATTATGAAGAACATGATGCATAGATGGATGATAAACGATAAATAATGATAATGCATAAATGGATGATGAACAATGACAATGCATAGATGGATGATGAACGATGAACAACGGAAAATGATGATGCATAAATGGATGATGAACAATGACGATGCATAGATGAATGATGAACAAGTTGAACATGATGCATAGCTGAATGAAGAATATGAACGACAAACACGATGCATAAACGAATGATGAACAAGTTGAACACCATGCATAAATGAATTTGTGTATTTTTTTTTGTTAAATGCGTTTTTTTAACACAATGCATAGATAAACACGATTAACGATGAAATGCATCGATCTCCATCATCTTTTTTGAATTTGTGTAATTTTTTTAAATTTAGAAATGTATCAATTGAATTTATTTAGCATTTATTATTTGATTATTTGTTGAAATATTAAATTTAATGAGGTATGCACATTCCCCAAAATGCCCTTCTTTCTTTGTTTCCATAATGCACAAGATGCATAAAATTGTCCAACTATTTACCCTTTTGCCATTAATCTAATCCATACAATTTTTTGATCTAATGGATGATATAGGTACTTTTATAAATTTTATATAAATACAATTTAGTAAAAATATCCACGTATTACGTGGGTCATAAACTAGTTTATTTTAAACTAAACCAATTATTTTTACTATTATTCAAGGGGATAATTAAGTATGAATATATTGTGTTTAGTATTATATATATATTAATGACTTGTTAGTTACGAGTTGTTAAAATCTAGTTCTTTCTTTTAAATATAGAATCATTTTGAATGAGCCTCATAAAAATTATGATTAATTTATTTTGGTTTTAAATTAGTCTTTAATTAGTATGTTATAATAATTAAAGGGTGTTTGGATTTGCATTTCAAAAAGTATTGCAGCGTTTGAAAACTAATAATCAGATAATAATTGTAAAAAAAGTGCTGCCGGAAATTTATTATTTGGTTTAGCTTATGATGTACAATTATCAAAAAATCAGTATTTAAAGTATTTAGATTTATGTAACTTGTAAAATGACCAAATAATCATTTATTAAGCAAAATAAGCTACATTTTTTAACTTATGAAAAAATTTGATAGGATAAATTATAAACCCTAATAAACACTTGTTAACGAATACATTTCAAACACTTTAAACCAGTTGTTTATATTATTGTAACATAATAATCTAATAATATCAATTATAACGCAATATCAAACACCTTAGTACCAATATATAATTGTAATAAAAGATATTATTTCATAAAGTGAAAAATTGTAAAACATATATCATGAACAATTCCTATTTTGAGGATTATACTTTCAAAAATAATATTTATAGGGCTCAAAAACATATATTTTGAGGTCTACAAAAAGCTATCAATTTATTTTTATAATTTAAGGCTCTTAAATGTTACTTTTATAAATACAATCACCTACACAGAATTCACAAAAGAGAAGGGTTTCATTTTAATATGCATTAATTTAGGAACCCACGTATTACATGAATAATATATGAAAAATGATGTCCTCCTTTATTATATAGATTATTTTTATAATTTAAGACTCTTAAATGTTACTTTTATAAATACAATCACCTACACAGAATTCACAAAAGAGAAAGGGTTTCATTTTAATATGCATTAATTTAGGAACCCACGTATTACATGAATAATATATAAAAAATAATGTCCTCCTTTATTATATAGATTATTTTTATAATTTAAGACTCTTAAATGTTACTTTTATAAATACAATCACCTACACAGAATTCACAAAAGAGAAGGGTTTCATTTTAATATGCATTAATTTAGAAACCCACGTATTACATGAATAATATATAAAAAATGATGTCCTCCTTTATTATATAGATTTGCTTTAGTAATATAAAAATGAAAAGTTGGTTTCTATTAATTCATTAATTAAGCTTACAATTAATAAGACACGTTTTTCTCATAAATATTCGGTAGCAAAATTATATATTTATGCATCAAAAATAATTATTAGTTTGTAAAACTTAATAAAAAAAAAAATGCCATTTATTCAGAAAGATAAATATTGATGAACAGGAGAAGAGAACGAATGAGTGATAACCTAACCATGGTTAAGTTGTGGAACCGTTTTTACACGCGCATTTTAGATTAAGGAAGGACCAAGCAGAAACCAGTAGCCAAAGCCTTTTACACACCTCCTTCTCTTTCTCTATCTGAAAAAAAACACACCTTGTCTCCCTCTCTAAAATATCCGCAGTTTTTGCTACCAATTCAGAAAGAGTTTTACGATTGTCATATTTGGAAGCGGTGTGTTTATTGTTATTCAATTGTTGTCTTTGTTTTTTCGACTTTATCATTTGAGTTTTGTGCTCCAAATCTTAAAGTTTTTTTTCTCCGGTTATTGATTTGAGAAATCTTGTATGTTTAGAGGCTGGCACATCTGGTATCGTGAGTTATTAGGAATTGGGTATGTGAAATTTTAGTCAAATTTGACCAAATAAATTGCTGATGAAATGGGTCAAATTTGGAATTCTTTTCTGTCGTTGCGTTGAATTTGTGGGTTTTGTGTCTGGTGTTGTTGGGATACACCATAGAGAAATTGAAATAGAAATAGAAAATATACTTGTTTGTGGGTTTTTAGATTTGCAAGTATGAAAACGGAGGTGAATATGGGAGGTGAGAGTTGGAATGATGAAGATAAAGCCATTGTTGCTGCTGTTTTAGGGCCCAGAGCATTTGATCACTTGATTTCTAGCTCCGTTTGTAATGAATGCTCGTTAACTTCATTAGGAAATGACGAAAATCTGCAGCACAAACTCTCGGATCTTGTAGACCACCCAAATTCTGCTAACTTTAGTTGGAATTACGCTATTTTTTGGCAAGTGTCGCAGTCAAAAACAGGGGATTTGGTTCTTGGATGGGGGGACGGATCTTGTAGAGAGCCTAAAGAAGGAGAGGAATTCGAAATCGCTCGAATTTTAAGTTTCCGATTGGAGGATGAGAATCAACAGAGGATTAGGAAAAGGGTTCTTCAGAAAGTTCATATTTTGTTTGGTGGATTGGATGAAGATGATAATTATGCTTTTGGATTGGATAGGGTTACTGATACCGAAATGTTCTTTCTAATCTCTATGTATTTCTCGTTTCGTAAAGGGGAAGGAGGTCCGGGAAGATGTTTTTCCTCCGGCCACCACGTCTGGATCTCTGATGCATTGAAATCAACTTCCGATTACTGTTTCCGATCGTATCTTGCCAAGTCTGCCGGCATTCAGACTATTGTTTTGGTTCCCACTGATGTTGGAGTTGTCGAGGTTGGATCCATTCGATCCATACCCGAAAACCCCAAGGTTTTGCAGTCAATCAGATCCTCCTTCTCTGTTCATCACATGGCTGCTGCACCGATTTCGGTTAACAAAAGAATAATCAACAATTCCTACTGCGATAGACCAATCAGGGTGTCCAAGATTTTCGGACAGGATCTCAGCAGTTTAAACCAGCCACAGTTCCGTGAAAAGCTGGCCGTACGGAAGCCGGAGGAACCCCGTCTTCCGTTTACGGATTGGGCACGCCCTCAAAGGCCAACACCTCAATTGCAAATCGATTTCTCCGGCATTACGTCTCAGCCTGTTAGTGGCGATTCCAAGATTTCAGACGAAGCTTCAGGAAGAGATGAAAGAGAAGCTCTAACAGCGACAATTGATGAAAAACGGCCTAGAAAGCGTGGCAGGAAGCCTGCTAACGGCAGAGAAGAGCCGCTCAATCACGTCGAAGCCGAGAGACAACGGAGGGAGAAGTTGAACCAAAGATTCTACGCTTTGCGAGCGGTGGTGCCAAACATTTCAAAGATGGACAAAGCTTCATTGCTTGGGGATGCTATAACGTACATAACCGATCTTCAAAGGAAGGTCAAGGAGATGGAATCGGAGAGACAGGCACCGAATAGCAAGTCGGGTTTAGAGACAATCGAGGTTCAAACAGCTCAGGATGAAGTCATTGTAAGGGTAAGCTGCCCTTTAGGTTCACACCCTGTGTCTAAAGTGATCCAGACATTCGACGAATCAAAGATCAAAGTGACGGAATCGAAGATGAGCACTCGAAACGACATGGTGTTGCACACATTCGTTGTCAAGTCTCAAGGACCTGAACAACTGACTAAGGAGAAGTTGATGTCTGCGTTCTCGCGAGAAACAACAACAAGCTCGTCTTTACATCCGTCGCAATGAGGATACCTGAATCTTGGATGGTAGATCAGGGGAAAGAAAGGACTTAGATAAGATACACATATGCAATGCAAAGATTAATTTCAGTTTTTTATATTAATTATATATAGAGTTTTATGAATGAATCTTAAAATGTAGGAAAATAACAATTATGTGAACATTCTATACATCTATTATCGTTTATCATCAAGTATAATAATCAATTGTTGTTTAAAAATTGTCATTTTCGTGTTGCCAATCTTCATGCTCATCGTTCTTCATTAGTTATATTATTTTTTTCAACATATATATGGGTTTTATGTTTGAAATTTTCATTTGGTAAGTCAAATACTAGACCATTGGTTAATAAAGAAATGATTTTTTTATAACAGCAGATGTTAATGGTTAATTAACCATAAAAAGACTCGCCTTAATCTTGTAATTAAATTATTTTTAATTTAGTTGCTATGTCATACTCCTCATATAGCATAAGAAATTAAGAAATAATAAAAGGACTTGATATTTCTACTTTGGGGTCAAAGAAAGGAATTCCCCAAACATAAGGTATTGTACTTTTGATGGGAAAGAGGAAAAAGTGTCACATGCCTAAAATGCTTACCACATTGCCATTTGCCATTGGGGGAATAAACCAACTTATTACTTACTAACTACAATGCATACTATACTACTATATACTCTCTCTGTTTTAATTTAATAAAATAATAGGTATTCACAATAAAAGCACATTTAATGTCAAAACTTTAACAATTTTTTTTAACGGCAAATATTAGTGGTTGGATATTAACACTATTGTTAGACACATTAGAGATGAACAATACATTTATTAAACAAATTAGCATCACTTGTGTTGAGGTCAATGTCACAACTCACCACCGGTCCTTACATGAGTTGTCAGGATTTAAAAAGAAATATCACCTTATACACATTGTTTTTTTAATACGCGTTATTATATTATTATGATTAAACATTAAAAATGCATCCTGTGTGATGTGTGTGTGTATGATAAACAAGAAATTTCTTAGAGATATTGAAATGTGGTTGAGGAGGAGGCACATGAGTATAATAAGTATGTGAGAGAGAGAAAAGGGTTGATTAAAGGAAAACATGTATAAATAAATGTAAAAACGTGCCATCAAAATAGGGACCATTAGTCTATGATTCCCTTTTGCTTTTCCTTTCCTTTTTGTTGTGTTCCCGTACCACATGCTAAACCTTCCTTCTCAATTTACAACTCTACCCATAATCCTTTTATTTATTTTTATATTTTTTTTATTGTCTAAACTAATACAAATATAATATCTTATTCAAAAGATTATTCATTTTTTATTTTATCCGATTAATTAATTAATAAAGTTAAAGTAGGATGAGAACAAGTGTTCAACACACGTTTTGGAAGGAAATATGATACTACCCACATCTATAATTACTACAATATGCTTAATTTATATTCAATAAAAAAGAACTCGAATTTCAAAACTTAAAAAATAAATAAAACAATAATTTTTAAAATTTTTTTACAGTTTGACTTTAAAGCACAAAGGAAGGATTTCAACCCTTCGATGGTCAAACCACCAAATATTGTCTGTTCATGCATTTCCTTTGTCTCAACTTTATTTAAACAACTCCTAAATCAATTTTCAATTATATGATGCTTGAAAATGTGCATGTTTATCATGCATTTTTTATGATACATACTTGTTTCATAAATGTTTTTACTTAGTTCACTATATATATGACAAATTAATAATAATGATCACATACACTAAAAACCGAATTAATTAAACAAGTAGATAATATTTATTCAATTCTCTAAGATGAAACATCATAATGTTTGTATATTGATTTGTTCTTTTAACGTCACTCTTAGATTAGTTCTTATCACGCACATGACATGTTTATTTGTGGTTGTATCTTCCTTTTCTTTTGGTTCTATACTTTTCAAGAGGCGTTTGGTCGCAGATTTCTTGAGAATCATTGCAATTTGCATTTAAAATTTTATGTTTGGTTTGCAGATTTCAGTAAATATTTAAAATTCCTAATATTTCTTAAATCTGACCATTCTTTGGTATTTAAAAACTCAGTCTCCAGTCTCCTCATTAGGATTTTAAATCACAGTTATCTTGTATTTTTCAGATTAACAAATTTATTCTAAAAAATAATGCAAATTCTTTAATGTAATCCTCATAAATGAAAATTTTGCATAATGCAAATCTTTTGACATAAATCAATTCTCAGATGAAAGCAATCTGCGAACCAAACGCCCCCTTAGGATTTTGTCCTCTCGTGTTCTGTTCTTATAGTTTTAGGTGTTTTTTTTATTGGAGGTTATTTGTGAGAAATTTGTAAAATATGGGTCTGTTTTATAAATCCTTTGCAAAAAAGGTTATTATTATTATCTTTTCTATTCACTTTGCAAAAATGGGTTATTTCATTTATGAGGCCCAACAAGAACTTACAAACCGTAAATTTTGTTTTACAAAATTTTGATTTACACCACTTAACTTTTATAGAAGTTCTTATTTACATATTATCTTTTATTGTATCTATATTTCATCCACAAGCAATTACTTTATATTTTAATACATCTTTAAATACGAAAATAGTGATATTTTAGAGATATTAAGTATTTGGAATAGCTTAATTTATTTAACGAAAAATCTAAAAACCCTTCTATGTAATGAAAATTTTTGTTGATTGTTTAATAATATGCATTTGATCCGTTTATTATTTCAAATTCTTAATAATTTATGATTCAAAGAATAAGTTCACTAAACTGAATGGTTCGATAATGGTTCCTATTTGACCCAAACCTATCATGCACATCCATACTTTATATTTTGAGACATCAAAAAAATAATATATTGATCTTTAAGGAGATATTAAGTATTTGTATTTGAATGATTGAATCTATTAATGAAAAATGTAAATTACACATTGTTTAAAGTATAATTTGAACTTTTAACCATTTAGTTGGAAAGCATATTTCAAATTTGAACAACAATCACTAATTTTTTTTAATTAAAAATTACATTACATTGTATTAAATTAACTATAGTCTATACCTAAATGTTGATAAGTATGCTAATCATTAGGGTGTTCAGAGAATTTTATAACCGAAAACAGGAAAAATTGTCCCGAAAAACAAGTTAATTGAACTATACTTATCCGCATACCTCGGATCGGTTAACTGAACCGGAAAAGTCTTTGGATTTTTAGGTTCGGTTAAAGTTCACATATTTGGCTTTAGATAGTTAACCGACAAATTGATTTTTTTATTACTTATAATAATGGGTCATAAACCAATAAAAAACCATAAGTATGTAAACTAAAACAAGCCTAAATAAACGAATGATTAGAAAGCTCAAATAATGACAATTAGGTTACGGTGGTGGGCTGTGGGTATCTGCGAGTTTCTTGACCAAGCCTCCTTTCTCCATTTCTCTCGTACAGTTCATTGTCACAGACAAATTCGATCTAGTTCCAGCCTCCCTCAAAAATCAAAATATGATTCCCTCAATTTTACTTTAGCAAATTTTTCCTTGTTAATTGCTTTAGCGATTTTGCTTTAGTGCTCGCTGCTAGGTGGCTAGTTGCTCACGAGTTCAGTAGTTCACGGCTTAATCAACTTCATGACTCACGACTTAATCGACTCCACAACTTGATTTTTTCTTCAGTTTCACATGTCAATGCAATATTGTCAATATAAATCATGTGATGACACTTTTGGATTAATGAAGTATTAACTCTTAGTCATTTATGACGTTGAAACTTTTATTCTCATATCGTATAGTTGTTATGTACCATATCTTCGAAAGTTAATTACTGACATGGTTCAAGTTTTATAAAAGTAAAGGCTAACCTGAAAACCGACCGAAAAAGTAGTTAACCGAAAACCGGAAATTTCAGTTTAGGTTTAGGATTTTGCCGAACCGATTGCTTCGGTTAACCGGCTGAAACCCAGGTTCGGTTCGGTTAACCGTCTGTGAACAACCCTACTTGTCGTTATCTATAAATTTAGATGGTGAAATTTTGTAATTTTACCTTTTTGTAATTATATTATGCAAACCCCAAATTTTCATAATTTCAGGAATTCTAAATTTGTAGGATTTTGTGGTGGTTTTAGTAATTTAAAAGTTTAAGAATGAATTAATTTACTCGTTTTAGATTAAACATCAATTTTCATGATAAAAGCCTCATCATTTTATTAACTGTTTAAACGGTTGTCTCTGCTTACCTCACAAGGATCCCCGCTTAAGTTACTCACAGTTTTTAACCGGGGACAAAAATCGATTTATAATCCAGGACGAGGACTGGGGACCAATCCCTGGCCAAACCAGCCCCGCTGTCATTCATAATGATTCTGTTAAAGTGGACTTATTCATGGTCGATGAATAATAACTTACAAATATTTTGTAATAATAAATAACTAATATGTATTTATTATTAATTGAGCGACAAAATAGTTTTTTTTTTGGGTTTGTTGATTTTTTTTTTTGCAAAATTAATTAAATTATTACAAATACTTGATCACTTCAAAAAAAAATCAACATCTTTATATTTAAAGATGTCTCAATATTAACAGGTGTAAACTGAAAGTTTAAAACAAAAGCTACGTTTTTTGGTGGGCCCATACATTAAATAACCTATTTTTTGCAAAGTGAGAAAAAGTAATCCATTTTTGCAAATGAACTGTAAAATGAGTATCGGATCCAAGGACAAATTTTTATCGGGGTTGATTTTTTATAATATTAATAGGAATGGTTATAATAGTAATCATGTATAAAAGTAGCCTTACATATTACGTCCATGTATAAAAATTTCTTTAAAAAACAGGATTATTGTTTTTTAAGATAGAGCCCAATTTGTATAAAAATCGAAGTCGAAAGTTTTTGACGATACATAACATATGAAAAAAAATTTATTGGGGTCGCTTGACTGTTATGAATAAACCTTAATATGCCCCTATGTAGAACAAACTCATTTTTACAAAATTTTGATGATTTGTATATAACATATTTTAACATATGACAACAATTTCATATTAAGTTACTATCTTATTAACAATGAAGAGAATAAACTCTAATGATGATGATGATGATGTTACTAAGGATAAGATACTTATTTTATATAAATTTGTTGTGCATGACACAAGAAATCGTATCAACTATGCTTTTCAAGCTTAAACAATATCTAGATATGATTTCTAGGTAAACCAGGCCCGGTTTTAGGGGTGGGCAAAATGGGCCCTTGCCCAGGGCCTCCACATCAATAGGGCCTCCAAAAATTAGCTAAGGTATTTGTTATATAGGGGTGGGTTCAATGGAGAACCTTATGCATCGAAGAACCTTGGAGAACCACATTACATCGCTAGAAAAACTGAAATGTATCACGTAGAAATCGATGCATCACGCGGAAATTTGATACATCCAGTGAAAATAATGTAAAAATCGATGCATCACTCGAGAATTTGATGCATCACGTGGAAATAATGATGCATTACGGGGGAATTGTGATGCATTTGTGGTGGTGCATGGAGGTTCTTCGATGCATGGAGGTTCTCCATTGAACCCACCTCTTGTTATATATTTATGCAGACAGGCCCACAAAAACCCTTAATTCTCCTCGTTCTTCACTCTTCAAGCAGAAGCCGTCCACATGCTTGGAAAATGTAGCGCAGCAGCCAGCAGCGACCCTTGAAAGAAACTGAGACCGATTGAGTTTGACGAGGCAGACAGGCACGCGATTGACTGTGTCGATTGACGTTCACGATGTTTTTTCGCATAGCTATGAACAACTACGGTCTACCGCTACGAATAGTCACACATCATTCAAGAATCAATCATAACGGTTCTTTGTAAGTTCATTCAATCTGGCCGGCTCTATCTTCCTCTTCAATTGCTATTATTGGCCGGCTCTATCTTCCTCTTCGATTGGTAAATCTTTTCCTTTTTTCTCATTGAAGATCACGATTCAGAATTTCAGACAATCTTCAAAAATCATTCACAGAACGATTCTTAAATTCTAACCTCCTGTTGTGTTGATTGGAAATTTAGGTCAATTGGTTCGACACTCCGACGGGCGACGGTCCGTTTGGAACTTTCGAGTTTCGACTTTGTAAGTCTGGACTCTGGAAACAGTGGATTAGTGGAAGTGGAACACTGAAAAATTTTTAGAAATGATCGAATTTTTCAGAAAAGTTTTAAAAGTAATCGGTTTTTTTTTTTATTACAAAAATGATCAGGCCGGGGTTCCCACCCCCGGCTCAATCAACATCACCGCAGAAAACGCAGACAAGAAACGACAAAATTAATTCACATGCATCTGATTTCCATTCACATGCATCTGCAGCTTTGACCGGAAAATGTGAAAAAGCAAAAGGGACTGATCACCACGCTCTGGGGAAGCACGGTCTGATCACCACGCTCTGGCCAGCTGCGTTCTGATCGGACCCGACCCAAACCCGCTAGAAAATCCGGCTTCCCTTCCCTATATATACAACAACTCCTTTTCCCAAAATTTTCATAACAACTACTCCTAAATATCTTTCTATAATATCTTTCTTTCTACTCCTAAATCTTCTAGTCTAGTCTATAATATCTTTCTTTTTACTCCTAAATCTTCTAGTTTTTAAAAAAATAGTCTAAGTTTTGTTAATTTAGTATTTTAAAATTTTCACTTTTAATAGATTTTGTATTCTAAATTTTTCAACGGTATCTGTATTTTGTAAACTTTTACCAATTTCAAATATTTTAAAGTTACGATAAATATTTAAATTTTTTAAAAAAATGTCTCAACAACTATTTCCCGGTCCGAACAACCCTGAATTATTATTTTTATGGGATCAGCATCGAGCTTGGCAAAATTTCAATAACGCTGATCCAAATAATAATAAAGAGTTGAATACTAGGAGGTCGGACCAAACCTTTTGGAACTATATCAACGACCATCCAATCCGTGAAGATGTATTGGTCCAAATAAAAGCGGCCGGATTTGGTGGAGTGTTGGCCTCGGGATACCTAAAGGTTGATCATCATTTGATCACCGCATTGGTAGAAAGGTGGCGTCCCGAGACACACACATTTCATCTTCCGATCGGTGAGGCCACAGTAACGTTACAAGACGTACAAGTCTTGTGGGGTCTGCCGGTCGATGGTATGGTTCTTACTGGTATAGATACTTTTTCAAGTGAACAATTAAATACAATTTGTGCAAATTGTTTAGGTTTTACGCCCGATCCCGGGTGTTTAAAAGGTTTTCAAATAAAGTTAGCTAGAGTATTAGATGAAATAATGTCCCCATTGGTGAATCCGACACAACTACAAATTGAACAAAGGGCTCGTTGTGTCATTCTCCATCTTATCGGGGGAACAATTTTTCCTGATTCTTCTGGCAGTAGGGTTTCGTTGCTGTACTTAACACATCTTACAGACCTTCAGACGTGCGGTTTATATTCTTGGGGCAGTGTCGTTCTCGCATCTCTTTATAGAAACTTATGCAGAGCGACAGTGCCCGGAACAGCGGAGATTTATGGTCCGCTTGTGTTATTGCAATTATGGTGCTGGGAGAGAATTAAAACCACCTCCCCCCGAATTGTAAGAACAATGTATGATTTCTCAGAACCGTACGGTGCAAGGTATGTTTTGAAATATACTTTTAGAATTTTGTATGTAATGATTTACGTTGGAGTAATTTGACTATTTGTAGTATATATATAACAGGTGGCGAGCTGATTTAAGTTTTACCAACACGACAGCCCACTGTCTTGATGCAGCCCGACAACACTTGGCCAGCTTAACAAACGATTTGGTAAGTACATACAAAATCCGTTAGTAAACATTAATTTCGATGCAATTATTTAGTTATTATTATTGTTGTTGTATTTGTAATACTAGTCGATATAACCATAACGGTGGTGTCTAGGATAGTCACGTTCGGGTCGGGGTTGTTGGATTTTCCGAAAGATTATAAATCGAAAGGATCCTGCCCCCCCCAACTGACATGACTGGCCACTGTTTTTGGTAGTCAAACGTATTACAATAATGTTAGTTAAACAACATATTTTTAATTATTTTAAAAAATTACAGTTCTCGTGGACGCCTTACGACCATGTCATGGATCTTCTTCCCGATTCATGTAAGATTGGACAGAACTCGTGGCGGTGTGAAACGTTTTTGGTTTTTTGGGAAATTGTTGAGGCTCATTTACCCAGTCGGGTGATGAGACAGTTTAGAATGTATCAGCCAATCCCGACAAACCTTTTAATCACACCGCAAGAGCATAAAAGGTTACATGGTTGTAAAAAGGGTGGTAGACGCCCCACCAACTGGCACGCGAAACATCAACAATATATCGATGAGTGGCACAATCGTGATAATAGAGTTGTGAACGGGGAGATCACAGATAGCTTCATTGCCACCACCGATTATATGAACTGGTATTGGGAACGCACAGTCGTACATATCGTGCACCCATTTAGACCACAACGACAGGGGTTTCAGAACACAGCTGGACGTATGGAGATGCTGGTATGTAGATTTATGTTTCGTAAACTGCCAAATGATTTAATATAAATAATAACATTATTTAATCATTATTTTCAGATGGAGGGGATGACGCAGTTGCAACAAGGACAAGGACAGTGGGGTGCTGGAAACGAGGCATTCCAGCAAATTCCTCAACAGTATATGGAACATATCAATGCTACTGATCGTTTTTCCATACTACCGAGGCATTTATCGGAATTGCCCGCACATGTCCCTGATGGTCCTCATTACTTTACTGAAACTGCTACGCGTCGGGGTCGAAGACAAAGTCAACCTACTGGTGGTCAGGCCGCAGTTGATGAAGCTGGCCCATCTAACTATGCTGGACAAGATTTTGCATCTGTGTTTGAACAAGGTGGTCCGTCTAACTTTGCTGCACCAAGTGGTTCATTCAATTATCATGAAGGGGGTAGTGCTAGCTATCACGAAGATACTACATCAAGCTCCCTACACTTGGGATTAGGACGGGCGTCTTCGTCGTCGTCATCGAGTTACAGACCGGTGCGAATGAACGAAGATTACTATCAACCACAAATGCCAGATGCAGTACAGTCTCAGCATATGTATACCCCAGTAGACTCCCAACCTCCAATCCAAACGAACATGTTCAGTCCTTATTTAATTGAAAACCCTTTTTATTCTCCTTTAATGCATCCACCAACGAGAGCCAATGACGTTGTTCCGTACATGAGGGATTCGCCAATATATTCCAACGACTCACATGGTATCCTCCCTTTGGAACAACATCAAATGTCTCAACAAGGCTCTCCATCAATGGATGATGCACCACATGAGGATGACGTTGCCCCGCGTCGAGGCAATAGGCAAAGAAGGCAACGACGATGTGGGACTGAACACTATCACCAGCATCCCCATTAAATATTGTAACCGATATGTAACAAGTTGTATAAATTAATTGATTATTATTACTTGAGTAAACTGTTGCAAGTATTTGATATCATCATGTTTATGTACATTGCTCAAACAATGTTGTCTAAAATTATTACTAAAAAATCGATCTATGCATGTGAAACATATATTTGCGCAATAATAGTATCACTTTTAACACATATTATTTAAAATAACATGTTTATTATTTAAGAGTTGCACCGTCACATAAAGATACAACATTCATTACTTAAACAAAGTACAATAACAACATGGAGGAAATTCAACAAAGAACTAGTGATACTATTTTTTCATTTTTTCAATCCAGCTAGTTCTTTGTTTGATGTTTGACTCATAAACTTTAACTTCATCTTCTAATTCTTGTAATTTTTTATAATCATTTATCTGAGCATCCAAAACCTGTTTCACATTTTGTTGACATTCTTGCTTCAGTTGGGTAATAGTTTCCTTCCTTTCCGACATCATTAGTTTAAAACGGCGAATATGTCGGCATAATTCAGCTGCTGCATTCCAATCAGCTTCGTTTTCAGCTTCGAGATGCTGAATTGTTTGTTGCATATGTGTTGGCATGTCAGAACGTGGTTGTGCAGTGCGGCACACTGTAGCGCGTCAGAACGTGGTTGTGCAGTGCGGCACACTGTAGCGCGTCAGAACGTGGTTGTGCAGTGCGGCACACTATAGCGCGTCAGAACGTGTATAAATAGGAGATGTAGAAAACGTCGAATATCACCACAAACTTTCTAACACATCACCACAAATATAGAATATTTTCATCTAACAATTCATCTAACAATGTCGTTCATTGTTAACTTATATTGGGGGGGTGAAGTTAATTTTGTAGACGGAGTTGTATACACTGATCCTGAAACAAATTGCACTTCGATTGTCGTTCGACAAAAATTCACATTCAAAGACTTTCAAGATTTGGTATATCAACATGTTCAAGTGTCTCCCTCAAGATTTAAGTTAACTTTACTTCTGATGTACTTGTTCAATGGACGAGAAACCATTTCTCAGATTGTTAGCGATGATAGCCTCGAGACAATGTACTATCTCGCTGGTCTTGAGCATCAATATCTCGGCCACATTAATGTTAAATTGGAGGAAATCATCGATTCTCATCCACATTCTCATCCACAAAACCTTCTTCATCAGTTTCAACAATTTTCCGTCTCCGAAGAAAGGAACGTAGGCGGATACGAAGGAGACCAGGCACCTGGGCCGTCTAACTTTGCTCACTATGATTATAGTGAACATCCGACGACTTCCCTACGTGGTACAGAAAAAGAAGGAACGGCTACGTGTGGCGGTCTTGAAGTTGGAGAGGACGATGATTGTAGCTCAGAGCAATCTCCAGAGGAAGAAGAATCACCTGGCGTTGATAGCGATGAAGATGACAACGATGAAGAAGATGACGTACCAGAAGGATACAATTTCACTACGACGGCAGGTACCGCCACCTCTGTTGGTGGTCACAATTCGACTTCTGAATCCCTTCCCGAGTGGGCCGAAGATGAGGATCTAGATATGTGGAGCCCTGCGAGTAACGTTATACGATGCGGGATGTACTTCAAAGGTAAAAAAGAGTTGGATCATGCTGTTAGATTATGGAACGTAGCACGGGGGAGAGAAATAATAGTGGTGGATAGTACCACCAAACTCTTCAAAGCAAAGTGTTACACAACGCATGAGGATTACAGAAGACATCCTAACGAACCGGAATGCAAATGGTTGGTTCGTGCTTCGAAGGACAGAAAGACTCAATTGTGGCATATTTACAAATGGGTTGATGGACACAATTGTTATGGGTCTGTCGTTCGAAACAACAACAGGAGCCTGAAGTCTCGTGACATCGCTTCTCATGTCACACAGTTTGTGACACAAGACGTAGCATTTCCGGTGAAGCAGGTGCGGGCACATATAAAGTCATTGCTTGCTGTTGATATCACCTATCAGAAGGCCTGGTTTGGAAGAAGAAAAGCTATTGAAACTGTGTATGGCAGTTGGGAGTCAAACTTTGAGGAGCTGCCTAAATACGTTGCTGCCTTACAGAGCTCTAACTCTGGCACAATTGTTGAATGGTTGCATCATCCTAGTGGGTCCTCCAATAGCTGTACGTTTAAGTATGTGTTTTGGGCGTTTGGACCTGCTATTGAAGCGTTCAAACGGTGCCATCGGGTTGTGTGTGTAGATGGAACCCATCTGCGGGGTTCTTACAGGGGGAAATTGTTGACGGCAGTGACAAAGGACGCAAACAATCACGTCCTTCCACTAGCATATGCCATAGTGGATGAAGAAACAAACGAAAGCTGGTCTTGGTTTCTTCAGGTATTCAGGCATTATGTTTTTGACTCACAACGTTCATTGTGTGTAATTTCAGACAGACATAAAGGAATTATACAAGCAATGACGACGTTGGACCAGTGGAAGGAGCCATTCGGCTATCACCGTTTTTGTCTACGTCATGTTCGAAGCAATCTGATGGCCAAATTCAAAAACTCTATATAAAGATGATGAAAATGACCTGATATTATCATGAATGATTCTGAACAGGTTCAGTATATTCTGAACAAAGATTTAAAGATTTAAAGACTTAAAAGCGGGTCGGAGACTTGATTTGACAAAGAAAAGAATTGACAGATTACAGATTTACAAAATCCTGAGATAACTCAGGTGGCAGATTCATATATCTGTTTGACCAAGACCCAAACTGTGAGTTATAGATATTCAAATTGAACATGCAAAGATCCGTTTGAGATATATTGATGCTGTTACATTATTTGACATTCATTTATCAGCTGGATTGAGACCTGTGCACACCATGGATGGGTGTTGCCCAGTGAATCATGATAGCTATTTGCTTATCATTTCATATTGCATTTATTAGCGCTTCAGACTTTGCTTTATGATTTGTTGCTATCATGACTCCTAAGACTTAAGCTTACTTCATTGATCAGACTTGATAAGACTTATTCAGCTTGACTAGCCCTTATGGTCTATTGTTCTAGACCTGGCTATTCCACCAGTTCTCACGAACTTGGTAATGACCTCCGATGTTCGGCCATGTTGACCTACTGGTAGCTAGCCCAGTATGTGGCTGATCCCCACGATATAAGCGTGAGTGTGGTTTGAACATCATCCGATCTTAAAATACTATATCTCAATCATGATGAGGGCTGTAGCGGCAGCCAAGACTTATCACGCTTAGATTTATGACTCCGCTTGACACGCATGTTAATATTGAAAATCTATAAACTCACTAAGCCTTGCTTACAGTTGTTACATTAAAATTTTACAGGAAAAGCCAAAGGAAAATCACCTGCAGGACCTAGTACTTAGGTCATTCAAGATCCAAGTTTTGAAGCTTTCCTAGACCACTTCTCAACAAACTTTCTGGTACTGATTGGAAGACAGCTAATGTGGTGGTTCTGGGTAGACTTGTTGTGATGATTGATGTTATGAATAGATTAGATGTTACCCTTTTATAACTTTAATTTGAAATATGTAATCTGTATCCTAATATGTAATGTACATGTAATTTTATTTTTCCGCAATTTAATTACCCTATCTTAGTATGGTTGATATCGTATTGCATATTATGGGACCTAGACTGGTGAGAACTGCCCCGTAAGGGGTGGTCTTCACAGGATGGTATCAGAGCACTAGTTTGAGTGAATCAAGTATTACGTAAGTATACTTGATCTCAAACTGAAGCAATACATATGTATCAATCATTTAGGTGGTTTGAACTGAGATAGGATGTACAGACTGTTAGTATGGGAAAAAGGGTACATAGATCTAAGTCTATAAACTGATAGTTAATTGATTTTAATTTTCAGTAGAAGATGTCAGGATCAGGATCAGGTGATATTCCCAACAATATGACCCAACAACAAATGTTTGAAATGATGCAACAATTTCTAGCCCAACACTCAGAACAACAAAACAAAATGATGCAAGAACAGTTTCGTGCCAGAGATGAGGCCGAAGCTAAAAGACGTGAAGAAAAGAAAAATAAGAGAAAAGAAAAGCAAGTCCAGACCAATGAATCTGATTCTGATAATTCAAATCCAGAAACCCAAATAGCTCAGCCAAAAGGCTGCAAATTCAAAGATTTTAAAGCGAGCGGTGCCCTGAATTTCGAGGGTACTGTGAATCCGATTCAGGCGATGGATTGGATTAGTCATACTGAAGAAATTTTTAGAATCTCTGACTGTTTAGATTCTAAGAAAGTAAGCTACGCATCTGCGTTGTTTGTTGGAGCTGCCCGTGCCTGGTGGAAAACCCAGCGAAGTATCTATGGTGAGGAGGTGATTCAGACTTTAGAATGGGAGCAGTTTCTTGATATGTTCAATGCGAAATACTGCCCAGTTGACCAGCAAGATAAGATGGAAGTCCAATTAATGCAACTGACTCAGGGAACGAAGACTGTAGATGAATATGAACACGAATTTTCAAGACTATGCGGCTATTCTTCATACCAAGTTGCTACCGAAGAGAGGAAGATGAATAGATTTCGTGTAGGACTCAACCCAAGATACAGACATCCCATGAGTGCGATCAAATATAAGAGTTACTTGGAAATGGTAGAAGCGGCTAGACAAATCGAACGAGGTTACTTAGAGTACGGTGATCAGCTATACGCTCCGTCTACTAACCCGATGAATCCGTCTCCTCCAAAGAAACAGCGATTTGGCAGATTCTTTAAGCCAAATAAGTCTCAGTCACAATCTCAGCAATCCCATCATTATAGTTCACAGCCGAAAGCGCAAGCCTACTCATTGACAAACGAGCCACGATTCTGTAAGCGATGCCGAAAATCACATATGGGGTTATGTAATCCAGAAGACGTTACTTGCTTCGCGTGCAACATGATCGGTCACAGCAGTGATGAATGTCCGCAGCAGGGACGTGGATGTGCGAAATGTGGAAAGAGAGGGCACTTCATGTATCAGTGTCGTAGCGGACCACGTTATCAGTCTCAATCATCAGCAGGAGGTTCTACAGGGAAAAGTTCTGCTGCAACGCCGACTGCACGGACTCGAGCTTTCCAAATTACAGCTGAAGAGGCGAGAGAAACACCAGACGTAGTCACCGGTACGTTTCTGTTAAATACAATTCCTGCTCGTGTGTTATTTGATTCCGGTGCTAGTCGTTCCTTCATATCAACTACTTTCGCTCAAAGACTATATAAATCTCCCTCGAAGCTTCCCGTAATACTTGATATCGAGACAGCCAGCAACAACTATGTTATGGCTGATTCTGTTTATCGTAACTGCACTCTACTTATCAATAACATTGTATTCAATCTCGACCTCATCCCGATTCCTTTAAAAGAATTTGATGTCATCATCGGTATGGATTGGCTAATGAACAACGAGGCCACAATCATCTGCAACCGACGAGTAATCAGAATCAAATCTTCAGACGGTCGAGTACTTGAGATCAAGGGCGAAAAGCGGAAAGGTGCGCATTGCTTTATATCTGTAGAAAAGGCTCACAAATATTTGTCTAAAGGTCACGACTCTTACCTTTGTTATGCTCTATCTGAGTCCAGCTCTGAAAAGAAATCGTTGTCCGACATTCCTATCGTCTGTGAGTTCCCAGACGTATTCCCTGACAATATTTCCGGAGTGCCACCGGAACGACAAGTCGAGTTCAGTATTGACTTGGTTCCTGGTGCGGCTCCTATCGCAAAAGCTCCATACAGACTTGCACCTGCAGAAATGCAGGAAATGTCAAAGCAACTGCAAGAGCTGTTGGAGAAGGGGTTTATCCGACCGAGTTCTTCTCCGTGGGGTGCACCAGTTCTGTTTGTTAAAAAGAAAGACGGAACTTTCCGTATGTGCATCGACTACCGCGAGTTGAATAAGGTTACAATAAAGAATAAGTATCCTCTGCCCAGAATCGATGATCTGTTTGATCAGCTGCAAGGAGCCAGCTATTTCTCGAAAATAGATCTCCGATCTGGGTATCATCAGTTAAAAGTCAGAGAAGAAGATGTTCCAAAGACAGCTTTCCGTACAAGATACGGCCATTACGAATTTCTCGTGATGCCGTTCGGCTTGACAAATGCACCAGCGGCATTCATGGACCTCATGAATCGTGTGTGCAGACCAATGTTGGATAAATCAGTTATCGTGTTCATAGACGATATTCTGATTTACTCCAAAACGGAGGCTGATCATTCTATTCATCTGCGGCAATTGCTAGAGTTATTAAGAAAAGAAAGACTCTATGCAAAGTTTTCTAAGTGCGAATTCTGGCTCAGACAGGTATAATTTCTATTATATAAGTCTTGAGCTGTTTCCTTAACTATTCTATGATTCACCTCAGAATTTGAATTTCTATCTTGATTTTTATAGATCCAGTTCCTTGGCCATGTTGTTTCTGGCGAAGGAATTTCCGTTGATCCTTCAAAAGTCGAGGCTGTTCAGAAGTGGCAAACGCCTCGCAATGCCTCTGAAATAAGAAGTTTCCTCGGATTGGCTGGTTACTACCGGCGATTCATAAAGGACTTCTCGAAGATTGCTGTACCTCTAACGACGCTAACACGAAAGAATACTCCTTTCGTTTGGTCTGATAAACAGCAAGAGGCATTTGACATTCTGAAGCAAAAGCTTATTCAAGCGCCGATTCTATCCTTGCCAGAAGGTAATGACGATTTCGTTGTTTACAGCGACGCTTCTGGTACTGGCTTAGGATGTGTTCTTATGCAAAGGGGAAAAGTAATTGCCTACGCTTCAAGGCAATTGAAAGACTACGAGAAAAGTGCACCAACTCATGATCTTGAGTTGGCTGCTGTTACCTTTGCACTGAAGATCTGGCGTCACTATCTATATGGGACTCGGTGTCAGCTCTACACCGATCATAAGAGTCTCAAATACCTTTTCACTCAAAAAGATCTGAATATGAAACAGCGTCGATCCTTGGAGCTTATCAAGGATTATGACTGCGAGATCTTATATCATCCCGGCAAAGCAAATGTTGTCGCGGATGCGTTGAGTAGAAAAGTATATCCAGAAAAGTGCTGCTATGCCTTAACTCCAGTTATATTCTCTTCTGATCTTATTGAAGATATTCGAGTTGCTCAAACTGAAGCGCTGAAAGAAGAGAACATAGATTCTGAAAATCTAAAAGGGCAGTTACAATTTCTAACTCTGAACCATTTGGGACTTCACTGTCTCAAGGGAAACCGAATCTGGGTTCCTAAATATGGTTCTATTCGTAGCACTCTTCTGTCCGAAGCTCATCAGTCCAAGTTATCCATTCATCCTGGCAGCTCAAAGATGTATTTTGATCTGAAAGCTGACTACTGGTGGCCAGGAATGAAGAAGGACATTGGAAAATGTGTTGAAAGCTGTAGAGTATGTCAGATGGTTAAGGCAGAACACCAGAAACCCTTCGGGGATATGCAACCACTGCCAGTTCCTGAATGGAAGTGGGAGCATATAACAATGGACTTCATTACGAAGCTGCCAAAGACCAAAAGACAGCACGACTCCATCTGGGTAGTCGTTGACCGATTAACGAAATCAGCACATTTCATTCCGATGAAAGAAACATATTCTCTCGATAGATTGGCGCAGCTGTACATCACTGAAATTATTTCATGACACGGTGTGCCAAAGTCTATCGTATCTGATCGTGATAGTCGCTTCACATCCAGATTCTGGCAAGCACTACAAGAAGGGATGGGTACTCGGATTTCTATGAGTACTGCTTATCATCCAAATGCAGATGGCCAGAGTGAGCGTACTATCTTAACTCTTGAAGATATGCTTCGTGCCTGCGTTCTTGATTTAGGTGGTAACTGGGATGACCATTTGCCATTGGTCGAATTCTCTTACAATAACAGTTATCATTCAACAATCAAGATGGCCCCTTTTGAAGCTCTATACGGAAGAAAGTGCAGAACTCCTACCTGTTGGCGCGAAACAGGTGAATCGCCAATAGCAGGACCTGCCCTTCTACAGTTGACTCACGAGAAGATTCAACTCGTTAGAAGAAACATACTTGAAGCTCAAAGCAGGCAGAAGTCATATTATGACAATCGGCATAAATCCATCAGTTTTGCGGTTAACGATTGGGTGATGCTGAAAGTATCCCCAATGAAGAATGTGGTGCGGTTTATTAAAAGAAACAAGCTAGCTCCAAGATTTATTGGACCATTCAAGATCGTCGAAAAGATTGGAAATCAGTCTTATCGCCTTGAACTACCAGCTGACTTAGCTGGAATACACCCTGTATTCCATGTTAGTCATTTAAGGAAAAGCTTAGCTGACGAAAGAGAAATACAGTTACCACACGTTAACCTGCAGATAGATGAAAAGCTTCGAGTGGTTGAAGAACCAGAACGTATTTTGGACTCGAAGACTAAGAAACTTAGAAATAAAGAGATACAGATGGTGCTCGTCCAGTGGAAACACCACAAAGGTTCGCATCAGTCTTGGGAATCCAAAGATGTCATGAAAGCTACTTATCCCAGTCTGTTCGAATCTAGCTAACTTCGGGGACGAAGTTTGTGCGTGGTGGAGCCCATTCTGTAACAACCTAACTTTTAGATAGTCATGTAATGCTTGAATGTTGAGATAATAATGTAATTTTATTTACATTATTTATGATGTAATATATATTAAGTTTGAAATAATATGATTATTTAAAATTAATTGAATATTTATATTATAAATCATTAATGATGACCAAAATAAAAGAGATGTAAAAATACAAAAGTTTAGTGGGTTAAACAACAAATATAATTAAATAATATATATAAACCGAAATAATGATCATTTAAGATCATTTAACACAAATCAACTCTCTCTCTAACTTCTCTCTACTCTCTCACTAAGTATACGGCTACCTCTCCAAATCATCCAAATTGTTCATTTAATTACATTCAATTCAAGAATTGAAGATCAAAGGAGTTACAATAAGCATCAAACATCATCAATTAGCAAGAATTTGAGGTAAACACACTTTTAATTTCAATTTCTATGTATGTTGGTTCGGTTTTGTGAAAAACCGAAACCAAGAGATTAAAATGTGAGGATTTGATGTTGCATGTTAGAAATATTGGTAGATTATGATGAATTAATGATAATAAAAGTAACAGAAACAAAATTTGTAGAATAGATCATCCAAAATAATGAAGAAATCGGATATTTTGGTAAAAATATTGTTCTTGACAAAATTTCATATTTTTGGATGATCTTGATCGAAATATGATGTTATTGATAGGGAAAAATATATAAAATCAACCCAAGAATGATAATATAACATAAAATAAAGTTGCATGTTAGTTTGAGTAAGTTTTGGGAAAATTTATGAAAAATCCGTATGAATATAAGTATGAACATGAAGAACATTTCTGGGAAAAATATGTGAGATCCGAATTCGGCTGAGTCCGAATTCGGATGAGTGACATCAATTCGGATCCCATATTTCGGACTCCCTAATTCGGATGAGGACTCATTTCGGATGCCACCTAATTCGGTTCCAAATCCGAAATCCGGTTGACTGATTCGGGCATTACTTGGTCCGAATTCGGAAGGATCAATTCGGTTGAATCCGAATCCGGGTCCCTAGTTCGGATAGATCCGAATTCGGGAGATCCGAAACCCGATTCAATATAAATTGATATTTTAAGTAAAATTTATATATAAATATATATATTGATATATATATATATATATATATATATATATATATATATATATATATATATGGTGAACTAAGAGAATAAAGATTTATGAACTAGAAGTTATCAGAATCAGATAGAATTTAAAGAATTTATGATCAAAAGATGATGACATTGATAAGATAAATTATCAGATATCAGACTCAGATAAAATACAAGAATTTGAAGACTAAAATGATGATGATAAAGATGATGAAAATGACCTGATATTATCATGAATGATTCTGAACAGGTTCAGTATATTCTGAACAAAGATTTAAAGATTTAAAGACTTAAAAGCGGGTCGGAGACTTGATTTGACAAAGAAAAGAATTGACAGATTACAGATTTACAAAATCCTGAGATAACTCAGGTGGCAGATTCATATATCTGTTTGACCAAGACCCAAACTGTGAGTTATAGATATTCAAATTGAACATGCAAAGATCCGTTTGAGATATATTGATGCTGTTACATTATTTGACATTCATTTATCAGCTGGATTGAGACCTGTGCACACCATGGATGGGTGTTGCCCAGTGAATCATGATAGCTATTTGCTTATCATTTCATATTGCATTTATTAGCGCTTCAGACTTTGCTTTATGATTTGTTGCTATCATGACTCCTAAGACTTAAGCTTACTTCATTGATCAGACTTGATAAGACTTATTCAGCTTGACTAGCCCTTATGGTCTATTGTTCTAGACCTGGCTATTCCACCAGTTCTCACGAACTTGGTAATGACCTCCGATGTTCGGCCATGTTGACCTACTGGTAGCTAGCCCAGTATGTGGCTGATCCCCACGATATAAGCGTGAGTGTGGTTTGAACATCATCCGATCTTAAAATACTATATCTCAATCATGATGAGGGCTGTAGCGGCAGCCAAGACTTATCACGCTTAGATTTATGACTCCGCTTGACACGCATGTTAATATTGAAAATCTATAAACTCACTAAGCCTTGCTTACAGTTGTTACATTAAAATTTTACAGGAAAAGCCAAAGGAAAATCACCTGCAGGACCTAGTACTTAGGTCATTCAAGATCCAAGTTTTGAAGCTTTCCTAGACCACTTCTCAACAAACTTTCTGGTACTGATTGGAAGACAGCTAATGTGGTGGTTCTGGGTAGACTTGTTGTGATGATTGATGTTATGAATAGATTAGATGTTACCCTTTTATAACTTTAATTTGAAATATGTAATCTGTATCCTAATATGTAATGTACATGTAATTTTATTTTTCCGCAATTTAATTACCCTATCTTAGTATGGTTGATATCGTATTGCATATTATGGGACCTAGACTGGTGAGAACTGCCCCGTAAGGGGTGGTCTTCACACTCTAGGCTTAAAAAACTTTGTTGGGGTATGGGAAGCACTACACAAAGAAGAAAATATGCATACTACGTCCAACAAATGAAAGCCATAGATGTTCAAGCATGGGACTACTTGAAAGCAATTGGCACAAGCAAGTGGTCTCTGCTACATGATAACGGTCATCGTCGTTGGGGTAACCTTACGACAAACATTGCTGAGTGCATGAATAATGCTTTACGGCATGCAAGGCTTCTACCAATCAAAGCGTGTATCGATTATACGTTTCACAAGGCCGTTGAGCATTTTAGAAAGCACTCGGAGATTGCGATGAACTGTCAGACACCGTTGCCCCCAAGAATGTGGAAACTATTCACTATGCGTGAGAGACATGCGCTAGAACACACTGTTGAAGAGTTTCACCACATTGAGGGCACATACAATGTTCTATCCAGGCTGAGCACAAATGACAGGGGCGGAAATGACTACACTGTCAATTACCTAAAGCGTGAATGCAGTTGTGGGAAATGGCAAATGACAAGATTTCCGTGCTCCCATGCGATTGCTGTTAGTCGCCATAGGGGAGATGATGTCACTACTTGCATTCACAAGGTTTACTGGACAGAGACATATCGAAGACAGTATAGAGCTGGCTTTTCACCCCTGCCACATAAAGCACACTGGATAGATCCTGGATGGCAGATACAAGCAGATCGGTCTAGGCTTACGAGTTCAAGAGGCAGAAGACGCGGCCGCAGAATACGTAACGAAATGGACGTTCGCCCCCCTGATGAACCACGTATCAGAAAATGCTCGATTTGCCACCAACCCGGTCACAACCGCACAAGATGTCCAAACGGTCAACAAATATACAATTAGATGTATTATAAGTGGATGATTTTTTGTATGTATTTCGTATTGAGATTATATAATATGAATATAAGTATTTTATTAAAATTCTATGCCCAATTTAAACCTTTTTAGTATGACTTATTGGTAAAATTTCATCAATTTTGGATATATTAAAGTTCCGTATATTTATCGCACTTGAAATATAAACGCATAATATTAATTAAATCGAGTTACAAAATTGATATACATTGAAATTGTTTAGCTTATTATTATTCATATAATTATTAATAATATTGATATGTCTAAATTTATTTTCTATTTTTTTGGTTAACTGTTGGTTTACTAATAACATTTGAAAATACTAGTAACCGAAATAAAATATTAATAACTGAAAATACATAACCGAAATAAAAATACTAGTTGTTACAACTAAAAAAAAATTAAACATCAAGCCTTTGTACCTAAAAACATCAAGGCTTTATACCCAAAAAAAAATTTAAACACCTTAAAAAAACACTTGCATTCAACCGGCCGGAAAAAAAATTTGTTTCATCAAGCCGGGGGTCCCAACCCCGGCCTAATGATGAGTCGTGCCACATCATCATACGCCTTACCCATCTCTCCTGCGGTGATGTTGATTGAGCCGGGGGTGGGAACCCCGGCCTGATCATTTTTGTAATAAAAAAAAAACCGATTACTTTTAAAACTTTTCTGAAAAATTCGATCATTTCTAAAAATTTTTCGTGGAACACTATATGACTCTAATTCTCTAAAGGTATATAAGTAATGTTTTCATTTTTCTTTTTTTTTTTCTAACCTAGTAATCTCTTAATTTTGAATTTTTGATTCATTTCTTTGGTTTTTTTTTTTTTTTTTTTGTGACTATAGAGCACTACAAGTCTACAAACAATTGTGTATTGAGAGTTCCGTGGTCTAGAAATCAAGATTCAACAATCAATCATCAATGAATCAAGAATTCAACTAAAGGTGTTTTCATTCTTTAATACGTCTCTAATTATATGCGTCTTTTGCTTCTTGCTAGTTGCTCTAATTGCTTGTTGCTACTTGCTAGATTGCTAGTTTGTTAATCACTTAATTGCAAATTGCAAAAAACAACTCAATTGCAAATTGCAAAAAACAACTAGCTTACTAGTTGTTTATGGGACTCTGTATAAGTCTCTGCCCCGGGCCCCTGAAATGATAGGAACGGCCCTGAGGTAAACCATGAAACAAGGTCCATAATATAAACCAACAAGCTTCGATTTTGTCAACTGCTAGCTTCTTATTCTTAGAATCCCTTTAATGATCTTCTTCTATTTAGAAGCCTTCTACTGTGGCATGATACTTGACAAATTTTTGATGGAACAAGATTGTTCGTTTTTGTTCTTGGCTTGTCATAGTAACGAATCTTCCAAGATCTTGTTCTTCTAGAAATTTGCTGGTGTTGGATATCTAAATAGTGGTGGTGATGATGGAACCTGGTGGCGGTAATGGTGGTGCTAAAAGAGAGAAATAGAGAAAAAGAGAGAGACAAAGGTGGAAGAGAGGTGGCGGCGGTCTTTTCACTCTTGCCAGTGATGGATTTCATTTGCTCTTCCATATCATCCGTTCACAAAGAAGTCAAGAAACACTTATTATTTAGGGTTTTTTTTTTTTAATCCATATTATAATAACAATAACAGTATAAATAAAAATAATAATAGTAAAAAAAAATGATTAATGAATAATAAAAAATTTCAAAAAATAAAAGTTTACTAAAAATTCCACAAATGGTTCCTCTATGAGTAAAAAGACAAATTTACCCCTTAGAGCTAACATCAATATAACGGAAGTTAGATTAAGGGACCAAAAAATATTAATATTTCATTTTAGAGACCATATGTGTAATTAGTTTGTTGGAGGGACGAAAATCATAATTCTTCATATACCATGGGAAATATTTATGTAATTTATTCATTGTATATATAATAAATTGGCAGTATTGAATATATGTGATTCTATCATGATTATTCATTAACAGGATCGGCTCATTGGGGTGTGCAACCTGAGTTTCTGTCCCAGGGCCCAACAGCATAGAGGACCCAAAAAATATTTTTCATCTGATACTTATTAGGTTACTTATTTTGTTAGTTTTTTTATTGTGATATTTACATACATACTTACATGGTTGTTTCTTTCAAATTTTAACTTTATATATACATACATGTTTAGATGACCATTCATAAGCTAAAAACTATAGAAACGGCCATGTTGATTAATCATTATTATAGTGTATATATCTTACAAAAGACCTTGAATAAATCATACGCTAGCTTGGGGTCATTAATTAAACGGGTGCTACTTTATGCATCATTTTCTACAACAATTAATTATTAAGTCAATTAACCTACATCACTTTCAATAAAAAAGAGGAACCATACACCCAATCATAAACAACAATTTAGTCAAATTATAGGGTATGATGTATGGAAAATTATGGTATGGTGAATAAAAAAAGGGATAATTACTAAAATAGTCAAATCTCACATCTTTATTCACTTTTTAGCCACTTTATATACATTTTACCAAAATAGCCACAATTTACGTTACCATATTTACGTGATAGCCATAATTTACGTGATTTGTATTTTTTTCATTTTTAATGCATTACGTTACAAAAGTGTCTGGTCACGTAAATTGTTGTACTTTACGTGACCATTTTTGCTCCTTCCCCATGAATGTTTGGTGGGATGTCTTGTCACACTTTACGTGACCAAGTACAACAATTTACGTGACCAAACACCTTTTGTAACGTAATGCATTAAAAAAATGAAAAAAAAAAGTACAAATCACGTAAATTGTGGCTATCACGTAAATGTGGTCACGTAAATTGTGGCTATTTTGGTAAAATGTATATAAAATGGCTAAAAGTGAATAAAGGTGTGAGATTTGACTATTTTAGTAATTATCTTATAAAAAAATTACCAAATTAAACTGCTATGATGGAAAATTTACTCCTACTAATTATTTTAATATAAATTTTAAGATAATTAGTAGGAGTAAATTTTCCATTCCTCGTCAAATTAAAATAGGTATTAGTCACCAAAGAAGGGGAGTGCAAGCATGGAAAGAGGCAGACATGTCTGTTAAAGTTTATTAACCATGCCGTAGCTGAACTATTACTATTGTTTATTATTTATTAAGTTTAAATTAAATAATAATTTTTGATACAGGTATTAAGATTTACAGATACAATGATCATCCTGTTTTGTTAAAAATATAAAAACCGGTGTGTTAAATTTTCTCAAAGAATATATAATTAAATTATTATCTTTTGAATGCATAATTTATTAGTAAGTTGACTGACTAATAACGAATCAGCAACTTAAACAGACACCTGGGCGCTATAATATATTATTTAAAAATAAGAATTAATTACAAAAATGGTCCCTGTGGTTTGTATTAAAATTTGGATTTGGTCCCTCAACTTTCAATTTTGCATAAACGGTCCTTATTTTAATAGTTTGTTTGCAATTTTGGTCCCTAAACCTATTAACTTTTTTAATATGACCAAATTACCCTTATTTTGATGCAACCCATAGGGACCATTTTTACAATTAATTTTTTAACTCTTTTTTATTCTTAATTAAATAAATTATTTTTTAGTGTTACTTAAATTTAATAAACTATAAAAAAATAAAAAAATTATTTAATTATTTATGTTGGTTCAAAAATGATTTAGATATTTTTAGCCTTAATTAAAGTGTAATCCTTTCAAAAATTATGATCAAAAAAATCATTTATGTTTAGGAATTGTTTTTTAAAAGGTTTCATAAATAAGAAAATTTCCTCTATAATAATTTATGTTGATTCATACATTTATAATAAAAAAATATTTATGTTGATCAAAACACAAAGACCATTTATGTAATCGACTCTACTTTATTTTTAGTGTTAATTAACTTTAATAAATTATAAAAAAAATTTATTTATGAGTCAGCGGTTTAATTAAAGTTAAAATTATTAAAGAATTTAAATAAATAAAAATTTAACGTTTAATTTGACCGAGTTAAAAGAACTTTCAAATGGTCTAAGACAACTCAAATTTTTTTATTTAAAGTATCAATTTTTTATCGTTTTAATTTTTATTTACGCCAAAAACGATATAAAATTTTAGGTCCATATAACATCTTTGAGATTCATGATTAACAACTTTAATCATCAAACTTTGGTTTGTCAGACCTTTACATAAAGATCGAGAAATATAAATAGGTTTTAATCTTTTTCGTCTTTCAATTTGACTTTTCATTTTAATCCGATTAAACCGACACCTTAAAATTTTTACCATTTAGATTATCATTTTACCATCATCATCTTGCTTTGATACAAAGGTGAACGGATTATAAAATAGAATCTTTGGCCAATTTTATTTAAGAAGAAAGTAAATAGATTTTACTAACAAAGATATTTTTATTATAAATTTATGAACCAACATAAATAATTATAGAGTCAAAATATTTTTATAATATTTTATACATGAAACCTCTAGAAAATAGTTTCTAAACATAAATGATTTTTTCGATTATAAATTTTTGATTTTTACACTTTGATTATAGTAACTTAAAATCAATTAAGACGAAAAATATGTAAATCATTTTTGAACCAACATAAATAATTCTTTTATTTTTTTATAGTTTATTAAATTTAAGTAACACTAAAAATAAGTTATTTAATTAATAATAAAAAAGAGTTAAAAAAATAATTGTAGAAATGTTCCCTATGGTTTGCATCAAAATAAGGGTAATTTGGTCATATTAGAAAAGTTAATAGGTTGAGGGACCAAAATTGCAAACAAACTATGAAAATAAGGACCGTTTTTGCAAATTTGAAAGTTCAGGGACGAAATCCAAATTTTAGGACAAACCACAGTGACCATTTTTGTAATTAACTCTAAAAATAATAAACCGTAAAATATAATATTTTAATAATTAAGTTATCAGAATACAAATCAATCAAAATGATGTACTATTTGTACTTTAGCGTAATGGAATCACGTGTCTTTTGCATTGTTTTTATAAAAGGACCACACATGTGACATGACACATGAAACGAGTGAAAATGTCAAAATTATAAGTTACCAAAAAAAGTAAGGATTATTTGATCTCAATTTTATGATTCACATTTTTTTAAAATCATTTTTAACGTATTATATAATAATTATACATATTACAACTTACCAAGTATCAAATCTACTTTGTAAAACGAGATACGAATAACATAAACCTAAATAAAAGTTAGTGTGGATTTTCTCTACCATCGAAAAAAGTGAACACAAAAAAAATTATGGACGATAAATTTATCAACTTGAAATATGTTAAAAACCAAGGATGTACAAATCACTCAAACAGAGAATTTGATCATCGGATTAAAAAAATCAATTTTTTAATATTTCCAAAAAGCATTAATTTATAAATAAAATTGTTTAAAATATAACATTTTAAGATTGTTTTAATATAGGGTTAATTATGAAAAAAACCAACATGTTTTCATGTTTTTTTGCGTTTTCGTCCCTCCATGTTATTTTTTTCCATAGAAAACCTCAAGTTATTCTTTTCTTATTGGTTTAGTGAAATTTGGACATTAGAACCCGGTTTTTCAAGTTCTTAAAACCCGGTTCACAAATTATAACCGGGGTCTAATGTCCAAAATTTCACTAAACGAATAAGAAAAGAATAACTTGAGGTTTTTTATGGAAAAAAATAACATGGATGGACGAAAACGCAAAAAAACGTGAAAACATGTTGGTTTTTTTCATAATTAACCCTTTAATATATGCAATAACTTGTTTGTTTTAATAAGATTGTTTTGGACAAAATTTTCCATTAGGCTAAAATTGACTATTAATTCAAACAAGTCAAATGGTGATCAAGCGACTATTGAATAAGACGATAGATAATGATGAAGGACGGACACATGTTCTTTAAATATTTGTTTATCTAAATCTACACAACTACCCTACTAGAATGTGATAGTGGCAGCCTGGTTAGAATAGCAACTAGGTTTGGGGAGAGAAAACAGGTTCTCTATCCTCAAACAACAATAACAATAACAATAACATTTATTGTTGAGTGAAAAATAATGCAACACATATGCAAATAAAGATAACAAACGATTGCCAAAATCAAAATAGTGCCTACGACTTCTTTTCTTAGAAATCTCACATGGCGAAAGATTATGAATTTGAGACGTTGCACACCAAAAATATTTATAAAAGTATTCATGCTTGAACGATAGATCAAGATTAACCTCATGAAAACATCATAGGAGAAAATTGACAGACTTAAAGCAATTAAAATATAAATCTATACATTTTTTTTTTTTTAATATTAACTGTAAGTGTTACTAATAAACAATTTATAAGAGTAATAAAATGCAACAAAAAAAAACCCTCAACGTGTCCATTTTGGTCACCGTTGCTCTCCAATGCCATCAACAACCTCAAATATCATCATCATCCCCTTTTCACGATTTTGATCAAAACGAAAACAAACAAGAGAATATAAATACGAAAATGGATCAGTGTATGTCTTCAATATGTTATTATCAGAATTGCTGAAAATGAAAAAAATGAAAGATTTCCATCAAGGCCACCAGGATGATACAAAATGTTAAAGGAACAAAAGAAGGTCTTATATATTTTTTTGACCATTTTATGTCTTTAAAATAATTTATCAATAATTATTACTTATTAAATATTGCTTAAATTAGTTATACATGTTATGCCCACTTATCCACGTGATCAAAATGAATTCACTGCTGAATTCTATGAAATCATATAAAAATTAAATTATTGAATGAGGAAAACAATAAGAACCAAATTTTACAAAACTAATAATTTTTTTCCAAATATAAAATAACTCTATTTAAAAAAAAGATAAATTACATAACCAGCCTATGAAAGGTCAATAAAACACAAATCACCACCAAACAATGGCAAAGCCCGAATCCATTCTTTGATTTCTTTCATATTAATTGATGTCGAGATAATTACTCCTTTTTCTATCAGAGAATTTCGAGTAAGACATCTTCATATTGAGTCAAGCTTCACGAAGAAAAACGCACATGGTTTTTCTATTTTCACACAACCAATATAAGAACGTAGCAAACAACATCATACGTCTTTAGGATCCATTTATATTTATCAACACCTCTTTAAGAGAAAAAAGAATGATGAATTTGAGCATTCACCAACTTTAAATCTTTAGCCATAAACCTTTCACTCTAATGCAATTAAAAAAACATGTTGAACATATTCTAATAATCCTCGGTATATGATGCAGTCACTACTAGAGATATACAACTAGACTCCTCAACAAGAATATCTAGTCAATAATTTAACTAGAGATGCGTAGAATTCGATACGTGATTGGAAATGAAATGATCAAAACTGGTATCACTCAATTTGGTGTTTGGTTTTGATTTGTTCAGTTTTCGGTTTCAGTCGGGTCTAATTTTGTATTTTTTTTGATTATAAAAGTCAAAAAACTACATCTTTACCGATACAAGTACTGAACCGATACCGATTAATTTGGCTGTTGGTTTCAATTTGTATACTTTTATATTATGATTGGTCTGGCATAATGTCATACAATTTTTGTTTGTTTATACTTGTAAATGACAAGTATAATCACTTAATAAATGATAGAATGCATGGGCAGACCTATGTTTAGAGAAGGGATATCACGAGCAACTGATCCGCTCGTTAATAGTTTCATTGCATAGTGTATTCTTTATAAAAATTCATTTGTACAACCCGTTTTTGTGTGTGCAATCGGTGCTTTTCAAGTATTGACAATTTGTTAATATAATTTTATTAAAAATTTTATAACCTCAAATCAAACATATAAGTTTATAGTATCATCTTATATTTACATAACAAATAAATAACTAACTAATAAGAAATACATAAACTCAATCCAATCGTTTTCAAACTAAAAACCATTAACCAAAAAATAAAATAAAACTTTTGTATTTGGATCCAATTCTAAATCGAACTCAATATTCAATACCCATAAGGCCATAACCATACATAGTAATATAGTATTACATACATACAAAAAAGAACTTCAAATCCAATTCTAAAAAAATAAATGGTAATTTATAAAGGCTTTCTCTAGGCCCACTTTGACAGCCTTTTTATGTTTACCCAGTTAGGCCCAGCTATTATTAGCCCACTTTAGCATTACGTTTCCAATATTATTCAGGTTGATCACAAAATAACCAAATTTAAGATTGGTGTATTAAGAGATGTGCCAAAAAAATAGCAAATGTTAAATGTTTATTCACCCATTAATTTCATCCTTTATTCATGTTCAATCAATCAAGGCCATCCATTTCAATTTATGACCTTGTAAAATGAGGGTTTTCACTTATTCTGGCAGCTATCTAACTTGGATGTTTCTTAATAAAAAAAAAAAAAAAAAATTTTGAACTTCATTAGAATTATCAGTTATAAGAAAAGAATTGATGCTATGGAATGTTTTACTCTAAAATGGGTGGACAAGGATATTACAATAATAATAAGACTATACCCATATCTGTTTTTTTTCCTTTGTTAAAATTGACATAAGATAAAACTAATATTAACAGATTTGTAATTTGTGTAGTGTCACAACGGTCACACTCTTCTCTTTGTTACCACTATTAAAACGTGTGTGCACAATAGGTGCTCGGTGATATAAGGTGCCTAGTGCTGGAAAAAGTGGTTGCTTGAATTGCCTTGCAAATCCTGCACTCTCAGGTGCCTTGGGATCTTTCCTTACTATAGCAACTTGAAACCACCTGCGATTTTAGGCCATAAAATTGCCCGTAGGTTGGATCTAACTGCTCAATTAGTCGGTTGAACTTAGTTGTTCTGCTCATTTGAGGGATGATCATAAAGTAGACAAATCATATCATTTATCGGTCTTGTTTTGGATATGCCTACGTATCGTATATTTACACACACACAACAATGCATCCTTCATGGTTATAGGTTTGGATAGACTCAACTTATAAGGTTGGTTATATTGGCTCTTATAAGCTTGGAGGTGGGAGGAAACGGTCGAAAACACATTTGGGAGGGCACCCCTCGAAGCATAAGAGATGGTCACAGAATTGACAGTGACAACAACGATGGTCTCATAATACAACGTAATATGGCTCCTTTCTTCTCTAGAGGATATCGTAAAGAGCTTAAGTTGAGAGTTAACCGTTAGATTTGGAAAGAACTTCATAACCCTGATGGTACTGATCCGGGTTCTGTGTGGTTTGTAAGTTTTATGGTTGGATTTGGAGTGGTCAATGATGTTATAACCTTTTTAAAAGTTTGTTGGTATATACAATTCCGGTATCCATCAGCAAATTATTTAATCATGGCTTAATGACAACAAATCTTACATTCAAGTCGATTTCTATATAATTAAAAATCAAAATAATCATTATTTACTGCATAAAATCAAACCGATTATATAAATATAAACTTGAAAGTTCAAAATCCTAACCATCACTATCACTACCAAAGGGCCTTTGGTCTGGCGGTAGGAGGGTGGAGTAATAAGCGAGAGGTCACGGGTTCGATCTCCGTCGGATGCAAGTTTAAATTTAGGTGGAGTAAGTAAGTCTGGTGGTAAAGGAGTGGTTTAGGAGGAGGATAGTTTGCTGTTCAACAGAAAGAAAGAAAAAAAAAAAAAAAAAAAAAAAAAAAACTAATGTACTGACATTTGGGGAATTCTCAATTCTGATAGATTTCAAAATCACTTAATAAGTTCAAATGAAAAAAAAGATTTTGTTGCCTTTTTCAACTAGTTGCATTTTGACTGATATTAATTATGAAAATTCGATTTTAGATCTTACTACCATTACCATTTCCATGGAGACGAGTGATGACAGTACAGATCTTGTAGCTGAAGCCTTCATATAAATTATAAAGAACTGAACCCTCTTTCTCTGTAATCAATCGATCCATCCCATTTTATGCAACTTTTGAGTTGGCAGATTCTTAAATCTAAATCACGATACCTCATTCATTATATACAATTAAGGATTTAATTCCCAATCAGAAACCAAAAACAACATTAATCAAGCACAAATCAACCCTACCTAACAATGAAGCCCTAGCACAGATCCACTTCTTACCTCAATCGCTACTCCACAATTCACCCCGCTCTCAACTCTGTGTGTGAATATCTTCAAAACCCTAACCCTGCCAACCAATTTCATCCGCGTCTCGATCTCCATTGTCGGTCCTTCCATCCCCAATTCCGCTCCACCAACCTCGTTCGCTGCTGACACCGCAGCTGGCCTCGCAGGAATCGGAAATGACTGGACGGCGAATTTTGCCGACATGTGTTGTGTATGACCGCCGTCGATTTTACCGGCGGGGATGAATATGAATCCGACTGGTGCATTGGAGTAGGCAAGCTGGAGTGAGCTGTCGTAGTGAGTAAAGGCGTCACGATTGGGGTTAGTAACGGAGACGAACTGGAAGAAGGTAAAGTTGACGGTGCCGTTGGAGATGGAGAAGGTGGGGAACTGAACGGAGTCGACGGCGATCTTAGGATTCTTAGGTTTGAAGAGGAGGAAGTAGACGACGGCTACTGCAACGCCGATGAGGAGCAAGAAAACGGTTGCTACAACGCATGAAGCTAGATTGGTGTTGCCTCGTTTGGATCTATGGTGGGTTTGAGGTTCGTACATGGCTTCTATCTACTCTATGAATATCCTGTAACCAAAGTGATGAGAAATAATCATAAAAATGGAAAGAAAAAGAGAGAGAGAGAGAGACAGACAGAGAAAGTGTGTGGAAGAGTGTATTTGTCTTTAACCCTTTATCTCTTCATTCCATTCTTTTTCAATCTTCAAATTTAAAAAAATTAAAATGTATTTTCTTTTTCTTGATGGAAGGAAACAACACTCCCAATCAATTATAATCCGTGTCTTGACATCAAAACTTTTTATTTTTTTTCAGAAAATAAATGTGTATATATCCCTTTTGTTAATAAAACATCTTCTTTTTAATACGAAAAAAGATTAAATTGAACTACTAAATATTACATCGTTAGCATGACCATTTTAGAAAGATGGTATATGATTATTTAAAATTAAGAAACTGGTGATATGCATACAATGTGACTCTTTTGAAAAAATAAACTTCAACTAAATTTAAAAGTTTTGTTTGAATGAACTTTGAGTTTTTCTATTGAAAACAATAAACTCTAATAATTGAAAGCTACTTGACATAGATTTCAAAACAAATTTGATGGTTTTGTTGAACAGAATTATTACTTTATGGCTATCTATAATTAACATTAATGTTAATTAAAAACATTTTAATGTACCGTCTGAAAATACTGAAATGATATATATAGTCTCCAATAAGAAAATGATTTTAATATTAGTTTAAGACATAATATTGCCAGTTAAATTAAATGTTCTAAAATCATCATCAAAACAATAAAGAAACAATTTAGTCGTGGCTAATCAGATTAACTTAATCTATTCCGAAGACTGAAAATTGTTTATATATATATATATATATAAAATAAAAGTTTTGTGTTATACTTAAGAATAGTATAATTGCAATCCAAGTGACTTGATGCCTAAGCCTAAGGTTGGTAATAAATCAAATCACAGAAAAAAAAAAAGGCATATTAAAAACCATGTTACATAAATAAGATGATGCATGCCCTGATATGATTTAATTTCTATACATGTTACAATTCTGTTGTATTAAACAAGGTCATCTATGAATGAAAATAATAATAAACTAATAATATGATTTTTATAAAAAAAAATTAAAAGAAAGGGATAATAAGTTTTGATTGAATTTAACGGCGTGGTATGCTTGCAACCAACCTACTAATATTATTATGAGAGGAACTCATTTACAACAAGGCAAGCCCGGCCACACGGACTACGACTCAGAATATTGAACGATCGAGAAACATTAATATCTTTAATTTAATAAGTCATGTATTAAGTTTTGTTATTGTTGTTCAATGTTTATATGTTTGGCTCGTGGAATGAAATTCGAATATGTAGTAAAACCGATGTGAATGCGTTGATCCACAACCCCAAGAATCCGAATCAATTAAGACAATATTAGTTCAATGCGGAATAGGATTAATCTACTATCAAACAATAATCAACCACAACGATAAAACCGTAAATGCAATAAAGTAAAGGAGACACATAGATTTACGTGGAAAACCCAAAACGGGAAAAACCACGGGCGGAGGAAGCCGAGAATCAATCCACTATAAACTTGCAGTGTTTACAAAGCTTGATCAACGAGATTACAATAAGCTTAAATGGTGATTTGTGATTAGGGTTTAAAATAAAACCCTTCGTACGCCGTTTCTTTTTCTGCGAAATCGCCGATCGTCTACGAAAACCAAAAGCAGCGGCCGAGAGTACAAGGTAATTTCTATTCTTCACTTTTTATAATTCTGCCTCGGTAAACGTGAATAATTAATTCAACTTTCATCAATTGACACTTTAGCCCCTCGAACAATATAATAATCGCTTTTGAAGACATAGTTTCCACAATCTCCACCTTGACTTCAAAAGAGACATAACAAGGAACGTGTTCAACGATCACATCAAAAAACCAACAGCTTATCAAACTCCAAAACTCCATAAGAACCTGCAATCACCATATAGAGAAAAATTGATTCCGAAAATTAAAAATACTTCCTCCACCAACAAGCCTATCAGGCTCACTTGCGATCAGAAACACCTACCAAGTCCAAACATAATTTGAACTTGTTTATTGGAAGACTTTTAGTGAACATATCGGCAGGATTATCATTGGCATTGATCTTACTCACAACACAATCACCACTTGCTACTTTCTCTCGCACAAAGTGATAACGGACATCAATGTGTTTCGTTCGGTCGTGAAACATTTGATCCTTAGTCAAGAAAATAGCACTTTGATTATCACAAAATACCGTAGTAACCTTCAGTGTATCATCAATCTCTCCAAACAATCCCTTTAGCCAAATAGCTTCCTTAATAGCTTCTGTCACTGCCATGTACTCGGCTTCGGTAGTAGATAACGCAACTGTAGACTGTAACTGGGCTCTCCAACTTATGGCACAACCACCTAAAGTGAACACATACCCTGTGATTGATCTCCGTTTATCCAAGTCTTTGGCAAAATCTGAATCAACATATCCAAGCACTCCATCATTAGATTTGCCAAACTGTAAACACATAGAAGACGTACCACGCAAATAACGGAAGATCCACTGTACTGCTTTCCAATGTTCTTTCCCCGGATTCGCCATATATCTGCTCACCATGCTAACTGCATAAGACAAATCTGGACGTGTGCAAATCATAGCATACATCAAAGACCCAACGGCACTAGAGTACGGTACACGTGCCATATACTCCATATCAGTCTCAGTAGTAGGACTCAAAGCGGATGATAACTTAAAATGAGCTGCAAATGGTGTGTTAACAGGCTTTGCTTCATGCATATTGAAGCGTCGTAGGACTTTCTCAATGTAATTCTTCTGAGAAAGATGCAAAATCCTCGCATTCCTGTCACGCATAATTTCCATTCCTAATATCTTTTTCGCAGCTCCCAAGTCCTTCATTTGAAACTCAACTTTCAACTGGTCTTTTATTTTCTGAATCTCCTTCATATCCTTTGCTGCGATTAACATGTCATCCACGTATAAGAGTAAATAGACCAATGACCCATCATCACAATTCTTGTAGTAAACGCAGCTATCGTATGTGCACCTTCTGAACTCGTGACTGGTCATGAAAGAATCAAATCTCTTATACCATTGTCTAGGAGATTGCTTGAGGCCATAAAGAGATTTCTTCAACTTGCACACATAGTCCTCTTTGCCAGGAACTACAAACCCCTCGGGTTGTTGCATAAATATATTCTCCTCAAGCTCACCATTTAAGAAAGCTGTAGTAACATCAAGTTGTTCTAACTCATAATCATTAGAAGCTACCAACCCCAACAATGCACGAATAGAACTATGTTTAACAACCGGAGAATAGATGTCAGTATAATCAATCCCTGGAATCTGACTATAGCCTTTAGCTACCAACCGAGCTTTATACCTTGGTTTATCATTTGGATTAACGGCTTCCTTTAGCTTGTAGACCCACTTACATTTAACTGGCTTTTTACCTTTCGGAGCGGGAACTAAATCCCAAGTACCATTCTTCTGCAAAGATTCCATCTCACTATGCATTGCAATCATCCATTCACTTGAGTCGGTAGACTTTATAGCCTCATCATAGCACATAGGCTCCAAATCTAACTCAATATCTGCAACAACAGTAAGAGCATAAGCAACAAATTCAGCTTCAACATACCTTTTAGGAGGTATAATTTGTCTTCTCGGTCTATCTCTTGCAATGCATGGATTAGGAGCTTGTTGTTGTGAAGAAGATGAAGATTTCACAACTACATGCTCATTAGTCGAGGAAGACTCTGGTTGCTCAGTAGTGTCTGAAGTAGTGTTAGGTGATACAAGAAACTCCACCTCCACTTGAGCCTTTTCCTTACTTGCTTTAGATGATTCCTCCGTAGTAACAGACGGGTCATCAACTCGATGAATCATAGCGGTCTCGTCAAAAGTAACATCTCTTGAGATAATAACCTTTTTCAGCTCAGGACTCCATAACTTGTATCCTTTAACCCCTGAATTATAACCAAGAAAAGCACATTTAATTGCTCTCGGCTCTAATTTCCCATTGTCAACTCGTGCATACGCTGGACAACCAAACGGTTTCAAATCAGTATAATCGGGAGCTTTTCCAGACCATAAATCAAGAGGAGTCTTCTTCTCAATTGCCCGTGATGGTGAACGGTTGATAACATAACAAGCAGTCGAAGCAGCCTCGGCCCAAAAGGACTTCGGCAATTTGGAGTTTGAAAGCATACACCGGACCTTCTCCATAATAGTGCGATTCATTCTCTCGGCTACACCATTTTGTTGAGGTGTATGGACCACTGTGCGATGTCGAGTGATGCCTTCCTTTCGGCAATAGGCATTAAACTCTTCAGAACAGAACTCAAGTCCATTATCCGTACGAAGATACTTCACCTCCAAACCTGATTGTTTTTCAACCTGCACTTTCCAATCTCTAAAAGTAACAAAAACATCACTTTTATGCTTTAGAAAGAAAGACCATACCTTTCGTGAGAAGTCGTCAATGATAGTAAGCATATAAGAAGCTCCACCTTTCGAGATAACTTTCGCTGGTCCCCATAAATCTGAGTGAATATAATCAAGCGGTCCTTTAGTGGTATGTATACCACTCATGAACCTCACTCGTTTTTGCTTGCCATATACACAATCTTCACAAAACTCTAGCTCCACGATCTTTTGACCTCCAAGTAAACCTCTTCGACTCAATTCAGACATGCCATGGAAACTCATATGGCCGAGTCGAAGGTGCCAAAGACGAGACTGATCTGAATCTGATAAAGACTTTGAGACAACAGCTGCATCACCAGTAATAGTTTGCCCATCAAGAATATAAAGGTTTGAGGTTTTTCGGTTTTCCCTGATAATGTCTGAACCATCCTTGAGCACCTGAATAACTCCACCTTTACCAACAAACTGATATCCCTTTTCATCAAGGGAACTAAGAGATAACAAGTTACGTCTGAGGTCTGGAACATATTTAACAATCCCTAAGGTTCGGATAACTCCATCAAACATCCGGATCCTCACTGTACCCTGTCCGGCAATCAAACATGTAGAATTATTACCCATCAAAACAGAGCCCTGATCAACTTTCTCAAATGTATGAAACCAACTTCTATTGGGACACATATGAAAAGTGCAACCAGAATCAAGTATCCATTCTTCTGTATGTTTTAAATCACCTCCAGAGACTGCTAGAAGTTCTCCGTCAGAACCAACCTCGACCACATCAGCTTCACCAGATGTACTACCTTGTTTACTATTTATAGCAGCTTTTTCTTTCTCTTTGTTCTTCAGTTTGAAGCATTCATCAATCGTATGCCCCTTCTTATGACAGTAGTTGCAAAACTTGCGTTTGCCTTTAGACTTGGACCTTGCCTTACCTGAAGATGAGTTTTTACCTCTCTCAACTGTTCGACCTTTAGCATTTAAGCCTTCGGCTTTCACATCACTTGAACCACCACCAATAATCTGTTTCATCTTTTCTTTTGAATCCAAAGCAGCTAAAACTTCATCCAATACAAGAGTGTCACAGCTATAAATGATAGTATCACGAAAGTGGCCATAGGATTCAGGCAAAGATGACAACAAAAATAAAGCCAAATCTTCATCTTCATACTCAACATCCATATTCTTCAAGTTACTAACCAACTCTTTGAATGTAGATATATGATCGGCCAAAGAACTCCCTTCATTCATCTTTAAATTGAATAATCGTTGCTTTAGAAGCAACTTGTTAGGTAAGCTCTTAGTCATCAATAACTGCTCCAATTTTAACCACAAAGACGCCGCCGAGTTTTCTTTCAACACATCCTGTAAAACATCGTTTGACAAATGCAAACGAATTTGTGACAAAGCCTTTAGATCTTTCATCTCCTTTTCCTCATCGGACCATGAAGCGGGCATCCGCTCAATACCAAAAAGTGCCTTATGTAAATCCATTTGAATTAATACATCTCTCATCTTTACTTGCCACAAAGGAAACCTAGTGTTCCGATCCAACAACGGAATATCGTACTTCATCGAAGACATGATTAATCAGTTGATAAAAATAATCCCAACAAACTAATATTAGAACCTGGACTCTCTGATACCAATTGTAGTAAAACCGATGTGAATGCGTTGATCCACAACCCCAAGAATCCGAATCAATTAAGACAATATTAGTTCAATGCGGAATAGGATTAATCTACTATCAAACAATAATCAACCACAACGATAAAACCGTAAATGCAATAAAGTAAAGGAGACACAGAGATTTACGTGGAAAACCCAAAACGGGAAAAACCACGGGCGGAGGAAGCCGAGAATCAATCCACTATAAACTTGCAGTGTTTACAAAGCTTGATCAACGAGATTACAATAAGCTTAAATGGTGATTTGTGATTAAGGTTTAAAATAAAACCCTTCGTACGCCGTTTCTTTTTCTGCGAAATCGCCGATCGTCTACGAAAACCAAAAGCAGCGGCCGAGAGTACAAGGTAATTTCTATTCTTCACTTTTTATAATTCTGCCTCGGTAAACGTGAATAATTAATTCAACTTTCATCAATTGACACTTTAGCCCCTCGAACAATATAATAATCGCTTTTGAAGACATAGTTTCCACAGAATATATGAAAATTCGACTACAAAGAAAATAAACTAAAATTAATGTAAATTCAATCAAAATATTTATCTATCTACCTATAAATAAATACTATTAAATGAGTAACAAACTGTCACTTTTCGCATTCTTGCCACGTAATTTGTTAATATCTAATTTAAAATTCAATTCAATTCAAATCTATATATATATATATATATATATAATAAATGAGAACACAAATAGACACTTGCCATCACCACATTTAATCTACAAAGATAAATACATATTATTATTTTTAAAATAAAATAAAATAAAAGATAAATACAATTCGTTATTTTAAAGATAAATACATATTATTATTTTTAAAATAAAATATAATAAAAGATAAATATAATTCATGATTTCTAAATATTCCTAAATGAGAACACAAATAGACACTTGGCATCACCACATTTAATCTACAAAGATAAATACATATTATTATTTTTAAAATAAAATAAAATAAAAGATAAATACAATTCGTTATTTTAAAGATAAATACATATTATTATTTTTAAAATAAAATATAATAAAAGATAAATATAATTCATGATTTCTAAATATTCCTAAATGAGAACACAAATAGACACTTGGCATCACCACATTTAATCTACAAAGATAAATACATATTATTATTTTTAAAATAAAATAAAATAAAAGATAAATACAATTCGTTATTTTAAAGATAAATACATATTATTATTTTTAAAATAAAATATAATAAAAGATAAATACAATTCATGATTTCTAAATATTTCTAAATATTAATAAATAATTAACTCTATCAACTATTTGACAAAAAAAAAGATATTAAAATAATTTATATTACATTTGAAAACAAAAAAATCTAATATTAATGAAGAACTTATAAGAATGTTAAAATATTAACTACTATTTACAATATTAAAAAAATAGATAAATAATATATATGACAATTGCTTATACTTTTCTTGTATTTTATTTATAGGAATTAATCTTTAAGTTTACATACATTTAATGTAAACAAGTATTTATCAAAAATAATCCACGTATCAACGTGGGTTATAAAATAGTTTATTATATTGAAATCTAACTTAACTTAGTTAATAATTAATCAATTAAAACTTTATACACTCTAATTTCTTATTAGTATTTTTTAATATCTTTATAAATATTTATTTTTTAAAAATTATTTTAAATCGATGCATGTAATACATGGATATTAACCTAGTATAGTTAAAAGATTTTGTTATTACTTGTCATTTGCAAAACAATTTAGAATTGGCATGTCCTAGCACACCCTTTGATGCTTTAAATTTAAATTTCGAATTCATTTTGCAAATGAAACGAGGCCTTCGGTTTTTTGATGTTATTAATTAATAATTCATAATATATATTGTATGCGAAGCAGAGAAAATGTTTCGATCTTCGCCGTCGGATCTATCTACTTTCAAGGAAAACCCTTGATAAGGGATATTTCTTGAAAAGCACATGGTACAACTTTTTTATGCAACAACTATATTATCACAACTACTAACCACCCACTAGCTCACATTCACATCTAAAACTACCCACTAATCCACATCCACATCTCAAACCACCCACTAACCCACATCTTACAAAAAATGTAATCTCTTTTACGCAAGCTGCTTTCTATATAATAACATATGAACTGTTCATTTATTTCGTTATTCACTTGACAATGACTGTCTGCCGTAACTCAAATGCTCCTAATGCTTTCTATATACTATATTTTTATATATTGTTGTTATATGATCTTGATATTTGCATTATCAATTGTTGCCCTTATATTTATTTAATTGTCATATATAGATGTTTTACATTTAGTTTATGATAACAGTATCCTGCGCATCGTAGGCTTTTAGAATGGGTAAACCAAACATTATCCCTTTTACTAATACTTTTCTAATTTGATTATTTTGTATCCTTACTTGCTTTTATTCATATGTTTGTTCAATTATGGTAAACGTATTGAAAAAAATTGTTATTAAAGAACATATTTTAGCAATATATATATATATATATATATATATATATATATATATATATATATATATATATATATATATATATATATATATATATATATATATATATATATAGGGGTGTGTTCAATGGAGAACCTTATGCATCGAAGAACATTGGAGAACCACAATGCATCGCTAGAAAAACTGAAATGCATCACGCGGGAATTTGATACATCGAGTGGAAATAATGTAAAAATCAATGTATCACTCGAGAATTTGATGCATCACGTGAAAATAATGATACATTATAGGGGAATCGTGATGCATTTGTGGTGGTGCATGGAGGTTCTTCGATGCATGGAGGTTCTCCGTTGAACCCACCTCTCTCTCTCTCTCTCTCTCTCTATATATATATATATATATATATATATATATATATATATATATATATATATATATATATATACACACACACACACACACACACACACACACACACACACACACACATACATACATACATACTGTGTATATATAGTTGAAAAATATATTTAAGTAATAAAAAAATAACATCTTACACTAATGATGATAATATGCCACAATTAGCACGTATGTGATCTAATATAAAATAATAAAAAAGACAAAAATAGCTTTAGTCATATTATGTTAATGCACTTCAAGTTACCATGCATTTAAAAACATAATCCGAACGAAAATAATTATACATATATGTTGATTATTTTATTCTTTTACTTTTGCTGATATAGAAGAATTTAATTTTTTTACGGTAAATCTGGGCACCGCCTGGGTAAAAAAAACTAGTATATATTGTTTATGGAGCAGAGAAAATGTTCCAATCTCCACCGTTGGATCTAACTACCTTTAAGGATAACCGTTGATAAGGAGTATTCTTTAAAAAACACATAGTACAATTTTTTTATGCAACAACTACATTCACAACTACTAACCACCCACTGGCCCACATCCACGTCTCAAACCACCCACTAATCCACATTCACTTCTCATCCACCCACTATATATAATTGAAAAATATATTTAAGTAATAAAAAAATAACATATTACTTTAATAATTATAATATGCCACAATTAGCACGTATGTGATCTAACATAAAATAAAAATAAAAAACAAAAATATCTTTTGTCATATTATGTTAATGCACTTCAAATTATCATGCTTTTAAAAACATAATCTGAACGAAAATAGTTACACATATATGTTGATTTAGTTGATTATTTTGTTCTTTTACTTTTGCTGATATAGAAGAATTTAAATTGTTTTACGGTAAATCCGGGCACTGCCCGGGTAAAAAAAACTAGTTGGTTCTGTTCTAGACAGTTAAACCCATTCAAACAAATTAAGAAACACAATTTATATTCTTTTACTTCAAATCCTGATAATAATTTTGAATAGAAATAACATGTTTGATTATGTTCTGTTATTATTTTTTTTTTTTGGAAGAACGCTTCCTATGGGAATTGCAAATACTATTTTGTTGGTTCTTCCAAGGGCGGACGGATCTAATTAGTTAACTGGGGTGTCACTTGACACCTATAAATTTTCAAAATACCGAGGTAAGTATATATGAAAAACTCGAGTGACACCTAAGATTTTTTTTGAGTAACACCTACAAAGGCAACAATTGTAAAACTTTAAGATTTCAATAGATAAAGACTCGAATGCAACAACTGTAAAACTTTAAGTCTTACGATATTTATTGATTTTAAGTTTTAATAGTATTATACTATGTACTTTTTTTAGTAGAAAAGCTTGCTATTTGTTAATTTTGTATTGACAACCCGATCCCTCTTAGAAAAATTTCAAAAATCGAAGTATTAAACTTACTCTAAAAAAGTGACAACGATAACAAAAATTTATGGATCCGCCCCTTTCTTCCAATTATAATTTGGGTTGTATGAATCTGTACGTGCAATTCCACATATATATGATCATTAATTTTATGACATAATTATCTGCAAGTAGATCGAGGAATGAATATAATTCTTCATTAATTACATTTCCACATCAATTAATACTCTTCCATTTGCAACCCATCCTCTAATTTGGATATCTGTAAGTGCTTTTATTAAGGTTTATCTTTATGGTTGAGTAGTTGGAGGGCGAATCCTAAAGATATCTTTACTTGTTCATGAGTCTTGGACGAATGACTATATTTATCACATTTTTTGGGTTGTGACGAAGGTTCGGTGGATCAATATTTAAAATTAGATATTGTTTAAGTGAACATCTTTATAATTATATTATCCTCCTGTATATCTATCAACAAATATTATGTTCATTAATTACACTTCCACGTCAACACTCGTCTATTTGCAATGACAAGCTAGGACCTCTATGTAAATTCTTCAATCAGATAATAGTAGTAACAAAAAGTGCTAACGAAGTTGTAGTGTTTGGTTTAACTTCTGTTTCTTGCTATCACGATTATCAAATAATCGGCTTTTAAAGTATTTGGATTTGCGTTTTAACTTGTAAAATGACCAAATAATCGCTTATTAAGCAAATAAACTATATTTTTTAGCTTACGAAAAAATGTAGTATGATTAATTCTAAACGCAAATAATCACATATTAATGTATGCAATCCAAAAATTTTAAACCAATTATTTACGTTATTGTAACGTAATAATATAATAATTTCTCCTAACAGGTGTTTTAAGCTTTTTTTAATGGTACATCACTTGGGGGCGAACCCAAAATGGCGGTTACCCGCCATTTTGGTCATTTGACAGGTACAAGAAAATCAGAAACATTTTCATATTCTCTGTTCGTTTTTCTTTGAATTTTATCCGATTGGGATTTCGATCGTACCGTCGAAATACTTCAATCTGAAAGTGTATCACGACTATCAGATTATCCGATAATTTTTGCAACTCGTATTTTCTACATTCTCGATATAAATAAAGTATAATTGATTTTTTAACTTATGAACGGATAGGAAATAAAAAGTATTATTGTACTTGTACACATATGTATATATGGATATGTGTGTGTATATATTTATGTATGTGTAGAGCCCTCTTATATGTTTTCGTCTAGAGCCCCAAAAATCAATGGAACATTCTTGGTTTTACGTGCTTCATGCTTGATAAATCTTGATTACTAAAATAAATAATATTCTAATAGATAAAATCTATATAATAATAATAATAATAATAATAATAATTATTATTATTATTATTATTATTATTTTATCAAAATAAACAAAATCATAAATCTTATGAATGATAAAAAAAAGATCATGTGAATAGTATGAATAATCATTTACTTGAATGATAATTCACATAAATGTGCATTAATATTCATATGACATTTAAGGACACGGAAAATGTGAATGCATGTGAAATTCATATATAATGTGTATAATGTTGATTTAAACATGGTTATAAAGAAAAGATTTTTAAGATTAGTACATTCGGATACACTTGATTCCGAGAAACTTTTTTAAAAGCTGATATACACACACACACACACACACACAATAAAGAAGTACACAAATTGTCACGTGGTAATAACGTTTCACATAAAAAGATAAATGCATATAAACGTTATTAAATTTTTAAAAAGTAAATATAATAAACCTTAATAAAATCATATTTCATAACATTTTATACATTACAAAAAATATATATAGATATTAATTTAACATATTTTTTATAAAATAGAAAATTTATATAATTATATAGTTTCGAATTTTAAATTTATTTAAATATCATAAATGACTTAATAAAGAATCATAAATGTTATTTATATTTTATAGATATTACACATTAAGCTTAAACTTGTATGTATTTATATATATAGTCAATTTTTTTTTAAATATAAGATATTTGACTATTTTTTTATTTAGATTTTTGTAATTGTTTATCAGTTTATTTATAAATCATTATATCTACGTTTTGGAAATTAACCCATGCGGATTTTTAATTCCCGTTTATTACCCAGCGACCCGCATGCATACGTGCCCTTTTGCTTATGCGATTTTCCTACAAACTTCCAACTCAAAAATTCCCATTTCCATTCGAATTCCATTTGATCTTCTTTTTTCCCCAACCCTTCTGTCTCTGTAATTTCCAAATACCTAATCTGATTCAATTAATCAGTCATCTCGTATGCAATCAACTTCTTCGATCTTAATCGTTGAGGTAAATGGAGACACTGATTAACCTCGTCAACAAACTACAGAAAGCATGCACAGCCCTAGGTGACTTCGGTGACGAATCCTCTCTTCCTACTCTTTGGGACGCCTTGCCTTCAATCGTCGTCGTCGGCGGTCAGGTATATCTTTCCATGATTTTTCAATTGACGAATGAGTTGATCATTCAAGAATCAAGAGATTCCTTCGCATATATAGTTTTCTTGGTTGATATATGTTTGCGTGTTCTTGGTTATTATTTGGTACTTCAGGCATTCAGCTTCAATCTTAGAGCTAAACGATCTGTTCTAACTCCTGATGATAGTGTTTGCGACAATCTTTTGTCATAACTTCATTTGATTTCTGTAAATGAAGCATATAAACTGTGAAATTGTGTAGGTAGTTTTTTGTTCGTGTAAATGCACTTGGGCTCTTGTGGGTTTAAGTAACGGTAAATTGCGGTAGATGTATCAAAAAGATACCAACCTTTTAGCTTGATCCTAGGATAAATATGTGAACAGTAAATTGTGGTAGATGTATAAAACTAGTATTTGACTTCTTTTGGTTAGGTTATGTTATATTGCACTTTCAGATCTATTGAGTTAGTAATTCAAGTTCTTGAGATAGTACTTATACAGTAGGTAGAAGAAGTATTCGGTAGTATTTGAAAAGCAATTCAAAGGATTGTTCATGATAATCAGAGTGAAATTGCATAAAATATACAAACCCCAATTTGTGTCTATATAACGGTTGTGGAAATGTTAGACCCTAAATTGATGGAATAGTTTCTGAATTTAAACTTTTGATGAAGGTTAGTTTAACAACACAACTCCGTTTGTGACACAGTCACACAACTCTAATTTTCTTCGGATAGATGAAGTTAATTAATATAATTTTACTACGTTGCTCTTTTCATCCATGCATATGAAAAGTGTCTCAGACTCAGTTTGGTTTGGTCTAGTACGATGGGTCCCACACTCCCACTCCCACTCCCACTTGCTTTCCATGTACCCGTGCCAAGTTGATTCTTTTGTTATTGCTGTTCATTTAGAGGTTTTTTAATATCCGTTACAAACTAGAGAAATTGGGAGTTCCTTTATTACGTTACTTATGGAAAAGTGCTATATAGTCAAAAATGTTTGAGTGATTTATAGAGTCATTGTAAGGACATAAACTCATCATAGTTGTTTTGTTTTCCACTTTCCATAAATTGTTAGAGCTCTGGAAAATCATCTGTGCTGGAGAGTGTTGTTGGAAAGGATTTTTTGCCTCGTGGTTCTGGTAATCGAATGTTAAATTTTTTAATTCAAATTTGTGGTTGATAAAATATGATTAACAGAATAGTGAAAACCTGTATGCAGGTATTGTTACACGACGTCCTCTTGTTCTGCAGCTCCATAAGATTGAGGAAGGAAGAGAATATGCAGAGTTCGCTCACCTACCTAGAAAGAGGTTCACTGATTTTGGTATGACTGACAAAATATATTTTTGTTTCTTGATCATTGCGCATAATGCTGTTAAGTGTTGAACATGTCTAACGTCAGACACTTTTGCATCAATTCTTCTATCATCTACAAATTATCTCTTACTTCAGTCAATATAAGTTGCAAGTTCCATGCCAGCTCACTGTTTTACGATGTTTAGTCTCTGTGAGGAAGGAGATTGCTGATGAGACTGAACGAGAGACAGGTCGTACCAAGCAGATTTCGTCTGTTCCTATATATCTCAGTATCTATTCTCCTAATGGTGAGATACATTTATGTTTCATGAGCATTTCCTTTCTCCTACAATTGTAGCTGTGTATCTGCACTTCTGGACAAAGAATTCAAGATAATGCAGCAAGCACAACTTAACCTTCATTTTCTATTTCTGCTATTTCAGCATCTCTTTTAATAGATTTTTTCAGCTCTTGATTACAAAATGTCACTGATTTATGTCTGATCTATGATAGTTGTGAATTTGACCTTGATTGATCTTCCTGGTCTGACAAAAGTTGCTGTTGGTGAGTTTACATCATGCATTTTACAATTATAGGTTTTTCTAGATGTAGATACTTCTTCATTTCTACCTTTATGATATTTGTAGAGGGGCAGTCGGATAGCATTGTGCAAGACATTGAAAACATGGTGCGCTCATATATTGAGAAGGTATACAACTTTCAGACAAGTCTGCCTATTTGTGAGTGACATGACATCTTATTTCACTGTTTTGTTCATCATCATTGTTGGAAACATGTTAAAGCAAAAGCTTTGCTGAAAAGGGGAAATTTTTTTTTTTCTCAATTTGCATTGCATTGCTGACAGTTCCCGGAATATACATCCTTCCATGGCTCTGTAATGGTATTAGTTTCCCTCATGATATATTAGTTAGTTGCTCCCAGGGAAAGTGGGTGTCCTGGGTAATCATATTTTGACGTCTGTGTCATCTTTCCTTGCAGCCTAACTGCATTATTCTGGCAGTTTCTCCTGCCAACCAAGATCTTGCAACATCTGATGCTATCAAAATTTCTCGTGAAGTGGATCCAAAAGGTAATATGCCATCCTCATACATATATTGGCAATTATGTATTTGTTTGGGGTACTACATTGATTTGCATGATTGCATCCTTGTTACTTGGACATTTGATTCTTTTAAGTTGTATATTTCATTACATCATGTGGATCTAATAGACGAATAGACATACAATAAAAGAAACTTAAGAATATTTTATCTCAACATTTACACTGAGAAGTTGAACTGTGTTGTGCTGTGATGTCTCTTAAAAGAACTCTAGTTCTGCATTATTGCTGAGTTGAGAACTGATGTAATTTCCATTTAACAATTTATAGCATGTTTTATTGATTTGGACTCTTAAAGGGTCATTCCCTAGGAATGGAAAGGGCTGAATGTATCAAGGAGTGTGATATACCAAAATCTAGTCTTGGGCTCATGGCATGAATGTAGTAGTTACGTACATATTACATGTCCAGTAGAATAGATTACTTGACAATGGAAAACATGAGAATATTCAAACTCATGCTGAATTAAAGCATTTAATGGATGTTAAGTACAATGACATTATGAAAAGGAACACTGAAAATAATAAAACCAATAATTAATGAAGGGAAATATAAGCATAAAGGAAAAAACTAGTCATCATGATAAAACTGAAATTTGCTTCATCAATGCTTCCTAGATTAGTGCATGGAAGTGAAAGAATCCAAAAAGGTTTGTTTGTTGAGCTTTCCAGTAATTTGTTAGTCCATGTGTTCCCAAATGATATTTTTCATATCACAGGGGAGAGAACGTTCGGAGTTTTGACAAAGATCGATCTTATGGACCAGGGTACTGATGCAGTTGACGTAAGCTAGGCCTTGACTCTACAAGTTATATTTGTTGAACGAATTTTACTTGTATACTAACCTTTTCATGCACAGGACCAATAATCTGCTCTATTGAAAAATACAAGGATGTGGTGAAAGTGACTTTCTAAAGCCTCTATTTTAATCAATTAGTACTTTTACAATGATCATAAAATGGTTCTGCCAACTTGGATTTATTTCTTCCTTCTGATCATAAAATGTCTTGTATAAACATCTTGTGTACTATTTTCAACTCAAACATGTCAGCATTCATATCAATTTTGAATTTAAAAAAGATTGGACACAACATTGAAAACTCAACTGACTTGATGCATGGTACTGAAGGGTGTGTTTAGGGTTCCTTTCCCTTTATGTTTTTGAAACTCTTCAATTTTGTACATTAAAATTCTTGCGACTACTGAGGGCTATAAAAAAGGTGTTTGCTTCATCCTATTTCATGAACCAGAGAAACTATCTGAAGATGGATCAATATTACTCACTATATTCATTTATTGTATTGTTATGTGATCTTCTCTTTCTCACCAAGACAGGGAATGAGTTTCATTGTTAATGCTTTACGAAGTGAGGATCACCTGAGTGAACTAACCTTGCTTGGTAGCTAGATTTGGTTGAATACCGAGATTGCTGAGTTGGTACATGGGTTAGGTGCACTAGAAAATCTTAAGGCCACAATTACCTTTTAAATCCTCCTAGCCATTATTCCATGTTGTTGCCTTTTTGGTGTGAAAGGAGATTGGATTCTGTAGAAGTCGTCTAATTACACTTCTCCGTGCTTTATTAAACTGTATGTTAAAGGGAGTATAAACCATCCAGTTACACAAACTAAATAAAAATATTCAACCCCTGGGATGATACCCACAGCTTAGATTATTACCATTCCCTGACCACAACTTCGAAATATCAAATAAACCTGATACTCAGGGTGAAAAACCCACATGCTGAGAACGAAACAAAATGGCCATTTTGAATCATTTTGTAAAAATATTAAAAGGGTATGTAAACCTTACCAATGTACTAGCATGTTTTTTTCTAGATCAAATATACTTACAAAATATTGAAGTTAAGATAAGTTGAATGAATGAGCTTGTCTTAGCTCTGATGCATGCCTTTATTCTTCTTAATCTACTTTTAACCCGATTTCTAAACATGTATTTTTGAACTGTGATTCAACCTTTGGGTTTTGCAGATTTTGGAAGGAAGATCATATAGGCTGAAATTTCCTTGGATTGGTGTTGTCAACCGATCCCAAGCTGATATTAATAGAAATGTTGACATGATTGCTGCTCGGAAGAGAGAATGGGAGTACTTTGCTAATTCTCCTGAGTATACACATCTTGCTAACAGAATGGGCTCTGAGCATCTAGGGAAAGTACTTTCCAGGGTAAGCTAAATATGCCAACAGAATGCCGAAGTTGGTGTCTTTTACTGAATCTCTCACTCATTTCATAGTTTCTTGTTATGTGTTCCATTGACATTGTGGGCACAGATGTTTAGTTTATAGATATATAAATTTCTCACTGGTCACTACATGATATATTGTTTCAGCATTTGGAATCTGTCATTAAATCTCGAATACCAGGCCTTCAGTCTCTCATCAGCAGAACGATCATTGACCTTGAAACAGAACTTAGCCGTCTTGGGAAGCCCATTGCTACTGATGCCGGAGTAAGTTATAAGTATATATATATATATATATATATATATATATATATATATATATATATATATATATATATATATATATATATATATATATATATAGATTGAGGTTCGATTGAGAACTTTTGTGCATCGAGGCACCATTGAGAACTTTTGTGCATCGGACTATCTACCAAGGGTGCACAAAGGGCATTTAGGAGATATTAAATGTGTGGAAATTATTTTTGAAAATTTAAATGTTTTTAAGATAATTAATAGTTAAATTTGGTATGAAAATCACTGTTAACTTCTATCCTAAAACCACTCCCTCTTTCTCTCTATCTCTCTTTCTCTCCTCTCTCTTAGCCCCCTCTTGATTTTGAAAGAGATGAACGATATGCATGATTTATGTTTGTATGAACGATTCATGTTTGTATTTTGATGTATTTTGATTTTGGAAGAGATGAACGATATGCATGATTTATTTTTGGAAGAGATGAACGATATGCATGAAGAGATGAACGATATGCATGTATGTATTTTGAATTTGTATTATTTTTGTTAATTTTGGAAGTGTAATAATTAAATAAGGATTGCATAATTCCTGTTTTACCCTTCCGTGAATTTCATTATGTGCACTTGATGCATAAAACTTTCTATTTAATTACCCTTTTGCCATTTGATCTAACCCACACATTCTTTTCATCCAAGGGCCAATGGAGGTTCTTTTGTGCCTCGATGCACAAAAGTTCTCAATGGAACCTCCCTCTACATATATATATATATATATATATATATATATATATATATATATATATATATATATATATATATATTCTATATACACTTGCTTTTCCTTTATTCCCATGTGTTTCATGGCATTAACTATTTTTGTAGATCTCACAATTATGAAAAATGTTCTGGGTTGTCTTTTTATGTAAGACGTTAACTCTATGATATGGTGTCTTGTTTTCCTGTACTGTAGGGAAAATTATATATGATTATGGAAATATGCCGAGCTTTTGATCAGACATTTAAAGAACATCTTGATGGCATGTATGTATTAATTAAATAGAGCTTGATGTCTTTCCTGAGCATTTTTAACCATTTTATGTTCTTGTTCTATTGTGTGTAAATAGTCAAATAATGCTCTTGAACCCACAATCATTAGATTGATGAGGATGAAATTTACCCTTGAATACCAATCAAGCTAAGACACTTGTTGGTTGTATGTTCTTATTCTATTATCAGCAAATGTTGATGCTCATACTACTCTGCAGACGACCAGGTGGTGACAAAGTGTACGGTGTATTTGATAATCAACTTCCTGCTGCTTTGAAAAGGTTACAGTTTGACAAGCAACTTTCAATGGACAATGTGAGGAAACTAATTACTGAGGCAGATGGATATCAGCCTCATTTGATAGCTCCCGAACAAGGATATCGACGTCTTATTGAGTCTACCTTAATTACCGTCAAAGGTCCTGCGGAGGCAGTTGTTGATGCGGTACATATATACCTATATAATAGAAGCATATCATTACATGCTGTAAAGCGAAACTATATGATAAATGCATATCAATATATAACCTAGTCTTCCATTTAGTTCTGCAATGGCGAGCATTATTTGTTAATGTATATACTAAAACACTAGCGACTCACTCATCACTCACTGTGGTCTTCCTTGTTGGTTTCAGGTTCATGATATACTAAAGGATCTGGTTCGCAAGTCAATTAAGGAGACTGTGGTTAGCCTTGAGACCCTTCTGAGAAAATTAGCTTGCATTTCATGTGTATAGCTATCCAAATCTATCAAAAAAAAAAAAACTAAAATCTTTTATACATAATAAAGTCACATAGTAGAGCTCGTCAAGGGCTTTAGAAGTCCTAATTCAGATGTGACAGGCATTTACATCTCTCTACATAACTCTCAGCATTTAATGACAATTTCAACATTTGACTTGACATGTATTTTAAAATGGGAGGTGTTTGACTGACTGTCAAAAATCAGGCATAAAGACAAAAGCAAGTCCAAATCAATATTTGCGATGGTGATATTGGAAAAGCGTAATTTTTAACTTAAAAATATGTCACCCAAGAAAGGAAATGTTGGAATTTTGTGGGACATTCTAGAAAAGGAAATCGTCTGAAACAAAGGTGGTGTTTGGATTGCAGGAATTAAACATGATAGGATCCAAAAATGATGGGATTTGAACATGCTAGGAGGGAGAGGGGATCTAAAAAGTCTGAGTTTTAGGGACTATAGAATGATAAATGAACTTAAATTCCCTCCTTTTTTCCCCAGATATGAAGGGTATTTTCAAATGCAAATCCTAAATGAACTCTCCAAATCCTCCAAACCATACACTGCCAAAGGGAGTAGTATTTTACTGCCAAAGGGAGTAGTATTTTTCTGCCACTGGGGTTTTTTGGTTTGTGCATGGTTTGAAGAAAAGCCAGATGTTTTGTGTTGGGTATTTGAAAAATTGATCATAAGTTCATTTGTTGGTGGCCTTATGTGTAGGAGTTGAAACAATATCCCTCCCTTAAGGTGGAAGTTATGAATGCAGCTTGTGAATCATTAGATAGGATGAGGGATGAAAGCAAGAGAGCAACTTTACAGCTAGTTGATATGGAGTGCAGTTACTTGACAGTTGATTACTTCCGGAAGCTTCCTCAAGATGTTGAGAAGGGAGGAAATCCAACACACTCAATCTTTGATAGATATAATGATGCTTATCTTCGTCGAGTTGGTATGTATCGATCAGGGAACTTATATAAAATTACATAAACCTGTCTGCATTTTGCATGATTTTAAAATCTTATTTTCTGTAATAAAAACAGGTTCAACCGTTTTGTCTTATGTCCATATGGTGGTTGGAACCTTGAGACACTCCATCCCAAAATCCGTTGTGTATTGTCAGGTGCGTGAGGCCAAACGTAGCTTGCTTGATCATTTCTTCACCGAGTTGGGGATAAAGGAGGTAAGTTTCAGATTATAAACAAAAATTCATGTCACATGCACACATAAAACTGATATTATGTTGTGACTGTGTACCATAGGTAGTATGATGCAATCTGTTGAGTAAAAGCAGAATTGCTACACTTTGTGTCTTATAATTAGATATGGATTCTTTTTCTTCACAGGGAAGACAATTGGGTAAATTGTTGGATGAAGATCCAGCGATAACACAAAGGCGTCAAAACATAGCAAAGAGGTTGGAATTGTATCGAGCTGCACAGTCTGAGATAGATGCAGTTGTTTGGGCCAAGTAGATGTTCGTTTGCACTGTAGGTCTAAATATAATTGTGTTTTCTTCAACAACGGTTTTGCTTGCTTCTCCATGCTTGTTCGTAGTTGCCCGATTCAATGCTACCGAAATCACTTGGCGGTGGTAAATCAAACAAGGTTGTTACTAATCTGAAAAAAACCAATCAAAAAATTGATCTTTGAGTTTCTTTCTTAAATTTTTGTTTTTGGGTTATTATTTCTCAATTTTATGCTTTTAAGAACACGAGGGTAGAAATTTTGAAAAAGAGAACCAACGAAGACATTTTTTAAGAGAAATGATACTTATGGAGTATTCACCAAAGTTTAATATGGTTGGACTTGGGCAATTGCTAACCCCAGTTAAATAAAAATTAACAAGGCTCTATTTATTGAAAACAAAAACAAAAATGTTATAATTGGTGGAAACTAAAACCTCCTAGACAGATAAAAGCCAACTAACTCTGTGGTGGTGACCCCTTAACCTTAAAAGCTGTCCCTTTTTAGCAATTTTTTACGCAATGCTTCGTTATCATTCCAGCCACCCAACAAAACAAACAATCAACTTTCCCCTCCCACAAATTATACAACAATCTAATGTATATATATATATATATAAATATATAAAAGACATTTGACTAAAGAAAGTAATACATGTTAAAGGAAAATAATTATATTTAACAAACCCCCTTCATCATTTTATTTTTTGATCTAACCTCGAGGATGGTTCTGTTTGTACTTCTACCCCATTAATCATATTATGTCATTACTCATTAATGAAATATCTAAATTAGCATCGAAATAAGTTAATCATGTAAATATATATTATAATTTCATAAAAATATGATTTATTTTTTTGGTATGATATGGATGAATTATATGAGTAATCGTATCCTGAAAATTGAAAACTATTTGAATACCCATGCAAAGTGCAAACACCATGCATGAGTCTGCAAACGTACAAATACCCACAAATTATTAGAAGTAGCTAGAAACGTAAAGATGATAAAGGTAATTTGAAAAAAATGGAGGGAAAATTATGATGAATAGGCAACCCCACCTAGCTCCTCCATCAACTAAAATAGTAATTAATGCCACCAACCAGGCAACCTTTAAACCTAAGAAACCTCTTGACATTATCATGCATCATAACCCACTCTTCCTTCCTTCCAATCTATCTCTCTCTATCTCTTCTTGGATCATCCCTTGCTTCATTTTGCAATGAGTTGGTGGGTTTTGTCTGTTTTTGTGTCGTTTGCGGTGCTGCAGGTGACAGCCGACGAATGCAATGAAGACCTTAACACTTTCCTTCCTCTTCCGTATGCTAATATGACACATGTCGTGTGTAAGCCTCTCTGGAATTCATATCTTGTTAGGGTAAGTTTCCACTTCTCTCAATTGGAATTCAAGATTCCTAGTTTAAGTTTAAATATAATATATAGCAAATTATGATAAGAAGTCCATTTTTCAGGAAATTCCGGCCATTATTTCACATTATTATTATTTAATTTGTTTGCTTTCTAATTCTAAAACAGTATTCCCAGACCAAAGACCATGTTGTGACCATTGTATTATCAGCAACCTACACAAGTGGATATGTTGCAATGGGGTTCTCAAGAGATGGTATGATGCTCAACTCAAGTGCCATGGTTGGCTGGATTACCCGAAAGGGTAATCCAGTAATTAAACAATACTATGCTGAGGGCTTTAAGCCCTCTCAAGTAAAACACGACAAAGGCGAGCTTCCTTTGACTGGTATTCCTCCTTTTGTTACGGTTTACGGCGCAAAGATTCACCTGGCGTATCAACTCAAGTACCCGACTCAACTCAAATCACAACCGATTTTATTGGCTTTCTCAACCAAGTACCCGGAGCACCACCTCCTATCCGTTCATGATGACAAAACAACGATTCACTTGGATTTCTCTGAAGGTCCTTTAACCATTTTGAGACTGGTTTGGTTGATCAACCTCAAAAGCTAAAGCTAAATACGGGTTTTATTTTTCATTTGTTTGCCTTTAGGTTCTTCAGGATCAATATCAAATTCAGGAAATCCTTCTAACAACCTTCACCGTTCAAAAACGACCCATGGAGTGTTGGGGTTCCTGGGATGGGGTCTAATATTGCCATATGGGGCTATCATTGCAAGATACTTCAAGCACAAGGACCCGTTATGGTACTATCTGCACGTAGCCTTTCAGTTTGTCGGGTTCATATTTGCAGTTGCCTCGGGATTCGTTGGATTAAGTATGTATAACAGATTTAGTTTCCATGTGCCAGCACACAAAGGCATCGGAATAACCGCCATCGTGCTCAGCGTTCTCCAGGTTTAAAAACAATTACAAATTCATCTCTTGTTCTAAGTCGATCATACATTTGAAGATATATTGACTTTTGAGGTCAAACATACTGAATTTCAACTCCAAATTCCTATAAAAACATCTAAAACATGTTGGCGGGGTATATTTAATTTAGACACACACATGCATTAAACATAACATATAAAAGTTGTGGTTTTGGAAATATGCAAATTTGTAAACTTTATTTGGATTGAATTCAGAAATATTTGACCTCAACAAGTCAAAACAAATGTTCTCCTCTTACTTTTTAGTCGTAGATTTCTTATGATTGATTTCTTGTATGTGTGTTGGAATGAATTTTAGGTAATGGCGTTCTTCATAAGACCTGATAAGGAGAGTAAGCATAGAAAGTACTGGAATTGGTACCATCATTATGTTGGAAGAATTGCTCTGTTTTTTGGAGCTCTAAATATATTTCTAGGGATACATGTTGCAGATGCAGGAAGTTCATGGAAGATTGGTTATGGCTTTCTTCTTGCTGCCATCATTCTTACGTCCGTCGTCTTAGAAGTCTTGAAGCTCAAAACACCCAACAAGTTTTCTTCTAATCCTGCCTTCCAAATGGATCCTGTTCACTAGAATCCATGCAGAAAGTGCACAATATTCATTTGGATCTTGTGAAACAGAACTCAGCTACGAACATGTGTTTTAGTAAGGTTTGATATAGAAAGGCAAAAAGCCTTAATTTGTGTTGAAGGGTTTTTCCTTATCGATTGTTCAAGAAGGGAGGTTTTTTTTGTACAGATAGGCAGAATTTTGTTTGAGATCGTGTGATTCGTTTACATATTTGATGAATCATGAATTTAGAGAAATATTTGGTTGGATTCATATTGTGTTTGATATTATAATATTCGTTTGAGAATGTTGTTATTGATGTTTATTTTAGGTGTTAGAGTGAAATTTTATTATATTTATTATATTAGGTGATTAATATACGCTGGAATCGTATGAAACAAGAATAAATAATTATGAATAATTATATTACTCATGTATCTTGATATTTATTTTCTTGATGTTTAAGCTGATAACATTAATAATCGAATAAATATATAGATAAATACAAATAAAGAAGAGAGAGATAGAAAGTGAGAGAGTAATTGGTGAATAAATAATAAAGGAAAGAGAGAGAGAAAAAAAAAACAGAAAGGAAAATAACATGTTAGGATAATGTGATGCGTAAATTGTAAAAGGGATGCTAACAAAACAAGTATCCTCAAAGTTTATGGATTATTGAGTAAAACATTTAAAACTATAAATAATCGATTAAACACAATAAGTTATGAAAAATAATGAAAATTGATTTGTACTTCGTTAACATATTTTCATTTAAAAACGATTAAATCTTAACTATTTTTATTCATTGTAACAAGTGAATTAATATAATGAATTTATTTATATAAAGTATGAAAATACTTTCTATGTTTTTATCGAATTATCTTTTAAACAAATTAAGAAAACCTATATATTTTATAGAATTATCTTTTATAAAATGTCGTCTATATGGGGTTGGGGTCTCAGATAGAGGAGTCGAACAATTTGCTTCAACATTAAATTGTGGTCCTAGAAAGTTTTGGTTTGCAACAAATTTGGGTGAATGGAGGCTTTTGAAACTCATGTATTATACGTGTTAATTTAAAAAAAAATAAGTAACATTTAAATATTTATAAATATACATAAATTAATTATAAGAACTTTAAATTTTTTATATTAGTTAATTATTTATTAGAAATATTAAGTTAGAATATAATTGATATGATTTAAATTTAATTTAGAATTAGATAAATTTAAGTTAATGACACTAAACAATAAAAAGTTTTAGCATATGCTAATGTTAAAAAGATGTTAACACTTGACACATAATAATTTAGTTACTAATTTATTAGTAATTATAGATTATAGATATATTATTTAAATTAAAATATATATATATTGATATGATACAATGATGCATGATATTATGCTATGAAACTATGAATGAACCAAATCTTTCAAAGCGGTCCTCAAATCAAAATACTTAAGTAGCATGCTGCGCTTGCTTAATGCTTTTGTCCATCAAAGGACTAAATATGCAAACCGAAAATAGTGTAGGGTTACTTTCGTAAATCTGTGTAACCTTTATATATAGGCGCTGACAGAAGCATATCGTTTGATTGTTTGGGTTTGTTCAGACCTTATTTCTGTTTCCAATAACTCTCTTTTTATCTCCCTCCCTCCCTCCCAAACCAACAAAACCTTCTTCTTCTTCTTCTTCCTCTCTTTTAGTTTTTTGCTTTCGATTCTTCCTCAATTTCTGTCCGTCTCGGAATCCAATCCTTTGATTTAAAGCCATCCCTTTCTTGAATCTTTTTGTCGTTCTTGCCCTTCGATTCTATGAATTAGGGTTTCTTATTCTACGGGTTGCCATGTTCTATTCTATAGAATTGCTGAATTTCTGGCGGATAGTAGTTCCCAATTCCAAGGGGCTAGTTCGGAGAGTGTAGATTGTTTATCGGTTCTATCTTTCTGAATCATCGAACCATTCTTTATATCTATTATTTTGGCGGTGGGTTTCCGATTCTTTCTATCTGAATCCATAAACTTTGTATCTTCTTCTCCAAAGTCCAATTTTGACTGAATTCAGGGTTTTTTTTTTTCTTTTTGAGGTTTCTGGTATGAGAGGTGGGTTGATGTTGAATTAGTTTAGCGGTCTGGGAAGAAGATAATCAAACAGATGGTGAGATCAGAAATGCCGAATGTTAAACGCTGCAAGTTAGAGGAAATCAATGGCGAGAAGACGGATGATGATCATTCTGTGAGTAAAACCAAGAAACAGAGAAGAGGTACCGAGTTGGTGGCGAATGCTGGTAATGAAGCCTGTTTTATTGATTATGAGAATGTTGTTAATGCTTGGTGCACTGGAGTTCCGTGTGCCCCTGCTGATTTGAAGCCAAATTCGGGTTCAATCAAACTACTCAAGTCGTCTAGAGGTCGTGTATCCGTATGTCCTTCCCGGTTTAATGATTCAGTTATAGGTTTATGGAAGAAAGAGAATGATGGTGGTAGGCGTAGTGATGATAAAAAGAGTTTTAAGAAGCGCACAAATCCGTTTTGTGAAGGGAAATTAGTATCCAAGAAACAGAGTGTGGAAGTGGATGTCTGTTTTATAGATGCAATAAATAATAATATTAACGCTGGTGAGAAGGTGAGAAAGAATGTCAAGAATGAAGCAGGGAAGGAATTTTATGGACATCAAGATTTTCTTGCAGGTGATATTGTCTGGGCAAAATGCTCGAATAGGTTTCCAGCTTGGCCTGCTGTTGTGATTGATGCACAACAAGAAGCACCTGCTTCTGTGCTGAAGGCTTATGTTCCAAACACCGTTTGTGTGATGTTTTACGGCTACTCAAAGAGAGGAACAAGGGTAGTCTTTCTTTCTCCCTTAGACATGGTTTCTTGATCTCTATTGTCTTGTTTCTACTTCATGTTTAAACTTTAAAGTACTTGTAAAATTTCTATAGACCCTTTCATATTGTTTAAATGCGTCTATATGTCATGCTTCTGTTAGTTATTTTATGGCATATGTTTTTCGGCTATGATGTTCAGGATTATTTATTTTATGGCCTGTGTTTTTCTGCTATGATGTTCAGGATTATGCATGGGTGAAGGATGGAATGATATTTCCTTTTTTGGAGCATATGGAGAGGTGCGTGCACTAATCCATGTATCTAAAGAGTTTTGTTTTCAAGGAGCTAATAATCTATTACAACTTCCATGTATTTTCAGATTCCAGGGACAGACTCATTTATATGGATGCAAACCGGATGATTTTCATAAGGCAATAGAAGAGGCATGCTCTGTGGAAGATGGCTATTATGAGGAAAAGCAAGAGTCTTCTACCAATTCTGATCTCATTGATATCCAAGTGGCAACTGCTACGGATCATCATCATGAATATTTCCACCGTAGGAAGGCAAGTTGTTTTGCAGTCATGTTTGCTAATTACTTGTAACTTGTAGACTATTGTAGGAAAATTAGTTAGGCTACTCGAGATTGTCTTTATCATTGTATAGGTACTCATTAGTTGATTCTTCAGCTATCAAAACACTTGAAATAAATATTTGATTTGTTCATAAATGTTTTTTGCAGACTGCCTATGATAAGAAAGATGCACAACCTTGTGAGAGCTGTGGTTTGATTTTTTCTTGTAAAACAATGAAGAAAGTTATGGGAACTACTTTGTGCAACCATTGCTTAAAGGTCTACATCATCATGCTGTCATTATATTCTTGATTCCTATACATTCTGTTATATTTTACTTGATCACAAGTATGGTTACTTGCAGTTACAGACATCAAAACAACATTGTGTCATTTGCAAGAGGATATGGCATCATTCTGATGATGGAAAACGGGTGAGATTGTATGAATTATTGAGATTATGACCAATTAAATAATTTCATATGTGAAGGATGAGTAGTGGCTAACTTTTTTATTTGGTTATCTTCGTTTTTGCAGATATGCTGTGGTGGTTGTAATCTTTGGGTACATGCAGAATGTACTGGCATTTCCAGCAACCTCTACAAGGTATATGTGATTTACGATTTCACGAGCTATTTTGTTGATACTTGATACATGACTTTAACTTACTAGATTTTGTTGAGTGAAGGATCTGAAAAACAATGAATACTACTGCCCAGAATGCAAACCTCAGTCATCTGTTGAGGTTTTAGCTATAGATAAATGTCAACCGAAACTCAGGTATCTAAGCTGTTGAGGATGGGCCCTGTTCTCCTTTTTCTCCTTTATGGGCAAGTGATCATTTGGTTTATAGCTGATGGTTTGATATATGTATGTATGTATGTTCAGCAGATCTACCGAAAATAAGGTCCAGAGTACGTTACCTGACGAAATAAGTGTCATTTGTACCGGGATGGAAGGGATATATTATCCAAATCTTCATTTGTAAGATCTTACCTGATGCTATATCTATTTTTGACATTGATTATACAGCTTGCACTAAATCTGAATCAGGATGTATTTTTTTGTACAAGAAAACAAGTGTATGTACTTGAGGACGAGGACTATGCAGTGAATTTGATAAGCATAGAACTCACTGTTTTTAGGACCTTGTTTGTTTAGTGCTTCAACTAATAGTAATATGATCTATGGACTTTATTGATTTCAGTCATCTCTATTTTATTTTCTATTAGAGTTGAGTGTAAGTGTGGTTCATGTGGGACAAGGAAGCGAACCCCATCTGAATGGGAACGCCATACTGGTTCTAGAGCAAAAAAGTGGAAGGTTAGCATTAAAGTGAAGGATTCGATGTTACCGCTGGAAAAAATGGTTTGTACCTCTTCATGTCATCTAGTTTGCTTAATACTTAATAGACATTACATCAGTTTACCACTTAAGTTATTATTTGTTTGTAACATTTAAAATTGCAGCTTGCAGATTTTAATGTTCATTATGTTAAGGCTGCTTTGATTCCTTTAGATGAACGACAATTATTTTCATTTCTTCAAGGTAAACTTGTATGCCAATCTTTCTGGATCCTGATTCTTCTATAGTCCCAGTGCTTGTGTGGAGGATGAAAGTCAGTTTATTAACTTTTCTGTAACTATAGAGAGGTATGAACCTGTTTATGCAAAGTGGACAACTGAACGATGTGCTATCTGTAGATGGGATGAAGATTACGATGTTAACAAAATTATCATCTGCAACAGGTCTCCTGTTATTCATGACTTTATGTTTGTTTGTTTCTTGAATCCTACATGTAATGCAACCAGATGTTACTAAGTTGTACATCACTCGAGTAGAATAATCGTAGCGTTTTCTTTACTGGACCAGATGTCAAATAGCCGTACATCAAGAATGCTATGGAGTCAGAGATGTCCATGATTTCACATCTTGGGTTTGTCGGGCATGTGAAATGCCCGAGGTTAAGAGAGAGTGCTGCCTCTGCCCTGTTAAAGGCATGTCTTTTACTTGTACTCATCTCCCTCGATCTTTGGAATTATTGCTGGTAATTAATTTTCTTTTGCTGCAATTTACGTTTGTACAGGAGGCGCTTTGAAGCCAACTGATATCGACACATTATGGGTTCATGTCATCTGTGCATGGTTCCGACCTGAGGTTGCTTTCTTAAGCGATGAAAAGATGGAGCCTGCAACTGGACTGCTAAGGATTCCACCTGATTCATTTGTGAAGGTAGAAGCATTTTCACAGAACTATATGCCCTTGGCTACATTTATACTTTAATCATGCCTTGTTCATGGGTAAATTGTAGGTATGTGTGATATGCAGGCAAGTTCATGGTTCTTGCATACAGTGTTGCAAGTGTTCCACTTCCTTTCATGCGACATGTGCTTCACGGGCTGGATACTGCGTTGAGGTTAGTTTCTTCATCAACTTTGTATATGGAATAAGGGGTATATGGTTCTATGCACCGGCGGATTCCACAAATAGTTACAAAACTAGGCTCTAGTGTGTGTGCCTGTGCTTACTTTTGTGGTATAACTTCAGTTTGACAATACTAAAGTATATAAGGGTTATTGACTTTTGGCTCTTCGTACTTGGCTTTTAATTGCGAACAGATCAGTGTCCTTGCAAAATGTAAAAGACTACACTTGGAATTTTTTATTTCAGCCAAAAATGTTGAATCCAATAATCGTTTTTGCCATGTATATTTTCACAATGTTTAAAATCTCCCATTCTTGCATTCAATAGTGCTTTTTTATGGTCATTTTTACAAGAAAGATGGTTAGTTTGCATTGAAAAAGCCAAGAACAACGGTTTACAAAGACAGCTATGCCAATCCTCTTCTATGTACTTTCACTTTTATTTTGTACCTTGCAAAATAGTCGTGATTATATAGTGTAACTGTTAGCTCTTAGTTTCCTTCCCACTCATTTTTCAGCTGCATTCATCAGAGAAGGGTGGGAAATATAATACCAAATGGACAACTTATTGTGCAGTCCACAGGTAATGCTAAAACGCTTCTTTGCATTTGCTTTTTTAAGCTCCCTTTCATATATGTTATTGTTACAAGTGGTTGCACTGAAACCCTATTGATGATGTGTTTTAGGGGTCCATAAGACGTATAGGTTGTTACTTGCTCAGACAAAGACACATGATTTGTTGTAACTTCTAGATCTGAAACTGTGACTGCTAATTGTGGATTGCTTTCTATCTTTTTGTTCGAACAATAAGAATCACTGGTTCGTTCCAGAAAATGTGTCCATATCTGTCAAAGCCTCAAAAAATTTTTTGCAGTTGAAACTCTTCTGATCTATAAGATGGAAATTTATAAGCTTTATGAGTGATTGATTAAAGTACAATGGTTATTGCATCTACAATTTTTTTAGATTTTTGAAACTATTATAAACTATAGTTTCTGTGGTTTTTTTACAAGAGAGATAGCTAGTCCGCAAAGAAAAGCAAAGTATGATCATGATTTTTTTATCATATCTTGCAAATTGGGTATGATCATCAGGTGCTCATACCATCTTATATCATTCCTTTAATATTGATGCAGAACACCAGCGGATAATGGTATTGTCATCAAGACTTCTTCAGAGGTGTTTTGTGCAACGGGATTGCTTGAAAATCAGAATCAGAAACAGAGTTTTAGGGGTTCAAGACTCCTATTGTGTCCAAATATGGAACTCTCTGGTTCGTCATCAGACAACAATGAGTTTGAGCCACTATCTGCTGCTAGGTGTCGCATTTACAGAAGACCGAGTACCAAGGTAGATCCTTCATAATAATCCACTAAAATAATAGGAGGCAGTGGGGTAGTAAGTGATCGTAAGGGTTTTTTTTTCTGCAGCCCCTGATTATCAACACCTTTGACCTCGACCCACCCACTAAAAATAACAAAGAAGAATTATCCTTACCCCTTATTGATTCTTGGATTATACTTGTGATCGAGCCATCTTCTTTTGGTTTCTTACTTAAACTTTTCTCTGTTTCCAGAATGTTGTAAAGGAGGCATTATTCCACCGGTTAATGGGCCCGATCCAACATCCAGTAGATGCTATAGATTGTTTAACTTCCCACAGCGTAATCTCTTTACTCAAATCATTTTCCTTTTTAAAATAAATAATTAATCTATTTTATCTTTTTGAATCTACATTATCTAGTAGCTTTAATTTTGTTTATTTTTGCAAGTAGGACTGGCTAATTTTTTGAGCTAACATATTCTTTTCAGGAAGTTAAAGAGTTGGATACTTGTTCTACATTCAAGGAACGGCTTGACAGTTTAAAGGTATTCCTTACTCTCGGTTAATGCTAATATATGTGGACCTGTGTAGCATTCTTATCCATCTGTCTAAATTCAGAGGATGGAAAAGCATCGTGTCTGTTTTGGTAAATCTGGAATACATGGATGGGGCCTCTTTGCACGCCGCAAGATACAAGAAGGAGAGATGGTACGTTGTCTATCCTGAACTTCTGAAATCAAGTTTGCTACTGAATTTGCTGTTCCTATACCAAAATGGGAACTTTTTATTTAGTTTAGTCATTAAAAGAGAAATATAGTGTTCATCCAGTTACAACTTACAATACATAAAAGGCAACAAGTTTTATGATTTGGAATATGCATCACGAATTGTTTAGGTTATGGAAAGTGGCTACATTACATGAATGTCTTAGAAAGGAGGAATGGGCTTTTGGACTGGGAAGTTGGTCCAACTAGAAAAAAAATCATCACTCTTTCTAGCAATAAACATTTTGGGTGCCGAATCCTGAATTGGATCAAGAGTGATTACATGAATCTCATGAATAGTGAAAACAATTCGAACATAGATTCTCTTCATCTTTTTTGAAAATAATTCAAATAGTGTTTTGAGTATAAACGCAAGGAATAAAACCTCCAGTGGTGTATAAACCAAAATTTACTCAAATTGGTGTTGAGTTAGTCGTCTTGTCCTATACATACCTTACTTATTTCACTAAAATGCCAAAATAAGCCCTACTTGTTCCGGTGGGCACTAATAAGTTCTTTTTTATAAAAATTGCACACAAAATCATGAAAAATGCACAAATAAGACTAGAATTTTTTGTTAAATTCATAAGTCATATATGATTCATTTGGCCTATGCAAGTGATAATATATGGTTAAATTCGTAAGTTGTGTGTATATGAATCATTTGGCCTATGCTGATAGGATAACATGATGACAAACCAGACAAGATTCTGATTTGGTAATGGATTGTGATGTGCTAATTGTGATTTTGGGAACTTATTTATATGATTGTCAAATATACAAGGATAGCATGCTTGCTTTACTGTCTACAATTTTGTAAAAATAAATTATTAGTTTGATCCTCTTGGTGAGGTGCACGTCCCCAGGTTCTCGAATATCGTGGTGAGCAGGTGAGGCGCAGTGTTGCAGATTTGAGGGAGATGCAATATAGATCTGAAGGGAAAGATTGTTATGTGAGTTGTTTCTTTGTAAACGTTATGTCTAAGAAAAGTGCGATGAATGACACGCCTAATTTATTAGCTTTGGGCCTTTGGCATAGCTTAATGAAATCATGATTATGATCAAACTAATGTTTTGCTGCAGCTCTTTAAGATCAGCGAGGATATTGTAATTGATGCCACATACAAGGGTAATATAGCACGCTTAATCAACCATTCGGTGAGGTTCTTATTCTGTATGACCTGATTTGTCTTCAGTCCTGGAAAGTAATAAATAAATCCCTGCAACCTGTGAAAACTGCACAGTTTTACTTGTGACATAGTTAAGTAACATGTTTGACTTGTCAAATATCTAAATTTCCTTCGGTGACAACAAATAAAGGAATCTTGTCAGACCTAAATGAATATCATTAATTTGTTTGTATTGTTCATAATGGGTAAATCGGTAATTTCAAGTTGGACGCTTAAGTAATTGCAGTTTTCATGGGACAACAAAAAAGAAAGTGTTGTCCCTTTTTATGGAAGGGTTACTATTCGCTTCAACATCCGAAGCATATCTACTTTGGTTCTACCATTACTTTTTAGAAATGTTGCCGTGTTTATCATAAGTTACATCAAAATTTGATGAAATTTTAAGTTGCATGTTCCATTTTGACCTCAAAAGCTGTGTTTAGAGATGGAAGAGCCTATTTTGATGCATCTTTAACCTTTTCCAAGGGCTTTATTCTTTTTATAACTTAACGATCTCAAATGTGTTGCTATGTTCTCTGCAGTGTATGCCCAATTGCTATGCTAGGATTTTGAGCATGGGTGAAGATAAGAGTCGGATAGTCCTTATAGCCAAAACCAATGTCGCGGCTGGTGATGAGTTGACGTAAGACCTTTCACACACTCTTAACTCGATAAAACCATTGTCCATTTGTTTATTTTGTTATCATCTTGTGGTCGGATTTGCATAGTGATGGAAGACAAGTAAAGAAGCTAAGACCCTTAAAATGAAAGCCAACACAGGAAAAAATTGTCAAAGCTGATGGCATCAGTTCAAATCTTTTCATCAGTTAATTTATAGTGATCAACCCGGTGAACATTTTACCTGATTTTCTGTTGGAAAGAGACTACATTTTCTACAAGAATGGGTGATTTTGGACAAAATGAGCCATGTATTATGTGTTTTGGCATCTATGTGTCCTCAGTATTTTCAGAACTGATTGTTCTTGGAATTCAATGGCTTTTTTTTTTTTTTTTGCAAATTAAGTTTGTGACCAAAAAAAAAAGCAAATGAAAAAATGAAGTGAAAGAGTTTTGTGTATTGAGTGATAGTGATAAGTGCTAAGCAGCTAAGTGATGTTTTCAAGTCTAATTCTTGTGAAAAATGCTAAAAAAAAAAAAAACCCCACCTACCATCTAAGACTGCTTATTTCAAGTAAAATATGAAATTTATGTTTTCAACTAAGTTATCATATCCTTATTCCTGGATAATTATGGTGACAGGTATGATTACAAGTTCGATCAAGATGACCAGGATGAAGTTAAAGTCCCCTGTTTGTGCCAAGCCCCCAACTGTCGAAATTTCATGAATTAGTACATAACCAGAGAGCATACATAGTCCGTGTGAGGCAACACAACAGATACTCAAAACACACACTGGAATACTTGCTTCTTCTTTTTTTTTTTTTATATAGCATATGTATCTCCGGTTATCTGTCTGACTTTTTTTTTCCCTTTGTTCAAGGCAAATGAAATACTTTACATTGTTTTCCATGAGAGAGAATAAAATTTATTTTGATTCGTTTTATACTTTTGTCAATTATTTTAGCATGGTTGAGTTATATTTTGATATATGCTGGATGATTCTTTTTATGCTGCTGCTTGTTCTCCAGTGTGATGAGATTTGTGGAATCAATCTTATGCTGTAGTCGCTTCTTTGGTTGTATGATAGCTACATGACCTGCAGGCTACCTTATAGCTGCTTTCTATGAAGGCCTTGAGAAATCTGTCTAGTTTCTTCGGCAGCAACAGATGGTTCTTACTGTCTGGATATCCTTTCTGGTTGCAATTTATGTTGCAGAAACTGTCTGTAATCTCTAGCGAGTTTAAAGTACATGGATGCATTTGTAACTCTTTGACTCGCCTCGTAACTGTCCCTTTCTTGGCTTCTACAGTTAGTTCTACCTTACTATTTTGCTGTCCTCCATTGGTTATCTTCTTGTAGATCGTGTGGTTATCAAAAGTTTATAATTTGACTTTATTAACTGCCTTGTAAAACAAGCGAGGTTACTTGCATACAGAATCATATCATATATAACCCATAATTGATTTATTTGTTTATTAAGCTTTTGACTTTGGATTTATATTACATGATGCTGATTGTCATTTACCAACCACATGTTCTCCCTCCACCTGCCAATGGCCAATGCCATGGTGATGGATGCCTCCACACTTGTATTTTTTCTCCTAATAATTCCTCTTCTTTCAGCAGCATCAAACGATTGCCCTCTTTCCTACTGTGGTCAAAACATTAACAACGTCAGATACCCTTTCCGCTTAATCGACAAACAGCCCCAAACCTGTGGTTTTCCAGGGTTCAATCTACGTTGCATCATGCCAAGTATGATGCTCATCTCAATCTCGACCTCTGGTGAATTCGCAATCAGGAACATCGATTATCGTTCTCAAGCCATGCGAATTTACGATCCTTCCAACTGTCTTCCTGCTAGGCTGTCCTCCTTAGACCTCTCCAACTCACCGTTCTCTGCTTCTTACTATCAAAACTACACCCTTTTGAGCTGTCCAAATGATGCAAACTTGTCAGGCCTTGCGACCGTTGGTTGTCTTAGTAATTCGTCCTTTTCGACTCTTGCTACTGCTTCCATGAGTCTGGTGAGTTCCATGACTAGTAACCAGACAGGTTGTCGGGTCACCAGTGTTGTATGGGTGCCGGTGGTGGCAAAGCAAGCAGATCAGGATGGGTTTACGTCAAAGCTCGAGGAGGATATAACTTTGAGATGGGGTACACCTGATTGTCAAAGTTGTGAAGCAGATGGTCTTTCCTGTGGTTATGCAAATAGTAACACATCAGAGACTAGATGTTTCTTCAACGATGGTAGTAGTTAATCAATCCGGTCGTTTGGTACGTATATTTTAAAAGAAGGTTGCGTTAATTGACTGATTTCCGGATTTGCAGGTGTTCCAAAAGGTTCGGCTGTATTCAAAATCATAGCTTTTGCAATGGCGATACCAGCCATGGCAGCGTCCCTTATCATCGCATGTTTCATGTGTGCCAAGGATGGAAGGAGAGAAATGATGAGCAGTCAGAGTCGGAGGAGAATCACCATAACCCCAGAAGAAGCGGCGCCTGCACCAAGCATCGTTGGTCTTGACCAAGCGACCATCGAGTCGTACACAAAAGTGGTTCTAGGGGAAAGCAAGCGGCTTCCTGGACACGATGATGCGGCATGTCCTATATGCTTATCCGAGTACCATGTGAAGGAGACTGTTAGGTGCATACCCGAGTGCCGGCATTGCTTCCATGCGGAGTGTATCGATGAGTGGCTTAAGATGAACGGGTCATGTCCCATTTGCAGGAATTCTCCTTCTCCTGTTGAATGATTGATTATTAATTAATTTGTTCTTAAAGGAATTAATTAATCCTTGTATCGTTTGATGTAATTAATTAATACCAGATATAGTACGTTACAAGTATTGTACTATTGTTGTAAAGATCACAATTAATTAAAGTAAAGTAAATTTCTACTTGTAAATATACATATTATATTTATACATAAAATTCAATTAAATGATATTTATTGTAGTTTTGAACTTAAAGAAGGCAACAAGAAGGATACTATACAAGCGCTGACTAATACAAAGTCAAAATGAGAGGGGCATCTGATCATCAATCAAAAATATACGTAATTAAGGGTTTGACTAGATCAAAAGTCAGCTCAGTAGTCGGACTCACTTGTTTTTGTATTTACAATTTGATGTTAAAATAACTTGAAATCGATATTAAAACATCAATGAAAAAAACAGTTTGTTGATTATGATTTTATTAGTATTTTGTTTTTCGTAATTAGTAGCTAGTTTCATTATAATAATATTTAGCAATTATTATTATAAAGTATTGTCTTTCATCTCTTTTAATCTTAAAATTGATTTAAGGCGAAGTTGCATATAATAACTACTATACTTGCTCGTTGAATTTTAATAATTTTTAGGATATTCCGTAATAAAACACAAGATAAACTATAGTTTTGGACGATAAATATAACATAAACTTTTTTATTTATGCAAAAAACCCTTCAAGTATGACCATTTTTGTGATTAAAATCTCCAACTATTTTTCATTGCACAAAAAAACTCAATCAGCAAAATTTCATGGAATTAGGATATTACCGGTTGTAATCAATTGAAAGTCATAGGCCATCGTCGACAATTCATTTGTGACCACCAGAATTTTGTCGAAAAAATAAATTTCAACATAAGAAACTCAGTTTTGAAAGTCATAGGCCACCGTCGACAATTCATTAAGTGAGTTCGTTGGAAAGAATGTTCGTCAGAAATGAATGATTGGTCAGCAAATTGCAATCAATTCATCAGGTTGCAAGTCTTTTTTAAAAAAATCACATTTTGATAAGTTTTAGTCAGTTGGAGTTTTTTGTGCAATGAAAAATGTTTGTTTGTTTTAATCACAAAAATGGTCCAACTTGAAGTTTTTTACACAAATATCTCAATTTTTTAAAACGAAACTTGATTATAAAATTTAAATTTGACAAAACAATATTGTAATCATGATCAATCAAGAATGTAAAATTTTCATTCGTATAATTCTTTCTTGGGAAAAAATAACAATATTTCATGTCCTTTCTCGACAAAAACAAAATTTTATAATTAATCATTTCTCGACCCAAAGAAAAAACAATGATATCTTAATTTGTTGTCAAATTTGATATTTTATATTATCTTTTTAGGTAATTAAACAATAACCAATAATCTTAAGATCGAATTCAAACAATTCATTCATTCGGTCAAATAACCAACATTTGTATGATGCAAAATTAACTAGCTGAGGTAGCGTAACAAAATGAAACACGACACTAACATGCATGCATATGCATGGTTATATATAGTGTTAATTAGAGGTGATATGGAAGAAATTAAATATATCAAATTAATTAAATCGATCGATCCTTAATTAATTGTGGTTAATAAATTAAATTATATTGGTAGGTAGGTAGGTAGCAATTAAGTTAAATTAATTAAATGAAAATGATAGGAATATTATTGTACATGTTTGGTTTGGTGATTATTATTAGGGTGGAAGGAAATATGTGCATAGCAGTGGGTACGTCGATACAACCATGCTATGGTTTCTTTACGTCTGGAAGGTCGTCGAAAGGATGTTGCGTGGGAGTCGAGAGGATAAAAGTGATGGGGAAAACGAGGGATGATCGAGTCGCTTTATGCAACTGTCTAAAGGGATTGTTATTAAGTCTTTCATTTTACGACGCAGCCGGATTCTATCATCTTGTTCAAGATTGTAATGTCAACATAACCTATCCTTACTTTCTTACCAAGGATCTTGATTGCAATAAGTACGTATCTCCTCCATTCTCCAACTCCTACCATTAACATGTTATTTTTTTTTTTTTAAAATTCTATTCTATTTTACCCATGCACCTTGCAAAGTTATAGCAAGGTCCAAGGGTCAAAACCTCTGGTACTGGTTCTACTGACCAGTTAACGGATGGGGGTCAATGGGGAACCGCCTCTTGTAGGGCTCGAGGCAATGTCCCAAAACATATAAGAAATTATGAAGTGATTCACGGTAGGAATTTCCTACATGTAGATTTTTTAATAAATAAAAGTCTAAATGTAAATCTTTTATTAAAAAAAGTCCCTAATTTTAATAAATAAAAGTCCAAGTTTTTCTCGGGTTTAAACCCAAAAACCGAAACCTATAAAATACGAAACTGATAAACTGTGAGTTGAAACCGAAAAACCAAATCAGAAAAAACCGAAAACCAAATGGTTTCTATTATACGAACCAACCATTGCACGCTAACCCCTAACACTAAACGCCCTCTAATATTATTTTATAAAAAGAATCATATAGTATGTTATTGCTTTCTCATTAATAATAAATAAAAATGCTAGAGTCATTTCTACACTACTAGAAAAAATGCATCAGCAACGACAAAAAATTGTTGCTAAACAAGGAAAGTCGTTGCTAAATATTGTTTGCAACGAAGTTTTCTTGAATTTTTCTCCATTTTAGCAACAAAATATTCTTGGATTTTTGTTGCAAAAAAATAGCGGGAAATTTTCACTCTTTTTTTTTTTTTTTTGCGGATTAACAACAAATTTAGCAATGAAAATTCATTACTAAAATATTGCCATCATTTTTGCTCCGTTGGTTGTTGATTTCATTGGTAATTAATTGCATATATTAATTAGCAACGATTTATGTGTGATTGCTAAAATTCGTTACTACTTGCAGTTTTTCTAATAGTGCTAGAGATCGACTTTAATTTCTCTTGGCCTCTTTCCATGCGTGTGTGTGTGTGTAAACGACATTCACGTTGTATATATATGTTTAGTTTTCTTGAAGTGCTTAATTATAGAATATATGAGTTATAGTACGTTGTTTTAGATACACGTACTGACGTACATACTAAAACAATTAATTAATATTTGATGTGATGCATGCATGCAGGGAGATGACATGACATAGCTAGCTAGCCAGGTATTGCTTGCATGCATCGATCAACATGGATGGATTATAGCTAGGAATAAAACATGCAATCGATTACTTAGATGTAATATATTACAAAATTAATTTAGATATATTTATTTATTGTGTACATTTGATCGAATGTATAAATATGATAAATCGGTTGTACATCTAACATTTTTAGCAAATATAATTGATATGTGTGTACTCAATACTCATATAGACATGTTGCGAATGCAATATCTGGATTTTAATTGATATATAGGAGCCCTAAAATTCATTGTAAAATATTAATAATGTATATTGATCTCTTCATCATAACTTTCATTGTATATTCTCCATCTAGAACACACACACACACGCATATATATATATATATTGAGGTTCTATGGGGCACCATATGCATCGGGAACCAAATGGGAACCAAAAATGCATTGCTTGTTTACAAATAATGCAATAAGGGTAATATTGGAATACTTTATTTGAAAAAATTAATTATTCTTTTAATTAATAGATTAGGATTAAATTAGGAAACTAAATCAATCTCATTAACCATTCTCCATATATTATTCCCTCTCTCTCTCTCTCTCACACACACACACACAATCGACCGACGAGTTTGAGAAGACGATGATGAGATGAAGATGAAAATGATGCATCACGTTGAACTCATGAACCTATGAACGTATACGATGTGAAGAAGACGAATACGAAGATGCACAGTATGAACACGATGATGCATAACCCGGTGCTCCATATGAACACGATGATGCATAACCCGGGAAAGATAAATACGAAGATGCACAGTCAATGAAGATGATGAAGCATCATGTTGGATTTTTGTTCAATTGGAATTTTTTAATTTTAGAAGTGCATTTTATAAATTTATTAGCATTTAATACTTGATTATTGAATTAAATATTCAATCAATATAAATTTAATTTTGAGTTGACTTGATATATTATTTTTTCCGAAAATACCCTTATGCACATCTAATATGTAAATCGTGCATCATAATGCGTTCACAAATTTCATCTTTATTACCCTTTTGCCATTTTAATCTTAGCCATTCATTTTCTAGATCTAACGGTGTATATGGGTTCCTAATTTGGACGATGCACACAGGTGCCCCATAGAACTTAACCCTATATATATATATATATATATATATATATATATATATATATATATATATATATATATATATAGAGGTTCCATTGAGAACTTTTGTGCATCGAGGCACAAAAGAACCTCCACTGGCCCTTGGATGAAAAGAATGTGTGTGTTAGATCAAATGGCAAAAGGGTAATTAAATAGAAAGTTTTATGCATCAAGTGCACATAATGAAATTCGTGGAGGGGTAAAACAGGAATTATGCAATCCTTATTTAATTATTACACTTTCAAAATTAACAAAAATAATACAAATTCAAAATACATCATAATACATGCATATCGTTCATCTCTTCATGCATATCGTTCATCTCTTCCAAAAATAAATCATGCATATCGTTCATCTCTTCCTAAAATAAATCATGCATGTCGTTCATCTCTTCCAAAATCAAAATACATCATAATACAAACATAAATCGTTCATACAAATATAAATCATGCATATCGTTCATCTCTTTCAAAATCAAGAGGGGCTAAGAGAGAGGAGAGAGAGAGATAGAGAGAAAGAGGGAGTGATTTTAGGAAAGAAGTTAATGGATTAATTATCTTAAAAACATTTAAATTCAAAAATAATTTCCATACATTTAATATCCCCTAAATGCCCTTTGTGCACCCTTGGTGGATAGTTCGATGCACAAAAGTTCTCAATAGATGATAATTAGTTATTTAGGAAATCCCTTAATTGTAGGGATTTGATATCCTTTATAGTCAATTAAAATTATTTTAATTAATAGATGATAATTAGTGATTTAGGAAATTCCTTAATTGTAGGGATTTGATATCTCTTACGTACAGTTACCATGTGTTTACGTGAACATGGTAATAACAGTACTATAAAGAACTTATTGAACATGTTCAATAATGGTACCGAACATGTGCAATATACTAGGGATTGCCTTTAAAACCATATTTGAAGACTTTGAACATGTGCAGTAAGAGAATATATATAGAGGTAAAACACATTAAACATGTGCACTTGTGCAGTATTAAACATGTGCAGTATAGAACATGTGTGGAATTTAACATGTGCGAAATTGAAGCGGACGAAAGCTTGAAATCGATTTCAATTGAGGGTTATCGCTGAAATGGGCAACAGAACTAATAACTGCAACTGAGAAATTATTGGGATTTAGAGAATAACTGATTCCCATTTTTGAATATTTTCATACCCATTTTACCCTCTCACATTAAATGTAATGGGATTCAATTTTCAGCAGAATTTTGGGTATTAGTTACCAATATTAATGCAAAATGATGGGCTGTGAACGGTACCCCGGTACCCTAGTACCCCAGTGTAACATGGTACCTCATTGATCTTCAATATATATATATATATATATATATATATATATATATATATATATATATATATATATATATATATATATATATATATATATATATATAGGGTTTATTACGAAAAAAATCAACATGTTTTTACCGTTTTTGCGTTTTCGTCCCTCAATATAATTTTTTTTTAATTTTGTGAAATTTGAATATTAGACCCCAGTTTTAATTACTATATCGGGTTTTTAGAGACCGAAAAATCAGGTACTAATATTCATTTTTCACTAAAGCAAAAAGGAAAAATTAATTTGAGAATTTTTATGGGAAAAATAACATGGAGGGACGAAAACGTGAAAACACGTTGGTTTATTTCATATAAACTCATATATATATATATATATATATATATATATATATATATATATATATATATATATATATATATACACACACACACACACACACACACACACACACACACACATTTGATAAATTTATGCATTTGATATAAAAATTTACGCTTATTATGATAAATTTGTCCACTGTATCTACGAATTCATGCATTTGACAAAATTTGTGCATTTAATGTTCAAATTTGTGCATTTGGTGTAAAACTTGATGAATTTAAATTTTAAAGATAATTTTAAGGTTAGATTATGATATTTATTAATATTGAAAACCAATAATGATTTTAAATATATAAATTTAATTTTTAAATTTGTGCATTTGATATATAAATTTGTGATTTTGAAGGATTCTCACGTTCTCATGAAATTGAAGGGTTTTTATGTGATCTCAACCCTATATATATATATATATATATATATATATATATATATATATATATATATATATATATATATATATATATATATATATATATATATATATATGAATTTGGTTCCACAACGTCCCTCATGAAATCCTGCGTATCCAGCGTCCATGAATAGGCAAGGGTATTTTCGTAATTGCAGCGACCATTCACATTGCTTACATTCATCATTCACATTAGTCAATTGATCATTCACATTAGTCAATTGATCATTCACATTACTTAATTGATCATTCACAACACTTATTTAACTTTTTATACTTCTTGTACACTTATTTGATCATTCACATTACTTAATTAATCATTCACATTAGTTAATTGACCATTCACATTACTTTAATGATCATTCACATTACTTAATTAATCATTCACATTACTTAATTGACCATTCACATTACTTAAATGATCATTCACATTATTTAATTGATCATTCACATTACTTAACATTGATGGTATGTAGAAGATGAAGTCTGACATTGTTGTTCTCGTCATTCATCAAATGTGAATGGACATTTACCTAATGTGAATGACCATTCACATTAGAAGATTGATCATTCACAAAACGTAGTTGACAATTAACAGGACTAATGTAAGGTGCTGATATTATTTCACCAATGTGAATGGTGAAATTTACTAATGTGAATGGTCATTCACATTAGCTGAATGATCATTCACATTGGTTGATGTTATTAATGTTTGATAGATTTGAAAATTTGAGCGTTACATGAATAACCATTGTTACTGTTTGTCATTAATCTTGTTACTGCTTGTTAGTAGTTGACGATGCACAACATACATGATGTGCTGATATTATTTCACCAATGTGAATGGTAAATTTCCTAATGTGAATGGCCATTCACATTAGCTGAATGATCATTCACATTGGTTGATGTTATTAATGATTGATAGATTTGAGAATTTGAGCGTTACATGAATGACCATTGTTACTGTTTGTCATTAATCTTGTTACTGGTTGTTAGTAGTTGACGATGCACAGCATACATGCTGTGCTGATATGGTACAACCAATGTGAATGGTAAATTTCCTAATGTGAATGGCCATTCACATTAGCTGAATGATCATTCACATTGGTTGATGTTATTAATGTTTGATAGATTTGAGAATTTGAGTGTTACATGAATGACCATTGTTACTGTTTGTCATTAATCTTGTTAATGTTTGTTAGTAGTTGACAATGCTCAGATTCACATGTTGTGCTAATATTATTTTACCAATGTGAATGGTAAAATAAGCAATGTGAATGATCATTTAAGTAAGGTGAATGATCAATTAAGTAATGTGAATGATCATTTAAGTAACGTAAAATGTTAATTAAGTAATGTGAATGATCATTTAAGTAATGTGAATGGTCAATTAAGTAATGTGAATGATCAATTAAGTAATTTGAATGATCAATTAGTCAAATAATTATTGTGAATGATCAAATAAGTGTAAAAGAATTGTAAATAGTCAAATAATTCTTGTGAATGATCAAATAAGTGTTGTAATTGAATAATTAAGTAATGTGAATGATCAATTAACTAATGTGAATGATGAATTAAGTAATGTGAATGATGAATTAAGTAATGTGAATAGTCGTTGTAATTACGAAAATACCCTTCCAGCAAAAAAAAAGGGGGGGACGCGCATGGAATTGCATTTTTTATCACAACCATTGATTTATTTAATCTTGTGGCTTTGGATGGGTACCCTTGGTACACTGGATTTTTGAAGGGACTCTTTTGAACCTATATATATATATATATATATATATATATATATATATATATATAGATGGGTTCAATGGAGAACCTCCATGCATCGAAGAACCTTGAAGAACCTCCATGCACCACCACAAATGCATCACAATTCCCCCGTAATGCATCATTATTTCCACGTGATGCATCAAATTCTCGAGTGATGCATCGATTTTTACATTATTTCCACTTGATGTATCAAATTTTCGCGTGATGCATCAAATTCTACGTGATGCATTACGATTTTCAAGCGATGCATTGTCGTTCTCCAAGGTTCTTCGATGCATAGAGGTTCTCCATTGAACCCATCATTATATATATATATATATATATATATATATATATATATATATATATATATATATAGAGAGAGAGAGAGAGAGAGAGAGAGAGAGAGAGAGAGAAATAATTAAACAATACAATTTTAGGCAAGGGTTGACAAAATTATACTATGTAGTAAACACATGTATATATGATGAATTTAGTCTTTGTTTTCTCATTTGTAATGTAAAGAGTAAACACAAGGTTTCCACCAAATTAAATAAAGGAATTGTTAAAGAATATTTTTTTTAAAAAAAAAATATAGTAGTTGCCTATTCAAACTCATACCATGGATTATATCTTGTCAAGTGTTAATTAGAGCATGAAAAAGTGAAACTTTCAAAAACAAATTTGCATAGTTACATCATAAAATTGTTAAAACTTAAAAAACAAGACAAAAATCAACTAACTTGTCTCTAGGACTTACCGACTTTGCTAGTGAAGATTGGATTGCATTCACGTACTTATCAACTAACTTTATGAATTTTCGTTACTAAAAATTTAGGAATAAGATTTTCGATACCAATTATAAAATATAAGAATTTAAACTAAAATAATAATTCTTTGATTTATACAATACGGAAATAAATAACAAAAAAATTAAATTACTTTTTAACGGAATATAAATTACAATAAAACAAAAGAAGTTGAGGCTCGTGTTAAACATGATTCCTTAAAACAGATTCGATTGGAGTTGACAAAACTTGCCTGGAAAAAAAATTGGAATTCTTTGTGTTCTTTAATATGGAAAATCACAGTAGAAATGCTCTCAAAGTGTGTATGTATTATGTGAACAATAGAGAGTATTGTTTAAAAAGTAAAGAAACTACTAATTTTAATAATGGTGTTGTGGGTAATTTGAAATTACAGGAGGAACAAATTCTACATGCAGGACATAGTGATCAGCCTTAGTATTTTGGTCTGTGACTAATGGGTTGTAATGCATGTATTGAGTTTGTTTTTCTTTTCATCATAAAGAAAAAAGCTTTCTTAGCCTCCTAGCTACTTGGAGACAGGGGCGGACCGAGTATACGAGGTTGGGGTCAAACGACCCCGATAAATTTTTTTTTACGTGTTATATGTATGATTAAAAAAATTCTGACCCCAATGATTTTTGAAGTCCGACCCCTATAATTTTGATAAGTTTTAAAAATTTTATATATAAAAAAATATGATACAAAATCTAAAAAATATACATATACGTAATAGTTGGTTACCTATTTAACAAATAATTAAATACAAAACATTTATTTGGGTTTGGGCCAAAAACTTAAAAATTTATTTTGGGCTTCAAAGACATTTTTGGATTAGGGTTACCCCCTGCAGTTGCTTTCTATGTTCTTTTCCTTTTGCCACTGAAATTCTTTTGGAGAAAGGGAAGAAGCAAAAGAGAACGCACCAGTGACCAGTTGCCACCGCCACCGACTTCTCACGCCTTCGCCCGCTGCTCGTCGCACGCTGCTCGCCGCCCGCCGCTTGCCGGCTGCTTCTCGCCGTCTGTCCGTCTTGCTCTCGCCAGTCGCCACCGCTACAGACGAGCTCACTTCTCACTTAGCAGTGCAGATATAATTATTTAAGTTTGTAAGTATTTATAATTATTTATAAAATTATTTATAATTATTATGAAATTATTAGTTTAAGTATGTATAAGTATTTATGAAATTATTAGAATTCATTTTTAAGTTTTTAAGTATTCATAATTGTTTATGAAATTATCAGTTTAATTGTTGAAGTGTTGGACTATTTGATATAGATTAGAAATTTAGGCTATATTTAAGAACTAAGAGTTAAGATTTTTAAATGTTTATTATTAACTTAAATTTTTTTAATTGTTTTATTTCATTAGACATCTAGACTATTATTTAAGAATTAAGAGTTATGAAATTATCATTTATGTATTTGTTTTATTACATGATCGATCTAGTTAAACCGACCGAAAGTTTGAAATTTAAAAAAAAAAAATTTGAAGACACAAGCACATACGCTCTCGAAGGTATTAAATTTCGACCCCTATAAAAAAATTTTCTGGGTCGGAGATTTTTGAAAGTTCAAATAAATTTGCTTTTCAAGAACAAAAAAAACTGCTTAAAAGAAAGTAATTCTCATGTGAGATCCTAACTACAAAATTAACTCAAGTTACATATAGTTTATTTATACGACATGACTTGTATAATAGAACGACAATATAAAAACACACCAAGCGCATGATATCGATGAAGGGTTACGTCACGTATTGGAATATGAAGTTGGCTACAATACATATATAAATACATCCGTAATTAATTTGCACAAAACACATATTTGATAAATCAATCTTTAATTAACGACTCGCTATCATCAAATTAATAATGGATCACAATCGCATTTCGTGGTTTGTCGTGGTTGCTTTACTACTATTGGTTTCATGGAGGGCAATGGCGTTTGAGGCGCCGTCATGCACACGAGTCACAACCATGTTGGCACCATGCTTGGGTTTTATAAACGGTCAAAAGCCATCAGATGATTGTTGTTCAGCGGTTAAGAGAATCAAAAAGATGGCAAAAGCCAAGGATGATCGTGTGACTATATGTAATTGTTTGAAACAAATCGTCACAAAATTGAAACATTATGAACCGAAACGAATAACGCTTCTTCCTAAGAAATGTGGTGTTGCCTTCAAACTTCCTCCCATTGATAAGAACTACAACTGCAAAAAGTACTTTTCACTCTCTCTTTCTCTACTTTATTTATCTTAATTAAGCTCTTCATTCTTAAATTTTGCCTTCAATAATTGTAAATTGTCGATTTAAAATAATTTTTGTCATGTTTCATTTGAAATTAAATGAAAACACATTTTAGCAAAACATAGTTAGAAGGGTTAAAAAGGTTTTTTTAGTTTTCATCTAATCATCACACACATTCTCTCTATTAAACATTCCCTCTTTCATTTGAAAATGAAAACACAGTCCGAAAACATTAAAATGGAGTTTTAATTGGTAGTTATAAATTGAAAACTGAAATATCAAAAAAGTAATGGATTCGAACATGTTTTAGAGAAAAACCTTTGCTTTTGATAAAATTTTTTTGCCAAAAGTAACTTAACATGTTCAAAAGTTTCGCAACAATGAATTTTCCGTCGCAAGATTTATCAGTCTATTTGATTGTGTAACATGTCAGAGTATAATATCATTGAAAGTCAACATAAACAAAATTATTACGTGGTTTATATTTTTCTGTAATTACATGATGGGACAAATTCTTTAAATGTAAATAATATATAGATATATGGTTGGATTTCGGTAAGAACTCATCAATTCTATGAGAACGCAAAAACCACTCCAAAGTTGTGCTAAAAGAAACAACAAAAATTCATTTCACTTTTTAATCAAATAATTCTTATCTAATTTTCTAATCACACAATATAAAAAGTGACCAAACCATTAACAAATAGTATATTGTATTTTTAAAATTTTTAAATATACATTACTTATCTATCTTGACCTGAGTAGGGCTGTTCATGGACGGTTAACTGAACGAAAAACGAGTTTCGGATGGTTAACTGAACATCAGTTCAAGGATTTTTTGAACTTAAAATATCTGGTTAACCGGTTTTTTCGGTTCGGTAATTTGGTTAACCAATTAACCATTTTTGATTTAAAAAACTCCAAAATTAATTTTCAAAGACTTTTTAAAAATTTTCAATGCAAAGTTATGAATTAAATAACAAATATACTAATAAGTTATAATTAAAAGATTGGGTATCATTACTAAAATCTAGTAAGAATATAAGAAGTCATTCGTATTTTTATCGTAATTAAAATGTTAATGTATAATATTAATTATTTTGGGTTACAAAATTCATATAGATTAATTAGTGAATGATAAAATTATATTATTATTGGTATAATTGTTAGTATGGATATGCCTAAAAACTAAATAATATGAAATTAATTATGTTTTTGTTTTTTTGATTAACCGTCCGTTACTAAAAACGTGAACCGTAACCGTAAGTCTGTGACCTAAACCGAAGGATTTTTCGGTTCGCTTAACCTCAAAACAAAATGGTTTTTCGGTTTAGAAACTTTTTGAACACCCTTAACCATGAGGATGAAATTGTTCAGGACCGACCCTGATAACGACATTGATCCGACTACAATATTTTCATTCAATGTTAATCAAATACTTTCCACAAACCATTGATGGTGATTACAATGTTAATACGATGTGTTTTTATAGTCTGATCCATGTTACAATTTTATTTGCAGGGTGAAATAGACATGGAGGAGGTGTTACATTGGCCATTGTAAAGTGTAAAATAAATAAATGCTTATTTATCTATCTTGTTGAAATAATCTGTTGTTTCTTTATATGATGAAATATTAATGGTATGTAAATTTGGAAATAAATCGCAATATTTTTAATTAAACAAAGTGCCAAAAAAATCGAACCGTTGAAAAAATATATACATACGGTGCATGTATACATACGGTTACATGCACCGACAGAAGAAAGGTTCATGTTCTACATGATATATGTGTTAACATGAATGATATCGCAACAAAACCTAGGTTTCTATTTACAGAAAGTAAATCTGAGAATGTTTACTTAAATTTTGTTAAAGAAATGAACCTCCTGCTTAATTGATCCATGATGACTATTCATTATATCAACTTCACCTGAAATGAGACAGAAAGAAACATGAGCTTGAAAGTTATGGTTAAGTAGCTTATAATGTAATTAAGCACCTTCATCAGATGTGGCTAGAAGCTAGAGTGTTAAACAAACTGTGCTTAATTTAGAAGTCGGATTAGTAAACAATTCCAACCTACTAAAAGATAAATGCCTAAAATGGCATCCCTCGATCTTTCCATCTAAACATGGAACCAACACCTAAAAGCAACAGGTGGCCGGAGGAGTACCAACAATACTTGTGATGCATGTATGACCAGATAAATTAAATGATTCAAATTTTCAAATCGAGATACATACTTTGCAAATAAACCAGTGTTTCTTGCGAAATACAAAAACGCTATCGCAATTTGCAAATTGTAGCGATTCTGGACAAAGAAAATGTCAAGTACAATAGTTTGTTTTGCTTTTACAGTTCCACAGCTTCTCTAAATCACTCATCATCATTTCCACAAGAACAATGATGTTGCAGTATACAAAAAGGTAGGATGATTCAAAAAATCAATAACTCCTTGCAAGATACACAAAATACAATATTGGATTTAGAGCAAAACAGTCTTATATTTCTATTGATCCGACCCAGACAACTTTTGACATCCTCTAAATGTATTAGGGATTTATAATTATACCAATTTCATACCCGCACTTCTAGGCATCAAAACCAACTTTCTTGTGACCACCAAATCAAAACGAGGGATTAACTTCTCAAATGGTCATACTTGTATAATTCTTATTGCAAGCAAATCAAAGTCACTGTTCTTGCCAAAATACCCCCAAAAAATTAGTTACTTTTTGTACTTCTCAAGAAGAATGATATTTTTTCAACAAAAACCAAGTACAGTGGTAGGAAAAGCTAATCACTCCAATAAATATTATTACGCAATATATGAGGGAAGATTTGTACCAGATTCTTCAACTTGTCTTCAATAATAATCCCATAATAACCATTTTATACATAGACATTAGACAAGATAAAGTTAATTTTACTTACCTAAGGGTAAGGATTGTCACATCATTTATCATCATCAAAATCTGGCTGTGCTGGTTTCAATGGCAGCATGAGCAGCAACGGTGTTGATACTTGGGCATCATATATATGATTCCGCTTTAAGATACGTAATACATTGGAGGAAAATCTAGACACATAGATGGAGGCACCGATGCTAAGGGTGGAGGTTTCCCTGCCGGTGGCCAAGGCGGCCTGCAATCTCCTATTTTGTTCCTGCAAGGTTTTTTCCAGCTTCCTTTTACAGTGTCTACGCCACACAGATTGTATATAGCAGGCTGCCCATGTCCTCCACTGCTGTGAGTAGAACCTAAAAGTGCACACAAAGCTAAGCTATTATGCCCCGATCATGAAGAAGTGAACATTGTTTATTATAGGTCATACATATCACAAATTACAGCCAATAATGTGCTAAACTAAGGTATGCAAATTGATAAGCTCTGGACCAAATTTTTTACTACTACCTTTATATAATGTGGGGTTTAAGGTTGCAATGAGTTGTAATAGGTCTATTAATGTTGAAAGTAACACAGCATAGCCTTTTTGAAAACGCAGTCCCAACATATAGTGATTATTTTAAATGCATAATACATTAATACGTCAACTTACACAGGATACCAAGAATGGAATATTCGACTTTGTGGTTACCTGAATGTATGCTGGAGACTCCTGCTGTGGAGACGCCTAAACTGTGATGCCACAAACATTAGATCTTCAGCTACTAGCGAAAAAGCTTCGATGTCTGTAACTGCTGTCACTGTTCTAGTTGAGAAAGGAAGTATTGGAGTTGCAGGATCCAAAGCCCATGTGAGAAGCTCTTCTCCACAGAAGTCACCAGACTTAAGGCAAATAGAGTTGAAGAATCCAGTCCTTCCACCATCAGTTGTCATGCTTAGTACATTGCCACGTGTGATGAAGAGCATTTCTGGTACTGGATCTCCCTCTAGTATTATTCTGCTGTTCTCTGTGTAAAGAACTGGTTTGAGACGGTCACACATAGCATCCAACAGATGTTCATCCATATTTTCAAACATGGGTACCTGCAGTAAAAGGTTGGAATCATACTTTAACTGAATTTTCATTAACTAGTCACTGATGCTACCAAATACCCATTCTATATCAACTGTTTTGCAACACCTGGGATTATACTCCATGCATGCATACACGAATTTCGAAATAAGAATTTCTTGAAGTAAGCAACGATTCCTCACTCACTCTTCTTAGTGAAGGCAAGCAAAGATGATGCTTTATGTCCCTTCTTAAATCCCGAGGAAGGTCTCTGACAAAGGAATCTAGCTCAACACCCCTACTTATTTTCCACTTGTACTGCTTGTGTCTCCTAACTCGCTGCCTCAACTCCTCAGGAAGGGAAATATGAGACATGAGCTCCTCTGCTTCACGCCTTTTTTCTTTCATCTCCTCCACTCTAAGAGTGAGGTTTGAGAAAGACTGCAAATATTTCTGCAAACAGTTGAACCATTATATCAGCTAGATCATCAATCCTATAATATGAACATATCACCTACGTATAGACAGACGATGGCAAAGGTGGAATTAAAACAAACTAAGATCATTTTATATCAAATTCAGGCATGATACTACATTCTAGAGCTATATTGACATTTTAGCAGTGCCACATCAGCAGATTCTGTTATGACGGTAAATTTCTATTATTTTCAGTTAGCCTACTTGGCTACTTATTTCCAGCTGTATCTCTGTTTGGTTTTTGTAAGGCTATAAATACAAACCATGTCTTGTAATTTCATTTCAAGGCATAATAACATAAAACACACGCTAGTTTCTGATTTACAAAGTTAACACCATACTACAGAATAATCCCTTAACTTAGGTGAATCCATCAACAACTTATTATTTAGGCAAGGGTAGTGACTTGTACACAACAATGTTTTGTCATCCACTACAATATATACGAACCTACAACGCATTTATTGTTGTGGATGACAAAATGTAGTTGTTTACAAATCACCTCCCTTTAAGTGGTACCATCTACAAGCAAATTTCTTTGGCACCAAGTGATCCCATGCAGTGACAAAACGTAGTTGTTTACAATACGAACTTGGCAATGGGTCAGATTCAGGTCAAATCGGCTAATGATCGAATATGGGCCATGACCCAACTAATGTTGGAATTAATCTGAGATCAAACGCTCAATGATCTTTCAAAAAAAATAATAGTAGTCTTCTTTGTTAGACGAAATGTTTAGGACTGCTGTGTTACTAATGGACAGCAGGTGTAAATTATAGGGATTATTATGAAAAAACCAACATGTTTTCGCGTTTTCGTCGCTCAATGTTATTTTTTCCAGATAAGTCCTCAAGTTAATTTTTTTCTAGTTCTGTGAAATTTGAGTATTAGAGGCCGGTTATAATCGGTAAACCGGTTTTTTTTAGAAACCGAAAAACTGGGTTTTTTAAAAACTGAAAAACTGGGTTCTAATAGCCAAATTTCACTAAACCAGAAAGAAATAATTAACTTGAGGATTTTTTCTGGAAAAATAACATTGAGAGACAAAAACACACAAAAAAAAAACGTGAAAACATGTTGGTTTTTTCATAATATACCCTAAATCATATTGATATTATGTAGGTTATTTATGGTTTCCTTAATTTTAGTTTGCAATTACTTTTTTTCCTTTGTTCAAGTTGTATTTGTTCTCAGATGTTTGCAATGCAATAGGCTGCTATGACTGTGGAAGAAACAGGCACTTTTCTGTCACTAAATTCATATTTTCTTCTCTCCTCCCTGCTATGCATACATCCTATAGTATGCACATGTGCATTTGATTCAATTTGTATTGGTTATCTAGCTTTCAATGCTAATTTTGTTTTCTATCGAACCTCCCCCCCCCCCCCTCTCTCTCTCTCACACACACACACACACACACATATGGGTAGGATCCAAAATAAAATTTATTAAATATGAACTATAAGAACCAATATAAAGATGACACATTAGCTAATAAGCAATAACATTGACTCAATAGTCAAAAATGATTGCTCTAAGTCAATATTGAAGTCAAAAAATATCTAGGATGTCAGATTCAAAATATTTAAATTATTGATTTAAAAATATTATTTTGAATCAACAATATAAATAAGAATTGTCGGTTATTGTTTTTAAAATTCCTTTTTCTTTTCCCTCGATTGACTACTTTAAAGTCAATTGTGATAGAGCTCTAGTAAAAACAATAAAAATGATTAAATAAACTAAAAAAAATGTACCAAACCAAGATTTAGATTCTTATATATCATACGTAAAACCAAAATATACTAAAGGATTGATATTGATAAAACCCCATCAACTTTCTTCATTTTCACAAGTGTTGTAAAAATCGGCCTAGGCGCCGCCTAGATTGGAGGAGTACCGCTACAACTTGCCTGTGATCGGACTGGTTTAGTCGGAATCGGGCTAGGCGGTCCTAGGCCGATTCATATAATATTCTAATTATAATATTAATGAACTAGAATTCTATATTTGAACTCTGAAGTTTGTGTATTTGAAGATTTTAACAATTATGGTTGTCTTATAAAACATATTTTTGGATGTTATGATTAATTATATTTATATTTGAGAATTTATAAATATGTTGTATGTATAATTCTAAAATTTACATATAAAAAATCTCAATCCGACTACTCCCCGCCTAGGCCGACTCCCGCCTGGCGATTTCTACAACACGATTAAGTACCTAAACTTTTTTTCTTATTATTTAAGTCCTTAAACTATTTTTGTCTTATTCAAATGTATATTTAACATGTTTGATCGGTTACCAAACAAGTAACCTTAGTTTTTTCACTTGATTAATATTTTGGAAAAACCCCACCATCTTTCATATTTTAGTGATTAAGTCCCTAAACATTTTGTTTTATCAATTGTAGGTTTTACCGGCTAATCCGGTAGTCGGTATTACTTTTAAATAAAACATATATAGATTAAGGACTTAAACAATTAGAAAAAAAGTTTAGGGATTGAGAAAATAAAATAAAAAAAAGTTGATTGGGTTTTTCAATATTGACCCTATACTAAATAGTAGAATCAATCCATCTAATTTATTTTTTAAGCTTGGTTCTTAGGGTGTGTTTGGCAAGGTTGTAGTAGGCGGTAGTCGGCCGGCCGGCAGGGGACTAGCGATTAATAGGCTAGGCGGAGATTAATCGGGGAGTAGTCATATTGGAATTTTTAGTATGTAAATTTCAGAATTATATATGTAACATGTTCAAAAATAGTAAGATATAAATATAGTTTAGTGAAAAAACGATCAAGTAAGTAATACTATTTATAATTAGAACTCAAGGTTAATCATTTAAATATTTTAAGGTAACAACCTAAATTTAAGTAATTTAGATTAGTTAGATTTGCAACCTTGGCATTTGGTACGGTGGAATCGAGAGAATGGAATCACGTGAGATTTGCAAACTTTTTTTATCATGTCACGAGAGCCTTTATCTCAATGGAAATGAGTAGAGAATTGATTTTGAATCACGTGAGGTCTAGACCTATTATCATCATGATGTTAATTTTGAAAAGTTTGGTTAACATGGAAAATTTACATTTATATATATGTATGTGTATATATATATATATATATATATATATATATATATATATATATATATATATATATATATATATATATATATATATAATATGGTTCGTGTGAGTACCTAAAAAATGCAGAGTACCGTGAGTACCTGTGAACACACGGGTTTAAGATGTGAACATGCTCCGAAAAAAAGTTTTTTTTTTTAAATTTTTTTTCATATTCATTTAGATACAAATAATATAAGCATATTTGTAAAAGAATTACACGCATTCACACTTCGTAGCCTCTTAAAAGTCATGTGAACGTGGAAAAATTCATGTGAACATGCTTAGCTGTGAACATACGTTCACAACAGTGCAGTTCATGTGAACTTGCACGTTTCACATAGTTATAGTGTGTGTTTATGTGTGATTTTTTGCAAGTAGTCTTATATTATTAATTTAAACATGATTATGAAAAAAATTTTCCAAAAAAATAATTTTAAGCGAGGTACCTCCGGTACTCCGCAAAACTAGTGGTACTCATTTGAACCCAAATCTATATATATATATATATATATATATATATATATATATATATATATATATATATATATATATATATATATATATATATATATATATATACACATACATATATATATATATATATATATATATATATATATATATGGTGAAAAATAAGAACATGTTGCCAATAAGCAGAGTAATCAGTCATCTTGAAAAGGACTAAAGTAGATAAGTGCACAAACCTGCATGTTGCCAATAAGCAAAGCAAATAGAACCACCCCTATAACAGCAATAAAGTCGGCAAATAGAATCTCTCCATAAAAAGTACTTGCTTTAAGTCCTTGACCTAGAGAACTGGATCAAAAGATAACATATTTAGCCTATGGATAGGACAGACTTTTGATTGCACCAAAAAACTTCCATTGCATGGTTTTTATTACCAAAAAAAGCCTTTAATGTCTTGCAAATTTATTTAGATGTCTCATCAAGAAGATTTTGCACCACTGAGGTCTGCCTAGAGCAAACAAGGGAGTAGGATGTCACTCTTACTAACCTTAGACTCTGCAAACCCCACCATGAACAATACAAAAGTTTCTGAGGGAAGTCTCTTGATTCTAACACGCGAGTTTGAAGAGCATCAAGAAATATGCCAAAATCAAAGTTTGTTGAATCTTTAATTTCATTTCGTTCAAGAAGAGGGCATGAAGTGTTCAGAAATCCAAAATCTTCCACACGTCCTTCTCCACAATATAAATACTTAGAGTTACAGTTATGCCTTTTACATGCAATATTCCAGCATCTCAGTTCACTTTCTATAGCAAACAAGTACCAGAGGGCTCCAACTACCTGTTTATAAAAAAAAATATTGTTTTCCAATAAGAAGCATAATGGTACAAGATGAATACATTTCTCAACAACGCAGTTTTACCATCACTTTTCAATTTTTCATGAATAAACATAATATTGCTGTGTTTATTTTTAAAAACTTTTACCAGTAAAACATCAATGGTTTGTTTTAGGAAAGGGGTAGTGTGAAGTATTTTGTCTTCTACAATATGTTTCTAAACTAGTTTGCATTATTATCGATCTGGTTTTCTAGCCGTGAGTTCTGATTCTTTCTCTGGACAAGATATTTGGATCTGCCTTTAATTACAAGTGATATCAGGTATTGTAGTTTAAATTACTTTGTGCAAAGATAATCTTCTGCTTGATGCCAGCAGCAACTGTTTTAAAATTTGCAAGAAATTTGTCAATATTCTTTTGAACATTTCTCATGATTTGACATGCAACCACCACATAGTTGCATTTCTATTGAACCCAATATACGTTAATCATTTAATATAATTGAAACTTTCTCCTACATTTATGTCATTTATCTATCCAACACTGCATCTCCTACTGCCTTCTCTTAGTACAAACCTCTGTTCCTCATATTTATTAATGCATTCAATGGTCTACCTTGGACATTAGTACTGATCCATCTTAGCGGTATACCGCTTGTCTTGATAAGATCCCAATTTCTCGAAGAGATCCTATTTACTAATTATCTCCATATCAAGCATGCCCAATTTCTCAGAGAGATCATCTTTTTTCTTAATTATCTCCATATCAAGCATGCCCAATTTCTCAGAGATATCCTTTTTCTTAATTATCTCCATACCAAACACAGCATCAACATGATTAAGGGGGTGTTTGGTTTTGATTATTAAGAGGGATTATTAGATTATTGTGTTATAGAAACTCAAATAATGTATTTTAAGAGTTTGTATTTTAGTGCTTAATAATTGATTATTTGCGTTTAGAATTAATCCTACCACACTTTTTCAAAAGCTAAAAAGTTTAGCTTATTTGCTTAATAATTGATTATTTGGTAAATTTACAAGTTAAAATGCAAATTCAAACACTTTAAAAACTGATTATTTGATGATTGTGGTAGCAAACAGTAGAAGCTAAGCCAAACAATAAATTTCTAGCAGCACTTTTTATTACAATTATCATCTGATTATTAGTTTCCAAAAAAAAGTACTCTCCCGCTTTTGTCACTCTTTAGAGTATAACTTGTGTCTGTCCCTACGGTATCCAAATCATCCTAGGGGGATATTACTAGTACTGCGGGAAAGGCAGCCCTACTTCTGTTCGGCAACAAACCCAATTAATGTCAAGCACTTTTTCGAACGCAAATCCAAACATCCCCTTCAACTTATGCCCATGTCTCTTTGTGGTCCTAACTTTAGATCATAGCTTTCAACTTCAATCAGATTCATAATCACTCCTAGTTTCTAATGTATCTCATCACTCATTGACTATGCTTTCATTCCATGGCTAATGATTTTCAAATTTCGGTCCTAGATAAAAAAATTCTAGTCATGGGTTAGTATATATTCTATGCTTGCATTGACATTTTGATTTACTTACTCCGATGTATATTGAATGAAAATATGAGACATTTATCTAGAGTAGCAGGAAACTTCCCAAATAGTAGTATGCAAGGAGTTTTTTTTGTAATATGCCTAGAAATACATGAAATCGAACTTACATGGCTAGCTAGCACATAGAGAAAAAAGTTAAAAGCAGCTCCAGCCCATGCTCTTTCTGTGAGGAATCCAGAAACTCTTGTCACCTTCTGATAGAACAAAGAGATCCGAATAACTCGTGGGACGTATTGAGAAAAGATAATGCACTTTAAAATGTTTTCCGTCAAAAATGTAGTTGGGCCATCTAAATTGGGGATGATAACCAAAACTGCCAACTGCACACATGAACGCATAAAGATATTATCCAGCAACAGACATTTGATTAAATGGATAAGTCGTGGAAGTCATTTTACAAAATAAAAGAGCATCTTACATTTCCACATCATAAGCGAACAATATATACATAAACGAAACAAACAAATTGTATTCCTAAACGCCCTATATTGAATTTGTATGTCCACATATTACAGTAGACACTATCTCAATTGGTTCTTCTCAAAGAGGTCATTAGTAGCCAAGGAAGTTATCTCTTCAAGGCAAAGAGTTTGTTCATCGTAGAAGTCCTTTCCTTTAATTAAATCCATTCTGTGATATCTTATGTGTGTATTTTTATTAATAAAGCAATCATAAGGAATATATAGTGGTAATCTGAGTGACGTCTTAAGTTGTTAAAAGCATGCCTAGGCTCATAGGCACACGAGGCTCTAAGCTGAGTGCTTTTTCCGGATAGAGGTGAGGCCCACAACAGGAGCACCAGGGCCTGTGCCTTGCTAATGCGGCTTCAGCGCTCCTTGAAATATATGGGTTTTAACCAATTTTGGCCTTTAGAGCCATCTTAAATTTTCAATTCTAGCAACTGGATTATCAATTTGATTGAAAAGGAAAACACTAACTGAAGGCATCATACATTTTTCTTTTCTACTTCTTCATCGACCATTTGCAACCGGTCCACCTTCTGTGTTCTGTCTTCCCATGAATTCTTCTTTCTTTCCATTTACTTAATTGGTACAAAGTTTCAGATGTTTGTTTAATTCAGTGGACAAATGGTAAAAGCTTTTGTTATTAATCAAGTTACCAATTTTTATGTGTTTCTCTAATCAGCCAATTTTGGTTTTTTCATCACCAATTCAGTTCCCTTGATTGCATTTTATAAGGTTAGATTTCTGAAGGTCATAGGCAGCTTCCTGCGTTCCTATTATGGCCTTATGGGTACAATTGTGCAGTTCCATCGATTGCATTTGATTCTATGCTAATGTGATATGGAATTCAGTTATGTTTTATAATTCGATTTGAGTAATAAGTATTTTTATATATTTTAGATATGGTACACCTCGCATTCATGAGCCCTGTGCCTCAGGCCCCCCAGACCAGAGTGCACCTAAGTGCGCCTTGGGCTTTCAACAACATTAGGTAAACCCCAATATCTGCAGAGTATATCGTAAGGAGTATATCAATAGAAACTTTACATACCTGTGGAAGGGGAAGGGCTGCTAACAAATCAATGATGAAGTATGATTTTAGGTAACGTCTTGCCACATAATGAGGTTCGTCTATACATGTTCTCTTTCCAAGTATGTGATTATAGCGAGGAACGTATGCTGTTCGAAACTGGATAATGATGTGAAATACATATAACATGTCGGCAAAAGAACGAAGAGCACATACAACAAACTCCAACTTGCGGTCCACATCTAGGCATTTTCGAGTGCCGTCAACTATAGGAATATAGAAAAACAAAGGATCCAATGACAGTGCTATCACAGAACATAGTAAAAAGGTTTTGTTCCACAGTAGAATAAATCGTGCCTCTGGATCAAAAAACCTCATCGAAGGGCTTCGTCTCCTCTCCTCTCTGTCACCACTAATAGTTGAGCCTCTAAAATGTTCTCATGCTCTCTTAAACCATTCTAGTAAAAAATAAAGGTATCTGGTTTATGTTCTTATAATAAAGTCCATCGTATTGATGCCGTCATCGTTCGTGGAAGTTGACGGGCTAAATCCTCAACCAATCAGAAGAATCATCAACAGGTGATCACCCATGCACCTGCCAAATTCAACAAGTTGGTTTTTCACCTCAAAGAGCAACTATAAGTCTATTAGATCAATTTATTGGATAGTTGGCGGTATCTCGATTTTCACCATCTGCAAAACTTTTATAAACAGGTAATAAACTCCAGCTCTACCCTGGGTTCTTATTAGCTGAAAGAAAACATACCAAACCATCTAGTTTTGTTTCAATTCAACACACACACATACACAAAAAGCATAAGAAAAGAGAAAGCCACAATACCATGGATAAGACCTTTCCAAGCACATGTCTGCCTCAACAGGGATGTCTTATGATCAGTCTGCCTTCAAGTTTGTAGGTGAAGCTTCCTTACACTCCAATTGTTCTTTTACAGACAAACTCATTAAATATAGTAACTATTATTCAGAAATTATGTCAGGTTCTCCTCGATTTTCTTCAAGCTTTGACGTCATAATTGTCAATCAATTTTGCAAACTTCACTTGATTACAATTTACATGATGTGTGAAGAAAATTGTAGTGACAAAAACTATATATTTTATACAAAAGAAAATGGGTACGACATATTATAATGGGAAAAGAAATTCAAGGGGTCCACACATTGCACTTGAGGAAGCACAATTCCACATAAAAACCCAGCCCTTCTGTGTGGTATATAGTGCATTTACAAGCATCATTCCTTTGGATGGGCTAACCTAATAGGCTAAAACAATGGTATTAAAAGCCTTGCCCCTTTGTGTGTTATATAGTGCATTTAACTCTTACTTGTAGGGTATACAAGATGCATGCACAAGTATATGTTGGTTATTCATCCAGCTGACTTAATGATAATATACCTACAGTGATTGAGCAATTGTGTATTCTACAGGACAGCTTTGCTCATTCTGTTCAGAATCAATGTACAATTAAAATCCTTTTCAAGACAGTCAGTATATAATAGAATATACATCAACAAGTCTTTAACGGAGGCACTGATGCAATCTAGAACTAGACTGTTTTGCAAGGCATCCAATGCCATCTCCTACATGCAATTCTGAATAATAATCTTTTATTTAGTAAAGTAATCAAACAATGTTCGCATATAATATGTTTAAAGACTAAAGAGAAATATATATATATATATATATATATATATATTACGTCGACAGATATTGGATGTCTTTTATTTTCACATGTGAATATGCAGTATACGTATTCATTTATGAATATGAATTTTCTCATGCCAGTTACTATATAGGAAAAAGATAGAGCCAACAGATAAAAGTGTAAAAACGACATTAAATATTATGCAGATAAATAATGATTCAATAACCAGCACTTACCTTTTTAATACTAAGACAGTAACAAAATTACAAATTTAATTCTTGATTTCTATTTGATACTAATTCCTTTTCAAAATGTTTATGAAAACTAAATTGATTATGGTTTCACTTTCACCATCATCTACTATGACTTCACAATTTACTAATAAAGACTATTATTACCTTTCAATTGATCCAAAACATGATTGCTTGGAATTAAGTCTGAAAGAGACGACTGCGAGCTCAGACAATTGAATCTAGACCTACTAGGGTTAAAGTAAATTCCGCGTTTGTTGCACAAAATCACTTAGAAATACGATGGCTTGTGGATATAAAAAACTAAGGGCGCGTTTGGTTTGAAGGATTTGATAACAATAGTCAGGAAGGAATCTAATTCCATTTAGCATTTGGTATTCTCCTTTTCATCATCCTCCCTCAACCCCAATTATTATATAATCTCTTAAACTAAGCTTTCTAATCATTTTCAAATATTATTATATCAAAATCCTGTCATATTCTAATTTTGTCACGTCAAATTCCAACTATCCAAACAGCTAAGACGTTCATTTATTCTTAAGGAAGGAGGGTTAACAACAGAAATGAAAATGAAATTACCTGATACTGATAGGTTAGGAAAATCCTGAATTACAAGCTCCGTTACATCCTGCGCCAATTAGATCAGATTTATGAAACACAATACAGTTAAAAGAGGAGAAGGAAGATGAGGGAGTATAATAACTAAGACATAATAAACAAAGTAAGAAGCTTCCTGGACTGGAAAGAAAGTGGAAGTATCGTCCTTCTCTTGCATTAAAAATCCAATTTTGACTTTCTCTCTAAATAGTCTCATCAAAATTAAGTAAGGTCGGTCCGCTTGAAACAAGTTGCAATAAAAATCCAATTTTGACTTTCAGTACTTAAAAATCCATTAAAAAGCACAGGGACAGGGACAGGGTGCGACTCCAACAAAACAGGTTTCGGTTTTATACTTTCACTTTGGTCTCGTTTCGAAACATTTTTGCTTTCTTCTTATTTGCGTAACATTTGCAATTATAAAATGGGGTGAAGTATTGAAATTTGAATATGCACTCTACCTGCTATTTAAAACTAATCCTATAATATTATACTCTCGTAAACACGGACGATGGATTCTTTTATTCATAGATTTTTTATGAATTAAGAACTTCTTATGTATTGTGTTTGCAATCCAAATTCCAAAATATATCATTATAAACAAATTTCAATTCATTAAAAATTCATTTTGTAAGTAAAACGTCACCAAACTCTTTTTATTATTTGAACCGTTATATCGTTGAAATGGAATCTCAAACATATTAATGAGTTTTAATCATTTATCAAATTTTCATGATTTACAGACTTATTTGTAATTACAATAATTGATGACATGTTTATTGCTTGCATTTTATTCTTTTCTGGCTTGACAAATTACAAGCGTTGTAGTACTCCATGTGTTTAAAAAAGACATGACATTACACATGGCGTTTATATTATTATTAGGGCTAATTACGTCACAAGGTAATCTACTGTCACTGTTTTTTCAATTTAGGTAACATACTAAAAAAATTTCTATTTGAGGTAACATACTTTCAAATCAAGTCAATAAAGATAACCGTATCAAATTGAAAGGTAAAAATTACTGACATGACAGTTTCTGTATCCAGTTATCAGTTTTTTTTAATTTCTAATATTGCTTAATTACTTTTAAATTTGCTCAAAATAGCAAAGTATTATCAAAAAATACTTTTAAATTGCACAAAATAGTGCACATCATATAACAATTAAACTGTCAACTCTGTAAAAAGTTGTTGAATTGACAAAAAACCTGACACGTCGGTAATTTTTACCTTTCAATCCGAAATGGTTACTTTAATTGACTTGATTGAAAAGTATGTTACCTTAATTATAAGAAAATTTAGTATGTTACCCAAATTGAAAAAACTGTGACAGTATGTTACCTTTTGACGCAATTAACCCTTATTATTACTATAGATTTTCAGTGAGTCAAGTCTGGTAAATATTACATAGTATACTTTGTTTCAAAATTTCAGTAAGCTCAAAACACACATAGAGATTAAGATCACAAAACTTGGGATTAAACAAATGTTAAACTTTGTTTAAAATTATTTGAATTCCAATTGGAATGCATTTTTGTATATAAATATCACATAGGGTACTCTTTGTGGTTCCTCAATTACTTGCAAGATTTTAACATGACGTTGCACTATAAGCCTTAAGGTTTTCTGGTGAAGCTTCCTTACTGTCCAATCATTCTATTATGGACTATTCTATTGTTCAAACCTCATAGCTAGTTCTTCCAAAATTTCTTCAAGTTTTATTGTTAAAGGTGTCATCAATCTATAACGTGAATTTGATTTAATCACATTTTATGATATGTATGAACAAACTTGAAGATATAAAAAGTAGACATTTTAAATAAAAGAAGATGGATGCAACATATCAAGTAGAGTTTGTTATCTGTTTTAAATAAAATGTTTTTAAAATCAAAAGATCAATATTTTGTTTAAAAGTTTTGCAAATAGAGTTTAAACAAAAGTTTAACATTTGTTTACAATAAGAGGTTTTTAAACATTTTAAAAAACAAACAAATTTCAAATATTTTTTAGAACAAAAGTTTATTGAGGTATATGATGTTTTTTTATTTTTGTGTCGACTCAGTTTATGTATATGTTTTATTTATAAGGTGTGTGAAATAAAACTTTCATAAAAAAAATAAGTTATCCATATGCATCTTTTTTCAAAAATTGTTTAAAATAATAATGATTTAAGAATTAGAAAAATATTAAAAAGTAGTCAAATAAAAAGACGAAGATGTCACATTTTTTAGGGGTGTAAAGATGTCATGACAAATGGGGTGTTAATAGAATGTTTCTTAGGCTATCCGTAACAACCATTTAAAAAAGTCCATGTGAGTTACATTGGAGTTTTTTTTTCACTTTTTAATAACGTAATTTTTGTTGAACCGTCTAACTGTACGAACATTGTTAATTTTGACACAAACAAAAAGCAACCAATGTAAATATTTTTAAACCCTTTTTATTTTAAATAATGATTATATGGTTAAAAGATATGAATAAGATCCATAAAAATTGATATGGCATCACAAGAGTTGTAAATGAGTCTAATTACAACGATAATGTTATGGATGGATAATGTGGAGAGATAGCATCTCCAATGGTGGATCTTTTACCAAAGGTTTAACATGAGAATAAAAGTGTTTATACTTTTGTTCATGTGTCAAAGTCTTTTGGTCGCGTTTGATAATGAGCTTCCAAGAGCTTTTAGAAGCTTCAACTTTTGTTTTTTTGAAAGTTTAAGCTCAAATGTTCGGATTGGTTAATAAGAGCTTAAGCTTTTGATTTTGATTTGAAAGCTATCAAAGCTATTCCACGAGAAGCTATTTGAAGTAGCTTTTAAAACGAGTTTGAGCTTTTAGTCAAACAAAATTAATTTTTTTCCTCTAAATAATTATAAAATATAATTTTTAATTGATATTAATGTTATTTACGTAATTTAATACTAAAAGCTACAACTACAACTATTTTTATCAAACACATTTATAAAAAAAATAAAAAATTACAGCTCTTTTAAAAAACTACAGCTACTAAAAGCTTTGGCTACTAAAAGCTCCAACTCGAAGTTACATCTAGTCGTGCCAAACATACCCTTTGACTAAAAGCTTTGAAAACTCAAAATGGTTTTAAAGCAAAAATGGTACTTTTAAGTTTTAATAACTGCATAACAATAGTCGCATATTTTTAGCGTTATCATCGAAAAAATCATTTGAACTTTTATTATTTTTTCAGTTTAACTATTTTTTTCCTAACGTAACAAACCACTAACCTTTTTATTTTATATTGATTTGACCACCTATTATCACATGTAATTTGGTGACGTGACGATTACATGTAAATTTTATTATCGAAAAAATTATCAGACTTTTAAGGGTATTTTTTTTGCTCTGACCACCGCATTCTAAAACTAAAAATTAAAGCTTCAAGGACCGATGATTCAATGAACATACAAAAGTAAAATCTGATTATTCAATAAACATTCAATATGCGAGATTTGAATAAACATCACTAATTCAAATACTAATCGATAAGGTTTTTATATCTAAATTATGATAAGTTAACATAATTGTGAACATATTTAACGAACGCTATAAAATCCCATAGAATCACAAACACATTGATCCCATAAATTAAAATCATAAACAAACCCTACAAATTAATGAACACGTTGATCTCATAAATAAATAAAAACTAAACAACATTACAGAATGGTAAACACGTCAATCCTCTTAATAAAATTCTAAACAAGTCAGACAAACCTTACAGAATCGTTAACAAACCTTATAAATATTATGTTCAAATAGAGTTTTGAAACAAAAAAAAGGGACAAAAAGAGAACATGACTAATGATGAACCAAATAAATGGAGCAACCGAAGGGCGATGAAATCGTTACCAATGAAATCACAAGGAATAAGCATAATAAGATGATTAATCAAATTGATTAGAACCACTTTGGGTTAACACGATCATGACGAAGAACTGATGAAGTAGAAGACGATGATGATGAAGTAACAAAATATGCCAATGAATTATAATTCGTGATGAGGGAGAGAGATGAGAGATTGGTTCAGAAGAGAGATACGTGAGAAAAAGAAATGATTTTCTTAAAATTAAAATTTATAGTGATTTAATATTAAAAATAATATAATAATGAAAGTTATAAAAATAATCATAATCAACAAATTAAAGTAGAGATTAAAGAAATAATAGAGTGATTATATTGAACCATGTTAAAAAGGTTCAATGATTTTTTGATAATAAATCTAATTTATTTATGCAGGTTACCAGTAAAAATGAATAGGCTAAACCAGTAAAAATATATCATTAAAAAAAGCTTATTATGAAAAAAAAAAACTCACATGTTTTCATGATTTTTACGTTTTCGTTTCTCAATATTATTTCCTCCCGGAAAAGTCTTAAAGTTAAGAATTTTTTTGTTTTGTGAAATTTGACTATTAGAACTCAGCTATAACTACTAAACCAGATTATTAAAAACTGAAAAACCGGGTTTCATTAGTTAAATTTCATTGAACAAAAAAAAATTAATTTGAGATTTTTTAAAAAGAAAATAATGTGAATCGATGAAAACACCAAAAAAGAAAAAATATATCGGTTTTATCATAATAAACCTATAAAAAGTGGTGTTTTGTTTGGTTGGAAAAGAAAATTGACCGGTTAAACCCAAAAAATTCTACCTATATATTACCCAAGCAAGTGAGAGAATGTTCTCCCTTGGGTTAATCTGCACCGTCCGATCGTCCAACTTTAAATCTCAGCCGTGTTAATTCATTTACTTCTGATCATGCATGTTGTACAACCATGTAATGCACAGTGTAACTGAAGATGGCAAAACCGTTCACATCATGTGTCCGATTTTGTTGCCATGTAGATACTAACTGCTATCATCCGCTTATTTAATTGTAACCACTTCATCATGCTGGATTGCCCCATTAAATGCTGCTGAATTATTGGAGTGCAGATCTATAAGTATCATAATAAAGAATAAAAATGAGAGAATTTTAATACATAAAATTATTGGAGTGCAGATCCATTGCTTTTCAATCTTCTTCTGCATCTCTCATCAAGCATTATTTCCGATTGCGTTTAAGGTACGAACTATTGTCAGAATTCTCAAATGCACGATATGGTTTATTAACATTATGATGTTGTAATTTTCTTATTTCAGTGTCAAAAATGCAAATTAAACATGTCCGTAAACATGATTTTGTCAGGAAAAGCAATGGATTGCAACAATAAAAAAAAAGTTGAGGTTTAGCATAATACCGGCAGAAAGTAAGGATGACATTTAACATTCTGCAGTAATTTTCATCTTTTAGATTTTTATATTTTAACTCAAACTTAGTAATGAATTTATCAGGATATACTTCAGAAATGTACAAAAATGAAGAGATTCGATTAAAAAAAACCCACCAACAAGGTAAGGATCACATACTCTTATGTTGTAATAATTGTGTCTAACGAGTCTCAAAACTCACCATAAACTTGATAGACAAATTTCGACACAAACCGCACCGGTATTCCTTCGTCAACCTACATCCCCAACACATACAAAACCGCTGTCATAAAAAGATCCACATTTATCATCTGCAACGAGCATCTCACATCAGAGACACAACTGGTGGAAGAACAAAAATGACAAAAAACAAATAAACAGCCCATTACTTACTGCTTTTTAACAGAAAATTATGTGTTGCCGTCAATAAAACAAAAGACACAAACAACTATTTTCAATTCATTCACACCAAATTCAACAGAAAAAACATATGACCTGCCAAAGAAGAGTTGCTGCAAAACTGATTATTGGATTGACTGATTTTGATTTTCTATTAAATTTTTATGCAGGAAAGTGAAAACGCACTTGCAGAATCCACAAGGCAAATGGCAAACTCGATCCAACCATTGGAACAGAGATTCAGGACGTGACACTCAATATAAAAAACAAATGAAAGGTGACAAACATTGTAGTACTTCTGTACTTCATGCGTGTATAATAAACAAGTTATTAGTTGGTTGATGAAAGTTTTCATGACAAAGACTGGCATTTCCTCTATCAGTGTATTTAATACTAAAGCTTCTTATCAATTAATTTTCTAATGGTCGTAATAGTCAAATAAGAAGTGTTTCTGAAAAGAAACAGTGCAACTTCTTCATGAAGCATCACATTGAAACATAGGTTTTTGTAAGAATAATTAGATTTGTTTTTGGATATCAATTGTATACACACACACACACATGAAAGTTGCAAGGTTTAATCAAGTCCATTCAAGCTGCATATCAAAATAATTTAACTATTCAATAGTTTTCAATACAACCCATTTTCAATAATTGCATATCTTTTATCATATTTTACTTCATTGCCTCTTTTTTAACTATGATTACATGCATGCATGTTGGAGTGCGATTGCATACAACTGTGTAGAGTACGAATACCTTCAATTTTTTTCTTGGCTTACTTAAGTTATGCATGTACTCAAAAAGCATATTACAGAAACTAACATATATTGTGCAGCACTCTACAACAGTTATCTAAAATCTCAATGTCATGTTAAAGCTACATAAAGATCATGCAAAACTTAAAACTATTCACACACAACATATTTCAAGCCACTTCAACTCAATTACATGTTTATATATCTGTTGCAAACCAAGTTTGTTATTATGAAATATTTGGTGCAGTATAGAAACGGGTCAAGGCCTTCAACAAAAAAACAACTGCAAGTAAATAAAAAAATAGCACAAAATAAACAAGAAATTAGTGACATGGACTTACCCACAAGTCGACATGGTGTGATGCGCAGGGTCCTGGACGGTAGGATTCTATAGATGCTTAGATGAATGGAAATAATAATAATAATAATAATAATAATAATAATAATAATAATAATAATAATAATAATAATAATAATAATAATAATAATAATAACAATAATGAATTAATAATCTATGCTAACTACATAGTCAACCTACAGAGATGTTAAATGATAACAGAAAGTATTGAAACCTGCATTTACAACATGTAACAAATTGATAAGCGAAGAAGCTATACAGCTTATATAAATATTTTTGACAGCTTCACTTGCATCTTAACAATCTACAACAAACTAGACACAAATGTTTTGTTATGGCATTGTACTCGATTTTTTTTTTCTAAAATAGGATTTCATTACAAAAACTTTTCTTAATAGAACATCCAACTCAAATTAATTGATCCATCATAGCATTGTGTGAAGATTGGGCGCTGACTAGATGTCCACGTAGGTTGCCATGTCAGCCCCAAATCTTACAGAATCTTCATAAAATAGCAACATACTCATACTAACAATGTACTTTATATATTCAATTTTTTTAAACAGAAATTATTATTATTATAATTATAACAAAATGAAAACTTCCATTAATCTATTGATAATCCAATAACATGAACCCTAAACTCAAGTACAAGTGATGTGATTCAAAATTATCACATCTGATTACTTAACTTTACAATCAACATATCTGATTTAAAAATTAAATTTAACAGATCTGATAATATAACACAAGAACAACAAATGAAAATCCAAATTTAAAGAGCTGAACAACAAATAAGATTCCAAAAACCTAGAAGAAATCTATATCAGAAGGAGGATAAATATCCAATTCAAACCCATTCGAATTCCACAATCCAACAAATATGATTAAAAAAAATGAAGAGCAACGATTGACATGGGGGCAATGATAAAATAATCAAAAAACGAACAGACATTTGTACACACCAGTTTTGAACACGAGACCAGATCCAATTGTACTCGATTTCCCCTTCGTTAGTGGTTTGTGGTTCCAGATTCTCGTCGGTGGTTCATGATTTGAAGAATAAACCCTAATCGACTTCCTCTTTACCAGCGCTACTAATAACCACCACCACCAATTGGAGGTAGCAGACTGAAATCAATATGGCTTTTGACCCTTCGACAGAGACGAAATGGATTTCCTTAGCCTTCAACAGAGATTGAGGATTGAAAGATGAAATCATCGAGCAGGAGGCGTCGATTCGAAAGAGAACCCTACCTGAAAACTCTCTTGGTTTCTTACTGCTTCGAAGCCAAGACGTAACCTCTCCTGAAAACCCTTTTTGTTTCTTGGTGCTTCGTGATGGTGCGATGGTTGATATGCGATGTGATGTGATTATCGTTTAGTTGTGAAAGAGTACAATGAGGCAGTGGTACTGGTTGTGGCTGTGGGTGGAAATGGAGAAAGAGGAAGTGGCTTACAAGTAGGAGACGGTGGTGGCTGGAGAGAGAATGGGTTTGGTTTGATTCTAGGGTTTGTTTTGATAATAGTTTTAATAAATAATAATAATAATAATAATGTATTAAAATTAAAAATAAAATAAAATAATACATCTTGCAATTTGTACTGCTATCATGAGTATTTTGTCATTTTTTATATGTTCAAGTCATCATTCATGCTAATGTGGCTGCCTACATTAGCACCCAGTCATCATATATTGCTATAAGAAATCAATTAATTTAAGTTTGATGCTTTATTGAAAATTTTTTTTGTGGTATGATGCTATTTTAGAAAAAAAAAAATTAAGTAGATATAGATTTATATAATATATGACATTATAGTATGTTGTGATGTTTATGAATTAATATATTTTGTGTTGTAAATGGTTGTTAAATTTATTAGTTGTATTCATTTCAATTTTCAAGTTTTAAATGTACACGGGTGACGGGTTAGGTAAATTTCATCGTTGTACTACAACTTTGTATAATTATATGAATATAGAACATTATAAAATTGCTTTAAAAGAAAAAAAAAAAATACTAAGCGCCTCATTACTAACACATGCTTTTAGGGTTAAAAGGCTTAAACATGTGTGTTTATTTAAACTAGGGGTGATAATTTTCACCCGACACCAGTAGCAAAAAATTAAGCTAGAACATAAAATTTTTTTTAAAAAAATAAAAATTTATAAAACGGTGTATTAAACAAATTGTTCATTGAAAAAACTTCCAAAACTACGTAAATTATGCCTTTTGGTCGACAGCCCGTTTACTTGAATGGACCGAAATTGTCACCACTAATTTAAACCGTCACAATAATGATCCAACTGATATTAGTTAGTTGGTATGACCCGCTTTACTTCACTCCGACAGTCCCAATATTTTAATTTATAAATATCATGAATGTCATCACAATGCATTTTCATTACAAAGAGTCACAAAATTTTTTCGATATAATGAGAAGATTTTGAATACCTTATATAATATATTTTTTAAACCATATAGTTATAAACTATATATAGTTTGTTATGTGATATTACAGTCGTGGTTTTACTTTTCAAGATATTTTAACTTATTATTTTTCTTCATTTATCAAGGAAAAGAATTATATTATATGTATATAAAACATCGTATATACCAAAATATCAAAAAATCTATATCTATATCTATAACAAAATAGAATATATTCTGCTGCAGATCTCTCTCATATTCTTTCAAAATTTTGTTTTCATGACTCTTTTCCATAATTACAATTATAAATTACTAATAATAAATAAAAAAAGTATTTAAATACTATACTTTTCCATTTATAAAAGGTATTATTTTGATTAATTTTTATATGTTCTTATATTAATTTCACATTTTTATTATAACCAACAATTATGATAAGCATATAGCAATAAATAAAATAATTAATTCTTGTAAAACAATATAATTTTAAAATGTATTTTCTCAATTAATCCATGTAAGACATGGGTTATAAACTTGTCTTGTTATAAAGAAAGAGATTTCAACAAAAAGTAAAATACAATTAGATATGATACCCATATTATGTTAATTGATTTAAAATTATAATGAAGAATAATATAAATATTTCACGTCCTACAATCTTAACTATTAATAAAGTATTGTCCTGTGCACCGCACGGGTATTACACTAGTTATAACAGTCGGAACGTATTTTCGATAAATATTTGTCTTAAACCCTATATTTTCCCTCAGAAGAGGGCCTAAACCCTTTTCTCTGGTCTCACGCCTATCTCCGCCGCTTCCACGAAGTCTCCGGCGACCTTTTTCCTCACTCATAACCTGTACACACTCCTAGTCATTCAGAAACTTCCACAGCCATCATCACCAAAAATTACTGGCTTCCGTTTCCACCATAGTATGCCCTTCAGATTCCTTTCATTGCCGCACCTCCGTCTCCTCAGCACTTCTTCTTTCTTCGTGACCCGTAACATCATGAAAACCGTCCCACCATCATCAAAAGGGAACGAGGTTTTCACCCGGGTATTTCCTCACAAGCTAAAGTACCAATCTTCCTCGTCGTATAAGAAATTAAGGCTCCCTAATTCGATGACGATAGCTCAATCTCAATTGCTGTTTTCCACCAGGGCTTCCAAACATGGGTCTGAAGGTCGGTCTTCCAAAAGCTTAATCGAAGATGAGGCCGAGCTTAGTGACTGGGTTAGTGAGTTAAAGTCTGACTCGTTTAAAAAATCTCGATTGTATAGCGAAAGTGACGACGGAGACAATGATTGGAGGGGTGGTAAAGGTTCAGCTGTAAAGAGGAAGCGAGAGAGTGATTCTGATGGTTATAGTGGTAGAGGAGGTAGTAGGGGTTCTTTTGATGGTGATTCAAGGGGAAGATGGGGTTCTAATGGTGAATTTAAAAGGAGAGATGAGGGGTTTGTGTCTAGAAGGGAGAATAGTTTCGAAAACGGTAGAGGAGGGAGGGGTTCCGGTGATTTGAGGGGGCGAGTGAGACCTGGTGGTGAAGTGAAGAGGAGAATTGATAGGTTTTCACGTGATAGAACAAAGGAGGATGATGGATATGTGTCAAAGAGGAGAGATGATAGTTTTGTTGGGCGTGGAGGAGGAAGAGGCCGCAGCAGTAGGAGAGGTGGTAATAGCATGAGTAGAGGAAGTTTGATGATTTCTGATCAAGATGAAGATGATCAAGAAGAGGGACAAAATAATATATTGAGTAAGTTCAGAGAATTTATTAGTGATGAAGACGATGATGAAGACACAGACGAAGATGAAGACCTTGTTGATGATGGGGTCTTACAAAAGGGACATTCTATTGGGGATGGTACCTCGAGTTCACCTAGAACTTCACCCGATGCAAGTGAATCCTATCTAAGTGAAACGAGGTACATTACACCTGCTATCTTATATGATACTGGACTTATGTGATTGACTTTTTATGTTTTCTGTATATATAAAGTAATTGATCTCTCGTACTGTGCTGATATATGATACTACATGTTTTGGTTGCTGTCCAGCAACCAGTGTATTATGAGATTGGTTAATTTCGAATAACTAGAGTAGGCCAGAACACATTTAACTAAATGCATCTTAATTGTCTACAGGTTTGATCAATGTGCAGTTTCACCATTGTCATTAAAAGCAATTAAGGATGCTGGCTACGAGAAAATGACCGTTGTACAGGAGGCAACACTTCCCGTCATTCTTAAGGGTTTGTACTTTTCCGAAAATTATGTGAAATTTTTAGAGTCTTTACTTCATTGTATGCATATCTCGTACCAATAGCCTTTTTAAAGATTACACTCTTTCAGAAATGAGTCATACATTGACCACCTTAAATAAAAAAGGACTTAATTTTTATTGTCAGATTGTGTTCATAGTAAACATAGAATTGATAATTACATACAATAGAACAAATAAGGTTCAATGTTCTTTCATAACAATTTGGTTCAAGTCTTGATTGGAAATGCCTTAAGGTTTGACCTCTGAAGTCAAAGCAGATCATCATATTTGGCGATAGATGGAGTTAGTTGCATTTTTTCTAATTGATTTTAACTTTTCAGGGAAGGACGTACTGGCCAAGGCTAGAACAGGTACCGGAAAAACTGTTGCATTTCTGGTAAGACACTGCCACTAACCATTGTCAATACAACGTTTTCTTTGTTTCATTAAATAATCACACATTTGTAAAAAAAGAAGCAATTTTTTAATCGGTAAAAGTTTCCTTTCGCTAATTGCTATGTTTGGATAATCAACCTCTGGATGTGGATGACGACTCATACATTGGAAGTTTGGAACAGCCTCACGGATGATGGATCCAATTTTCCTAGGACATTTGATAGTTAGGGAGATTGTTTGTAACCTTATCCTTTTTCTGTTAGAATTCATATTATGGGAGAAATCAAGTGGTTTTGTCATTTATGTAGTACATATTGCTTCTTATATAATATTAAGTCCCGCCAACTGTGGATGCAGGCAAATGGAACCATATACACTGTCTTTGATTCATTGCTCCTTTGTCTGTGTGGTTTATATCCAGCATCAACTTAATAACTCATTATGGTTCTTTTACCAAAATCAATCATGTTTAAAATGAAATTTGATATTTTAAAATATATTAATTTCAGCTTCCATCAATAGAAGTTGCTGTGAAATCACCAGTCGTGGGTCGTGATCAAAAGCGGCCTCCGATTCTGGTCCTTGTTGTATGCCCTACTAGAGAGCTTGCAAGTCAAGCTGCCATGGAAGCGAACAAATTGGTGAAATATCATCCTTCCTTGGGTGTTCAAGTTGTCATTGGAGGCACCCGACTTGGTCTTGAACAAAAACGCATGCAAGCAAGCCCGTGCCAGGCCAGTTGTTCTGTTAATGCTTGACATATGGTTTACTTGCTTCGTAATTTCTGTTTCATCTGACATGTATGTGTGTTTATATAGACTGTTAACAAACCTCTATTACTTTGTTTGTTGGACAACCTCAGATTCTTGTAGCCACACCAGGAAGGCTCAAAGATCATATTGAAAATACTGCTGGATTTGCCACTAGGCTAATGGGCGTCAAGGTCTTGGTTCTGGATGAAGCTGATCATCTATTAGATATGGGATTCCGCAAGGACATTGAGAAAATCATTGCAGCTGTGCCAAAACAGCGACAAACACTTCTATTTTCAGCCACAGTCCCACCTGAGGTTTTTTTCTTATTCTAGTCAGCTAATGCGGTAACTTGTTTTTTTTCTTGTTTTCTTGTTGTGCATCACTTGAAACTTCAAATTCTGATATCTACCTTTTTGTTGTGAAGGTTCGTCAAATTTGCCATATTGCTTTGAAAAGAGATCATGAATATGTTAACACTGTCCGAGAAGGTAGTGAAGAGACACACACACAGGTATTTTGCTAAGATGTTTTTTTTTTGAAAAATTTTGTTAAGTGATCCATCTTAGTTGACATTTAGCCTGTATTTTTGTTATTTTAGGTCCAACAAAAGCATTTAGTTGCTCCACTTGACAAGCAATTTTCACTGCTGTATACTCTCCTGAAAGATCATATAGCAGATGATGCTGATTATAAGGTTTGAATTCTTGAGCTTTAAATTCCTGCATTTGTTCTTCAATCCATCTATACACGTTTTTAGTTTTTTGGCCTAGGGCTGTAAGCAGATATTCATAAACCCTTATATTTGCACTAATTTGTCCAAATATTTATGTGATCTGTTTTTGCCACAAGTGCATGTGGATATTGATTTGGTCAGGAGATGGTCTTTTCGGGGTCAGGACCATTGTTTAGTGGAAGGTTTCTTGCCGCCACCTCTTCTCTGTTAATTATCGACTTGAAGACTTCTCTAGACTTTATCATTGTCGGTTGAAATAAATATGTGATCTGACTGTAAAGGAGCCTTGCCAGATAAATTTATAATTTTTGATCGGTTTTATCTTATAGGACGGATGTATAGTGTATTGTTGTTGTCTCAATGATAATTGCAATTTCTTTGAACAGACTGATCAAGTATATGATGTTTATCTGCAGGTTCTTGTGTTTTGCACGACTGCGATGATCACTAAACTCATTGCTGACCTCCTTGGTGAGCTCAAGTTGAACGTCCGAGAAATCCATTCAAGAAAGCCACAGAGTTATAGGACTCGGGTTTCAGATGAATTCCGGAGATCAAAGGGTCTTATTCTGGTAACTTCTGATGTATCTGCACGAGGAGTGGATTATCCAGATGTAACACTCGTTGTTCAGGTATCATATTGCTCTCAAACTTGGAACCAATGATGTCTAGCACTTTTTTTGTAGAACCTTACTTTGCGGTTGAACAAATTTTAAACTAAAATCTAAGGACCACTATTTGTCAAAATTTTCAATTCATTTTTAGGCTGTCCAAACTGTAGGTGGTGCCATTTTCATCTCCCCTCTCATAAGAGGGACCCACAAGAACATATTTATCTCTCATTTCATACAAAAGGAACCCATAATTTAAAGGAATGTCAAAAGGCAAAAAAATACGGCCTCATGACACAGCTTTAGATCACACTATGATTTTGGAGGTTTGTATGATATGTGAGACTAATTCATGCTTGTAAACTTGCAGGTTGGCATTCCGGCTGATAAAGCTCAGTATATTCATCGGCTCGGAAGAACTGGACGTAAAGGGAAGGAAGGGCAAGGGATACTGTTGCTAGCTCCCTGGGAAGAGTTTTTCTTGTCAACTCTTAGGGATTTGCCGATATCAAAAGCTGAGTTACCTTTGGTAGATCCTGACACAAAGAAAAAGGTGAGTTTTAGATGAAGGATTCTTTATGGTGACTAATTTTCAAACCGTCATGCTTGGATTTCCTCACAACAATACGTTTTGCAAAATGCAGAAGGTACACCAAGTCTTGTAATAAATGATTTTGGGATACTAATAGTAAAATGCAAAAGCACGTCTTGCAAGGGTAGTTGTCCCTTTTGCATGTTTTATGGATTGTTACTTTGCAGCAAAAGCCAAGTACAATGGTTTGAATAGTCAAGAGCATTTTCCTTTAAATTGTCAAATTACACTCTTTATGTCGTGATTCTATTGAAGTGTCGATGCATATCTTTCTGGTACATGATTGTTGATTTGTTTCTGGATCTTAAGAACAGTATTAGTGAAACGAGAAGTATTTATCAAATGCTTGCATTACATGATGTCATTGTGCCATGTCAAATCTTGCATTTATGTTGTATAAGCATAGAGGAGCCATACATACATACACACGTTAAACACTATGATTCATGATCTTTGCATATTGGTTCGTTTAATTTTGAATTTATGTTACAGCATGCAAAAAATAGTGAATGGACATGTAAAAAGTATTGAATCACAGTTTCTTACGTTTCTCACTATATTTAGGTGCTCATTATTAATTGTGAGTCCTAGAAGTTGAAGGTTGACTTTTTAGTTTGTGACAGAAGGTGGAAGAGATGATACTGATCTTGCTAACTTGAAAATAAACAGGTGGAGAAGGCGTTGTCTCATGTGGAGATGAAAAACAAAGAATCTGCATACCAGGCATGGCTCGGCTACTACAACTCAATCAGGAGTATTGGCAAGGACAAATACAGGCTTGTGGAGCTTGCAAACGAATTCAGTCGAAGCATGGGCCTTGACAATCCACCAGCAATTCCTAAACTTGTTCTTGGAAAAATGGGGCTCAAGAATGTCCCAGGTTTGCGCTCTAGATAAGTTTGCAAACCTTGAGAAATTTTGTTTACAGGTATAGGTATCTCAAAAACAAGGCAAAAGATATGCAGTTTCATTGGACTTTGTCGGCGTATTGATTCCAATTGAGACTGGTTAAGGGATCGTATTGGGCGAAAGACAGTTGGAATTGATATGATATGTTATCACAAAGGAAGTTATTTTTTTATTGCAAGAAATATGCTAACCTGCAAGGAAATCACAGCCTTCAAATTGACTGTTTAGTCTTCAAAAGGATTAATTGTCAAGAAATGTAACACCAAATAAAATTTGGACGATAAAAGTAACGTGGAGTATTTTAGGTTGTAAAATAATCCTAGAACTCAATTTTGACAAAAAGGGTATTAATGACTACTAAGAAACAAGTTGAAGGTTATGCTCATTTTATAGAAAAAGAACATAGCATTGATCTTTGTCGGTTTAAAATTTGAATTTCAATGTCTTTCTTGACAAAGTAGAATTTATTTTCATTTGTCGGTCCAAGTTTTCACGATGTTTTTTTTAATCAAAATTTATAATATAGGGAGGTGTCAATTTTGACCCTTGGGTCTAAATGACTTGTATAAAAAATTTAACTTGAACATAATTTTCTTTTAAAGTAAAATTTTAGGAAATGAGGTTATAAACAAATTGTTTTTTTAAAAAAATTTAAATATGATAAGTATTTTTTTTTTTGTTTTGGTTGTCACATTATTTGACTTGTTTGTTTCAATGGATCGAAGTTGCTACCTGGGTGGCTAGGTGACATCTGTTCTTGCACTTTTCCTATCTTAAAATAGTAATAAAAAGATTAATATTGAAAAATCTTGTCAACTTTTTTTATTTTATAATTAAGTCATTAAATTTTTTTTTTCTTATTGTTAAATCCCTCTATTTTTGTCTCATTCAAAAGTGTATATTTGATCTGTTTGACCGGTTACCAAACAAGTAACATTAGTTTTTTTACTTGATTAATGTTGGAAAAAACTCACGATCTTTTCATATTTTAGCGATTAAGTCCCAAAACCTTTTATTTTATCAGTTCGATTTTACCGGCTAATATTGTAGCCAGTAAAAAGTATATACTTTTGAATAAGGTAAATGTAGTTTAGGGATTTAAACAAATTTAAAAATAGAAGTTATGGGTTTAACTGATAAAATGAGCTAGATTGGAGTTAGAATAAATACAACAATTTTGCTGGTAATTATTTATTTTCAACAAAAAAACTGTAGATTGGAGTTTTGTTTTGAATTTCAAACAAGTAACCAGAATCTAGTAATTGTCTTAAAAGTAGGAGATAAAAAACGGTAGGATGGAAGATTCATGTTATTTTATAAATATATTGCCGACGTAGGTGATAGGAAAAACATGTTATCATCTCGACCATCAAAATTAAATCAAGTTTTAATATTAACTGCTCAACATGTTAGTGATGATCCTAAGGTTGGGGGGTTTGACTTTCATTATGGACAAATGTATAGATTTAAAAGTAGGATTAAAAGGGTGTTTTTTTTAACGGCTGGTGTGGTGGTTATCGTCTAGGCCCAAGTGCCGACAGATCCCGGTTCGATCCCCACCACAATCTCCTAGTTAGATTAGTTCACCTGAAGGGAAAAACCCCAAAATCCGCCTCTAAAAGGGTGTGTTGTTGATGTTTATCTTTTTATGATTTTTTTTTGGATAGCTAATTTTTAACGTTTGTTTAAATAACTTGATCTTAATATTATAAATATAATATTCTATTTCTTATTTTAAATACTATAAGTTAGTGTATCAATAAAATTTTACAAAAAGAAAATTGTTTTTTATTCAATTTTATAACGTTCCAGGTAACTAAATATTTAAATATTTCATTATTCAGTTATAACAAAAAAAATTACAAAATAGTAATTTTTTGGTAGTGTCGTGTTAGAAATATAAATTTTTTCTGAGTTAAATAACTAATTTTGAACACATTATTTTGATAATTATGTTGATTAATTGTCACTTATATCAGTTAAAAAATCACTATGTCATTTAATGGATTTTAAAGCAACTTATAATAATTAATCATCATAATTATTTGTTCATTTTAGGATTATTTATTTTAATCAGATCAATGATTAAGTTTCGTGCTTTGTGTTATTATTATTGAATTATTCTAATAAATTGAAATAATTACATTAAAATCATAACAATAATAGTTATGTAATATAACTATATAATAATAAGTATATGAATAAGCAATACAATTCATCTTTAACTTTATAGACACAAATTTGTAATAACTATAATAAATTTTATTAATAAATAAGTATTAAATTATAAAACAAACAAATCCAAAAGTTTAATTATTAATCGTTAATTTTAGAATTTTTATTTATAATAATTCACTGACTATTTTTAAGACATATTTAAATGTTAGTAGCTCTTTACAGTTTACACCATGACAAACGTAAATCATACGTAATGATCAATATAATCATTTATAAGGTTTAATCATCAAATTTGTTTAAATTAGTAAAAATAAGAAATTATAACAATCTATTATTTCGTCAAAAAGCAAATGTGATTAATCTCATCCGTTGGATTAGGGGTGGTAATTCTAGCTCATTCAAGCAAATGGGTCGATGACCAAAAACAAAATTTTAACATACTTTTTGAATTTTTTTCAAAAAAACAATTTGCTTAATACATCATGTTCTAAAATTTTATTTTTTAAAAAAGAATATGTTCTAGCTTACTATTTTACTACGGGTCACTTTGATCGTTCCGTCCGTTTGACCCGTTGAGTCGAAATTGTCACCCCTACGTTGGATCATAGCTCCACAATAAAAAGGAACATAAAAAATTATAAATTTTTTAAAGATATACAAACATATATTACTATAAGAAATTTTAAACGGAATAACTCGGACAACACACGGATAAAATAGTAGGGGTTAAATTGTACAATATTAATGTATCTTTTAAAATCATTATTGACATGATAAATGAATCTATTTTTCTTACGAATATAATATATGTATATGAAGGTGACATGTTAATATAATACTTGTGCATTTTGATGACAGGTTATTTGCCGTAAAATGCTCATGTGTATGATATATTTTTATTGTTCTGTATTTTGTTTTTCATTTTGAATTTGAATGCTAGACTTTTTAGTTTTAATAATATTTTTTATTAATACTTCAATTTTATATTGTTAATTTTATGTTATCGGAGTTGACCTCCAACTCAAAAGTTTAATGTCAATTTCATATTTATCCGGTTTTTTTGTTTTGGTTATGGTTAATGTTAAAAGGTAAAATTATTAACAAATCTAAAAGATTAAAAGTCGAAATTAAAATCAAATTCGAAATCCATAATCGAATTCCAAATATCAAAAATTAAATTAAATATTAAAAACCAAATTATGAGATGCGTAACTTGTGGGTCAAAATATAAATTTAGAAAATTGAACATAAAAATTAAGAGAAGATGAATATGAAAATCAAAATTTACCATCATTCAGTTGTTACCGAATACCAATTTTTTAAAATGCTACTGTTAGACCAAAGATGCTTTTATACCACCATATCAATAAATTAACTTTTTGCCGGAGCTTTTGTTAATATACGTGTTTGACAACGCAATTGGGGCTGAAACTTGTATTTGTAAATGACATAAAATGACAAGCTCAAACTCTCGTAAGTTAAAAGCTACATGCCAAACATAACCATTGTCTATGTTTGTCATTCGTGTATCGAATAATGTTAAAAGTGTGAAGGATAAGTGTAACAATTCCATTTTATTCTAGACAAAAATAAGATAAACTTGAAGCAACCCAAGGGAAAGGGACCCCGACGATACAAAAACTTGTTCAGTTTGATTCTATCACATTAATCTGTAAATGATACACTCACTGGAAATATAGTTTTCTCACAAGAGGGTCCAGGTCCAAGGAAGTTGGTCTGTCTTCTGTACTACAAACCCTACTAACATCATCAGTCAACAGCCCAACAACATTTGTATTTGTATCACAGACACAGGGTGGGTAGCCTTAAATTTTCTACGTCTCGGAAAAGACAAGTGTACTGGAATAAAAGTACATTATCATCGACCCCTGCAAGCCGATGATGCAAAACAAAATTGAAGAAACAATATTCCCGACAACATACCACCACCCCTAATCCTGCTGCTGGTTGATGTTGAACAAGATCTTTCGCGGTTTACAGACAATCACGTTATGGGTTGCCATAACGGAATTTCTCTTTTTCAACGATTGGAACCCATGATTTTTTTTTGGCCAAGGAGTCTCTCTCTGCATCGTCCTTCTGTTTCGGTGAGGCCCCGACCAGAATCTTCACTGTAGTCTTGACGATCAATCACCTTCAGAAAGTGATGTGGCAGATGAACAGAATCAAACCCTCCTGCTATCAACAGTGGAATACATTTTTATCTCCACAATATTTCCCAAGTGAATCAAGTGTTTCTACAATTAGCATTACAAATAAAAGAGTATTTAAGAAAGTTGACATAGTTCAAAACATTTTCCTTGAGCAATTTACCAACAAAAAGGCTACGATTATTGTGGGATGAATGCAGCAAGCATACATGAGAGCATTTACGAAGAAGAGACACCAACAAAACCATAGTTCTGACTTCTGACACTTACACAGCCAACTATAAATCACTGTTCACTCCCTCAAGTCCCATGTATATAGCTTCCGTTTCCAGAATGTCCGCTTTCCTTGGAAGACTTTTGATCTTTTTTTTTTAAAATATATCATCTGCTAATTACTATTTTCATAAAGAAACTTATGTTATTGGTTTAGATGTATAAGATTCCTTTATCTTGTAAAGAACATTTTAGAAATTGACGAATAGTCAAGTATTATTTCCCTTGGAACATTTGCATATTTCATGGGACAGATTAATATACGAGAAAGCATGGCCAGATGACCCGACAATATAACAAAATCCCTATGATAAGCCAGCTAACAAGATGTATACTCTCTTTGTCCCACGTTAATTGATTTTTTGCAAATAAAAGAATCATTAGACCACAATAGTATATCCCAAAATGAAAAAAGTTTAAGCAATTATCATGGTCTAAATAAGATGGTTGAAAAAAAAAATCTAAATGGCCTTGAGCACAATAATTTACCTTTGATGAGGTGATGATGGCTGATCAGGTGAAGACCGTTGTACAGAAGCCCCATATATCTTATGTTCCTCAAATGTGCCTCTTGCACGACCTCCATCACTTAGCTGTGATTGCTCATTCATACCAGAAAAGCCAACAGGACCTAACGACCCAAACTCAAGCTGTTCAGTAGGAGAAGCAAAACCAGTGTTATGCTCATATGGATAAACCATCACCATAGAAGGAACTGTTGACCCATTTGACGATGGTCCACCAGGGCTCGAAGCCGGTAAAGGATACATGCCATAGGCCACATTGGCAGGACCTCCTTGACTTGAGGTTGGATGCAACGAACCATTTTGGGATTGGTATGTAGAGAACGAATCATGTCTATATGAACTGATCGACCTGTCTGCCCGACTGTCATTAGCAGCCAACCGATCCAACCTTGTGCTTGATTTATCGGCTTGGTTGCGATTGTGATTGCGGCCAGAACCCCGTGATTTTGAAGTAGCGTTCCAGTTACCTTCTCTATCAATATGGCTGTCACTTCTATCAAGGTTATACTTCCCCCGTCGTGGACCTGAAGAATGACGATCCCTAACGACAACCTTCTGAAAAAGGGAGCAAATAAACAAATAAAAGATTGCAACCACTGAAGTGAAGGCTAAGGAGCATTAATCATGTTATTACCAGTAAAAAAAATAAAGACGGAAAAAACAAGTGCGGATAAAGTGTCTTACAGGATTTGGTAGATAGGTACCGGTACCACTACGATATCTCGGCAGATCTTCCCCGTAACGCTGGTAGATGTTAGGAGGTCTATTAGAAACAGACTGAACAGGTGCAACAGGAACAAGACGGGGTCCGTAGTTCATGAGCTGAGTTACTAAATTCATGTTTGGCAGGGGTCTTCCTGGACCATCCCATGGAACACGGCCCTGTAAATAAATCGGTGGTACCATAAGAGGTGAAGGATATACTGTCGGCCCATGTTGTCGTGGACTTTGGCAAAACCGACCAAACTGCAGATTCTGCCAATGGCTAGCAAAGTCACTGTTAAGAATATCGGACTTGCATTCATCCGGTGTCTCACCAGAAGCAGCCCCTCTAAAAGAATCAGGATTGAAACCCTCCAACTGATCTAGTCCTTCAGGATGGAAATTCTGAATAAGATCACCATTAACCATGCTATCTTCCCCACCAAAACGACTAGTCGATGCATCGGATGGTCCAGGCTGGGATGGAACATTGTAAAAAGGAAGCATTGTGAGGAATGGAACAGGTGGCCCAGTGGGGTAAAATGTCAAGGGCATGGCTCCAGAATTATCCATAATCCTTTGTCTAGAATTAGGACCTAGAATCATTGGACCTACAGGGACCATTGGGTCAGATCCGCTTGTCTGGGCCAGATCATAACTAGCCATGTGTGATCTTGGAACATGCATCGTAGCAACAGACTGAGGTCCTAAGCTTCTGTCTGTCGTGTCAGAGCCCATACTTGGTGGCCGAACATAGTCCTGGTCATCATCCTCAGACTGCTGCACAGACGTACTCTCGAACAGAGTCTTACCTTTCATGTACCCGCTAGATGACTCAGCAGAGACAACTGTTTTTTTCCCTCGTTTTTCCTTTGTTGACTTGGGGGCCATTGACGTCTCATCCCACGAACTCTCCGAGGAAGTTTTACTTTTCATAGAATTACTGTGAGCAGCAGATGAGAATCTTGAACTTGTAGTTCTTTCATCAGAAAAAGCATCAGATACTCTATTGTCTTGATGTTGGGAATGATCTGAATGATCATCCCTCAATGGCCCACGTTTTTCCTTGTTATACTTCTGTTGACTCCTCACAAGACCACCAGATCCACCAACACGGCGAGGAGGAGGAACATAACTTAACCCAGCGGATGAAGCCTGGCGCTTATCATCTGAAGGAACGATTTCAGATTCAAAGCCTGCAGAGGAGCTTGCATCCTGTTCCCGCCAGGAATCATGATCAGCATCAGAAGAGCTCATTTCCACGGAACTATAAGTTTCATTACCAGGTTCCATCGAATCTTCGAAGTTTGACGTTACTCCAAGCCCAGAAAAAAATTGAGTTAGTTGAGGAGAAACCAAACCATGCGGAAACTGCATCCCTGGGAATGCAGCATCAATCAAAGGAAAATTTGTGGGAACCATGCCACTAAAGTTCCTTTGCGTGTAGCCCATCCCTGCTAAAAATGATGGAGAGAACGGGAAAGGTAAATGACCAGATGCCAAACTCATTGGCATATGAACCTGACCATTGAATCCATGAAGTGCAGAAGATGCCATCATGTTCACAAGATCTTGCTCTTCTTGACGCATCCCCTGTGCTCCAATAGTGGATGGAATCTCTTCACTCATGGAATGTATGCCCAAATCACGCTGATACAGACTTGAATCAACAGATGCATCAAACCCTAGATGGGTTGGATCATCACCTGATGATCGACCAGTATGATTAGGCAACTCGGCTTCGACATTTTTCCTCCTGTTATGATAGCTACTACTTGATCCGCCATGTGTGACGGCAGGAACCTGGTTTTTCCCACTATCAGTGGGTCGATTAACCCTACCTTGAGAAGGAACGTCATTGTGTGCATCGGTTAGTTCAGGACTGGATCGTGTCCTAGCAAAGGGAGACCTTTGCATGTCATTGACCAAGGGACCAGATATTATATTCTTCTGTCCTCTGTCAGCATTCGCAATCTCCCTTGCAGTTGGATTGGACATCCGGGAGCTGTTTAAGCTTCCATGACCCTTTTGGTTTTGGGTACGATGATGTGCAGTAACATCACCGATCTTAACTGTGGTTTCTGACTGATTATTACCATGTTGACGGGATGAATTGCGAGAACGAGTGTCTTCGAACTCACTGTCACGACCACCGAATTCCTTAAACTTTTTGCCACTTGAATTGCTCTTTGGGATATCAGTGAGAGGTTGATTATCAGAAATTAACAAGTTCAAACACAGTGAATCAGTACCAGGTGCATCAGGACGAATGCCACTGCCATGTCGTTCCCATGTATTAGTAAAAAACTGATTTACTTCAGCAACTAGATTTTCCTTGGGGCAATCAAGTAATCTTGCCAGCCTTTTGGCCCCAAAAGCAAATGCACTGCGAATTCTGAAAAAATTACCTGCAAACAAAGTATATGTATTATATCATACAACATGACAAGAAAGCTTCAGGCAATCTGTCGCTATATATCACTGACCTTCAATTGTAGTTGGAGCATGTCTAGATAACTATATATTCATTTTCAGTATCAAATTATCGAGCTTTTAGGAAGAGAAAGATCAGTCCATCTGCCTATGATCTCTGTAGTTTTATCTATTTATTGAAAAGGTCAAGTCGAAAACTTGATCTGAACCAAGGTTCTTGGTCTGGCTCAGGTGGAGAATTTATGTCTAATACATTCACAATTTTTTTAAATCATAGCGTTTTCACAGTGTTCCTGTCCATGTACACCTAAAATGGTAGAACACATACAGCTATTATTCTTCAGAAGAGTTATGACAACGTTTTAAGATTCTCTGATCTTCATAACTTCAATCTTTCAAGAGATTGGAGGTACACACCGACGTTTCTAAGATTTTCTTATACTGGTATAAGTACATAAAGGATTGGATTATGCTAGCCGCTCTTCAAGATTCTTAATATGTTGGCACTCTTCTTGAAGTACATGTTAAGTATAACATCAACAAGTGACAAATTTCACAACCTTTGTTGTGCAGCTTGTGCTAATGGCTTTAGTTGTTATAATACACTTGTGCATGTAAAAGTAGATTCGTTGTTACAACTTACAAAAAAAACACCTAAAGAGTTGCTAAATCCTATAATCAATCGTTCAATATTAAGTCAAGATCTAAACACTTTAACAGACCAGAAAGATTCATTTAACGATTAGAGTGTCATGATGGCAGTAATCAGTGATATCATGTAATATGATGGTGATTGGCGGTGCTGCTTAGTTGACGATAATGTTTAGTAGTGTTTGTAATGACTTGATCAGAAGTTGATATGGCACGTCAAGGACAAGGACCTTTTAACTCAACCAACTCTGGTCTGGCCCGTGCCCAATAGTGCCTTAAGACTAGTCAAGTGAAAGGGTATTTCTTTTCTTTTTTCCCAATGAGATATTTACAGGGATATCAGATATGCATGGTTGTTACAGCACCAAAATGAGTCATGTGACAATCCAAGCTGTAGACATCTCTACATGTAAATCTACTCATGTCTACAAGATCGTAAAACAATAACATTCATTCAACGATTAGAGTGTCATGATGGCAGTAATCAGTATAGAATATCAACTTTGAACATATATAACAATAAAAATATATATACATACCTTTACTGACACTTCGTCCAAGATTATTGCTCACACGCAGCGGATCGATGACATTAAAATGTTTGGATATAAAAGTTTGCCCTTGGTTGTCCTGACCACCAGGAAAGACAGCATACACAGAGCTACAAGCATCAAGAAATACTTTGCTAAGCAGCAACTCTCCGCTGTCCTTACGAGGGGGCTCCGCTACAATGTTATTAAATATATTTTTATCAGCAGATAATCCAACACTGCCTAAACCTGTCAGTATATTATCAAGTAGATTAGTAGAAAACATCATATGATATTACCATTTACATCTGGAAGCGAACTTATTGGCACAGGACCCCAGAGACTAACACAAAAATTTTCCCAATCGAAATTACTAAAAAACTCAAGAAAACGGTAAAGGACCTGCAAGTGCAATGAGATCATTCATAGGTTAAAAGAAGGATCCAGATACGTATGTGTAAAAAGAAGGTTCATAAATGAGAAAACCTCAAGAGGACCAGCAAAAGAATTGTTGAAAACATGGAATATGTAAAGAACCAAGGTCTCAAGGGCATATGTTGATATGAGTCCATGATGAGCACCAAGGATACGGCTCTCATAGTAACACCAGGCTTTGATCAGTATAATGCTACGTTTAAACAAATGGTTCTGGTTTATCAAATTATCAACCTGCACATGTATGATTTGTCATCTTAACACCATTAAGATGATATATGTTGATAGCATCTAAGATAAGATCTATCATATGACCATAATAACTCCACTAACCTCCTCAAGAAAGCAAAGGGTGCACAATCCTCCAAGCTGATTAAAGGATATATCTACCACAATGTTCTCAACAAGGCATTTTATAATCTTCACCTGCAGCATAAAGATTAAAGATCAATAATCACAATAAATACCTACACTTGAAAATATAAGATACGTTGGTGAAGGGATGAGGCCAAATGGATACTTCTTAAAATTCAAGGTCTTATTAAATATTTGGTACCAAACAAAATGACTAATCAGGCTACAAATATACATACTGGCCCAAAAGCCTCTGACTTTCAATAAATAACTGAAGCCAAGAGCAACAATAGGAAAAAGAATTCAATCAATCCAACCAGTTTCAACAGGACCTCTTCAGTTCCAGAGACCTAATTTTCATAATTTAAACACCTCAAGTACAGATGCAGATGATACTTGCCGGCAACATATCTTAACTGAAGAATTAAATATGTATGTTGGTGATAAGCTTCTTAAAGGAGACAGGAGACTTTAATGCAATTTGAAAGGGCATGCAGCCACAACATGATATAAAGAGATAACCGGCCTTAACCTATACATCTGCAAAAGAGCCGGATTTTGCAAATAGGAGTATTTAGACTATTCTACCAGTATTCTTATTTCTTAATGATATGAAAGTCCAAGTGCATAAAAAACCAACTTGTAAATAAGTCAAGAAACATTGAAGGGGCAGGTAAAAAGCAGCATACTTCTGCTTGAATGTACTGAACCTCCTTCACACGAAATTCAGCATTCTCGTTATTCTCCTCGGTCTCCAACATATCACGAACCTCACTAGCCCAGGAGTCCTTCAAATTTGCATTGTTACTGAAGGCTGTTAAGTCTATATCTCCATCAGGGAGATATGTTTTAAGAGGTACAGACCCAAAAGTAAAAACCTGTAACAAAGAAAGGAATCAGACACCACAATAACTAAAAGTAACTATCTTGGGTAATGAATGCATTAACATACTATAATATAGTTTGAATCATTTCATGACAAGAAACAAAAAGTTGTAACAAGACATAATGGAAATATAATATGATATTGGCATCATTTACATTTACAGACCTAGAGTAACTAAGCATTCTGCGCTTTAAGGTAACATTCCATCTTCCTAGTGACTGTGAATCTGATGATCTAATGCTGCTGCAAGCATGTGGCTAAGGCCTATTTCTAAAGCTGGTCAATGTATTAAAGAAAATCCACTGCTCATCAAGGATTAGAAAAGGTATAAAAAGCAAATTCTCCAAGTTACCTTGTAATCACTCTTATAATCTACCCAGCTATAATACATAACAGTCATGTTTAAAAACTTTTGCACGAAAACATAATGTGACTTTAAAAAAATAAGACATGGTAATACTCCTTATTCTACATGGTTGGCATAAGACAACTTGAAAGTTCAATGGTGCAAACAGCAATACTCCTAGCAACCATGAGATTCAATACAAAAGAAAAGAAAACATGGATGAAGAACCACCTGGCAGGGAAAGCACTTCATAATAAGTCTTTGTACATAATCAGCAACGGCATTTCTGCGCTCTTCGGATGGCTGATTGGGCTGGATGCAGGCAATAAGCTCTGCAGTTCTTTCCTCAGCCTTTAACCATCTAACTGAATCTAAACTCTCTAGGAATGGACCTGCATTGGGCAATAGCCCATTTGGCAATATGCCGCCTGCGGGCTGTGACCATTCCTCATGGTCGCCCATGCAAGACAAGTGTATTCTACTCCACTACTCTAATTCAAAGTACTCAACACAATTGACAAATCACTTCTACCCAAATTCCCAAGTCGGTCAATCCTGATACAAAAGTTATGACTTCTTAATTCAGAAGCTTTGCTAGCAAGTATAGTTTTCAGATCAAAAAACATGTAATTGCATATACATATAGGAGCACTAGAAATGTTATAAGAAACCCTAAAGAGATTATATACAAAAGGTATAAACTTTGATTTAAAACGAGGGGGGTTTATATGAAGGACAAAAAGTTGTCACAAGCAACAACAATTCCTTTTTCCCTCAAACCCTAGACACAAGACCAAAGACCGGAAACTACTCGAGAAGTTAAAATGATAAAACACAAAATCTGATCATAAAGATCGGTTAAAAGATTGTCAACAAAACCCTAACACCAAAGAGGGTTATGTCCGATACTAATCAATCTGTGAATCAACGAAAAATTTCAAACAAATATATTGGATAGAATTTACGGATGCCGCTCGGAATTATCAGTAAGAATCATGAAAACTTGCAACAGATAGAGAGAGGAAGAGAGAGAGTGTGTTTGTGTGTGTGTGTGTGTGTGTGTGTGTGTTTGGTGGGAGCGCCAATTTGGAGGGTTTTCTATGCCTTGGTAAAAATCGGATATAAAGAAGGAAATTAACGTTGCGAATATCTGGGTTTTTTTATCTGCAAAATTAGAGAAAGGGGTTTTAAAATTCGATTGGAGAATGAAAATGGTAACTTTGGACAAGTGATGATGATAACTGATAATAGGAATCTTGGAAAATTCTACTGATACAAAAAAATATATATATATATATATGTGAATTATTAAAAAATAAAATTACAATACAATCGAAGATGAAGAAGTTAAATTGTGTGATTTATCACAATTAGAGCTAAAAGAAATGGCAATTAATCTTCGTGGAATTTTGTTGTGATGGAACGAACCCTAATTTATGCGTGATATTGGGCCTACGAATCCTCACTTTGAAGCCCATACTGCAAGTTTGTTCAAGCAATTTTAAGAACATATATAGGCCTCTTTGATTCCGTGTTTAGTATTGAAAGCAGACACCCAGGATTACATATTAGCATTAAACATATAAATATACAAACAACTAACAACATTTAAAAACTTATGATACAAGTGTAATACAGTCTTTCCGTTATAAGTGCTACAACGGTTCGACTATTTATACTAGTATCATGCTTGATTGTTTGGTATACAAAATTAAAAGTTAAAATCTCACTCAAAACCAGTCCTGACTAAACATCAAGAATATATATTGAGTCTTGATGGAAAGCTTCTAGTCCTATTGACACTTTCGCATAACCTAAAGATCCAACTTTGTATTGCCCTAACCCAAGAAGTTAAACCCATTGAAACACTAGCTTTTATGTTTAGTGAGTAATTATATTAGTTATTCCACATATATATCATGTGCCATTCGTTATCAAGTATCATCATAACTTTATTTTGCTTCTTCATGCCCATGGCATGTGCACACATTTCTTCATGCTCACAACATATTATCGTATCTATCTCGTTGAGACATTGACGCTGGTTAAAGAAAAACTAAACATATTTAAAAGCTGCTTAATGCAGATCAGTCTCGTATGGAAACGACACGTCTCATTACTTCTTATATGCTTATCACACAACACACCTTCATGCTCCCAATAACGCATTTCCAACACTTCTTCATGTCAAAACATTTCACATACTCATTGGTACAAGAAAGTTCATTTTAAACCATATAGTTGTAAAACTTGATTAAATGTATTTTTAAGTAAAATGTATCAGATCTCTTTTATAAAGTCATATATAGGGTTAACGATGTCAATAATCAATAGAAACATGCCTCGATGTACATTAAATCATGTGTAAACATATTAATCTAGTGCTCAAAATTGTTGGATGATAGTAAGAAAATTTCTTGTATGAACCAATAATAAAATTTTACCAGTTATTACTTCACTCGAAATTTCTATTTTTCAAATAAAACAATGTCTGAATCTCACCTCTACTACTTATTTTTAATCGATAAGTTTTTCGTGTGTAGTTTCATCCAAGATCTTAAATTCTTGAATAATATGTTGACTGAGAAATAGAGTTTCTCATGTGAAAGATGATCCAAGAATTGAATGAATTTTTCCTATATCAATGTGTTCCAAAGTTCAAGTTTCTCAGTTGTATCATGTATGTCTGGTCCAATAAATGGATTTCTTGGATGAAAGGTTGTTTAAGTATCACATTTTTCTCAGTTAGAGTTGTATCCGAGAAAACTCAATACCACATCTGAAACTTGACAAAATTGTACCAAATTAAACACAATTTGGACCATTTTGGAAACATATAGGCTTATTACTGATTAATTCCAAACATCATTTCATCTTTACAGACAAACTCGATAATCAATTTGGCCATTTAAGGCTTTGTTCAAAGTCAAACATCGTCACACACACACAAGGTTCAAGAACCACACACTCATTCATATGAGTCATGGCTCTAAATTTCACAAAGACACACCTAAGAATCCTCACCTTAAAGCTTAAGTTCGTTTGGATTAAAATGATAGATTTTGTGAAATTTGCAACGATTGAAACTTGGTTTCTTTATTTTGAGAAGAATCGATGATGTTGATGTTGAATTCGTAGGCTCAAGGTGAGTACAAAGAGTTAAGAGGGAGAATATATATTTGTATCTATATTCTATGTATTACAATAAAACAAAATAATTAGTGTCACATGTCGTTTCCACAATGCATGAAAAAAAACTTTTCCTGCCTATTTTCCCTAAATTAACACCTTAATTTAATTATATTAAATTTGGGTTTTATTTTTTTTCATTAATGAATTAATAATGATTTAGATATTGCATATTAGATTAATATTTACCTAAAATAAATATTTATCACTATTATCCCTAATGATTGTAATTAAATCCAACTATAGAAATTTGGATTAAATGTAGAATTGTAGTAAATAAAGTAAAACTTTATGTTAATTATTTTGCGAACAAAAGTTAAAATTGTAATTAGATAACAAAAGTTTAGATATACATGACAAAATTTCAATTTGAATATGATAAATTTTGATTATTGATTTTCAGATATGCATTTTTATAATTCTAGATTTGATTTTGTCATTTTCAAAATATATATACTCATTCACATAACGAAAGTTTTTTATTCCTCACATTGGTATTTCATATTTGAAGTTAATAAATAATTAAAAGAAACATTTTTTACAAGCAAATATAATGCGTTTTAATGATATATAATTTTTTTTTTCAAGTGTCATCACTTTCTAGTAGTTATATAATAAAAATTTTAATCTATATGTATAAAGTAGATGTTTTATGCACAACTAACTCATCTTATTTATAGATTTCTATTAATTGATATGAAATACATGTGTCAAATATTTATTTCATCGTAAATGATTGATTTGAGGGTGGGCATGGGTGGTTCGGTTCGGTTTTTGGCCGAAACCAAATCCAAACCGAAAATTCCGGTTTTTGAAATGTAGACACCGTTCGGTTTCGGTTTGCTGGTTTGGATTATCGGTTTTCGTTTTACACCCGTTGGTTTTTTTGCTTTTCGAAAACGGTTTGGTTTTTTGGGTTTAAACCCGAATAATCTTTGACTTTTTGTTACTAAATTTGAGTTTTTTATTAAACTTATGTTTTTCTTTACTAAAGTTAAACACTATTTGATAAAATTATTAAAAAATAATTGATCATGTTTGGATTTTTAATCGACGTATGTGTTAGTTTGATACTTTGATTTAATAAAATTGGATATTAAATATTAATTTAGTTAGTTTGATATTTTAATTTATTAAACTTACTAACACAGGCTTTGAAGCAATTGAAGTGATTTCATCATGTAGATATATAATAATAATGTTTATACGAATTAATTAGCATTCTCTACTTCACATATAATTAAAATAAGCATAATTATTAACAATGTCAATTAATTAGTATTTTAACATCATAAATATCAATTATATATATATATTTGAAAAATGCTTCCTATGATATAGGAATTGAACATAACATTAAATATGAGTGAAAGTATAAATAATTCAATAAATATAGAAAATATTTATAAAAACTAAATTAATTTAAAAGACCAGTTTGGTTTGGTTTTTTCAGTTCGGTTTTGAGAGGGAATCCGAAACCAAACCATGTTTTAGGGTTTTTTCGGTTTCATTTTTTTGGTTTTTTGGTTTTCCGGTTTATTGGGTTTCTGGTTTGGTTTTTGATCACCCATATATTTCATAATTGAATTTATAATAGTTTGTATTCATTTGATAAACTAACTAGTTTATTACCCGCGTATTACGCGGATATTTTTAAATATATATAAAATATAATAAATAAATAAATAAAGATATAAATATTATTTTTTAAACAAATGTATATAAGATGATATTATTATTTATTATGACCTATTAATTTTGTATATTTCTAAATATATATGAAGGGTAATTATTTTCTTATATATATTTTTTAAACTTTTATTATATTATCTTATAATTAATAAGTTAGTAGATTATTAGATTTTGTTTGATTTGATTTGATTTGAATTTAAAAGTGGATTATATTAGATTTGGATAGATTTAATTAAAAAGTTAGTAGAGTATTAAATTTTGTTTGATTTGATTTGATTTGAATTTAAAAGTGGATTATATTAGATTTGGATAGATTTGATTTAAATTTATTTATTATTTTTAAAATCTATAAATGCCACGTGTCGATTCATGATGACGACACGTGGCTTCACCAGAAATGAGAGTAGTTATTCTTTTAATAGTATAGATAGATATATTCACATACTAGTTATGTACCCACGTATTACGTGGATAAATTTTAATAAATAATTGATTATATAAAGTTTATGTAAACATAAAATTAAAAAAACATATAAAGTTTAAATGTTATTAAAAAATACAATAATAGTATTGTATTTCATATTTGTAATAATTAATTTTTAATAGTAGTTACTTAATGCTTCTATATATTTTATTACAATAAATAAAATGTTATAAAATATGATTTTATTAATATTGTATCTTGTTTACGTTTTACTTATATCTAATATTGTTTGTGATCTTTATTTATGTTTATTATATTTTAAAAAAATTATAACACAAAATAAGTTTTTTAATTAGACATAATAAAGTGTATTTATCTTTTCTAGATTTATTTAATAATATTGTATTTTTTTCATTTATAATAAAATTTTATTTATTTTAATATTTTATTTGAAGTTTATAGATAAATTATATTAAGGCTTTTTTTAAGCCTAGATTTAATTTAGCTAAAATTTATCAAATGTCAAATAGATAATGATGGTAAATAACATAATTATATAATGTAAAATAGTGGATAAAATTAATTATTTATTAATGTTTATAAATATTAGAAATAATAAATTATTCATCTTTTATTTTATTTTATTCTAAAAATTATAAATTGTATTTATCTTTTTAGAAATAATAAATTTCATTTATCTTTTATTATATTTTATTCTAAAAATTATAAACTGTATTTATCTTTTTAGAAATAAAAAATTGTATTTATCTTTCATTTTAAAAATAATAAGTTGTATTTATCTTTTGTGATGTAACGTGGAGCCGACACACATGCATTTGATGTTCTCTTTTATTTTATTTAATATATATATATATATATATATATATATATATATATATATATATATATATATATATATATATTATTTAAAAAGATTTGCTCACAATTTTAATGTATTTTATTAATAGAAGATAACATTTATCTATACATTATACTTTTAATAATATAATTTATTTAATAAGATTTTTAAAACTTAAATAAAAAAACATAATTCAACCCCATTAATGAAAATCAATCCAATTAGATGATTTAACCACCTCTTAATTTAACATCATATTATATCTAAAATGTTTTATATAATATTATATTTTGAAAAAAGTTATAAATAAATGTAATACACATTTAACATATAATTAACACCAAAGAAATGATTAGATAAATCTATCTGTTATAATAAAATAGTACATATAATGCCATATATCATCAACTCGATGCACAACTTTTTTTGTATTTTGGCTCTTTTTCGTAATTTAGCACGTTTAATAAACTAATTAAATTAAATGCGTTTAGGGTCTTTACATTTTTTTTTTACTTTACTCAATGCATAATTTATAAATTATGTAATGTGACATATTAATGTAATGGTTGCATAAAATAAAATACCTGGCATTATCATTTCTACTAATTGTTACTGTATTATAATATAAAAATTCATCACAAATGTCGAAATTACGGATATTATGCTAAATATATAAAATGTAAAGTAGATAATTAATTTTAACCAAATGGGCATTTGACCTAACGGTAAGAGGGTGGAGATATAAGTGAGAGGTCACGGGTTCGACTCTCGTCGAAGGCAAGTTGAAATTTAGGTGAAGAAAATAAGTCTTGTGGTAAATGAGTAGTTTAGGAGTATGAGTATGATACTTTGTCGTTCTAAAAAAAAAGATAATTAATTTTAGAGTAAATTACAGAAATGGTCCCTGTGGTTTGTTCAAAATTATGGAAACGGTCCCTCAACTTTCAAACTTGCAGTGACGGTCCCTCGAACCACTTTTTACTTGCAGAATTGGTCCTCCTGTTTCTAAATTTTTTAATAATGACGATTTTGCCCTTCTTTTAATTACAAGTTTGGTAATTTCAATTTTGGTCCCTTTTCTTAATTTTTCATTTTTGGTTTTAAATTTGAAATAATAATTTAATAATTTATGATTTTGATTCATTATTAATTATATTATTATTATTATTCTCATTCTCATTATTATTATTATTATTATTATTATTATTATTATTATTATTATTATTATTATTATTATTATTATTATTATTATTATTATTATTATTATCATTATCATTATTATCATCATTTATATCTATTTATTTTGTAAAATAAATCTATATTTATTTAGTAATAATTATTTTTATTTATATATTTAATTAGTCAAGTTATGCATCTTTTTATGTATTCAATTTATTTATTAAAGTTTTATTTATTTATCTTTAATTGGTTAAACTATTTGTATAATTTTATCATTTATACTTTTCCATCAAACTATTTCATTACGTTGATAAATTTTGATATGTAAATTTTGATTTAAATTTACTAATTCATTACGTTTTGATTTAAGTTTACAAATATTTTGTTACGCTAATATGTTTTTATTTAAATTTATTATTTTATTTGTTTGGTTTTAAAAAAATGCCTTAAATTACTAATATATATTATAAATAAATAATTTTACAAATCATTTCATAAATAAACAAATAATATTTTTTTAATTAGATTTATAGATAAAGTATATCTTATGTAGATTTAAATCTTATCTATTTACTAATATTTAAAGATGTAAAAATAATATATTGTATTTATATTTTATATTTATTAATCTTTATAGATATTAGAAATAATGAATAATATTTATCTTTTAGTTTATTTTATTTAAAATAATATATTTTGTTACGTTGATACGTTTTGATTTAAATAAAGTATATTATTATTTAAATTTTAATATTTTGTTATGCCTATACGCTTTGATTTCAATATAGTGTTTAATCTTTTTGATTTACAAGTTTTGTTTATACATTAATATGTTTTATTCGTTTTCACTTAAATATTTTAATTTTCACTTAAGTATTAACGTAGCAAAATTTTAAATCAAAACAAATAAAATAATAAATTGAAATCGAAATGTACTGACATAACAAAATATTTAAATCCAAACAAATAAAATAATAAATTTAAATAAAAACTTATTAGCGTAACAAAATATTTAAATCAAAAATACTAATTAGCAAACTTAAATCAAAACGTAATGAATTAGTAAATTTAAATCAAAATTTACACAAATTCAAATTTATTAAAAGTAATGAAATAGGTTGATGGAAAGTATAAATAATAAAATTATACAATAGTTTAACGAATAAAATATAAATAAATAAAATTTTAATAAATAAATTGAATATATAAAAAGATGCATAAGTTAACTAATTAAGTATATAAATAAAAATATTATTTAGTAAAGAAATATAGATTTATTTTACAAAATAAATAGGTACAATCAATAATAATAATAATAATAATAATAATAATAATAATAATAATATTATTATTATTATTATTATTATTATTATTATTATTATGATTAATAATGAATCAAATCATAATTTATTAAATTATTATTTCAAATTTAAAACTAAAAATGAAAAATTAAGAAAGGAACAAAATTGAAATTACCAAACTTGTAATTGAAAGAAGGGCAAAATCGTCATTTTTAAAAAATTTAGAAACAGAGGGACCAATTCTGCAACTAAAAATTGGTTTGAGGGACCGCCACTGCAACTTTGAAAGTTGAGGGACCGTTTCCATAATTTTGAACAAACCACAGGGACCATTTCTGTAATTTACTCTTAATTTTAAGTTTAAAATAGATAATTGAGATCTAAAATTGAATATAACAAAAATTCCATTTGTGCATGTATGTATACATACATGTGTGTGGTAGAATCAAATGAGAAATCAAATATTTATGAATGTTGAATCAAAAAATAAATATGTTCGGTATATTTATAAAGTCCCAAAGAATCAATCTACGTCAATAGATTAAAAAAAATCATTGGTTTATAATAACCAAAACCCTATAAACTTCTCTCAGTTTCGCGATTAAGTCCCTAAACTTTTATTCCGATTGTTTAAATCCCTAAAATATTTTTGTATTATTCAAAATGATATATTTTTGACCGGCTACCGGATGAGTTGGTAAAACACAACCAATAAAACACAAAGTTTAGGGACTTAATCGCTAAAACATGTAAAAATAGTGAGTTTTTTGAATAAGACAAAAATAGTTAAGAGACTTAAACAATCAAAAGGAATGTTTAGAGACTTAGTCACAAAACTAAGAAAAGTTTATGGGGTTTTTTCGATATTAACCCTAAAAAAAAAAACTTATGTTCTAGTTTAGTTTATTACTACATGTCAATTTAATCGTCTCGTCCGTTAGGTCAAAATTATCATCTCTAGTTTTAGTTAACATTAAAAAGATGGTTTATAATTTTCACGTACGTTCACACATTTTAAATGCATCAAATCATGCATTATAAATGTATGTTCACATACATTTAAATTTATGTAAGTGTACGTTCACATCACTTTTATGAAGTTAGAAGATGTGAATGTATGTGAAATTTTTTATTATGTTAATTAAAACATGTTTATGAAAAAAAAGTATTTTTTTTATCAAAAGTGGCACCCTTAGGTGCGCTACATTATGAGAGAACTATATATATATATATATATATATATATATATATATATATATATATAACCCCTTAATTCCGTGAGAACCATCCAAGATGCACAAATTTATACATCAAATCCATAATTTTTAAAATTAAATTTATAACTTAAAACCATTATTGGCTTTCTTTTAAACATTTAAATGATACAATAAATGCACAAATTTGAACATTAAATGCACAAATTTTATCAAAGACACAAATTCGTACATAAAGGAAACAAATTTATCACGAGATGCGTAAATGTTTACATCAAATGCATAAATTTGTCAAATATATAAATTTTAGCGTTAAATGCATAAAATTTAGAGTGGTTCTCACGTTTTAATGAAAAATGAGGGGTTTTTACCGTAACCCCACCATATATATATAGGTTCAAGTGAGTACCACCCATTATGCAGCGCACCAGAATGTACCACTCTTGAAAGTAATTTTTTTCATGAACATTTGACCAGTCATTTTTTTAAAATGACGATTTTGTCCTTTTAAAATTTGTTTCAGTTTTAATCCCTAACTAATTACTTTCTTTTTTATATTATTTTAATTACGTTTATCCTATTACTATTTATTTGATATATAGTCTTTTTATTATAATAATAACATTTACCAAAGTAAATGTTACTATTCATAAGCTATTCATATGAATAGTAAAACTAAAATACTAATATATAAAACTTTTTGTAATATTTTAAAGAAAAGATTTGTAGCTTGGTTGGTTAGGGTGTTGTTTGTGACGGGAAAGGCATGAGATCAAACCCTATTAACTTCAAGAAAATTGTTATTAATATTAACTCAATTGGTTTTTTAAATGTTGAGTTAAAAACTAATATATTTTTATTTTAAAATATTACTTTGACATAAATTAAACAATTTACTATTAAAGATTTTATTTCCTAAATATATTTTTAGAAAATATGCATTCTTTCTTCACAAATGCTTGGATAATAATGGTCCTGTTTTTTATACGCCACCTCAAATACACATGTATAAGTATTACTCCCTCTGTCCCAAATAATTGCCCACATTTGACTTTTGAAGTCTTTCTTTTTCAACTTTAACATCAAATATATTAGTTTGTGTTATATAATACTTGATGAAAATTATACCCATGAAAATTCCTTTAAAACCAAATCCTTTCATATGATTTTGCATCACATATTATATAACACAAAAAAATATTTAATGTCAAAGTTGAGAAAGAATTACTTCAAGTGTCAAATGTGGACAATTATTTTGGGACGGATGGAGTATTATTTATATGTTTTTTAGTTCCTCCAAACTTCAAGGATTAATTTTGATGAATGATTATTATGATCATGAGTGCATGGAATTCTTTTTACAAACATTGTATAAACATTTTTTTGATGTTTAATAATAATTATGCAATTGTATTTCTATTTTTATTTTATATTGCGATCACTTTTTTTTATTTGTACCAGGTATTTTAAAGTAAAAAAATTTTAAGTTACTTTATATAGGTTTTTTTTTGTTATTATTAATAATAATTTACTTAATAAATTAAATTTTAATTGATGTTGTTGATTATTACTAAATGAAGCTGTGATGTATAACAAATTTCAAGTGAACAAAATTGTATGGATGTGAAAAAAAGTTTAAAAAAAAACGAATAAAATAGAAGATTTTGTTGATTTTTATTCATTTTCATATTTTTTTAATTGACATTGATATTTTTTTAATCTTTTTCAACATACTTTGGAATCGAAAGTTATATTCTGATTGTGGTGGTGTGAACAATTTTGGAATCGAACGTTGTATTCAAAGTCAATAACGCATCATTTCAAAAATTGTAATATATTTAATAGAAATAACATAACATCTTGCTTCAAATATCAAATATGTATTTTAATATGATAGCTTTATATATTTTAGTATTTTTCGTATGCCATTAAACCCCGCCGCGAAGCGCGGACAAATTTCCTCGTTATTATTACAATTTAACTAAAGTATGTTTTTTTTAAATATGTTGTCTTTTATTATTATTATTTATTTATTTGATATGTTTGTTCTTTATTAATTATTACATTAATTTAAGTAAAATAATTTTTTTACATATATAAATTTGTATATTAATATGTTGTATTATTATTAACATTAAAATTAACATAAAATATTTATTCATATATATATATATATATATATATATATATATATATATATATATATATATATATATATATTATTTATCTTTCTTAATATTATATATTACTCACATAAGTAGTTAAATGCTTACTTATCTTTAATTTATTTATTTTATTAAGTGAATATTTTGATTTATTTTAGAATACATACATATATGAACGTGTGTGTGTATGTGTATATATATTAAATAAATAATTTATTAATTCGATTTAATTTAAATAGTAATAATAAGACAACATATTAAATAAATAATAAAAGAATAATAAATTATTAAGAAAATAAAATATAAAATAAATATTTTGATTAGGGATCAAAAATAAAATAAATTGAAAGGGTAAAATGTCATTTTTTTAAAAATATCGGAGAAATGGACCAAAACCATAACAACGCCAGCTATAAGTACTGTAATTATAATTTTATCGTGAAAATGATGGCAATCATAATTTTTATATAAGTAGATGGACGAAAATTATAATTTGCCCAAAACATTAATTTTCAAAAAATGAATTGTATTTGTCAATATTTGATAGACATCTTACAATATTGTTTCAATTATTTTGGATACTTTTTATAACAATTATTATTGTTTGAATAACTATTTTTACACACACACATATATATATAGTTTAATTTTGTTTGTTAATACTTAAAAAGGATATACTTTCTAAATATAACAAATATAAGAGTCACAGCATGATCGAGCATATATATATGTAGGGCAATAGCAACTAGTATTTTTCCCGTGCGGTGCCCGGGTTTACCGTTTAAAAGTTTTATAAATAGTATTTTAATAATATAATGTATCTTTATATACATCAAACTCAATTATTATATGTATGAAGTTTAACTTATATGTGTTATAAAACCAACGAAAAGAAAATATATGAAACTATTTCTTTTAATGTGTTGTGTGTGTGTGTGTATATATATATATATGTATTAAATTACACACTGGTTAAAAGTTTTATAAATAGTCTTTTAATAATACAATGTATCTTTATATATACATCAAACTCAATTATTATATGTATGAAGTTAAACTTATATGTGTTATAACGAAAAGAAAATATATGAAACTATTTTTTTTAATGTTTTGTATATATAAATGTATTAATTACACACCGGTTAAATGAGTAAAGAATGACAATGGCAAAACCGAAACTCTATGGGCCAGATCCATGTCCTGTATGGCAAATTCTGGTAAGTACCCAACATTATCGTTATTTTTACATTATTCTAATAATGTAAATAAATGCTAACATTTTGACTATCTGAACTACTTGTAATATTTATTCATTTAATTATCTAAAAAACTTAGTAACCTCTCTACCATTTAAAAAACTCCATAACTCCCCAGTATCTCCCCCACTATCTAAAAAAAGTGAATAACTCCCCCACTATCTCTCACAAACCACGTAAATCTAATACTAAAATAATGGAAGTTGATGTGTAATTTTACATCTATGACCTTGTTTGCGTAACCGCTATAGTATGTAAAAGAAGGGCAATTTTGTAACTATCTAAATGACTTCTTATCAACGGCTCATGATCAATGGATTAAGATCGGACGGTTGAGAATTGATGGAGGCTTTAAGCACCGCCAACAATAGATAGTTATAATATAGCATATGTATGAAAAGACGGACGGATGTGTGTGGTGTGGGGACATGAGAGTGGTGTAGTCACGTGGGCGATATGGACAAAACACCATGCATGGACCACAACCTTTTCGCCCTAATAAATTCCCCACAACCTCTATTGTATTGACTATTGAACCCCCGACCATCTTTCATCTTTTTTATTTGGGAAAATGACGTCAAATAGTTGTATACTTTTGAGTTTGTACTCATTTATGTAGTGTACTTTTTTTTGTGCACATTTGGTAGTCAAACTTTCAAATATGTTTCAATTAGGTAGTTGGGTGACTTGGAAACCGGCACCAACCGGTCACCATGCTTACGTGGACGGGGTTTTCAAGAAAAATGACATCAAATAGCTATGTACTTTTAAATTTGTACACATTTATGTTGTTTACTTTTTTTGTGCACATTTAGTAGTCAAACTTTTAAAAGTGTTTCAATTAAGTAGTTGGGTTACCTAAAAATCGATACTAACCGGTTACTTTGCTTATGTGGACATATTTTTTATAATTTGAAATTAAAAAAACCTAAGATGATTTATTTTTTCTATAAAACTATAAAAAGATTCATAAACAAAATATGTATCAAATTGATAAAATATGCTTTCATTTTATAACAATATAATAGAGCATTAATTTTCATCTCCTAAACATGATATCTATCAAATGGAAATGATATGTTTTGAATTTGATAAACATCGTGTTTAAGAGTCATTAATTCTAGGGAGAATTTCATATATATCATTGTAAATTTTCAACATTACGTATATATCCTTACAAACATTTTTATTACATATATATCCTTCTAAATCTTTTAATCTTACATATATGTTCAAATGACTATTTTAAATTTAATTACATCATTTAAAAAATATTAAATATCATTTTTAATTAATTTATTATTGAATTAAATTAGAAAACGATATTTCTATATTTTTCTAATTTATTTTTTGTTTGAATTTAAGATGGTAGTTTATATATTCAAAAAAATTTTAAATGATAAAATAAATTTAAAATAGTCATTTTGATATATACGTGAGATTTAAAGATTTAGAAGGATATATATATATATATATATATATATATATATATATATATATATATATATATATATATAGAATATGGTTCGAGAGAGTACCACCCAAATGCAGCGCACCAGAAGGTACCACCTTTAAAAAAACTTTTTTAAATTTTTTTTTTCATAAACATGTTTTAATTAACATTATGAAGATCGTATGTAAATTTCACATACATTCACATCTCCTAGCTCCTAAAAAATGATGTGAACACACACTTACATAATTTTGAAGACATGTGAACATGCATTTATGTGATGTGTGTTTTCATACACTTAGAGTGTTCGGATTTGCGTCAAATTCACATATGATCTTTGTAATGTTAATTAGAACATGTTCATGAAAAAAAATTTCAAAAAAATTACTTTTAAGGGTGGTACCTTCTGGTGCGCTGCATTAGAGGTGGTACTCACTTGAACCTAAATCTATATATATATATATATATATATATATATATAGAGGGAGGTTCAATGGAAAACCATCATGCACCTGAAAACTTGTGAAAACCGCATTGCACCACCACAAATGCATCAAATTCTCCGCGTGATGCATCAAAATCCCACGTGATGCATCAAATATCCCGCATGATGCATCAAAATCTCACGTGATGCATCACCTTATTTACGATCATGCCACCGCTTTTTTCATGAAATGCACCAAATCGGACGGTATGCGTAGGTTTCCATAATTTTCACGTGCATAGTGGTTTTCCATTGAACCCACCCCTATATATATATATATATATATATATATATATATATATATATATATATATATATATATATATATATATATATATATATATATATATATATATATATATATAAAATAAGGAATTTTGCAAGGATATATGCGTAATATTAAAAGTTTGCAATGATATATATGAAATTCTCCTATTCTTCTATGTCATAAAATATGTCTACATAAGTATCATAACTGGTTGGTATCGATTTTCAGGTAACCCAACTACTTAATTGAAACACTTTTAAAAAGTTTGACTACTAAATGTGCACAAAAAAAGTACACAACATAAATGTGTACAAACTTAAAAGTACATAGCTATTTGATGCCATTTTTCTTGAAAAAACCGTCCCCGTAAGCATGGTGACCGGTTGTTGCCGGTTTCCAAGTCACCCAACTACCTAATTGAAACATTTTTGAAAGTTAAACTACCAAATGTGCACAAAAAAAAGTACACTACATAAATAAGTACAAACTCATAAGTACACAACTATTTGACGTCATTTTCCCTTTTTATTTTTGCATAACATTTTGTCAACGGAAATAATTTGTACAAGACATATATTGTCATACATAATAATTTTATTTAAAATGACAGATTCATTCTTATTTTTAGAGGTACAAGACAAACATAATAAAAATATGATTAAGATTAAAATAGTCATTTTAGTTAAAATTGTTGTGTATATAAAAAATGTGTTGTGTATAAATCACCTTTCGTTTGTCAATGGTTCTCATCATATTTATATCTACTTCTTTTATTTTCCCCTACATTCTTCTTGATGGAGCGTGTGATTCACCACATTGTCCCCCTCGGCACGTCACACCCACTTCATGCTCACACCACCGTTGATTCCTCCTTGTCGATTAACATTTTATACATTAATTCACTATAATGGTTGGTTAAATAAAAAGGTTGATTCATCAAAACTATGGTTTGCTGAAACCATAATATTGTAGTGAATTGTCACATAAAATGTGAATCAGCAAGAGAGAATCATTGACGGTGCGAGCGTGAAACGACGGTGACATGGCAAGGAGGGACTGTGTGGTGAATCTCACACTCCATCAAGGAGAATGTAGGGAAAGGTAAAAGCATTGAGTCGTTATAGCAATGTTGGTATTAAATTAAAAAAATGTATTAAATGATTGTTATTTTGATCGAAATAGAAACTACAATTGGTGTGAAATGTTCTTTATTAGATACTTGGAACAAAATAAAAATCAAGAACAGATCGACAAGTAAGTGTAAATTATAAGGAGATTGAGGTAACATTTTTAGGTTTTTCGGTATATGGTATGGATGGGTTAGTACTATGGGGCACCTGTGTGCATCGTGCAACTTAGGAACCCATATACACCGTTAGATCTAGAAAATGAATGGCTAAGATTACAATGACAAAAGGGTAATAAAGATGAAATTTGTGAACGCATTATGATGCACGATTTACATATTAGATGTGCATAAGGGTATTTTCGGAAAAAATAATATATCAAGTCAACTCAAAATTAAATTTATATTGATTGAATATTTAATTCAATAATCAAGTATTAAATGCTAATAAATTTATAAAATGCACTTCTAAAATTAAAAAATTCCAATTGAACAAAAATCCAACATGATGCTTCATCATCTTCATTGACTGTGCATTTTCGTATTTATCTTTCCCGGGTTATGCATCATCGTGTTCATATGTAGCACCAGGTTATGCATCATCGTGTTCATACTGTGCATCTTCGTATTCGTCTTCTTCACATCGTATACGTTCATAGGTTCATGAGTTCAACGTGATGCATCATTTTCATCTTCATCTCATCATCGTCTTCTCAAACTCGTCGGTCGATTGTGTGCGTGTGTGTGTGTGTGAGAGAGAGAGAGAGAGGGAATAATATATGGAGAATGGTTAATGAGATTGATTTAGTTTCCTATTTTAATCCTAATCTATTAATTAAAAGAATAATTAATTTTTTCAAATAAAGTATTCCAATATTACCCTTATTGCATCATTTGTAAACAAGCAATACATTTTTGGTTTCTATTTGGTTCCCGATGCATATGGTGCCCCATAGAACCTCAATCTGGTATGGATTGTGTCATGGTGGACCACCAAATGAAAGGTCAAAGTGTTTCTTTTCTTTTTACCATCATATTTGTTTTTTATATAATCCAATTATACATATATAATTGTGATCAAATAATGAATTACATATTTATGAAAAATATTAAATCAAATAATAAATCTGTCGAATCATTTTACTATCACTTATTAGTTATTTAATAATTCGGCAAAAAAATATTGAATCAAAGGGTCTTACCAAAACTATCATAAAACATATAATTCTAAAAACAGTGATATTGCTTCTAAATTCAATATTCTATATCTTAGTATTTTAATATTGCAATTAAATAAAACTAATATAGTCTCACTAAATTTAAAAAACAGGCGAATAATAATTTGATTTCATTTATTTATTATATAATTAATATATGTTATTGCATAAAAACATAATTAAATTATATCGTAATTTGTTATTACATAGAATTTTAAAATAAAAGTATATAATAAAAATCTGCATTATATTATATATTTTAAAATTTTAAACTAAAACTTTATATATTTTTATCTAAACAATTGTTTATTAAAAACATCTGCATAATATGTGGGTTAATAAACTAATACATGTGTGGTGCGCGCACACAAATAAATTGGTGATATTTATTGTAATAGTTTACTGATTATACTTATTTTTTGTTAATGGTTATGGAAACTATATATTTTTTTTTAAAAAAAAAAGCAAAGAAATAATATGTAAGGATTTTTGGGTTATTCCTCTTATTAAATGTGATAACAACAAATATAGATAGAAATTAATACAAACAATAGACCATGATGATGTATATGAAAATATAGATAGAGAGCCAACACCACATAAAATAATACAGTTACTTGTATGTTTATCATCATCATATCTTCTTATAGGGTCGAAAACCCCCATTAGTTTTATTCTTTTGATGTCGTAAAACTATATACATACTCATACTCATACTCTACTATATTATATACTAGTTTATGTATCCACGTATTACGTGGATAAATTTTAATAAATAATTAATTATATAAAGTTTATGTAAAGATAAAATTAATATATATAAATTTTAAATGTTATTAAAAAAATACAATAATAATATTGTATTTTATGTTTGTCATAATTAATATTTAATGGTAGTTACTTTTTTTAACAATTTATTGAAACATATTTTATTTTTAAATTTATATGTGTTTAATCGATATAATTTGAAGTTTCAATTTTACATAAAACTTAATGAATATGTGTATTTTATTACAATAAATAAAATGTTATAAAATATGATTTTATTAATATTGTATTATGTTTACGTTTTACTTATTTTTAATATTATTTGTGATCTTTATTTATATTTAATATATTTTAAAAAATTTATAACACATAATAGGTTTTTTAATTAGACATAATAAAGTGTATTTATCTTTTCTAGATGTTATTTAATAATATTATATTTTATTCATTTATAATAAAATATTATTTATTTTAATATTTTATTTGAAGTTTATGGATAATTAATATAATTTAAGGTCCTTTTAAAGTTTAGATTTAAATTAGCTTAAAATCATCAAATGTCAAATAGATAATGATGGTAAATAACAAAATTAGATGATGTAAAATAATGGATAAAATTAGTTATTTATTAATGTTTATAGATATTATTAGAAATAATAAATTGTATTTATCTTTTATTTTATTTTATTCTAAAAATTATAAATTGTATTTATCTTTTTAGGTGCAACGTGGTCGCGTCATGTGGCGTTTTGTGTTCTTATTCATTATAATATATATATATATATATATATATATATATATATATATATATATATATATATATATATATATTAAAATATCCAGTATATATATCTATGTTTTTATTGATATTAATTAGCACTTTAAAACTAAATAAAATAATAAATTTGAGATATCCATTTCCTGACGTACAATCAATAATCCAATATATTCATCTCAATTCAAATCTTAAATAAGTTGTTATTATTAAATTAATTATGTTGTCAGTTAAAAAACAGGTATCGATCTATAAAGTGTTAAATATATATATTGTGATTCAATTACATGCATAGACATTCGATATATCATAAAAAAAATTAAAATTTTACTCAAAACATATTATTATGGTGTCATACGAACTTTTGATATGAACAATTAAATACACACACCATCATCTTACAAGTTTACTTTCATGTGGGTGTATGGGTAGAAAAGATACATGATACAAACTAATCATATTTGTTGATGAATCTTATCAATGGACATGATCTATATATGAACCATTATTCTTAATTTATGTGAGGTTCATAAAATAGTTTATCAGAAACAAGGTTTACATTAGTATTTTATGAATATTGACTTAAAAAAATATGAATCGTACAGTACTTAGTATAATGAGTGATTTTTAGTTGATTCATTTAATTCTATTGAAGTGTATATGTGTGCGTCCGTGTGTGCGCGTGCGGACTATCACACTCATGGTAAAGCATAGTAGCATTTTGTGCAAGTTATATATAGAACAATGAAGTCTCACATGCATCTAATAAATTGATAGCATTTTCCTTCTTCTCTTCCATTAATAGATATAAACATTGGAGGAAGACTCGGCCATCATGAACCACAAGTGTGAGTTTGAAGGTGAGCTTCTTACAAAATTATTCTTTAACTAATTCCCTTTCTTTCTTTTTCCCTTAATTTATTTTATGATCAATTGATGATTCAATGTGTATATGGTTTGTTAAATAATTTAGTAGTTTGTTAGGCATTTTTTAAATTGTTATTCTTTTTATTGAAGCCAAATATTTAAACAACAAATTACAATGTTAAGTATCAACTATATATGATGAATTTTTTACGGATTTCGGTATCAAATATGGCAAGAAATATGAATATACAAGTACAATTATCCTCTTATCGATCAACTACTTACTGTATTTGGTCTTCGTAAGAAAACAATTATAGTTTGGTAGTCTTAAATTAAAAAGCACAATACTAGACAAACTTGAACATTTTGCTTAGCGTTTTCGTGGTTGATGAAAATATAAAGGTTTTCTTTTTAATATGAAAGACAAATAAACTGATTATGATGAAACTTGAAAGTTTAAAGTTTTAGATCGAATACACTGTTTTCTTCTAAATTTATATGACTATATATTTTTTTTTTATAAAAGTCAGATTCAAGTTAGCAATCGGTAACAAGTATATTCAAATCAAAGATATACATGTCTTTCAAGTTTGTTTTGTTTTTTAATTGTGTATTTCATCAACACCTTGAAGATAATTTCAATTGGGTATTTGGATATGTTTGAATAAAATGTTTTCTTTCTAAAATATATTAGTAACTCGTGATGGATTTAATTAAGTCAGGATCATGATATCATGAAATTGAAATTTGTAGAGGTAACAAGTAAAAAATGGGAGGCCATTAACATGAACGAACAAGAAGAAGATCTGATTTACAGGATGCACAAGCTTGTTGGTAACAGGTCAGTTTATTATTTTCAATGCAAAATAAATAATTGTAATGGTGATCCATATGCATTTTAACCCTGTGTTTGATTCACTGCATTTGGAGGCCTGCAAGTGGCCACACGCACCAATTTCCTTATTTATGGTTGTTAAAGAACGTATATGTATATAATGAAAAATGAGTATAATATAGTGAATTTCATTCTCCTCTATTTTTGTCGTGTTATAATATATTTATAAACCATAAATATTTTTAAAAACAAGTCACTTTCAAAACATAAATTTGAACGCCATGTAATAAATGTTAGACTGTTACTAGCTATTGATTTAACCATATAATAAAAATACTCAATAATTTATTAAATATCATTAACCTGGTAAATAAATGAAATAAATTACTTTACAAGATTCAATGTTTATTTACTAAATAATTTCAAATATATATATATATATATATATATATATATATATATATATATATATATATATATATATATATATATATATATATATATATATATATATAGGGTGTGGGTTCTATGGAAAACCACTATGCACCTGAAAACTATGGAAACCTATTCATACCGTCCGATTGGGTGCATTTCATTAAAAACAAGGTGGCATGATCGTAAATAAGGTGATGCATCACGCGAGATTTTGATGCATCACGCGGGAAATTTGATGCATCACGCGGGATTTTGATGCATCACGCGGAGAATTTGATGCATTTGTGGTGGTGCAGTGCAGTTTTCACAAGTTTTCAGGTGCATGGTGGTTTTCCATTGAACCTCCCTATATATATATATAGAATGAGGTTCAATGGAAAACCACAATGCACCTGAAAACTTGTGAAAACCGCACTGCACCACCACAAATGTATTAAATTCCCCACGTGATGCACCAAAATCATGCGTGATGCATCAAATTTTTCGCGTGATGCATCAAAATCCCGCGTGATGCATCACCTTATTTACGATCATGCCACCGCGTTTTCATGAAATGCACCAAATCAGACGGTATGCGTAGGTTTCCATAGTTTTCATGTGCATAGCGATTTTCCATTGAACCCGCCCCTATATATATATATATATATATATATATATATATATATATATATATATATATATATATAATATATATATATATATATATATATATATATTGATATGTTATACTTGGTTTATAGTCGTCATAAGTCATTTCCTGATTTCCTCCCCTTGCCCTCTATTCACTCTCTTATCAGTTATCACATGTGTATTATCCCACGTATTACAATAAATATTTTTGATAAAACTTATCTATATTAAATGTATATAAGTAAAAATAAAACACACAACTATTAATTATTTAAATAATATTTTTGTCATAACTATTATTTCTAACGTTATAGATTGATATATATATATATATATATAGTAGGTGTTTCTTATAATTAGGTTTAACTTTTTATTTACAATTCAATATTTTAATTGATATAAACTGAGATTTTAGTTTAGAGATAATTGCGTAAAAACCATCAACTTGTCAGTTTTTTTGTGATTAAAACCCCAAACCATATTTCGTTGCATAGAAAACCCCGAACTAACTAAAAATCAATAAATCAAGGTTTTATCAATGAGTTATCAGTTGAAACCGGTTATTAATCCTACGTGGACCGGTAAATAACCTACGTGGAATAAATTATAGTTGTTGAAACCGGTTGCCAAGTATTACACATCAATTAAACCCCCGTTGATAATTTTAATTTTTAAACGGGATTACATCATCAACGGGGGTTTAAATGATGTGTAATACGTGGCAACGCGTTTCAACAATTAAAGTTTATTCCACGTAGATTATGTACCGGTCCACGTAGAATTAATGATTGGTTTCAACCGGTTACCCATTGATAAAACATTGATTTACTGGTTTTTAGTTTGTTCGGGGTTTTCTATGCAACGAAAAATGGTTTGGGGTTTTAATCCCTAAAATCTGAAAAGATTGGAGTTTTTTGCGCAATTATCCATTTAGTTTATATATAATATAATACTTATATAAATAAAAAATAATAGAGTTTATATTTATATTTTTTTAAAATAAAAAATTGTATTTATTTTTATAATAATAAGTTGTATGTATCTTTTCTGGTGAAACGTGAAGATGACACGTGACATTTAATATTTTTTTATTATATATATAGATAAATATAAATATAGATATAGATTAGTGTTAAAATAATATGAGTTTATTTCCAAATATGAAAAACATAACTGGTAAAAATTCTAATAAGATAAAATTAAGAGATAATTATGTTACCAAATAAACAAAATAAAAACTATTACTTCTAAATTCCAAAAAATAAATAATGAATTTTAACATTGGCAATGAAAATTAATTATAACCAAAATTAAAAAAATAAAAAGAAATCAAATGAAACTAACTATAAGCATTCCCTTTAATAATAATACTAAGAACACATATAGAACATTATGATTTACACATAATAAAACGTACACTTCATTATTCTATAAATAAAACTTAAAAAACGTATACACATAGATGTAAACATAAAGTTTGATTATAAATCGATTATTACATGAACTTAATGAATATTGAAAATATATCTTTTAATTTTTAAGTCAGCCAAATAACTCGACATCAATCTTTCATCATTTCTTCTTAATGATATCACAATCATTATACTTGAAGGAAAATACTTGCTTTAATGTATCAACTAACGTAATAACATTAGCCATAACAAATATATCAATTTTACATCATAACCATGTATTGTTACTATGCTTAATTTTCAATTTTGAACGATGAAATTAAACGTTACTCTGGTTTTGGTTTAAGAAAAAAACTCATCCCTAACGGAGAATTCGAAACTTGATCCTGACTTGACCGGGATTTCCGAACCCGAGTTAACCGGGGATGGAAATGGGAAACACTTTAATCCCTGACCCCGATCTCATTTAATTATAATATAAACTATTATGTTTATATTAATTTTATGATGTACTTTATTCACTATAATTTATATAAATTACTAAGTATCTATATACATAACTATTATGTTGTTAAATTATCTTATTTCATTTCTACATGTTTTATAAGTCTTTTGCATAATTTTTATTATTTTAGTTTTATTATAAACTATTAGTTATATATCTATGTGTATAACTTAAAAATGTTGAAATAATTTTTTTTAAAGTTTTATATACACATGTTATTTTGTAAACTATAATTTGTAGTGTAACTTGTTAATTTTTAGTATTTAAAAATTTTTGATTTCCCGATGGAGATCCCCGATGCCTGATGGGTCAGGATGGGAATGAGAATTCATTACCCGTTGATGATGTAGTGGAGATGGAAAATAAGATCACCGGTTATCCCCGTTGTTAAGTTGTTATTCAGCTTACGCATACATATGGGTGACAATCTTGACCCAACGGGCCGAAGAGTTAAATGGACCTATTGTAAAAAACTAAGATAGAACATAACTTTTTTTTAAAAAAAGAAAATTTATAAAACGATGTATTAAAAAAATTGTTCTTTTAAAAAAATTTCAAAATTATGTAAAATTTATGCGTTTTGGTCGTCAACCGTTTGACCCGTTTGGTTAAATGGGCTCAAATTGCCTCCCTTACGATGTTATTACATACGCATAAATATTGAAAATAAACATAAAAACTCATTTTAAATCGCTTAAAATTGCTATCCCAGTTAATTTTAACCTCAACCTATTATCCGATTACATTTCGTAATTGATGAGTGCTCAATTTAGACACCAACTTTTTGGACAAATTAAGTAAAACCAAACATTTCTTCTAGGAATGTGGGGGCTAAGAAATAGTTTTGTGCCTTTTCATGTCTGACCATTATTAAACTTTTGACATATCTAACGTGTCCATATCTATTTTATATTGTAACACTCGTTTAGCGACTTGTCTATTGTATGAACTGATTTTATTAATTAGAATATGTAAAACATATAAAAAACTATAACAAAATAGATGAATAAAATTATACAAAATGATGTGGATTTTAATCACATGAGATGAACATATTATTAGGGGTGTAAAGGAGCCGAGTTACTCGGTCTCGACTCGTTAAAAACTCGAATAAAGGTCGAGTTAAACGAGCCCGAGCCACGCTCGAACCTAAATATGAGCTCGTTTAATAAACGAGCTCGAGCCCGAGCTTCACATATCGAGCCGCGAGTCTAAACGAGCCCATATATAAATATAGCTTTTAATAATAAATATATAATATATATAGATTAAATAAGTATTATATATATATATATATATATATATATATATATATATATATATATATATATATATATAGATTATTAAAAACTAATTAATTAAAAAATTAATATATATAATAAACGAGTCGAGCCGAGCTCGTATAATTATTCACGAGTCGAGCTCAAGCTTTACATGCAGAGCTTGAAACGAGCCGAGCTCGAGCTCGAGTCTGATACTTTTAAACGAGCCGATCTCGAGCTTTAACGGGCTTGGGCTCGGCTCGGCTCATTTACACCCCTACATATTATGATAAAAACTTTCATGGCGAACTCAATTTTACAACAGATTTGACGTACTCAACAAAATCCCTATAAATTTATAAACAACGTGGATTATTAATATTAACTCTTGAAATGGAGTTATGATAATGCTGCAACAAAATTCATTTAAAATAGACAAATGATCCTCTAAATAATTTAATTTAACTATTTAGTAAATTTTAACACGTGTCGAGAGAATGCTACGCCAAATGACGGTCTAATTAAGTGACAAATGAAATCTATTTACTATTATAATAGAATATATTTTATAAAAAGTTATGAGACAGAGAAACTATTTTTGCAAGTAAATAGTGTTTTGAGGACAATTTATGCAATTTTTAAAGACCAGAGACAATATCCATAATTTCGACCAAAACACAAGCGCGATTTTTTTAATTTACTCTAATTTTTTAAAAATATATATTAAAATTATCCGTGTAATAAACTAGTAATTGTATCAAACAATAAAATTTCAGGTGATTTTAACAATTGAACAAAACTACTAGTATGTTAATTATTATAAGAGTAAATTACAAAATGGTCCATGTGGTCTGGTTGAATTTATGGATATAGTCCATGGTCTTTAAAAATTGCATAAATGGTCATTCAAAATATTATTTACTTACAAAAATAGTTTCTCTGTCTCATAACTTTTCTAGATGACGGTTTTACCCTTTTCACAATAATAATTTTGGTCCCTTAACTATGTAATTTATTTTCATTTTTAGTCATTTTGATGAAATTCTACTTTTTGTTTAAATTTTAAAATGTTAATTTAAAAAACTAATAATAATATCATCACACACACACATATATATATATATATATATATATATATATATATATATATATATATATTAAAATATAGTTTTTTATTATTAAAATATACTAATTTGTTATCTAAATTTATTAAATTTGCGTCTTATCTGTATATCACTTTTATTTATTAAAATTTCATTTATCTTACGTTTTATTTGTAAATATATTTATACATTTTTATCTTTTATAAGTTTAATATAACTATTTAATTATGTTAATATATTTTTATTTAATTATAATTTTTATGAGAAAAGTATAAACATTTAGACATTTTAATTTAATTATTTTATTACTTAGAGAGGCACTCGTGTTATTATTTTATTCTAACTGTTTTGGGGTTTTATTCATTTTCATTTAAATATTTTTTTATATTAATACATTAATTTACACATATTGTTTTACTCGTTCTATTCTTATTATTTTGTTACATTAATATGTTTTGATTCTATTACAAAATATACAAACCAAAACGTACATGTCAAAGTATACAATAAAAGATGTATACATTTCGTTAAATCAAAACATTTAAATGTTTATGTATTTTACTACATTAAATCGAAATGTAGTAAGTAATGAAATAATTAAAACAAAATGAATAAAACACTAAGTTTAAATTGAAACGTATTAATAATATTGAAATCAAGTACTAAAGTTGAATCCAAACATAATAACATAATTAAATCAAAATATTAAATCCTTAGTTTATATATTTTTCTATAAAGTCTAATTAAATCAAAATATATTAACATAATGAAACAGTTAGATAGAAACATACAAAACACACACACAAACACAAACACACACACATATATATATATATATATATATATATATATATATATGTATATATATATGTATATGTATATATATAATCTAGTGAAACATAAGAATAATAAATCTTTTGAAATTAAATTGAGTATATTAAAGAAATGTAAAATAAATAATTTAAATATTCTAACAGTGATATTTTTAATAAAGAAAAAACAATATATTCTGTAAAATAAATATATATTAAAAAATAAAAATGTATAAATAATAATAAGTTAAATAAAAAGTAAAAATTTATAAAAAGGACTACAATCAAAAATAAATTACATAGTTGAGGGACCAAACTTATTATTGAAAAAATAGTAAAACCGTCATTTAAAAAAAGTTAAAAGAAGGATGAATTATTTTTGCAAGTAAATAGTATTTTGATGGACCATTTATGCAATTTTTAAAGAACAGAGACCATATCCATAAAATCGACTAAATCACGTGGACCATTTTTGTAATTTACACTATATTCTTATAGGGTGATGCCATGGGAAGTTCCCATTGGGAACCTATGCCTAATGTCAACGTTAACAGTAACAAAATTTTACTATTATTAATAAACGTGCAATAATGCAATTGTTGTTATTGAAATGAATTTTTTTTTTCATATTTATGTTTATCTAGCAATACAAGATTAATCGTAAAAGATCATATGTGTATATATATATATATATATATATATATATATATATATATATATATATATAGGTTTAAAATCTATAGAAAACCATCTTTGACTGGAAAACTGGAAAACCATATTAAATGCACATGTTCACTAGGGTAAAATTTAAAATTTAATGCACAACTACAATATACATATGTTCAAATGTGCATTATTATTTACTAGTTCACATAATCTATATGTTCATTAGGATAAAATGTTCCATTTCATGCAAAATAACAATATGCACATGTTCAAATGTGCAATATGCACGAACATGTGTATATTACGCATTTTTGCATTAAATTAAACATTTTGTCTTAACGAACATGTAGATGATATGAATTAGTTAATCATAATGCAATTTTGAACATATGTATATTATAATTTTACATTAAATTTAACATTTTATCATAATGAACATGTGCATTTGATATGGTTTTCCAGTTTTCCAGTCTAATATAGTTTTCCATGAATCTCGACCCTATATATATATATATATATATATATATATATATATATATATATATATATTACCACTTATAATGCAGCGCACCAGAATGTACCACTCTTAAAAGTAATTTTTTTAAAATTTTTTTTTCATAAACATGTTTTAGTTAACATACACAGATGATATATAAAATTCACGCACATTCACACATCATAAGTGCATGAAATCATACATCACATAAATACAAGTTCACATATATGCAAAATTATGTAAGTGTACGTTCACATCATTTTTTAAGAGTTAGGAGATGTGAATGTATGTGAAATTTACATATTATATTTATAATGTTAATTAAAAATGTTTATGAAAAAAAAATTTCAACAAAGTTTTTTTAAATGTGGTACCTTCTGATGCACTGCATAATGAGTGTAACTTCTCGAATCATATTTTATATATAAGTATATGTGTGTGTGTGTGTGTGTTTAGTGCTTTTGAATCATTAACAATCATTTATACATGCAAAGAGATGTAAATTTGCATTTACATGAACATACGTCTAATATTCAGCCCTTTCATATTACCATATGTTTGAAAAAATCCAGACCTCTGATATTCAAAACGGATAGTCCAGCTTCCACGAATAGAGCTTGTCTTGTTACAAAGGACCTTCCATATGGTTTATCCCAAATTGATCTTGCCTTGTTACATAGGTCAATGCAATGTTCGACCGTTTCAAATACCTCCTTCTCATCATCATCATCATTATTATTATGTTAAAAAGACCAGTTTTTATTTATTCTGTAAATCTGTAAGACTATAATTTAAATACATAAAAGTAAGATAGTTTAGTTTGCAAACATTGAAATTATGTTTAGTCAAAATGTGTAAACTAATATGAATTTAATGGGGATATTTGTGCAAGAAAACCTTCAAATTTGATCATTTGTGTGATTAAAACCTGCAATCATTTATCATTGCATAAAAAACCCTCAGCTGACTAATACTTATCAAAATAAGTTTTTTAAAAGACTTGCAACCTAAAAAACTGATTGCAATCTGCTAACCAACCAATCATCTCCAAAGAACATTCTTTCTAGCGAACTCATTTGTCTGTATTTTATAATTCAAATTCACAATTCTTGTTGAAATCTTGTTCAAATCTATGTTTTTTTGTTGCAATTTACTTTTTCCGTAAAAATTCGGTGATCACTGATGACTTTTCGACGGCAGCCTACGACTTTTAATCGTTTACAACCAGTAATATTCTGATTTCGTGAAATTTTGTCGGTTAGAGATTTTTTGTGCAATGAAAAATGCTTCAACTTAAGGATTTTTTGCACGATTATCTCATTTTAACGAGACAATTCATTTATTTTTCTGACATGGTTTAAAGTGATGTGGTGTATTTCAGGTGGGACCTAATAGCTGGTAGGATTCCAGGCCGAAAACCAGAAGAAATAGAGAGATTTTGGTTAATGAGACATAATGAAGTTTTTCAAGACTTGAGGACTCCAGAGTCAAATCTTAGAAAATATATTAACTATTAAAACATCATTATGATAGCTTCAATTTATGGGATGCATATTTATAATATAATTTAAATATTTAATGAGTTGAATAATTATTTTGCTTTTCTTTATTAACATTACCTTTAATATGTAAATCATGTCACTGTATACTTGTAAGTTGTGAAACATGAGGCGCACCAAGTACGTCATAAGGTGGGCCGTGGCCCATGAAGCTTTCTTTGACATTTTTATAATAGCTTGTTAATCCATACGTATATTTTAATAAAATTGTTTACAAAAAGCATAAATCAACTCAAAATTAAACTATATAATATTTAGAATAAATTACATAAATGATCCATATGGTGTTGAGGTATTTACGATTTTCATCTTAAACTTTCTTTCACATGATAGGTACCAAAACCACAAACCTTTAACACAAATAGTTCATGTCGTAATGGGATCGTTAGATCTGTTAAGTCATAAAAACATTTTCATCAATTTTCATCTCAAGAACCATTTGCATAATTTTTAATATTTTTTTTTATTTTCCTATCTTATTACATTTTCTTTTTCATTTTTTTATCTTATTACCTTTTCTTTTTCATTATCGTAATCAACTTTGTAATATTCATAAATGTATGATTTGTGCTAATTACTTAATTTTGTTTGATGTTGAATGTGGTAAGATGAAATGTAAACGATAGGTTGCGGATAAAATATTTGAGTTTATCCAACAAGGAGAATAAAATATCTCGGAAACGTAGATTACGATGTTACGAGATCAAATAATCGTCCAAAAAGTCTCGAAAAAGTTCAACTCGACAAAACTAAAACTTATATAAATCAATCTATATATAAATGAATAATGTATGGGTTGTTCACCAAACAAAATAACAACACATAATTCAAATAAAAAAACATAATAATTTTTTTAAAAAAAGTTATTAATAATAGGAACAATTTTTCATTATTATCAATTATAGCAATGGTGACTTGATAATCAGGTCATCAGGTCAACAATTGTTATTGTTGATAACAAAAAGAAAATTTTTTGTTATTATTGACAATTTTTAAAACCTATTATTATTGTTGATAAAAAAAATATAAAGTCGTTGCTATTTTTGGTGAGTAACCCAATGTAAAAACAAAAATGTTATCTGTTATTATATATAAAGTAATAAAATCAGTTGTTTATCTGTCAGATTAAGTTGTCTGATTGCAAGATTCATTGTTAATTAAACCGTGCATAGTTTTCGTTAGGAAAAAATGTTGTATTTGAATATAGATAAAAATAATACGATCATAATTATTTGATTTTTTATATAATATAGTATCAAATGGTATAACAGGAAAATAAAACAATTATATATTATATATAAAATAAAAAATAGGTTTGATGCATACCTGTCTGATTAATGAAAATAGTTCCAACGGTAATAAATTTTTATATCGAAATGTAGATAAAAACAATGCGATCAAATGTTACATTCAAATTTTTATAAAATATAATAGATCATAAGTTATTATAGAAAAAAATATTATATATTATATATAAAGTAATAAAATAAACCAGCTGTTTACCTGTTTGCTTGATGAAAGTAGTTCTAACGGCAATAACTTTTATATTGAAATGTAGATAAAAGTTATTCGATCATAATGATATATCAATTTTTTATAAAATATAATATATCAAAAGTTATTATAAAAAAGTAAAAACGTTATTGATTACATACAAAGCAATAAAATAAACGGTTTGCCTGCTAATTAAGCTTCACATTAACGAAGTTCATCAACAGATATAATGATAATTATTACATCATTTTTTGTTTAAATCCAAGTTTGTCTTTTCTCGTAGAGGCAAAGTATATCTGTGTGATCCCTGCGTATTTCATACATCTTCCTTCTTCCTGGGATAAGGAATTACATTAGGGTTTTGTTGTTTTAACTCTCAGAATTTTGACGTATAATGAGGGATTCGAATTTGGATCTGTTCGACCCTAAAACGGCAGTAATGGATTCGGACTATTCGGCTGAAGTCGGTCGTAGCGATGGCGACTTTGGTTTTGCGTTCAACGATAGCAATTTCTCCGATCGTATTCTTCGCATCGAAATCATTTCGGAGCCGCTTTACGCTAGAGCTGAGGGAGATGGTTGTACGAGCCTAGCCGATTGGGATAGGAATCGGAAACGCCGTCGAGAAGACATTAAAAGAGAGAATGGTGAGCTGTCTGTTTTTTTTTCCTGCTTTATATTTTCGAAATTTCGTTTGAATTAGTGCATATGTCAATATGTCATACATGTACACATGCATAGGATCTGTTTCTTATTGCTGTTATATTTGGAAAATTGATCCTGAAAATTGGGGAATTTTGATACGAACAAGCAGTTGGGAAGCCCATGTACGGCTACCTATCTTTTTTAGATGAATATGGGATTGTTAATACTTCTTTGTTATAGACTTTAGGATTATAAGTTCCATAATTGACCAGACATTGAGATTATTATGTTTACTAGTAATGTGATATCGGGTTTGTTGCGACAAAGGTCTTACTGGTGGGTGCCCTGGGGAACGAATCTAAGGACTAATGATCCACTGGAAAAATGAAACTGGGTTTCTAATGCTTCTTGCTGGAATGCTGGTTAAAGGCACCAAAGATGCTAAGAAGAGAATGGGTCAGGTGTTTAACGAGCTTCCTCAGAACATCTGTTAATGTTTATTGGAATTTTGGAACTGAAGATGTATGTTTTAAGAATGTCATGAAACTAGAGGGTCTGTACATTGTTTATGAATACTTTGGGAATTGGGAAGCATTCTTGTTTTTGTTTTTTAAGTGTTATCGGTTGAGAATACAAGTTTGCAAATAGTGCTTGGAGTAATACGAGTTAAAGATAATTTTGGACAGAAATGTATTGCTGGTCTAGAACGGTAAGTAGAAGTTGACCCATTTAAGAAGGCAATTGATGTGGATCACACATTTGGGGTAAAATACTAGGTAAATGTTATAAAACAGGAACCACGTTTCATATTCGTTTCACTTAAGCCACTCAAACTTCTTTTCACAAAGGAAAATCACCCAAGTTTCAATGATGAGAAAATTTTCTAATACATCTTTTTATCGAAAACCACTTATTTTGTGCTACACAGATGTACGTGGCTTGTAAAACTATGATTCAATTACCTTCGTTTTGTATTTTATCATGCAATATGAATTTACATTATTATTAATATTATACACTTTGGTCTTTGGTAATGGAATCATATTATTATAAAATATAGTAAAGAGAATTAATAAAGTTATATTTTACCAAACTACGTATACTTGTGTAACCCAAAATAATTGGTTGTGGATAGAACTTTTTTATATAAAATTTCAAAACATAGAAACAAAATTGAATCTTGAGTGGTTAAACCTTTCGAAAAAAGGGTTGTTAGTGACTTAAGTGGAGCAATTGTGAAACTTGGTTGGTATTTAGTTACAACTACCCCCAATATAATATTACAATGTTATACGGGTATATTGTTCAACTGGGTAGAAATAAATGTAGTTCTAGGTCTTGCTTGATAATTGGGGTTTCTGTTTGGTCTATATGAGCACTCTGAAAGGGTGTTACAATTTCCATCAGTCTTTTGCTAAGAGCGAGCGGAGTGGGTGTCCCGCCCAGCAGAATAGCTGGCACCTAGAAGGTAGCCCCGGCAGGAACACCGCCCTTCCGCTGACCTGCTGAAATCACCCTGCAAATGGGTCCCATTACCAACGAAAGCCTCAGCGGCTCTGTCACATTTGTTTTAGTATAAAAAAGGACTAGTGAGGAGATAGGATAGAAAGATAACCACTACGAGTGTACGATTGTTTCAGTGGGATAGAAAGATAGAAGAGATAGAGAGAGAAAAGTTGATGTGTTGCTGATATGGCGAGAGGGACGGAGGCAGAGGGATGGAAAGACAACCACTCCCTCCACCCTAAATAGTGGGATTAAGGATTTTATTTTTTACATTCAGTGACTTGATTCGTTAGCTTTCCTGAGTGTTGTTTTGGAAGATTAATATGACTTGGTATTGCATTGGCATTCCAACTATTGAGTTGTGTTTGTAAGTAATCTAATTTGACTAATGAGGTATCAAGTATCAACATGTCTGAATCTTTTAGGTACAGCTGTGCTGGAAATTACTAGTCCAGGAGGTTGCTGGTATGGAAATCAAGACTTCAAGAGCTTGTGTCTTAGAATTAAACTATTGAATGATAAAAGATACTTGATCTAGTTTTTCATGATCCTTTTTCAAAGTATACTATATAACTAGAAGAGCACATTCTTAAACGATATGAACATATTGCCTCCTCTGCAATGGTCTGTTGCAAAATATTAGTTAACAGTAGGACCATGTTTTTTATTATTAATGAACAAGTTTTTTCTTGGAAGTGTATGTCTTACAGCTGGATTGTAAGGCTTAAATTTCCAAATAAGAATGTGTAATAACGACTTGAAGATTTGCATGGAAGCAAAGACATATAGAACTATAGTTTGCAATTGAGTAAAAAGGAAGAGCAATGAAAATAGAAGGAAAAAGAAGAGAATAACGGAAAACCAATGAGCAGAAAAAATGAGCCATGACATATTTAGTTCATGCAACTAGTAAATCAATATTGTTTCACCATTCATAAGGTAAGTTTTTGTTCATGTAAATTTCTATCATCGAGATGCAGTTGGTCCTAGGAAGTAGGATCTCCTTTAATGTGAGGGTATGTGTGCTAATCAATGACTGTACTGGCTGCATATCTATACTTTATTTTCTGTTAATTATAAGGGCAAGGCCAAACTGCTTAAAATTCAATTTTTATATTACTCTGTTTGCCATGATTTAGTCATAAGAACAATATTTTAATTTTTTTACGCAACACAATATCATCTTTTATATATTTCGGAGGGGCTTTTGTTCTATAGTATTTTGGATTCTGCCATATATTATAACATCAACAATGTTTTTTAGTGTTTGGAGCTATAGACCTTGCTGCTGAGTGTCCAGAGGAACAAGTTCTCAATCAGCCTGGTCATATTCCTGATGATGGCGACGATGAAAATCAGGATGAAGAACCAGCAGCAATGATTGAAGAATCACCATCAGGTATGAATCACCCACTATCATTTGGGATGGTTGTTGCTATTATGGATACTTGATATCCTAAAATCAAACGTTTACCTTTTTATTTATTTTCTGATGTCATTCTTACAAGTCTAATATTTCTATAAATGTGTATAAATTTTCCATCAATTTTGCGTAGTACTTGAAACTGGAGTTTTGAAAACCAAGGCACATTAATGACCCAAGTATCATTGAAGAGGTTTTATATGTAATACCTTTGTAAGTGGCCTTGGAACATAAGCTGATACTCATCATACTGTTTATACACACACAATATAGAAAAACAGAGGTGTAGTTTGAAGATTCAAGAATAAAGACTGACACATGTAGAAAGTTGGGATCAAGGTTTGGATGTTCGGTGGATTCTTGAAAGAAAGCTTATGTTTTTATCTTCTCTACTTCATGTTTGATCAACTTTGATGGATGTATCAAAGAATATAAATGAAAATGCAACCCAAACTATCTTTTAATATTCTGCTTCATCTTTTCTCTCAATCTCATAACCACTACTCTCTGCTCTGTGGTCTGGCAAGGCAAAGCTAAGTCTTTCAAAGTGTGTCAGCCGAGTTGGAATGCATTACAGACGTCTGGGGCTGTGTGGGAGAGATGTCAGACAGTTCACCATATCAGACACTTTCTGAACCTTGGCCCCTGTATCTGTCTCATGTTGGACACATGACATTTCGACCTAGAGAAGTATCCATAATTCATCAATCCCACATCTTGCTATATATTTTAGTAGATGGAAGTATTTGTACGAGCTGTTTGCAAATTTAATCGATACATGGAGTCATGCACCACTTGGATTAAGGGTCAAATAGTTAAAACTCTGTTATAGACATGGATTATCTACTGTGGTAAACTATTATACTTTTTTGTAAGGTTAAGTGTCATTTTGACCATCCAACTTTTATATATTTTTCGATTTAGCCATTAAACTATTTTTTTGTCTCGATTTAGCCACTAAACTATTTTTTGTATACATATTTAGCCAATAAACTTTCTTTTCACTGATTTAACCACTGAAATGGTGCCGATTAGGCCACTAAACTATCATATTTTGTTTCTATTTAGCCATTAGTTTTATTCATTTTCCCCAAAATAGAACATTAAACAAAAGTTTAGTGGTTAAATCAGGACAAAGAATAGTTTAGTGGCTAAATGAGACAAATCTGAAAGTTGGATGGTCAAAATGGTACTTAACTCTTTTTGTAATGCACAAGAAGTTTAGGTTGCATTTAGCAAGCGAGAATTTTTGGTTTGGAGATTTTAATCGAAAACATAATGGTTTTTATGTAAACACATTTTAGAGATGAGAATCTGTTTGGATGTGTTGTAAATATTTTTTGCTTTTCATTTTTCACTCCTCTTTTTCACATTTTGAAGATGAGATTGAGGCGACTAGATTGAAAACAAAAGGCAAAAACCTCAAAAAGGAGTTTTCAAGTTTACTTGTAATTTTAAATTTTGAAAACTGAAAACATAAAAAACAATGGATTTGAACGTGTTATTCGGAAACCCTTATTTTTCGAAAACAGGTAAACTAAACTGGCCCTTAGCTTTCTTTTCTTTTCAAGTGTCTACTTGTCTTCGGAATTAGGTGCTCAACTGGTGACATCTTCTTTGGTTTGATCTTCTAACCTCTGCTGTTTTCTAATGGACATTGAGCTGTGTTTGCACTTGTAATATCAGAGGAAGGTCAAAATGACACTGATTCAAACTGGAGCATGGAGTGCTCAACAGTTGTGAGAATTAGAACCTTGCATATAAGCTCTCCAATTTTAGCTGCAAAAAGTCCATTTTTTTACAAGGTGAAGTCTTAATGTTCAAGTGCAGGGATTAGTCTTTGGCTTTGGATTTGTCATTTAGTGTATTTAAATTCCTGTTTATCTTCATGCAGCTCTTTTCTAATGGGATGAGAGAGTCGGAACAGCGCCATGTAAACTTGCAGATCAATGCCTCAGGTATGTTGATCATTTTGAGCTGCTGCTTCATTCAGCTTGTCTGCTATATCCTAGTTGTAGCCGTTGCTTATTGCCACAGTTTTAAATACCTTCTGTTGTATTTGTTAGTTCAGTAAAAGTTTACTTTGTTCTTTACTTCTTTTGCAACAGAGGAGGCTGCCCTCATAGAACTACTGAACTTTATGTACAGCAATACTTTGACAGTGACCAGTGCTCCTGCGCTGCTTGATGTTTTGATGGCTGCTGACAAGTTTCAGGTTGCTTCATGCATGAGGTATTGCAGTCGGCTGTTGAGAAATCTGCCCATGACACCTGAGTCTGCACTGCTTTATCTGGACCTTCCTTCCGGTGTTCTAATGGCTGAAGCAGTTCAGCCATTGACCGATGCCGCAAAGCAGTTCCTGGCTGTCCGCTACAAAGACATAACCAAGTAAGGTTCCTTGGTCTGCATCTCGAAATATATGCAAATGTTTGACTGGACACTAATAAAATAATTAAAATGTTGGATGATTAGTGAAATTTTAAGATACCTTCAATTCAAAAGCCACCCTATCAATATTTTGTAATGATTAAGAATGGAAAAGAGGTAGTCTTTAGGTTCATGCTTGCCAAAAATAAATATATAAATAAAATGCTGCATTTGTCAATGTGAAGGAATTAATCAAGTAGAGTCCCACGATTGCAGTTTTGTAGTAAAAATTAAAAAAACCCTTTGTTGAGTGTCAGCAATCATTATCGAGTCATTTGAAAAAATCTAAATTACCAAAGCATTGATGAACTACTCATTTATAAAATCTCTTTCTTGAATTTCTGTAACTTTGTTTATTCATCTGTAGTGGGTATTATGATTGGGTGATTCTAAACACACACACCCTCTTTGCTAATTACACACCCCCTCCTTCTAATGTGACAGATATGATTAAGTTTAGTCAGTGATACCGTGTCATTAAGGAAAATATTGTGAGAGAAGAGGGTGTATGATTAGGTGAAAATTAATTATGGGGGTGTGCGTATAGCACGACCCTGATGATTTTTGATTTGTAGGGAGGGATACGGGAACACCTGAATAATATATTGAGACTGGTATTTTCGGATGGCCCCACACAAAAATGTGTGTTGTTTTCAAACAGTATATCTAATGTCCTGTTTAGTTAATGTTATTCTTTTGCCTTTCCTATTTCCTACTCGTTTTTGAAGCTGTTCACAATTAACAGGTTTCAAGATGAGGTTCTTAACTTGCCCCTTGCTGGGGTGGAGGCAATTTTGTCTAGTGATGATCTCCAGGTGGCATCCGAAGATGCAGTTTATGACTTTGTTCTCAAGTGGGCCAGAATTCAGTACCCCAAGATAGAGGAACGTCGAGACATTCTAGGGACGCGTCTTGCACAGTTTATCCGTTTCCCATACATGACATGCAGGAAACTCAGGAAGCTCATGACTTGTAACGACTTTGATCACGACTTTGCACAAAAAGTAGTAGTTGAAGCACTCTTCTTCAAGGCAGAGGCCCCTCACAGACAGCGTACCCTTGTTGCCAGTGATGAAAACCCAAACTTAAACCGTCGTTTCATGGAGCGGGCCTACAAGTACCGCCCAGTAAAGGTGGTTGAGTTCGAACTGCCACGACCACAATGCGTGGTGTACTTGGATTTAAAGCGGGATGAATGCGCACGTTTGTTTCCGTCTGGAAGGGTCTACTCTCAAGCGTTCCACTTGGGTGGACAAGGGTTTTTCTTGTCTGCTCACTGCAACATGGACCAACAAAGCTCCTTCCACTGTTTTGGGCTTTTCTTGGGCATGCAAGAAAAAGGGTCGATATCTTTTGCAGTGGATTACGAGTTTGCAGCAAGGTCAAAGCCTGTGGAAGAGTACGTTAGCAAGTACAAAGGGAACTACACATTTACGGGTGGAAAGGCTGTCGGGTATCGCAACTTGTTTACTATTCCTTGGACTTCGTTTATCGGTGAGGACAGTGTTTGCTTTATCAATGACATTCTCCATCTCAGGGCTGAGCTTACCATTAGGCACTGAAACTGAAACTAGCAAAAGGAAAGAAACTTGTGCTGCTACAAATGGTTTAGTTAAGTAGTAATTTAACGCAAAGATTTGAAACTGAATGAGAAATGTAAATGAGTTTAGAAGCGTCTTTTTGTTTCCTTCCTATGATGAGTCGATGGGTTTAGACATTTTTGGTAAAGGAGTATATTGTTATATAAATGAAATACTTGAGTCTAGGCTTCTAAGGTTCAGAGTTGTAAGTAACTACTATAAAATAAATTTTTTTTAGGTACTATGATTTATAATTTTGTATCATAATTAATTATATAACACGTTAAAGAAATATTTATATATTAAATTGGAGAACAATGTATGTTCATGTCATGTTTTGATAAAAATAAAAAGATGAATTTAGCTTCATTTAATATTTCATATTCCCCACTTCCCCTTCTTTCATAATCCATCAATCCCTTACATAGTTTAGAATCCATCATTTTAAATTAATGCAATCCAATTGGCACGTTAAGGTAGGGGTGAGCAAAACCCGAATCGAAAACCCGAAAAACCGAAAAACCAAAAAAAACTGAAACACAAAAAACATAAATGGTTTGGTTTCGGATTCCATCTCAAAACCGAACAAATAAAAAAATCAAACTGAACTGGTTTTTTAAATCAATTAAATTTTTATAAATATTTTATATATTTATTTAGTTATTTCTATTTCACTTATATTTAATGTTATGTCCTACTCTTATATTACAGGAAGCAATTTTCAATTATATATAATTGATATTTATTATGTTAAAATGCTAATTAATTGATCTTGTTAATAATTATGCTTATTTAATTATATGTGAAGTAGAAAATGTTAATTAATTGGTAAAAACATTATTATCATATTTCTACATGATGAAATTACTTAAATTAATTCAAAGCCTAAGTTAGTAAGTTTAATAAATTAAAGTATCAAACTAAGGGCGTTTCTCCTTAGGTGGAGGTTTGGGGTTTGGTCCTCACCCTCAACGTGTCTAACAATGGTGCTAACAACTAACCACTAACATCTGCTGTTCAAAAAAAAACTAAACTAATATTTAAAATCCAATTTTATTAAATCAAAGTATCAAACAACACATAAGTCGGTTAAAAATCCAAACCTAAGCAACTATTTTTTAATGATTTATCAAATAGTGTTTAACTTTAGTAAAAAAAAAACATAGGTGTCATTTGTTTTTTAAGAGGTTAAATGTCTGAAGTCTGAAAACCACGTCTGAAATTAAGAGGAAGCCTTTAGATCTGAAATTAAGAGGCTCTGAATTTAGTTCAGACAACTCTCAAACTCTTAATTTTAAGAGGTAAATTCAGAAGTTGCAACCTCTGAAATCTGATACTAAACAAACAATCTGAATTCATCATTCATCTGAATATTAGACTTAAGAGCTTTTTAAGAGGCTCTTAATGAAAAACAAACAACACCATAAGTTTAGTAAACAAAAACTTAATTTTAGTAAATAAAATGTCTTAAGATATTTCGGGTTTAAACCCAAAAACCAAATCGTTTTCGAAAAACCAAAAAACCCACAGGTGTAAACCGAAAAACCGATAATCCAAATCGAAAAACCGAAACCGGGAAAACCCGAAACCAAACGGTTTCTCCATTTCAAAAACCGGAATTTTCTGTTTGGGTTCGGTTTCGGCCAAAAACCGAACCGAACCGTCCCATGCTCACCGTTACATTAAGGTTTACATTTTTGCTGTTTAAGTATCTAGACCATCGTTTTACCTCCTAAATCTCGTAACCAACAAAAACTCACGAATCCAATATGTTATAGATTGCTTTCGGTTACCGAGCTTGCATGACACATACATAATATCAACATGGCAAAATATGTTTAGGTAATATACATGTGGCAATAAATTTGTGAAAGAAACAATCGTTTGTAAAATGTCAAAATTAAATCAATTATAAAAGTAATAAAAATAAAAACACAAAATCACACACCTTTTTTATCAGTTAACTTTTAGGTATTGTTTGTTTTATAAAATAGTTAAATGTTTGAAATCTGATATCTCGTTTGAAATTTAAGAGACAACCTTTAAGTCTAAAGTCTAAAAATATGAAATTATATTTAAAATTTAAGAGGTGACCTTAAAGTTTAAGCTTGAAAATTTAAGACTATTAATAAGATATTAAGTAAAATTTGGTATATATCATATTTAATATTTTTATATACATAAAATAGAATCATATAAATAATATGTTAAACTAATTTAATATTTTATTGATTAAATTGAATATCTATTACTAAATATAAGTGGTGAATTTGAATTGAATTGAAATTAATTTTTACTTAAATAAAATATTAATTCATAGTAAGTTAAGTTAATCATATATTATATTTAATTATTTTTATATAAAATTTAATATATATTAAGTTAAGTTAATTAATATTTTAATTAATTAAATTAATATTTATATTAAATTAATTAAATTGATTTTAACATTTTAACTAAATAAAATATTAATTTAATTTAATAAGATGTATTTTTAGACATAATTTAAGGCTTCATACATGAGTCAACATTTTAAATTTCAGACTTGATTTCAAAGGTTTTAAGTATGAAATGTGACAAAGATCGCAAGTTAAATAAAAAAACCTGACTTAAGTCTGAAATGTTAAAAAACAATCTCAAATAAATTTAAAAATCTGATTCTTAAGATTTTAGACGAATGAAGATCTAAAAATGTCACAACAAACAACACCGTTGATTCAGATTTCCATGTCCGATCGAAGCCTCCGATAATTCTGAATCTTATAATATAGAGTTTGAATGAGTTTTCTTTCTTTTTCCATATATTGTTCTGGATTTGTATGTGTTTGGGATTCTTTTCTTTGAAGTAAACCCATAATCAATTACAAGAGTGTTTGATTAGGATTTGTTACACCTACCACGAAGCCTCCGTCTTCAAATTGATTTACATTTGCTCTTTGTTTTCGTCTTTAGACCTGATAAAGAGTTCGATTATATATTAATTTCTGGGTTTAAACATTACTGGAAAGGGTTAGATCGAGTTCAATTGAATCTGCTTGTTGTTAGTTCTTGGATATTGAGATTGAATCTACTTATGGTTTGATTTGGAGATTAAATCCGCATATTGAATAATTGGTTTCAACAATTATTTATAGAGATCTGGCCAATGATGGGGGTTTGCTTTCTATGATTTCATTTTCTAAAACCATTTCTTGATTTTCGATTGTGTTCATCATCTTGGATTTTTCTTTTTCCATATCTTCAGTTTTTGCTTCATTCTCTTCATCTTCCATATTTTTGCTTCACTGGGATTTGTTCTTTGCATTTCGCTGGAGCATTGGAGAATGCATAAAATTGATTATAAAAATATAATAATAAATCATTTTTCAAAAAATAAAACTTTGAAAAGAATTCACATTAGTCTAGCCACATCAAATTGATAACTTTTAAGTGGTTGGAGGGAAAAAAATGAATTCGGAAAGAGTGGTCAGTTTAGGGTTATTTACACAAAAATCCCAAAGTTTATATCGATGTTATATGAATAATTTTATGAACAATATTCTGGGTTAATAAACTTGTATATTAATAAATAAAGATTCACATTAGAGGAATATATTTGTTGTTTTCATAAAAGGCACACGAATGACAATTATTTGTGTTGGGATACATATAGACACACGCATATATATTTTTCATAGAGACCTCTATACACGCCTCTTATGAAATTACGAAACTGAAAGCTAAAAAGAATCATCATTTGAAACTACTCTGTCTATGCCTCTGTGATCTTCTTCTTGATCGACTCTATGATGGTGACCAACTCTCTCCTGCTCGACTGAAACTCCAATAAGGGTAAAACAAATTACAAACTGCAGTCTTAACCCAATAAATATATGACAAAACAAATAAGAAAATCACAGTTATATCAAATTCACTAGATGTCAATGAATAAAATCTTACAAAACGAAACATGAGAATAAATTTTGATAGAAAGAACGTTAAAATATGTACAATCGCACTTTCCCCTTTATGGCGCTTTTTTGCACATCCTTTTCATCAACTAGACGCGTGTTACTAAGCACATATTTGATTTTGGGTCAAATTACTTATTACTTGGACATAACCACACTATAAACACATATCATACATACACCTGAAAACTTATATTTTGAGATAATACAGTTTAATAGTTTGCTTACATTGAATATGAAGAAAAGAGGTCAAGGTCCATCGAATTGATAGAAAAGTTTTCCTTTTAACCAATATGACAAATATATTTCAGGTTAAATGGGATTCTTACTCGGCACAAAACTTTGGTTTTACTAGATTTAAATGACAATCCAACTAGGTCAAAAACTTATTGTCCAGAGATTCTTACCTCAAACAGAAGATATCTGTAGATAAACCATCCAGTATATCCAACTCCTACCAACTCCATGATATTGGGAAGCTGAAGTGTGTTATGAACAACATTACGGTAATACAAAATCCCAGCAAATTATAACTCTTGATGAAAATAAACCATATTTTTTCTTTACCCGAAAAGACAAATTCTATTAAATCACAGCACTTTAATAGACGTGGATGAATAAGTCAATCCGTTTCTTTCTAAATGGAATATAGGAAAAGCAACTAAAACATGATTTAAAATGCAAGAAAAAAGAACAGAAACGATTACCAATGGGACTTTGTTAATGGCACCAATAATAACTGAAGATAGCCAAATTGCAAAGACTCCTCCTCCTCCGTAGATTATAACTGTTGGTTTGTTTTCAACTGCATCCCACTATAAACAAGATTTCGCAGCAGAAACAAATCCCATGAGGAGGTCACAATAAAATAAAAAAGGGTGGCATGATAAACCCTTTTTACTTCACGTATTTAAATACCCTTTCAAAAATGATGTTACCTTTTCCTTTAGGTCATTGAACAACTCATCAGTGTCGACAGAGGATGATGCATCTTCTGAGGCCTTGACTTGGAACAGGGATGACCTTCGTGACTCTGGCATATGAACATGAAATGAAAGTGAGATGTAACAGACTAACAGTTAACAAAGATTCTTACATGAACCTAATAACACACAAATCTCATGGTCCTTATGATGATGCAAAGAACTTCAAAAAAATACACGAGTTAAAAGAATCCTTTTAATAGTCCATCAAACACCCGAAATATTTACAGGGTCTACGTTGTTAAAGTAGGCTTTCACAATAGTTGGTAAGAGTCCCACATATTTGAGTATTGGTAGAAGAGAAAAAAATGACACTTCATTGATATATATTCCCCCTGTTAAAATAAGACTAGAAAAGAATTTTACACAATAAAAGCACTATATGACAAACGGCACCCTGTTCCATAAGTTTTTTTGGGGGAAATCCAGTATGAATGTACGATCATTGGTGTAATTTCTACTGCATATATGGCATGCACATAACTAATAAAGAAGCTAAAAAGAAAATGTGAGATAAATTCCGCAAACAACTCGGGACAAATATCTACAAGCCATTCTCCATCAAGCAGGAAACTGCTATGAAAGAAGCCCAACATGTCCCAAACTCTCTAGCAGATACAAGACACAGATAGGAAGAGTCTCAAACATGCAAAAATAAGCCACTTAAAATCCATTCAGATGTTGAGCATTACTGCATTATGTTTCAATCTACTTTGGAGTTTTTTAAATCATTTTATTTGCCAATTTGTTGCAACTAATCATTGTATTTTTGCAATAATGCAAAACGAAATACACTATAGTGTGCAAGAACGAGAAACTATGGACAAATTGTGGAAATGTAGATGCAAAAAGACTATTGTATTTGACAACCATTATCTAAATGCTTATTCTTGTAATGTAATGGTTCTTTTCTTTTGAATTTTCTCAATAACTCTACAATTAAAAGGGAAGTATGTTGCTCAAAGAAAGTAAAATACTCCTATTTTTATCATTGCCAAAGATATTAACAACTAATCCCCACATGATCATACATAATTACACACAAAAAAAGGTTTTTTTTTGGGACTTTATAGTGGTAGTGAGATCACAAATATGATTAATTTGTTTTGCCCTAACTCCAAGTTATTCTCCGTTGTCTTCCAATTGGTGTAGTTTGCAAGTTGAGTGACCTACTTTTGTCTATTAGATATGATAGTAGAATTCAATCTGCCACTGTACTGAACCCTGCTTAACTTATTATTCTATTCTATCTAATATGGTCAATTGAACACATAACCTAATTCCATTTGAGATAGGTCTAGTCGGTCTGACAACAAATTGTTTTCCTGTCTGACTTTTGATCTTCAGAAAGGCTACATTTTTCCAGCAATACTTTACATCAGAAACCAATAACCATGTACATTAAATGCATCAGATCTTCAAGAATCGGATACAACAAATGCGGATCAACACACGTGAAAATTAACACAAATATATGTGGTGAGTGGTATTGCCTTTCACTTTGGGTACTAATTTACCTCTAAATTGTAATTCTCTAATCATATACATGAAGTTGTACTTAACCAACTTTTGAAGCACTTTTATACGTCAAATTATTCACTTGTCAACCAAGTGTTAGACGAAATGCCTCATAGAAACAAACGAAACCGATTACCTATTTACCTGAAACGAGTTTGACGGAAATCGGAAAGGGACGAGGTGGAGGTGGGAGGTTAGGCAAGGCGGTACAACAAACAGTGGGAAGACGAGGTAACACGGCGGCTGTAGACGCCAATGAGGTGGAGGTTGCCGCCGTCGTCATCGAAAAATGAGTCGGTGGAGGTTTCTTCCGATAATCCTATCTGCTCCACTTCAATTTTCCAACCCACATTCCTCACTTGCCTTTATTTTTTTCACAAAAACTTTTGTCTGTTAAAAAACGTGGATAAACCCAGCTTCCTGATTGGTTGTTTCCCTATCTTCACAACAATGCACTATCTTTTCCTATATGACAACTATTTTTGAATGGGTAATTTGATTTTTAATTTAATATTTATTTTGATATGTCACATAATAAATAAAAATACATATATTAAACGAAAATAGAAAATGTCAAATCGTTTCATCACTACGATATGTTTATGTTGTTCATGATCCACCAGTTTATTTATTTTTATCATTGTTAAAGAATTTTATCATGTCAAATTAAAATAGGGTTAATATTGAAAAAACTCTACGAACTTTCATGAATTTATCGATTAAGTCACTGTACTTTTTTTACGAGTGTTTAAGTCCCTAGACAATTTTTGTCTTATTCAAAACTATATATTTGACCTGTTTAATAGGTCACTAACCGGTAAACGGTATAGTGACCTAAACAAGAAAAAAGAAAGTCCAGTGACTTAATCGTGAAAACTGGAAAAGAAAGTTGGTTTTTTTAATAATAACTATTTGAGAAACTAACTGTTTTATCTGTTAAGCAGGTAGCATGTTAAAAATATATAGTTTTGAATAAGACAAAATTTGTTTAGGGACTTAAACACTCGTAAAAAAGTTCAGTGACTTAATCGATAATTACATGAAAGTCTATGGGGTTTTTTCAATATTAACCCATTAAAATATTGTATATATATTTTTAATTAAGTTTCAGTAACTAACATGAATTATTTCACACTTAAAAACTGGTTTAGGGCTTTAGGCCATGACTGGGCTAGAATAGTTAACGGGTATAGCTAAGCCCAAATCATAGATTAAACTAGGTTTTGTCTAAAACATTCATGCTTCATCCAGCTTATTGGGCCGAACCAAATTTTTGGTTCGTATAAAAATACTCGGCTTACATAAAAATTATATTTTTTTTACATAAAAGATGTTAGTTAACCAATAACCAGAAAATGGAAAAGATTTTTTTATTTCAAACTGTAGCCACAAATTAAATGTGATGGTTTACTTGGAAAATGGATCAATTATTTGTTAGTTAAATATCAATCAATCTATAGATACTAATAAATGAATAAAAATATGTTATGTGGCAGCCTCACATTTATTAGGTCACATGTCATCACTATCTTACATTTTGTCAAGTCTTTTAATATAATCCAATTTAATATTAAATCCAAACAAAATCAAATCAAATTCAATTTATTCAAAGCTAATCTACTTAATTTAATATTTAATTAACTGAATTTTAATGCTCTAATTCAATTGTTATGATTATGTTATGTATATATTTTTTTAAAGCAAAACCATGAATTAATTTAATATTTATTAAAATCCTAACTTTAATATTAATTGTAAAAAATATAATATAGTAATATTATTTAACATAGTTATTATTTTTGTAGTTTTATAGATAAATATGAGTAGTGACTAACTTTTTATTTATAAACTTAAATGTTTTAATTGATATACTTTGATATTTTAATTTATATATAACATAATGTATATATATGTTATTAAAAAATAAAAAAGTAAAGTGTTTTTACTAAAAATCTTTTATTTGTCAAACACTTAATATTTTTATATGAATGTATTTATTTTTATGCCTCATATTAATATATTAATAAGAAATAAGACACCTATAAATAATATTATAATTTTTCAGATTATTCAAAATAATTAATTCGTAGTTTAAAATATTTATTTGGAACACTTTAATAATTTTCTAGATATTAAATAAATAAATTTAATCACTTAAAAAAATATTTACAGACTTTAGTGATTTGTCATGCATTATTTTTCTCAAAGTTTGTTAGTTATTTTTACTTTTTTTGATGGGTTAAGTACCATTTTGACCATCCAATTTTCAGATTTGTCTCATTTAGCCACTAAATTAGTTTTTGTTTTGATTTAACCACTAAACTTTTGTTTAATGTTCTATTTTGGAGAAAATGAACAAAACTAATGGCTAATAGATACAAAATATGATAGTTTAGTGGCCAAATCGGGACAATTTCAAGCGGTTAAATTAGTAAAAAAAAATTTAGTGGCTAGATACGTAGACAAAAAATAGTTTCATGGCTAGAACGAGTCAAAAATAGTTTAATGGCTAAATCAAAAAAAAATATAAAAGTTGTAGGGTCAAATGACACTTAACCCTTTTTTTATTTATCTTAAGGTTTGTTAGTCATTCCTTTTTTTTGAATGGTTATGATTGTGCTACATGAGTAGAGAATCCAAAAAAATATGAATTTCAATAGCTGATAACGTGTCGATATGCCCCAAGTCAACATAGAATCGATTTTCTCTCATTTTGAATGGTTGAAATCAACTTATAATCTGATCAAACGGTTATAACTAGGTCACGTGATCAGACTTTTTTTCTGAAATGTTAACAATAAATACATATCATTTTAAACCATGTTAGATTCTCAATTGGATTTTATAATATGTATACGTATTACTTATCTTTTATTATTATTATTATTATTATTATTATTATTAAATATTATTTTATTATTAATGTTGTAGAAAACTTAGGAGTATCTCACATGAAAATGTTCAATTGTACGTTGTTGACCTATGAGTGGAAACACGTAACCAGAGACCACATGTAAAGCTTTGTGCCATGTGGAGCCATCAGAGTATATGTGGAAAGTTATGCGATGACGTGTCAACTTTGACATATGAGCTGGATGCCATGGCCCGATCTATTTGCTTTAATAGAACCTATTTATAAAAATACACGTGTCAAAACAATTTTCAACTCTCTTTAACTTTACCTGTCCAACTTAATGCTATTAAAATAAAAAACAATAATAAATTTTTAAAAGTTCACGGTCCTGTTATAAAACAAGGATTTTATAAATAAATAATTTTAGTGAATTAAAATTAATAATGGCCAATGACAACAATATAATAGTTAAGCTTTAATATTGTAATAATAATAACAATAATAACAAATAAAAAAAGTCTAAGTTTAATGTTTTAACAATTAAATAAAAATATAAATCCAAGAAATAATTATAATTAAAATGCAACAACAATAATAAACAATTAAAACTATAATTAAAACGTTTATAATTGATCCCTGTACAAAAAGCTCACCATAGTCCAGAAAAAAAAAACGAAATTATACTCACGCTGACGGTGACATCTAAGAAATCTTAAAAGGAAGATCTGTAAAGTGTTGGTACAAATATGCAATAAATTCTTTCAGTGATCAAATCCGTAATTTAGAACAAACCATAACAACCAATTATGTGTATATATATTGGGTTGAGATCCATGAAATATTATATTAGACTGGGGAATCGAAGTACCATATTAAATGTACATGTTCATTACGATAAAATGTTTAATTTAATGCGAAATGTAATGTTCATATGTTCAAAATTGAATTATGATTAACTAGTTCACATCATTTTTATATTACGTTAAAAATATTTAAAAGTTTAATTCCATGCAAAAACGCAATATGCACATGTTCATACATATTGCACCTTTGAACATGTGCATGTTGCTATTTTGCATGAAATTGAACATTTTATCATAATACGTGAATGTGAACTAGTAAATAATAATGCACATTTGAACATTTGTATATGCAATTTTGCATGAAGTTAAACATTTTATCGTATTAAACATGTTCATTTAGTATGGTACTCCGTACCCCAGTCTAATATGGTATCTCATTGATCTTTAGTCTATATATATATAAGATTTAAAAATTATTTTATGTGATTATAATATTATTAAAATATAATAAAAAGTACAAATATAGAGTTAAGTTAAATATTTAAAAGTCAAAAAAACTTAATAAAAATATATTTCAGTCAAAAAAATATCATTGATGTAAAAAAGCACAAAACCATGAAAAGATGTTAGTTTTTCTCATAATAAACCGAATTTTTAAACAAAACTCAATCTTTTCTTATCAAACAAAACTTTTAGGTTGCGTTTAGTTAACGAAAATTAGTCATTTTTCAATTTCAGTTTTCAAGTTATAGTTTTTAGAATAAAAACAAGAGTTTCTATGAAAAGTGAAAACTTGTTTAGATGATAAAGTTTTTGTTTTAACAAAAATAAGATGAGTAATTATAAAATAAGAAAAATAGGATAGGTGATGGAAAAGTAAGAGAGAGAAAGAGAGTATAATAAAAAATGGGGTAGGTAATAGAAAAGTAAGAGATAGATTATGAAAAGTGGTAATTTAAAAAGTGAAACGAAAATTTATGAAATTGTTGTTAAGTAAACAAGTTTTCATTTTTATTGAAAAGTGAGATGAAAATTTTGGAAATTTTTATAAACTAAACACACCCTTAGAGTTTTATTGAAAACACATTTTATAAACAAAAACACGTTTAGGATGGTTAAATGAGTTTTTTTTAGGTATCATTCAGTTATGACACACACTCTCTACAAAACCCTTCCTCTATCATTTGAAAACGAAAACACACAATGGAAACATGAAAATAAAGTTTTCAATAAGTAGTTATAAATTGAAAAATGAGAACAACTAAAAACAGTAAATTTGAACGAGTTTTTTAGAAAGCCTTATTTTCGATGAAGCTGAAAATAAGTTAAGTAAACGTGCCTTTAATTTCCAAAAGAATTTTTATAAAATGATAGCTCTTGAAACTCTTAAAAGATGCCCTATCAAACACACCAATGGTTTCATTTGTGCGTAAGGAAAGGAAATTGAGTGCTTAATCAGTAATTAATTATTTTAATAGATCATATTAGTGATACTAATTTTAAATTAAAAAGCACCGTGCGTAAAACAATACATGATTTGGAGTTTTCTTCCTTAAAAAAGCATTGAAGGACGAAGACTTGTGGGACGCAAAAAGGCTCCGAACCATTCCATGGAATCGATGGGCTTAATACGTACATAACAATACATTTAAAATTTTTTAACCAATGGTCGCACACATGAAACTAGGGATGTAAGTGAGACGAGATAACTCGTGAGCTACTCGGGATCGACTCGTAGAAAACTCGAAATCGACTCGCAGTTATTCGAGCCGAGCTCAAGCTACTCGAGTAGCAATCAAGTCGAACTCGAGTATTAAAATAGTCTGCTCGATAGGGTCGCGAGTCTAATCGAGCTTAAGTTTACAAGTTTACCATTCAACTTTATATTATTATATTTTTATCACTTTTATATAAATCAAACTATATAATCTTAAACCTAAAATTACATTCTTATATTTTTACCTTTCTTGTTTGTTGTTGGGATAAAATTAGACTGTATATCTTGTATTTATATTTCGATTTCCTTTTATCCCGTATTTAATCAAGTCGAGCTCGATAGTATCGAGTAGTTTATCGAGTCGAGCTCGAGTTTCAAAATGAAGGCTCGTTCGAGCTCGAGTCGAGTTACAAACTCGAGTTTTATTGTCGAGTTCGAGCTCGAGCTTGGTGATACTCGACTCGATTACACCCCTACATGAAACCTTCCTTCCATCTTTTCATCCATGCGATTATATCAGTTTTTTCTTTTTCTTTCATCTTGTTATCTCAACAAAACCATTTAGTGGGTCGTCTTTATATTCAATCATCCTACCGATATTTTTATAATTCATATATAAATTTATAATAATTAATTATAGAAAATTAAAACTATTAATTGAATTTACGACTTAAATTAAAAAAATAAATATACAACTAGTGAGCTAAGTTGGATATGTAGGTGTTTGATATACTTACCACGAGATCTGATTTTAGATTCATCTGTTTTTCTCGATTAAGTTTTATAACCATGCAAACTATGTTGCTATTATGTGTTAAATTATAATTGATTGAGATATCAATAAGATTAAGGCCTTATTTGTTTTTCATTAATAACCTCTTAAAAGACTCTGAAGTCTAAAATTGAGATCTATGATAAATTAAGATTGTTTGTTTAGTTTCAGATTTAAGATGTTTCAACCTCTAAATTTACCTCTTAAACTTAAGAGGAAGAGAGTCGTCTGAACTAAAATTAAGAGTCTCTTAATTTCAGATCTTAAGGTTTTCTCTTAATTTCAGACGTGGTTTTCAGACTTCAGACATTTAACATCTTAAAAAACAGATAGCACCTAACTCTAAATTGAGATCAAATATTGTTCTAATAAGTCAAATTATGTTGGTAACTTGAGTTATTAAATTCGAGTTAATTGGATAAAAGTTATTAAATCAGTCTGTACTGGATATTACACCTGTAATAATGAATTAACACGTCGAAACACATATAAACTTGAGCTCTTTCTTTGCTTGCTTCAATTGTTTGAGACCTAGGTTTCACATATATGTATGTGTGTGTGTGTGTTGTGAAGATGTAGAGAGAAAAAAAGATTGAGTTGTCATGGATTCGTTAGAGGATTGAATCCATCTTCACCAAATTTTCTATTCATCCATCTTCTCAAATTCATTGCTTGGAGTTGAGTACAAATCACTAAAGGTTAACAATTTGTTGAAATCTGAGTTGGTATTGGTTGCTAGTTGAATTGGATAAAATATGGAAACTATTATTGTATGTTGTTGTTGGGGAATTCAAATTAGAGTAAACCCATTGGTTATGCAAAAAAATAGTATGCACCGTTTCCATTCTATCACAATCGTGTCCACGCTCCGCGTAAGGCTGTTTGGGTGGTCTCTACGGCGAGATGAGATTAACGTGACCAGTGAGTTCGATCGCGACACGAGTGGCGAAGATGACCAACGTGGTTGGACCCCATTCTTACGACCATGATAACTTTTAGATGTTGTTGATTGATGTTCTACTTGTATACTAGTTGTTCCATACATAGTTATTAGAGTTGTAGTTGATCTATTGTTGTATTAAAACATTGTCAGGGTCCCATATTAGCCATATAGGTTGAGACCATGTTAGGGTATTATATATTGTAACCTCAACCTATATGACAAAAAATGAAGTGGGCAAGCTCTTGACATTAAAAGAGAAAATAATCAAATAGAGTATTTTATATGGGGTCAAATGTTAGTTGTGGGTTGTCTAGTAGGATGATAGTGGAGATGGGCATTTACAATATTATTAAGAATTTGGAATATGTATTGTTGTTTTAATTAAAAGAAGGGTTAAGTGTCATTTTGACCATCCAACTTTTAGATTTTTTTCGATTTAACCATTGGACTATTTTTTGTCTCAATTTAGCCACAAAACTATTTTTTGTAGACATATTTAGCCACTAAACTTTCTTTTTACTGAATTGACTATTGAAAATTGTCCCGATTTGACCACTAAACTATCAATTTGTATCTATTTAACTATTAGTTTTATTCATTTTTCCCAAAATAGAACATCAAACAAAAGTTTAGTGGTTAAATCAGGACAAAAATTAGTTTAGTGGCTAAATGAGACAAATCTGAAAGTTAGATGGTCAAAATGATACTTAAACCTTAAAAGAAATATAATAATAAAGAAAAGTATAAAACTTAGGCAAATCCGTAAATATAATATTATAAAGTTTACTTAAGAATTAAATAAGAATATTTTAGTCAATAACTAATTTAATCATGAACTTTAAATGTTTTAAATTATTAAATAATGATTGTGTGTGTATATAATATTATGATATAATGTTTAAAAAGAATATATATAATATTAATAATTTAAGTTGATTATATATATATGATAATTATAAACTTTTATATATATATATATATATATATATATATATATATATATATATATATATATATATATATATATATATATATATATATATATATATATATATATATATATATATATATATATATATATATATATATATATATATATATAGACACACGCATATACATCAGGTTGCATGAAATCTCATATTGAAATGGAGTCATGGATTCTTATATTAAATGTACATGTTCATTATAATAAAAGTTTACATTTCATACAAAAATGCAATATACAAATTTTCAAAGGTGCATTACTAGCGACTAATTGATATCATTTGAAGTTCATTACGAAAAAAAATATCATATTTCATATAAAAGTATAATAAGCACATGTTCGACAGTGCATTATCAGTTCCCGTATGCATGTTGTTTAAATATTGCACTTTTACATTAAATAAATTTTCTTATCGTGATGGAATTCAAATGATGTGAACTCGTCAATCGTAATGTATTTTTAAACATATATTGCATTTTGCATAATAAAACTTTTATCGTAATGAACACATACATATAATATAAAACTTCAGTACTCTACTCTAGTATAAGACTCCACTAAAGTCAACCCTTATATGAGAGAGAGAGAGTGTGTGTGTGTGTGCGAGACTGTGTGAGTATGTGAAGCAGAAGACAAAATTTACACAGAAAAAATCGCTCCATCAACAAATCGTTCTCGGTTAGTTTACCTTTTGTTGTTAAAAAAAAATGTACATAGAAGTCAAATAACATGAAAATGGCGAAATATAAAGTAAAAATAATGTCTATAAACAAAAAATGATAAATTTCTGTGAGTAAGCAAGTAAAGTCGACTAATTTAATAATTGTGGGGTTGCTGCCACATAAGCCACATGAGGATGTAGTGATTGGCCAGATTTTGATGACGCGTAGATCGAGTCTGGAAAGAACATGTGTAACTGTCAACGCTGGCCTTGTGTACTAAACAAATGGAAGACGCCTGCTTATCTGAAGCATCCTCGTAGTTTATTATAACCTTTCTACCTTTCCCTCAACTTTAGCAATAATACAGTTTCAACCCCTTTTATATAAAAATTTTATGTTTTATTTACTTAACTGGTTTTTTTTTTTTTCATTCATTGTCAATCTTCAAACAAACACGTATTTTTATAAAGAAATAAATTGTATATTTAAATATAAAAATGTAGAATAGCATTATTAAATGAAAATTCATAAAAATCTAAATTAACGTACAGTAACAATATGTTTAAATAACAAACAAGAAATCTATATAAGACATGAGAATACAAATTGTCAAATGACATCATCACATTTCAACTAAAAAGATAATTACACATTATTATTTTTAATAATAAAGAGATAAATAAATATAATTCATTATTATAATATCTATAAAGATTAATAAATATAAAAGATAATTACAATATATTATTAATATATTATACAGTTAATATATATTAAAAATAAATACAAATCATGTAAACAATATTAAATATTTAAAATGTAAATATAATAAAATATTAATAAGATCATATTTCATAACATTTTATTTATTATAAAAAATATATAAACATTATGTTTTACATAGAATTAAAATTTCAAATTATATTATATAGATATATAAAAATTTAGAAAAAAAACTTTAAAAGAATGCTATCGTTCATGAATATTTAAAAAGATAAATAAATAATATAGATGACAAATAATCGTACTTTTATTTTATTTGGTATAAGAATTAACATTATATGGTTTAATTTTAAGTTTACATATATTTTATATAACCAATTATTTATATAAAAATTATTCATAAAACAAAAAAAAAAAGACGCAAAGCCAAGAGACATAACTCAAACAAATTAGCTTTATACACAACCAATTACATGCATGAGGCATCCCAATAAACATTTCTTAAATAAAAGTAGAAATACTAAAAGTTTAACAAAAAATACTAGTAGTTAGTCTGACCAACTTAGCAAAACACTCATGTCATAAAGCCACCAAACAAAACTAGAATATCTTAGATAGGTGACTCTATACATATCGATATCAGCCATGAATCAACCTTGATATAAGTCTTGGATTATTAATCCAATCCTTTAATGTGAATTGTCCTCTTATTTGAGCTTCTTTAATCCCATTTAAAGGACTTGATCCAAGACTTTTGATTAGATTTATAAAACATTACATGTAGAATGTAGGAATAAAGTTTTCGATATCAAATATAGAATATAAGAATTTAACTAAGTAACAATTCTTTAATTATAATTAGAATATGTATATAGATAATAGAAATTTAATTTACAAAGAAATTAAAAATAACAAACTGAATTTAAAATTACAACACAGAAATGAAAAGCTGAGGCTCGTGTTTGACACAGTTTCTTTAAAACATATTCGAGTCTGTGTCTCTGGGTACAACAGTCTAAACAATATGTACTGCCTAAGTTAACATAATTTGCCTGGAAAAATGTTGGAGTTCATCGATATGGAAAGTTACAGCAGATATGTTCTCAAAGTGTGTATGTATTTTGTAAACAATAGATCGTATGTTCATCTTGTATCTTTTGGTGTTTGCATGATCATTTCTTTTATAGTAGATGAGTTGTAACAACAATTTAATCATATTTTAATTTTAAGACTTAATAATATAGATATTATTACAATCTTTATTATCAATCAAATAGAATAATTGGAATAAAACAAAGAACGTAACAATTTGTTGCGAAACTTTCTTCTAGGAGAACGTAAATCCATTAAATATTAATTATACATATTCCTAAATATAATTAAATTTTGTCTAAAACATAAAAATACATTTTTTCACATATTTTCCAACTGTGTTTTATAATGACATACGAGATCAATACCACAAGCCTTTTTTAAAGGAATACACGAGCGACACAACGGTCATAATAATAAAATATAGGGGGTAAGGTGTAGTTTTGCCATAATAATTTAATACTTGGTAAAATTAAAGGAATACACAATGGCCAGCAAGGTAATGAATGGGCCAGCTCAATCAGCACCTTGGACACGGCACTCTACGTGTATACATAATACGAATTTTTTAAAAGTGTTATTTATGATACTTCTAAAGTTCTAACGCTAATCAGTATATTATATAATATTTATATTTGACAAAATATATCATAATTTCTAGTTAAGATTAATAAAATACTAAAAGAAAAAATTTTATTGCATACTAAATTATATTATAAAAATAATAAACTAGTTGCATGTATTATGCGGATATTTTAATTTAATATTAAATGCATACAAATTAAAAATGAAAACATATAACTATTACTTTAAAAAGACAAAAATAATAATATTATTTTTTATGTTTCTAAATATATATGAATAATTATCATACTTTTAAACCTTTTATCATGTTAATATTATTTGATACGATTTGATTTGTGAACTTATATTATATTTGGATAACTATAATTTAATATTAATTATTATTTTTGAAAAACGGCTGCCATGTGTTAGTTTTTTACAATGACACATGTCATCACAAGAAGTGTATAGTAACTATTTGATAGTATTAATAGATATAGATTTATGAGGCATTCCAAAATAAACGACTTTATTAATTTTTGTTTTGTTGTTTTCTAATATAATAAAAGGATGGGGAAGTTTATAAGGTAGGTTTTAAATAAAATCATATTTAAAAGCAAGTTTACATGTGAGCAATTAAAATTAGATTCATTATCGTTCAATTACCTTGGATTCCAAATATTGAACAAGGAAGAGCTGCGTAAAAAAATTCAAAAGAATTGAAATTTAATTTGTAAGATATAGTAGTTGATTGATTGAGATATCTAATGATGTTTAAGGTTAACTAATACATACATTATACAAAATATTAAGAATCTGAATTTGTTTTATATTTTATACATATTTTTATTTATTATTTATATAATTAAAATTTTAAATACACAGGACCCAAATTAGTTTTTTAAAATTCATTTCGTGAATTCTTTATGATTAATGCTCCAATAACACGTGTCTCGTGACGTGGAATGTTGCCTTGTCCCTCTATTTCTCTCTCTCTCAATCCTGCAAAAAGCCCACACTTCTTCCCTGAGAGAGGAACAAAAATGCAGCAGAATTTTTTCATGTAACTCAGGTATCTCTAAATTCAGAGTTTTATTTTGTTCGATTTCTGTAAATCGTTTCTTGTTAGACAATTCACTTATCTATATTGTAATTTCGATAATTATAACTTCTCAAAAAAAAATAAATAAATAAATAAATAAAAATAAAAATAAAAAGAAGAAAGTTTAATGTAAGTTTCGAAGGTTTAGAGTTAAAGTTCTCATTTATTTATTGGATTCGGGTTTTCAGTTATGTTGACATACCTATAATTCTGTTGCGTATGTATCGGATTTGATGAGCAATACCCGCATAGAGAAAGATTAGAATCAGAATCAGAATTGGGGAAAATAAGCATAGCGAAAACTCAACTGTGATATAATTGGGGAAAATAGAACGAGTAGATATAGATTGCCTTTCTTTTAAAGCGTTCGTTTTTACTAGCTGAATTTGAATGTTTTGCTCTATATATTTATGGGAATTTTTATTCTTTTTGGACGGTAATTATTGGTGTAGATACGAAGATGATTTTGTATATTCCTTACTAGGTTATTCCTCAATTGCCAGATTGGTAAATCTGGGTGTTACTTTATCTATCTCAGATGTGGATCAGGGAGGTGTCATGTACCTTTACTTTCTTTTTTCTTTCTTCCTTTGCTTTAGGTTAAGAACTTGCTGGTTTGGAAGGACTAATTGAAGTTGGAGTAGACATGGACCTGATCACCAAAAATTTTGGTTCCAATTTAAAAGGCACCTTAGATGCTTAGATGATTATATAAGGGAACAAACTTGATGGGTGTAGGGAAGTGTGAAGATTGATTGCTGGGTTCTGACCCTAGGAAATGTTATCCTTCAAAGGGAAAACAATCCTAAAATATAAGAACACATAATTATTTGTTGATGTATAATTGTTAGTCAAGTTTATAATTGTTTTGTTTATCATTTATTCATTTTTGTATCCGTTTATGATTTGAATCACTATAATTAACTCGTTTAGGTTCAACAATGATCTCAAAATAAAATTTCATCGTTCAATTAAACATTTGTTATATATAGATTCCCTGAGTCCTTGCGGTTTTTCGTGCCTACCCGACGGGGATCCCCGCTAAAGGCCCGCGTTTTTTTAAAGTGGGGTCGGGATGACCAATCCCCGTACCTGAACCCGCCCCGGTGCCATTTCTGACACTAATCAGACAAACAAATAAAATACTTACAAATATAATAATAAGATACATATATAATCTAAAATATAAATAAAATACTTATTATTATGTAAAAAGTAAGCGTATATTTGATCAGGTTATCGGGACGGGTATCATAAATCGCATCCCCGTTTAAAATAATCGGGTTTGGGGAAAACCCACCCCATTTTAATCGGTTTTTGGTTTTTTTTTTTGCCATCCCAGTATGTAGTTAATACTTCAATGATGGTGATGGAGATGGCGACTCAATTATGGGTGACAGCCATGGGGTGGAGGAGGCGAAGGTGATGTGCTGATGTATCTAAGACAGTGAGGTGATGGTTTAGAATTAACCCTTAACCTTCGATTTTACAAAGGCGAGTGGTCGTGTCATTTCATCTAAAGATGCTTGATGGAATAATTCCCTGCCGTATATAGGTTTTCATTTCTGAAAGTTCCCCTCTCTTCTTTGTGGGGGTTTGTGAATTGTCATGCAATTAATAGACCTAAAGTTGCTATTATCATTTCAGACGTCTTATTAGAAAATATTGACTAATTACAAATTACTATTGTAATCATAGGCATTTAGTTGGTGATGGTTAAATTAAAATTCTGGTAAAATTCAAGTTGATTTACTTTTTAGGCAGAGTGATACTGGTGGTAAAAATTTGAGTCAGTTACGGAGTGAAAATTAATTGTGTGAAAAAAAGGGAAGAAAAATGGAAGTAGATATATCATCTATGTAATTGCACTTATTTGGGAGGGAAGGAGGTTTATCCTGCAAAACAAAGATGTGTATCTATTTATAACTTATGTGAATGGCAGGCTGTAGTGATGTCTTGTTATAATTTATTTGCATGTAGGTAGGACATTGATATTTTGTGCTTTAGATATTTATTATATAAATACATTGCAGCTTCTTATATATCTAGCCATCTAGGTGTCTTTTTTTTATTATCAATTATCAACATGGATTTTCTATTGGCAAATGTGAAGATAAAAACTACATTGTGTGCTTACATTAAAAGTGACTAGAGTGATAAGCGATAACCAAATAAAATATGTTTGGCAGCTTTTCATTTTTGTTCTCATATGTCTCCCAATTTATTAGCAGAAGTTTTGTTTAAGTTTGATATAATCATGTTGTTTGTTCTTTTTCTTAATCTTGTAACGTCTTCTCCCTGTCATCCTGACATCATCCTTCTGCAGCAGTGTGAGCAAGAACATAGCAAGACAATTTATATAGCTGAAAGTGAGAAGGTCCACGTCATTGTGAATCAGTTTAAGGTGTTTGCCCATGGGGAACTCAGAAGAAGCAAACGATTGTAAGCCCGAAGAAACATCTTCACCTCCTCTGGTAAGATGCAAAACAGCTATACTCATACTTTGTAAATAAATCAAAATCTTGTGGGCGGAGATGGTAAAACGGGCTGGTTGTCGGATTGTGCAACGGATCATAATGGCCTAGTGGGGAGGGTCATTTGGGTGTTTACAACGGTCTTGGCTCAAATGGGTTGGTGGATCCAATCGCTCTTTTCTCTTTTTCATTTTGTTTTTGGAAAGGGAAAACATGGACGTGTGTCTAAAACTAGAAGCACATACATAAAGCCACAACTTAAAAAAAGTAAGGTTAACCAATATTTAAAAACAAATTAGAATACGCAATAAATTTTAAAAAATCACAGTTAAGATGTATTGTATCATGAATTCGTAATTGTTACATTGAATATCAATTATTTAGAGATAATTATATTACTTATTATGTCACTTTATCTGTTTATCAAATGCTTTATGATCAGACAGTTCATATTGTTCCTTTTATAGCTTATCATTTATACTTAGTGATAGTGTTTGATACCATGTCATACTGTCATTTAACACTTTAGACTGTTATATGCCTTTTTTGTTGTCTAATACTGTCTGCCACCCCTTTGTGTTGTACTATACTATTTTGGATGGTGTTTGTATCATTTTGCATGGTGCTGTCACTACATCACAGGATTTTGAATTTTTGTACTCTATCGTATCATATTACATTTCAAATCAATAATCTTTGAAAAATATCTTAGTTTTTTAATTTAAAAGATCTTAGGATTGAAAATTTGCCATTTTGGAATAGGTTAGACAAATTTGCTTGTAAATTTTGTTATTTATATTGCATTTGAAATAACCATAACAAGTGGCGGTGGCAGTGGCTTCAATACCAATTGTTGTGGTGATGGTTTGACCAATTTGATGCATTGCTATACCATGCTTGTTGGTATGTAATTGTTGGATGATTCATTTTATCGCACACCTTAAGAGTTCTTAAATGGACCCATTACAATCCCTTGTTTAACAGTTAACGGGTCAAACTGATGGGTTACCCATCGTATGGGTAACGGGATGTTTTTGCCACCTCTACTTGCAGGACTTCCTTCTCTTGCTGTACCATTCTTTCCTCTTTACACATACAAAAAGACAGACCTAAATCTCGACAATTAGTGTCTTCTCTTTAGGCTGTACAATGCTGTAATTATGTCTCTCACAAAGTAAGTTTGTTTGTAATTTGATTACGGAATTCTATTACTTTTACCTTGTCAGGAGCAGCAGCAGACCAGTCATGTATACCCTGATTGGGCGGCCATGCAGGTTTATTGATTTTAACCTCCGTTTTTGCTGACAATCTAGCTCTTGAACTAATAAAGCTTGAACATGTGGCTACTTGCAGGCTTATTACGGCCCCAGAATGGCTGTGCCGCCATACTTCAGCTCAGCTGTTGCATCTGGTCATGCACCTCCACCTTACATGTGGGGACCATTACAGGTATTGTACTTTTGTACCATGACTATCTGTAATCCTTTGAATATGTTGAAACTTAGCCTTACGTCATTAAGATCACCCTGTTCGTTTTTCTGGTACTTGTGGTTCAGCATATGATGCCACCTTATGCTGCAATCTATCCACATGGAGGTGTTTATGCACATCCAGGAGTTACCGTTGTAAGTTTTCATTTTGTTAAATCTCAACATTGTCAAAATTACATTTTAGATCTGCATTTCAAAATTTTATTGACATTCAATTGTAACCACTATACATTAGAAGTATAGAAGTGGGCAAGTTCATATGATCATTCTAAATTTCAAGCTGACATCACATTTTGTCATATCTGTTGGATCCTGCTTTATTTAAGTTAATATTACATCCATTTGTAGTATTACATTTGAAGATTTATTATTAAAGGGGCCATTGGGGGTACTAATTCTTGATCAATGAGTGGTTCCCAGACCTCATAACGATCTATGAATCTTGCTTCTTTAAGTTAATGCTATGTGTATTGAAGAGATTAGAATAGATTGAAGGATTTATATTAAACGGTCATTGATTCTTTATGATTGGGTGGTTCCCTACAGCTCACAACGATCCAAGGCTAAACGCCTGACCTTCTACATTAATTTTAGAAAATTTACCTAGGTCTTTAATAAACATCTTGTTTTCTTTGAGTTAAAACTATATTTGTGAGATTAGATTGATTTTCTATAATCAATTGGGCCAATTGACATTGATTCATGATTAATTGGGTGGGTCCTAGGGCTCACAACATTTCATGGATCTTTTCTTCTTCTTCTTCTTTTTTTTTAAACTTTACTTTAATACCCATGTGTAATTTATGAGATAAGATTTAAATATTTCTGTTCAATTTAATGGGCCATAGTGATGTTGGTTTGGGTTGATTGTCCTGGGTGAATATTTGGCAAGCCTCATCGATTATTCTCTTTTAGCGTAATCTGATATTCTTATATTTCTGATCTATTAATGTCAGTCTTATAGTTATTTCTATTTATACCTAATTGTAGTATGTCAGGAGTTTGGAGGAATGTGGGTGGATAAGCCATATGTGACTTACTAAACTTATCTTTGTATTATGCAGGCTGCTAATCCTATGCATATTGATTCTCCTGCCAAGTCATCAGGGGATTCGGGTCGAAGCTTGATTAAGAAGTTGAAAGGATTAGATGGGTTGGCAATGTCAATAGGAAATGATAATAGAGGCAGTGCTGATGGTGGTAATAACAACGGGATCTCTCAGAGGTACACTAAATTGTGTGTCAGTGTATTTGTTCTCAGATATGGCAAACTTTGAGCAGCTTGTGCACCAAAATTGCTATCTATGCTGCCCAATTGTACCTAAAAGTCCTAATATTAGGACCTAAGTATCTTTTCCAAGTTGAAGTCATTTAGTCAGTAAAGTTTAAACATTGTGATGTTTAAACAGTGAGGAGACAGAAGGTCCTAGTGAAGGAAGTGATGGGAATACAACAGAGGTAAGAATGGAAACTTCTCCGCTGCTAGCATCATGCATATGGCTTCTTATAGCAATTGGTAAAACTTCTCCCATGTTACTTTCAGGGAGCTAAAAATGGTCGGAAAAGGAGCCATGGAGGATCGTCTACAAGCTGTAAGTTACATATTTTAAGTACTTGATTAAAAAAAGATGATTAGATGGTATATAGAATTTGAGTGGAAGAACAATCATAAGCTTGTTGTGTAACTGTTCTAACTATATCTTCAATAAACACTTTATACCACCAGCTGAAGTTGGCAAGACTGAGCAAAGTGACCAACTTAATTGTACCAATGCAAATGGAGGCTCCAAGAAAGTGGCAGGCCTCACTGGGAAGGTTCTGGGTAATGCAGTAGGAGCGGTTTTATCTGGTGACTTGGGGAGCGAGCCCGAGCTTAAGAAATCTCCTGCAGCTACTAACATGGCTTCAGCTACACTTACCATGATGCCCAGCACTAACATGCTTCAGGTCCATAATGAATGTTTCCTTTTCATATCAGGCAAAGAGTCCTTCAGCACGATTACTATGCAACATTCCTCTCTTTAAATTTTTAGTTCTGAGTTTGGTACATGTGATTCATGTCATGTCCAGAATGAGCGAGAACTGAAAAGGGAGAGAAGAAAGCAATCTAATCGAGAATCTGCCAGGAGGTCAAGATTAAGGAAACAGGTATAAGGAGCTTCTTTGGTATAATGGACAAACCCATAATTTGGTTTTTTGAATTTCTTTTCCTGATATTAATAATGCAATCATTAAGGTTTAGAATTGAACAGTTTAGTTAATCATAACAATGGTATACAGTCACTGTCGGTCCGAAATTTGACTGAATTCTGACTGGACAAGCGTGTGGTTCCTTTTGGGGAGGACCACAGATGTCCACTACAAAAACACAAGTTAAAAAAACATCCATCTAATTGATCAGCGAAACGGTCTACTTCTAAAACCATTGTTATGGAACTAAATTACAATCCTTGAATCATTTAACCATTATACCACAATCAATCACCAAATGATGGGTTTTGTGCTATATGGTATATATATTTACTTTTAAAGTTTTAATCTCTACCAACTTGCATGATTAATTCTATATTACTTGTTCACTTTGAATTTACAATATCCAGGCTGAAGCTGAAGAACTTGGTACCAAAGTTGAAGCCCTCACTAGTGAAAATTTGACACTCAAGTCTGAGATTAACCGCTTAACTGTAAATTCAGCAAATCTGAAGCTTCAAAATGTTAAACTACTGGTACTGACGCAAATTCCATAACCTCCTCGGCTCCTCATTATATAATATATACTCTTCTCCTTCTATTCCATGAAAATGTAAGGGTCTCGGTATCTGGAAAGTTTCCAACTTCTCATCTGCCTGCCTGCTTTATCATTACAATTAAACTGATGTTGATGTGGGTTCTTGTTTTTACTTTGTTGTTGTTGAAGGTATTATAGCATTTTGGAAAGACTGTGTGCCCTGTCAAACATTGCAATTCTGTTGGGATGAACAGAGTACTTCTCTTTTACCCTATAATAATAATTTGGTTATTTGATTACAGGAAAAACTTAAGAAAGCCCAAGAAGAGCCAAGGCCTGATAAAATTGGTTCGACTCTCAGCACTGCTAACCTCCTCTCCAGAGTCGACAACGAATCTGGTGCTGTTGTTAGAAATGGTGGAGAAGCCACCAGTTCTGGTTCTGGTGCAACGCTGCATCAACTTCTGGATGCTAGCCCCAGGGCAGACGCAGTTGCTGCTGGCTAACCCACTATCATCAAGCTTCTGTACCTTAGTTTCTGTATAATTTCTGTGCAAGCGAAATTACCTCTAACAGTAAGTAGAGAAAATGAAACTATCTGAGTAGGTTTTTAGTTTTTGTTCTGGTTGAAGTCTAAAAAATCCGCAGCAAACTGAAATGTGTTTTTAGTTTCAGAGTCTGCTTTGAAGCTGGCCACCAATACCAATACTAAGTTGTAATTACCTAATACTACCATGGAACCTATATACTTGGTATGTGTGATATATAAGATGTGCTGGTTGAACGAGAGGGTCATACGGCCAATTTGCAACTTTCATCGCATTAAGTACCGGTTACTATATATAGCATTTTAACTCCCAAATTTTCTGAAACAAGTCGTTGTTGTCTTGGGTTGTTGATCGAACTGGAATTTCGGCAAGAAAGTTTGATTGGAAACCAATCATATAAAGTATAAACGAGGACCAAAACTTTTATGTTGGAATTGAATTGTATACATCCAGAATTGATATTTGTTTATGTTATGTGACTTCATGTCTTGCTTAATTAAAATCTTATAATAAAATCCCAACAATATTTGTAGATGCAAGCAAATTGCAAGCTTATATAATCATGATTTTGTGGTGATTATCAATACTCCCCATTCCCAAGTATGAAAGTCATTATCAATAGAAGAGAATAGTTGATGACAACGACCACAACGGACCAAACACTGTCACAAAGGACAATCATGAAAATTTTTTTGTCAAATAAATGGTCAAATAACAGTTGAATTACAGTGATGAATGATCAAATAAGTATTGTGAATGATCAAATAAGCATTGAAAAATTGTAAATAATCAATAATTCCTGTGAATGATTAAATAAGTGTTGTGAAATGTGAATAATCAAATAAGTATTGTGAATGATCAATTAAATGTTGTGAATGATCATATAATATTAGGGTGAATGGTAAGTAAATGGTCAAATAACAGTTGAATTAGCGTGATGAATGATCAAATAAGTATTGTGAATAATCAAATAATTTTTGCGAATGATCAAATAAGTGTTGAAGAACTGTGAATGACCAAATAATTCTTGTTAATGATCAAATAAGTGTTGTGAATGATCATTATATAACTGTTATGAATGATCGCTGTTATTACGAAAATACTCTTGCAACTAAAAAAGAAAGGTAGCGTGCGTGTTTTTTCTTTTTTTTATCACGACCCTTAATTTTTTAATCTTGTGGTTTTAAAAGGGTACTGTTGGTACTCTCAATTTTTATGAGTATCTTTTTGAACCCAAATCTGTATATATATATAATCCAAAGAACATATGTGTCAATGTATGTATATCCAGAAGGATTTAAGTTTGGTGACACACAAGGAACCTCGTCCGACCCAATTACCCATAACAGGCCAACCATGCTCCATCCCTATTCCTAGCTAGTTCCTCTCATCAAGATTATTGTATTTAATGCACTTTTGATTTTTAAGGTTGACAATTTGGTATTTCATCTTTTCCTTCCTAGGATTCAATTTCAACTCAACTAGTCTTCTTCATGAAATAGGTTAATTACATATCAAATGTAACCTTTAATAAAAAGAATCTTTTTTGAAGAGATAAATAAATAAATAAGATAAATAAACTATAATATAATCCGGTTAATTGATATTCAATTAAAAAAATATTTGTCCGGTTAATCATATTTGTAATGATCATGAGATACAGTTACATTCGATTATATATATACTCTTTAGCCATATATATATTGTTAGAAAATATGGTTAAAAAACATAAACAGAATTGGAAAATCCTTGAGCATTCTTGTGGTTGTGTATATCACTTTCGATAATAAGTAATAACAATTTGCTCTAACTGGATATTTAAATTTTGTTATAAGATAATACACCAGAGAAAATGCATTATTTTTCTGACTGATAAATTCGTTTGTGTGTGTATATATAGCCACAGAGGTAGGTAATATATAAACAACTTATGCAGAGGTCCTTACCTCCTTGAATATATATCCACACAGACACAGCTGGGTCCATAACAAGTCATTTTGCCATGACTGCCAAGTGCCAGCTTCATGGTCCTATTTACCTTAACAGATTGCTAACATTTTGGCCCCTCAAAAAATTCAAAATTATATACAGAATCTCTGAATCTTTCAACTTTTTGGCCTCTTCAAATCTTGACCATCCTCAAATTTGGAAACCCAGAAGTAAATAACTTTACTAAATTTGCACTTCAACTTCTTTTCTTGGAAGCAATTTTCACATCTTTCACCAAGCAATGTAAGTAAACTCTTCTCATCTTCCCTCTTTCTTGTTATTTCTTTTTTTAAAATACTGGATCATCTATTTAATCTTCATTATTAAATGCGTGGTATTGTGTGTTTTGTTTGGATTTCAAATTTTCCTTCTTTATTATTATTTTTTCTATTACTTCGAATTTAAAGATTCTCTTGGTAAATTTTCTTCACTGTGGAAAAAAGATCTTTCGGATCCAATGTTCTTGATTTGGTAGTGTGGAATGCATGTATGTTTTCAACAGGGATTGATAGTTTATTCGAGATTTAGATTTAAATACTAGATTCAAGAAACTGGTTTTTGTTCATTAATGAAAGATTCCATCAATGGAAGAGTTATATGCATTATTATTAATTTTGCCTAGTACATGTATTGTTTACTACTTCTTCTATGCTTTATTTTAAATTTGGTTGGAATTTTTTTCCTTGAACTTTAGGCAGGAGTTCATCTGCAGCTGGCCAATTGATACGACTTTCCAATTATAGAAAGAATTTTGATGTAACAAACTAATAGGAGGGTTGGATTGGGAAAGAATTGAATTAAGTAGTTGGGGATTTTTAAATTTGTTCACAAGATTAAAAGGGTATTTTTTTTCTTCACAAGAAAGATCATATGAGTAGTTGTTCAAAATTAGTGACACTTGTCACCACCTCTCGAATGATGTCGACATATATCATGCGCAACACGTTTGATTAGGGTATATAAAAGGCATTGAGGGAAGAGTCGAGAGATTTGGGCTTTTTCGGAGAAAAATGGGGCTTTCGGGAGCAGTCTGGGATTCCAAGATTGCTACTGAAAGGGTAAAAGATTGGAATGGAATCGATCAAATAGTGCTTCGGAATCCACAAGGGGCTTCGGCTAAGGTTTGATCCTATTTATAAACCTTATTATCCATGAATTCAAGATCTTGCCTTTAGATTCAATTGTCGATTGAAAACCTTTCATCGATGAAGTGATTATCTTCTTACTTTATAATTATTCACTGAATCACACACACTCTGTTTTCCAGGTCAGCTTGCATGGCGGGCAGGTCATTTCGTGGCAGAATGACCGAGGCGAAGAACTCCTGTTTACTAGCAGTAAGGTGTCATGTTTCCTCCATTCGATTTACGACTTATAATGTCTGGGCAGAATCTTGATTGAATTCTTACCATTTTAGGATTTGAGTTCTACTATTTTGTTTTGCTTCTATAAGCAAATAGATCAAATCGAGCAACAACAATGTTTCATAGACTTTTAAGGTCCAAATTTAGGGGGTTTGTTCAATAAACCACGTGTCTTGATAGTTAGAACCTATGATTTAACTTAGGAATTTTGCTGCTAATTAAGTGTTACAATATTTGCACTTCAATTTTGATGATTTCCTAACAAGATCATACAAATTTAATTTCAAACTGTAATAGGATTATAGGAAGTTTTGCATGGTTTTGCTGTTTGACTATCAGTAAAATGTCTGAAATGCCCTTGGATATTGGACAAAATCAATAGTTTAATTTCCTGTAAACTGCAATGAAGACAAGCAGCTACTAGGTTGTTTTATGCAAGAAAAAAGAAAAGGGAGCACTGCAATTTCCATGAGATGGAAAGAGTATGCAATTCATAATTTGTACTTTGTAGGGAGGGATACAATAGCTTGATACAGCATAGACAACAAGATGCTGATAACAGGAATTCTTTGGTTTCAAATTCTAGTACTAATATCCAATAAAAATCATGTTTGAGCATTTGACTACTAGTCAAATGTCTTGAATACAGTCGGGTAATGGATTAGGATCAATAGCATCAATGGGCTCGAGCAAATAGTCAATTCTAGCTTGGATTTTCTTTGAAGGGAAAAAAAACAGTGTGATCAGGAATTTTACAGTTCTGATACATTTGCAGGTAAATGTTAGAGCCCCAAAAGCGATTCGAGGAGGTATTCCAATCTGTTTTCCCCAGGTAAATCCAAAAATGTTGTGAAAACCGTTGTGCATTGGGATAATTCAGTGAAGAGTTCATTATTAATTTATTATGCATTCACCTGTAACTCATTGTTCAGTTTGGTAACTGTGGTGCACTTGAGCAACATGGATTTGCAAGGAACAAAATCTGGATTGTTGATGAATATCCTCCATCACTTCCTGTCAACGATTCAAAAGGGAAATCTTTTATTGATTTGCTACTAAAACCATCTGAAGACGACCTCAAGTTTTGGCCTCACTGGTACAACTTTTACCTGAAAATATTTGTTAACCATCTCAGATGCATTATGCATATGGTTGAGTCAATTGAGATCCTCTTTCTTCAGCTTTGAACTTCGTCTTAGAGTCTGCCTTGGAATGGATGGGAACCTGACCTTAATAACCCGCATCAGGAACATCAATGGCAAGCCTTTTAGTTTCTCATTTGCCTATCACTCGTATCTATCTGTTTCTGACATCAGGTATGTACCCTATATGCTTTGTGTATGCCCAAACTTCTTTGCAATTCAGTTAAAAATTTTCAAGATTAATGTGACGCTTAGTATTTAGTGGTTGATTTCTTTTGGTTCTTTTGACTGATTATAATTTGTTCGCAATTGACAGTGAAGTGAGGGTTGAAGGGCTAGAAACAATGGACTACTTTGACAACCTTTGTCAAAGAGAGCGTTTTACTGAACAAGGAGATGCTATTACCTTTGAATCCGAGGTACAATTATTTGGTTCTCCTTAACCAAGAAACACATGAACAACCACACACCCAAATTATGAAAGATCAATGAGAGCTTTGTGAGGTAAATCTAGGTGGTGCAGATGAGTTCTTTTCACCAAATGAAGAAAATAGCACAAATAAGATAAACAGGACTCCAGGACATAAATGATTCTACTGAGACTTGAACTCAAACAGATAATTCTTGATAGTTAGGGCTCTAAAAACTGAATAGGGATTTCCTATTAGCATTCAAATCATCCTTACAGCTGGATGGAATTCTGTTATCATTTGAGGAAAACAACTTGCAGGATGAAGTCATCCCATCATACAAGATTTATATTGGTTCGTTGTGTTGATTCTTTTATTTCAGTTTGATCGCGTGTATCTTAGTTCTCCAAATTGTGTTGCTGTGCTTGATCATGAAAAAAAGCGGACGTACGTGATAAGAAAGGAAGGGCTACCAGATGTAGGTAAGATCACTTATAAATGGCTTCCATGAACAGGTTCTACTTTTGAGGTCATATTGCTAATTTCAAGATTTTCTATTAGCATTATACTTTGTAAGGTTTAATAGGAGTGTCAAGTTTGTCCGTGACTTCAAATGTCAACTCGTGATCCGTTGTTGACTTTATCATGTTTTTTCTTATGAAGTGGTGTGGAATCCTTGGGAGAAAAAATCAAAAGCAAAGGAAGATTTGGGAGATGGTGAGTACAGGAAGATGGTTTGTGTGGATGGAGCAGTGATTGAGAAACCAATCACTTTGAAGCCAGGAGAAGAATGGACTGGCCGCTTGGAGATTGCTGTTGTGCCTTCAAGTTTTTGCAGTGAGGATCTCTAATTTTCAGTTGAGATGCCTCTACTCTACAGGTTGCATTGCAATCAATCCTTTTGTCTGGATTTAGTTGCGTTTTTTTTTTTAAAGTTTAAAGCATGTTGGGGTTACTGTGTTACAAACAAAGCTAAAAAGCTTCAACTTTCTTAAGGAGTGGAGAGGGAGCTCTTCCAATCATGAATGCAACCCTTGAATCTTGTCTTTTGCATGATGTATAATGCTAGCCTACGAACCACCCTCCTGGCTAATGCTTAATCGCTACATTTTGAAATTCAAGAGCAACATGACTCGGTTCGGTTTTTTAGTGGGTGGTTTTCACAAGGCTCTAAACTGAGATTTTCAAATCAGAAGTGACAACACAACCGTTAATGCATGTTAATAATCCTCAAGTCATTTGGAGCGTTACTCCTTAGACATTTTGCTACATTCCAGTTAACCATCTGATTGGTTCATTAATCAGAAATTTAATTTTGATCAGAGCAATTTCCCATAACTAGGGTTGCAAACGAGTGGAACTGAACTTGAGCTCAACTTGAAAGTATTACATTACTATTGCTCAAACTTAGCCAAGTAAAGTGTTCTATATTTCAAGCTTATTCTTTGTATTCAAGCCCAGAAAAGTTTGACAAGGACAAACTTGAGTACGAGTTCAAATAGCCTAATAAAAGCTTAACTTGAGTTCAAATAACCTAATAAAAGCTCAACTCGTTCATGGTCCTATTCATAACCGGTCTTTTTCTTGTATTATATCGTTGTTGTTTCTTTTCATTATAGACTTTTGAAAAGAGACGTGTGGATGCCAAAATGGGATGTGGGGTTTTTCACTTCTTCAAAATAATATGAATATTGGAAAGCCAAGTTGCAAGAAACACTTGAAACTTCATTCAGATTTTGAATGGAATCACATACGCTAGTTTTCAATTCTCACAATCCCAAATGCTTCAGACTTGCTACATATGTTCAAATACTTCAAAACTCAATTTCAATCTACAAATAGTGCATAGTCACACTTGTGATTTTTTTAGTCTCCTCCAGAAGGTTTGTTGTCCTTGAGCAAAAACTGGCCCCACAGCAACCATGCTATCCAAATGGTTCTACCAATGACACTATAATTCCAATTACTCCCAAGTGCTATCCATGCATTCCCTCTTTTCCTGTGTTGCTATACACCACGTCGAATTTCTAGTTGTTTTGTGTTTTCTATTAACACCTGCAGACCATTCGTAAATCCCATAAGAATGTAAGTGGGTGCAAAATGGAAGTGAACAAGCAAAATTATGTATTTGTGAAACAGAGGTTTTTAAAGTACGCGAATCAAGTTTCTTACTTCGTGGATGTAATTTGCCACCGCTTTGCAGCCTTCTGTTGCAAGTTGCATGACATTTTCAAAGATATCCATTGACAACTTGGCATCCATCTGGCAGAATGGACCAATGTATGGTTCAGGTTAACAATATCTACATAGACATTCATGTCGTAAGATAGCAACCTTCTTTTCAATTTGACTCATTTAACTTGCTATATGTTTTCCAAATGTCCAAGTCAATGTCATTTCAAAATTCATCCAATATTGGTCATTCTTTGTCGTTGGTGAAAAATCATGATAACAATCTACCACCAAAAGTGACTAAAAATGTCCTAGGTCCAACAATTTTGGAAATTACGACTTAGGTGGAACAATTTTGAAAAATCTTCAATGACCACCAAAGTGGGAAAATTGGAAAACTTGTTATTTATGACATAACTCAAACGCGGACACAATGCCAATTTTATACTTTTATTATGTTTACTAATCACCAGCTTAAAAGCAGTATAACCTGAAGAAGAGTAACTTTGTCCAGCTTAGGTAGAATTCCAACAGTAACATCTGGTCCACCAGCACTATCTTCGACGTAATTTAGATCTGTTGATTTAAAATTTCTTAATTATTACCATCAGCTTCATCAATACAAGCTCTATGTTATCAAACATCTTGAAAATCACCACGGCAAGAAAGTAGACATGATCCTAATTCAAGGACTATCACATACCAAGCAGAGGAGTACTATTTAGATATCCAGCACTACATGAAGTAACAAGGTCACGCATCGGAATTCCAGCATCTGCAAGGGCCAATGTTGCAGCATTTATGCAAGCAGACCTTGTACCTGAAGAATATATATATAAAGCAATTCAGCTGTGTGACAAATCAAAATTTCGTTAAATCATGCCAATCAGATTCTCTTTTTACCTCCATCTGCTTGGAGAACTTGAACAAATATGTCTATCTGACAGCATAAAGGATGTTAGAAAAAGAAAGAGCATAATGGTCAAGTGTATATATCCCTGATATACTGTAAAAGAACCTGGGACCGGGGCATTAGGTGTGTCAGTATGCATGCTTCCATCGTTTGGCGAATGACCAAAGAAATCTCTGTGGATCTCCTGAATATCATGAAATGAGATGTTATTTGTACATGTAATGAAAAAACCAGAAACAAAAAAGGCTGAATTGTTCAAACTTGTATGTAATTATTATAGTCAGAAAATCATCATATATGGACATACAAGTATTACTCCTTCAGCCCGCCAACATTCAACTTCTATCCTTTAATTTAAGTAAATGTCATCGAGTAATAAGTAATATCAATTAGAAACACCTTAGACAGGGAAAACAAGTAACTAACTTTAAAAGTTTCAAAAAAGAAAAAAAAACCCTCAACTAATACGGGATGCACCCAAAAAAGGTTGTGATTTGTGCGGGATAGATGGATTAGACCATAAGAGGAAGGAGCAGCAACTCATAGGGACAAACCTGTCACCCTTTGGTTTTCTCATTCGATCTCCTGTACTGAAATTAGCCATTGTATACTCGCACCTTATCTGTCAGAAGTGTTCTAATGACAATATCAGGGGCTACACTGAAGTAAGATCTCAAATATATATGAGTCAGGAAAATTAAGTGATGCTGGTTCTTTACCAGTGCCTTATCATTAATCAGCTGGCTCCTATGTTGGACCTGAAAATCAAAGATTTGAGATCAAATCATCGAATACACTTGAATCCAATTACAAAGATCTGATTCTTATGATCAGAAATACAAATAACACAAAGTTACTCGGTATTATGTGTGAGCTACCATTCCACACTAAAAATGCCCATGTTTAAGTGGTTGCCGTTCAAATCTTACCTCTGTAAGTGGCATTTAACCAATAAGAGTTTCAACTCAAACCATAGAAAAGATTATATAAACCCAATCACACGAACACATTGGTGGCAGAGAAACAACTTCCCATTTAATCTTGCCACCTTGAGTGGCACTTCACTCGGAAAACCAAAGATATAGATGCTATAAACCCAATCATCAAAAACGCAAATACAAAGATAAACAAATTACTACTTCCATCTCCCATCAATTAACACCAGCATTTTATTTTACAAAATCCCGAAGTTTCGAGTTTAAATGCAATATAAATAAGTAACTGATACTCAATCCTCGAAATCGGAGGATATTTGTTTTGTGTGATTTCTAAAGTCCTTTATTAGAGCAGATGATGACTTGGATTTTGATAAATGCATATAATACGACACTTGTATCGTCGTTAAAAAATGCAAAAGCTTTGGTGAAAAGGAAAAGGAAAAGGAAAAATAAGCAGGAAAAAGAAAGATACCTCTCGAGGACCGTAGACTGCAGCAATGACTTTGGTGTTACCCATCTCAAAAACCGACGACCTATCATCATTAAAATCAACCAAAACCCATTGGAATTGTCGGAAACAGAGTGTGAATAAGTAAACATACAAACCCTACCCATCAGCTCCAGAAACCGCGCCAATTTCTGCTCGAAGCTGTCTCATCTGAGGTCATTATGAATGAAATTAGATACAGGAAAACAGAATCAGACACAATTTACAGAACTGAACAGCACCTCCATGGGACGGCGTCCATCCAGACGAAGTCCTTCAGGGCTCACAAACTCCATTTCAGTACGGTCAGAAAGGTCTGTGGGTGAGAGAAATAAAAATCTTTAGGTCTTGGATGAAAAATTATGGGCCTAACAAAATCAAAGGGCTAAATGTGTGTGGGCCACCGTAAATCTTGAAAGCAGTTAGGCCCATCATATTTGAAAACAGAGTTTCCATACTTAGTTGATCCAAAACAAAAGCTCTTGTAGGCATCAAAAGATCAGCTGATGTGTTTGTAAACCCATCAATTCATATGTGACCAAATGTGGAGAAATTTAAAGTAAAAAGGGTGCTCTAAATCTAATTCCTTTATTATATCATTTTGTTGATTTATAATATTTTGTACTGCTTTTGCTTTACAAATCAAACTCGTTTGTGTCTTGCGAACTTCCGATTGGTTAAAAGATTATCACCCTATGAATTGATGTTTATACAATGTGTGTTATGGTGTAAAAATAAATTTTGATTTATAAACTAGTAGTAGATTATAGAAATCATATTATTTCAAAGTATTTTTAATTGTTAGCATAGCATAAATGCTGCTAGTACCAATGGGGTTTAGCCCATTTGGTAAGAGTGGTGATATGTAAATGAGAGGTTACGGGTTCGACTCCCGTCGGAGACAAGTTGAAATTTAGGTGAAGAAAGTAAGTTTTGGAACAAAGAAGTAGTTTAGGAGTAGGATAATTTGCCGTTAAAAAAAAAAATGCTAGTGCTCCATACACAATGGAAATTGTGTGAATTGTGCACTTAGTTTAAGCACTAGTGGAATATATGTGCACACTGTTTTCAAGTAAGCGTGCTTCTGTACATCCATCTTTTGAGAAGATATATATATATATATATATATATATATATATATATATAGGGGGTTCAACGGAGAACCTTGGAAAACCACAATGCATCACTAGAAAAACTGAAATGCATCACGTAGAAATCGATGCATCATGCGGGAATTTGATACATCAAGTGGAAATAATGTAAAAATCGATGCATCACTCGAGAATTTGATGCATCACGTGGAAATAATGATGCATTACAGAGGAATTGTGATGCATTTGTGGTGGTGCATGGAGGTTCTTCAAGATTCTTCGGTGCATGAAGGTTCTCCATTGAACCCACCTCTATATATATATATATATATATATATATATATATATATATATGTATATGTATATGTATATATAAAACAAGTTATCGTTGTGAACAAATAAAAAAATACATATAATCATTTATATATATCAACAAGTGTTTGTAACATGATTCATATGATTCAAAAGATTCATAGAAGTGTCTACAACAAGATTCAGGACATTCAAAAGATTCATAGTAGTTTTTACAACAAGATTCATAAGATTCGACAAATTCATTGAATTTAATAAATCCATAGGATCTAATAAGATTAATAGGTTAATAGAAGGGTTCGGTAGTATTTTCACCAAGATTCATAAGATTCAAAAGCTATTTTATGATTGTTCACAATATTCACAACGAATAAGGTGTTCACAAAAGATCTTTAGTCTATATATACATACACACACACACACACACACACACACACACACACACATATATATATATATATATATATATATATATATATATATATATATATATATATATGTATATACACACACACATTAATATAAATGGTATCATAATTTTTTTTTATCAAATGCTTGTCCTTTGAGTAATAAAACAAATACATTAGTTAACGCGTTCAGGATTTAACGGTTATCAGATCCAGTAGTGAATATTCATTTCTTCAATGTTCTTCTAGGGATATATATAGAGTTGGGATCAATATAAATACTTGATTTGGTATAGAAATGTATAACGAATATAATTCATTAAGGATAAAATAGAAAATATTTTTTTTGAACAACAAAAATTCATATAAACATATAAAGCCCGAAAAATACAAGCATTACTTGATGAGACCGGGGATGGAGATGAGAATTCATTGCCCGATTGGGATAGAAGTAGAGATGAAAATATGATCGTCAGTCATCCCGTCCGGTGGTAATGCCTAATAACAAGTAATTCATGACATTCATAAAAACAATGACCATTTCTCCATATATAAGTTATTAGAGTAAAAAATATAATCATGAACAATTTGATTTATTTAGATATTTTTGTTGGTTAGTTGTGTCACCATTTTCTATTTTATGATAAAATAATTGACAGAAAAAAATTATTATTATCACAAAAAAAATAGTAACTAAATTCTCTTTTACGATTGGCGTTGTAGTGTGATGAATAAGGTGTCTTGCGGTTTGTTAAAGTTTGGACAATCTGAAATGGAGAAACGAAACTAGTTTTAGTCCATTCTGCGTCGGTAAGTGATGAGTGTAACCAGCAATTCAAAACCAATCCATCGTTTAGCTAATGAATAAAAGCAAGCAAGCAAGCAAAATGATCAAATCATTTTTGATGATATCATTATTTTGGGGCTTGGTGTTTGAAGAATATTTTAGACATAATTAACAACGCAACTCCATCTTCCATTTGAGTCTTACGATTTGTGTATTTGGTTTCCTTTCCTTCATTTTATGGTTTGTTCGGTTTAATATATGATCCACCAAGTATGATACATGAATACAATAACATTATTGTGCTATATATGATCATTTTTTTATAATTATGATCTTATCTTATTATATTATAAAATTTATAAACTATAATAGCTTTTAATCTTATTGTTTCTAGTGCTCTTAGAAAGTTATAAAGGTGATACATAAAACATATATATATACACACACGTGTTGATTTATCTTATCATATCATTAGGTTTACACACGTCATTTGTTATTAACTAGTTTATTGGCTCACATGTTATGTTATAATTTATAATAAAAATTATGTATATAAATCGTAAATAAAATAGTAATTAAAAGATACATATTAATTATTTATAACTATTATGTTTCTTGTTTTATAAAAGAGTGAGGGCAACATTATAAATTCCTTTTGTAATAAAATTGGCAGATTTACAACTCCAAATAGTAAAAAAATAGTAGTCAAATTCAATCTTACCACGAATAATGGATTATGTAGAATACCCATTCAGACAGTCTTTTGTTTTTCTGCGTTATAACATAATAATCTAATAATCACTTATCATACGCAAAACTAAACATCCTTTAAAATGATAGCAATGTTAATATATTATATATATATATTCATAAATAAAACCACGACCATGTATATTTAGTAGTACTTTCAGTATTTTTCAAATAAGTCATTGCACCAAAAACGTTTCCATAAAAGTCCCACAACTTAAAAAAAAGGTTTTCGTAAAAACCACTGCACATAAAATGTTTCCATAAAAGTCATTTAACTTAACGAATTTTTATGAAAAACATCTGAAAAATCCTTTAAAAATTCCATAAAACAACACAATTCGTAAAAAAATTCAAGTTGAATGGCTTTTATGGAAACGTTTTTGGTACGGGGACTTAATCAAAAAATATCAAATATGCGTTGGGTTTTTGTATAATTTTTCCTATTTAGTATCTGAACGTAAAATAAAGTGATGTAATATATTTTGAATAAGCAGAGAAAAAGAACAAGAATAGAATAACTATGTATGAATTACATTTATTGCAGCACATTCATAATTTTAATCTAAAGATAGTTTTAAAAATTTTTGGGTTAATATTGAAAAAACCTCATAAACTTTCTTTAGTTTTGTGATTAAGTCCCTAAACTTTTTTTATGATTGTTTAAGTCCCTTAACTATTTTTGTCTTATTCAAGAAACTCACTATCTTTACATGTTTTAGCGATTAAGTCCATAAACTTTTTGTTTTATTGATTGTGTTTTACCTACTCATCCGGTAGCCAGTAAAAAATATATACTTTTAAATAATACAAAAAGTTTATAGGATTTTTTCGATATTAACCCAAAATTTTTTTGAATCTAAGCATAGTTTTCCAATTTTCACATGGACTTTCTTTTTTATCGTTTAGGTTACTTTACCGTTTAGTGACCTACTAAGCAGGTCAAATATATAGTTTTGAATAAGACAAAAATTGTCTAGGAACTTAAACACTCGGAAAAAAAGTACAGTAATTTAATCGATAAATGCATGAAAGTTTGTAGGGTTTTTTCAATATTAACCCTTTCAATAAATAGTACTTCTTTTTCCTAGAACCATATTATATGCGTGTAATAATGGAAGAAGCGTTTTCAAATGGACTGTCTAATGTTATTATCTATCTATATTAAGATCATATTGCAGACGTATGTACTATATACAGGGACCGATCCAGAAAAAACTTTTATAGGGGTCGAAATTTTAAAATGCTACGAAAATACGAATATTTGTGATCCTTTAAAAGATTTTCAGACTTCAAAAATTCGAATTGGTTTATCTTTTATTAAATAAAAAACAAATAAGTAAAAACAACAAATTAATTAAAAACCCAAAGAAATTAGACCCTATAATTGTCCTCTACGAGTTTTCATAATTTGAAAAAGGTTATTAGATCATCGTCTAAAACATTGACAAACAATTTTTTTGGATCCTGATAACTTTTTTTTTAAAATCGGTCTATATTATAGAATAAAATAAAAACTTTAATACTACTTGTGTTAACAAATAATCTAACATTCTAACTTACATTTACTTAGTGTTAAACAAATAACAATTTATTAGTCTAGTATTCTATATTTGTTAATAAATTAAACACTTAAACAATAAAGGATAATACTCAAAAGAACTTAATAAATTATCAAACACATACACTTGCTTATGTACTTTTTTAATATTTGATAAATGGATAATAAACTATTATGTTTGTACATTTTTTTAAAATTCTTTAATAGAAAATTTTCTATATATAAATTTTATAAAAGATAATTAAGATATGGGGGTTGAACTTTAAAAATTCATCGGGGTCGAAAATTTTTCGACTAAATATAAATTACCCAAAAAACAATTTATAGGGGTCATTTGACCCCATTCCTCCAACTTAAATTCGCCATTGACTATATATTATAAATGTTAGTAGATAACACACACACATATAGATTTAAGTGAGTACTATCTATTATGCAGCGCACCATAATGTACCACTCATAAAAATATTTTTTTTTTGAAGTTTTTCATAAATATGTTTTAATTAACATTACAAAGATGATATATAAATTTCACGGGCACATTCACACATTTTAAATGACCGAAATCATACAACATATAAATGTACGTTTATGTATATGTAAATTTATGTAAGTGTACGTTCACATCATTTTTAGGGAGTTAAGATATGTGAATGTGTGCGAAATTTACATATCATCTTTATAATGTTAATAAAAACATGTTTGTGAAATTTTTTTACTTTTTTTAAAGGTGATATCTCCTGGTGCGCTGCATAATGGGTGGTACCTTCTGAACCATACACACACATATACATACACACATACATGTATACATACATACATATATAAATATTATAAAAGTTATTAAATTTTTAAAAAGTAAAAAGCAATTGGTAAAAATATATTTCAAAATATTTTGTTTATTATAATAAAATATATAAATATTATATACAAAATAAAAATATCAATTTATATCGCTTAAAATATATAAATTTATAGGTGAAAAGTTTATAAGAATCATAAAAATAGTTCTATTCATATCTATAAAAAATAATAATTAAGAATAATTAAGATTTTTATGTTTTAATTTTATTGTATTTACTTTTTACATAAATAATTTTTTTTTTTAAAATATTCAGTGTTATGTGGGTCAATAAAACTAGTTTTTTACTATAATAACTATATAAATTAAAACTCTAAAACATAGGAATATTAATTCTTTAAAAAGATGTTAAAAATATACCTATTTAGCATTAGCTGTTATTTTTATAGCATTATAATATGCATAATAATTGTTTTTTTATCATCAATATTAAATTTTTATCATATTATTTAAATATTAATTTTTTTTATTTTAATTCAAATCTAATTATAATATGTTTAAATTATTTGATTTGAATTCAAATATAATTATAGCTGATTTAAATAAATATTGCATGCTTACTAATGATAGTAGATTTTTAAAAATAAAAAACATTAAATTAGTAATATTACACATGTCAAGCGAAATGATTACCAAGTAACAACCTATTTAAAGGTCTTGTGGCATTTGTTTAATTATTTATTATGATAGAGAAAATCAAAATGTTCAATGGACCAAGCAATTTGAAGAGGGTATTCAATTCATAGGGTGTAATTTGTAAATTGTAATAAATAAAAGGAAAAAACAAAAAACAAAAAAAAAAAACAAAAAAAAAGGATGACGACCGTGGACCTTATCCATCTATCCGACCATCTCAGCCGGCAGCCGTAATATATAATTGCTAATGCCTTCCAATTAACCAAGTCGACAAACAGACACATGCTTGAATTAGTTTTATAGTTTAAGTTTTTTTTTAAACTAGTATTCTACTCCTACTTTTAAACTGCTTATTTGTCCTAAAACTTATTTTTTCCACCTAAATTTTATAGTTTAAGTAACGAACCTTTTTATTTTGTTTGTTTTTACTAAGAAAACGCAAACTCTTTAATCAACAAACAGTGTTTGATTTTAATTCGACATGAGTGCAACAGCAAAACACACATGTAAATAGAAAAAAACTAGAAATCAGTGGTGTTCATAGACGGTTAACTGAACCGAAATCACATTTTAAATGGTTAACCGGAGATACGGGTTTGAAGATTTCGTAAACTTAAATCTAAAAACTGGTTAATCAACAATCGGTTAACTGGTTTTTGGTTGACCAATTAACCATTTTTATTTATTCAATTATTTTAAATTAAAAATTTTCATTAATTAGTTTCCAATAACTTTAAATGTCCAATATAATAAAACCGAGGAATAAGACTACAAATTATCTATGTAATATCTTTGAAAGATCGAAAATCATCTTTAAAATTTTAATAGAAACAAAAAACTATTTTGCACTCTTTCTAAATTAAAATTCTTCTAGTATAATTTTTTGTTGTTTTGAATTTAAAAATTAATGTAGACTAGTAACAAGTTATGGTTTTAAATTATTGTTGGGATAAATGCAAATATTTATAAGCATAAAAGTTAAAATATATGAAATTATATTAATTTCAGTTAACCGTCTGTCACCGAAATCATGAACCTAAATCGGAACCGAAAGTTTTTTCCGGTTTAGTTCACCAAACTGAAAATACTAAAAAATACGGTTCGATTAACTTTTTTTTTAATCGATTTTTCGGTTTTGAAAATTTTTAAACACCGTGATAAAAATGAAAGGAAATGAGGAGTGTGTCACATGCAAATTAAATTCACGGCGCACGCAAAAACGGTCGTCGACTCAACGCACGTGTCGTGCCGGGCGTCAAAATACATACAAACATAATTAATGAATTATCATTCCTTTTCCTTCCTTTTCAATTCGTCGACATATCGCATTAATTTTTTACTATTCAAATTTTTTAGAGAAAATTATGAAAGAAAAACTATTCGATTATATATTCTCATTTCATTTTTTTATAACTCCCAAACTGCTTAAACCATTGTAAATGCATCCATCAACATGTTAATAGTTGGTTAACGTGTTTAAACTTATTTTGTAAAAACCATAATAGTACAAAGCTTTTTCGATTTAATCCTTCACTAATTTTGTTATTGTTGTTATTATTGATAATCTTTTAACTATAATAAAATTATATATTTATGATTATATATTGTTTATTTATGATTATCATGCTGAAATATTTTGATTTTTAACATTTTGATAAAGAAAATGAATCATCCTATTTTTTATTTTTTTCAGAATATTTAAAAACGATGATCCTTTCTGATTTCATTTTTCAATCATAAATAAACAGTTATAGCTATTTTCGTTCGAAAAAGAAATATATTACAGATTGTTCCATTCGAAAAAATTGAAAATCTAATGGTCATAGTTTTTCGTTCGGAAATATTAAAAAATTACGATAATTCATTCTGTTTTTCAAAACGAAAATGACTATACTATTTATTTACGTTCAAAAGTTATACATTGATGAGTTCGTCAATTTTTTTTCCTATCGGTAAAAAAATCAAAATAGTTGTAGCTATTTTAGTTAAGGGTTTGTCATTTTTTTGGATCGTAAATACATAGTTGTAACAATTTTCGTTTGGAAAATAAAAATGAGTTATAGTTTTATGCACTCGAAAATTTAAAAATCGGATGAATCACATTCGAAATAATTCAAAGTAACTGAATTTTTTTCGTTTGTAAAATTAATAATCAAATTAAAACCGATCGAAAAAATCAAAGTAGTCCATATTCCTTTATCGAAAATTAGAAACTCAAAATAGTTCATATAATAATTCTAAATAAACAATGATATGATATATAATCGTTAATAAATAATCGTAATATAAAAATAAATAAATAAAACAAAGTAAATATAAAAAGTGATTTTAAATGTAAAGAGTAAATAAATAATACAAAGTAAATATAAAAAGAAAATAAATAATACAGAGTAAGTATAAAAAGTAAATAAACAATACAAAGTAAATATAAAAGTAAATAAATAAATAACAATCAAAAAATATATAATAATAATAACAAATAATAATAATAATAAATTGTATTTATAGAATTTTTACAAATATTAATATTTAATAGATTATAAAAATAAAAGAGTGTGTTTATATTTTTAAACATAATAAATTGTATTTATCTTTTATTAATTATAGATCAAAAACTAATAGAATATATTTGTCTTTTTAAAAATATTGTATTTATCTTTTTTAATAAGTTGTATTTATCTTTTCCGATAAAACGTGAATGTGACACGTCGCACTTAGTATTCTCCATTATATTACATACACACATATATAGATTTATTTTAAATTTTTATTATATATTTATACTTTTTAATGATATAATTTATGATATTTAATATTATAAATATATTAACAAATGACATATAGATAATGATGACAAATAATGTTATTGGATTATGTCGAGTAAGGAATAGAGTTAAATATTTGTTAATGTTTATAATTTTTATAAATAATGGTTTAAATGTAAGAAAGATAAGGATGACAACTGATATTATTAGATGATGACTAATGGAAAATATAATCAATTATTTATTGATAGAAAATAATAAAATTTAATTATCTTTTATTTTATTTTAAAAATAAAAATTATATTTATCTTTTCAGCTGAAATTTAGATGTGACACGTAGCACTATTATTATTATTATTATTATTATTATTATTATTATATAAATTATTATTATTATCATAATTATTTAAAGAATAAAGACTTTTTTTTTACTTTTAAAAGTGAAAAATAAAGTGAAAAAATGAGGAAGGAAGGATCTGGAATGGGACCAAATTGTCCTTTTCGGCTTGCTATCTTTTTTCCCTTTTGCGACGGAGCTTTTTGTGCGGGAATGTTTTGCGGGTGGCACAATCGCAATATCAATATCATGTCCTTTATCTTTTAAATTAAAATTTTGTTTTTATTTTTCATGACATAATTACAATCTTAATTCTAACATATAAATTATTTACATCAAATATCTTAGAACAAAACAAAATAACTTTTTTTTAATGTCAATTACAATTAATCTTATCAATATTTTTAATACTTTATTTTTGTTTAAAAAAACTAGACATTATTTGTATTTTCTTTTTCAAAAGTCAAAACTGCAAATATTAAAACCAAATCGGATTCTTTCTTCTTGTATGATCTGACTTTCAAGATTAAGTAAACGGTTCAAAGTTTGCAGCTCCCATCAGTTAGTGCCATGTGCACATGTCTACTGTCGTCAATTGCAATAAAATACTTCAATATTTACCAAAATAAATACTTAAATAATCTACAAAACAAACTATTAATGTGACAAAATTTTGCTGATAATTGTTTGTTTTAGTTGTTTTCAATATAGTTTATTTTAAGATTAAAAAATAAAAAATAAGATAATTTTGATTAAATTAATTGTTTTTTTAACGTGTGTGTCTATATTGAATCACGCAGAACGTCGATGCATCACGCGGTAATTTGATGCATCACTCGGGGAATTTGATGTATTTTGTGGTGGTGCATTAAGATTTTCCAATGTTTTTCGATGCATGTTGGTTTCCATTGAACCAACATGTTGGTTTTCTGTGTGTGTATATATATATACACACATACAGAATCAATGAGGTACCATGTTAGACTGGGGAATCGGAGTCCACCCATGTTTGATTATAAGTAAAATAGTGTAATATATTCAATTAAATTTATCTTAATTAATAAATGACAACTAATAAACTAGTAAAGCCCTTAGTTATAGGGATTTACTCTAATAAATTTCAAAATGGGTTTTAATGAACATGTTCAATCGGATTCGACAATGGGTTTTAGTGAACATGTTCAGTTGTATTCGACAAAGGGTTTTAGTGAACATGTTCGGTATTTATTATTTTCATCAAACCGTTTGTGAAGGTTCAATATCATAAATACATTATTGAACATGCATGTGCAATCGTAGTTACTTGTGTTTTTAGTAGCTGTTAACCCTTTAAGTGTTAAATTAATATTGACAGTACTGAATGTTCAATCGTGGTTTATGGTGTGTAATCGATGGTTTCAAATTTGGTGATAATCCAACATTTATGGTGTGTCATCATTGCACATGTTCAATATAGGTGTAAAGAATGATTAACTGAAATGAAGATTTTCATGGGATACACAGAACTTCGATTCTAATTTAAAACTTCAATACCAATATTACCCCCGGCACTAATTAATGTCGGAAAGAATTTTAAGCAAAATTTATATTTTATTTAATGATTTTAATGATAAATGGTTGGCTATAAATAATTCTCCGGTACCCAGTCTAACATGGTACCCCATTGATCTTATATATATATATATATATATATATATATATATATATATATATATATATATATATGTATGTAGAGGTGGGTTCAATGGAAAACCTTCATGCATCGAAGAACATTGAAGAACCTCCACGCACCACGCAAATGCATCACAATTCTCGCGTGATGCATCATTATTTTCACGTGATGCATCAAATTTCACGTGTGATGCTTCAACTTCCCGTGTGATGCATTACGATTTTCTAGCGATGCATTGTGGTTCTCCAAGGTTCTTCGATGCATAAAGGTTTTCCATTAAACCCACCCCTATATATATATATACACACACACACACACACACACACACACACACACACATATATATATATATATATATATATATATATATATATATATATCTGTGTGTTTGTGTGTGTTCAAGTGAGTACCACTTGTTATGCAGCACACCAAAAGGTACCACTTCTAAAAGTAACTTTTTTGATGTTTTTTTTTTCATAAACATGTTTTACCTATCATAACAAATATGATATATAAATTTCATGCACATTATAAGTACATGAAATCATATATCACATAAAAGTACGTTCACATATATGTGAATTTATATAAATGTAAGTTCACATAATTTTTAATAAATTAGGGTATATGAATGTATGTGAAATTTACATACCATTTTTATAAAGTTATTTAAAACATCTTTATGAAATTCTTTTTGAAAAACGTATTTTTAAAGGTGGTACATTTTGATGTGCTGCATAATGAGTGGTAGTCAGTCGACCCATATTATATAGACATACACTTGTTATTAAAAGACAATTTTTTTTCTTAAACACAACATACGCAATAAATTTTAACATTTTAATTTATACATTTATATATCAATGCCTCCAGGTGTTTGGTACGAGTAAATGAAAATGAAAATGATTAAAAATTATTTTTAATATATCTTTTATGTGTGTAAATGAATCCTTTTAATGTGCTAAATGAACAACATCACACGTCCCTCACATTCATTTTATATTTTTAACATACAGGGATGAAAACGCAAAAAACGTAAAAAAAATTTATATTTTTAGTTACAAATATTTTAAACATTTTATAATTATGTATGTAATAATCTTTATATATTATACTCTATCGTCTCAATAATCTCAATAATCGTCTCAATCTAAAGGCATACTATTTCACTTTAAATAATCGCAAAATAAGTCTCTACTTATAAAAAAAATAGATCTTTATAATTTATTAAGTTCCAATAAAAACTTTATATTTCCAAAAAAAAAGTTTTAAAAAAAATTTATATTTATATCTATATATTATATGAATAATAAAGGATAACATAATTTGCCACATAGCACCACAATATCTCACCTAAAAAGATAACTACATATTATTTTATTTATAATAAAATAAACTACAAGATAAATACAACTTATTATTTTAATATATATAAAAATTAATAAATAATTAACTTTATCTACTATTTGACATTCTCCAAATGTTATCTGTCATCATCATCTAACTGACATTTGTTAAGTATTAATAAAATCATATTTCGAAATATTTTATTTGTTGTTATAAACTATATATAAACATTATGTTTTAAGTAATTTTGAATTTTCAAATATATATATATATATATATATATATATATATATATATATATATATATATATATATATATATATATATATATATATATATATATATATATATATATATATATATATATATATATATATATATGTATATATATATAGATTGGGGTTCTATTGAGAACTTTTGTGTATCGAGGCACCATTGAGAACTTTTGTGCATCGGACTATCTACCAAGGGTGCACAAAGGGCATTTAGGGGATATTCAATGTATGGAATTTATTTTTGAATTTAAATATTTTTAAGATAATTAATAACTAAATTTTGTATGAAAATCACCATTAACTTCTTTCCTAAAATCACTCCATCTTTCTCTCTATCTCTCTCTCTCTCCTCTCTCTTAGCCCCCTCTTGATTTTGGAAGAGATGAACGATGTGCATGATATATGTTTGTATTTTGATGTATTTTGATTTTGGAATAGATGAACGATATGCATGATTTATTTTTGGAAGAGATGAACGATATGCACGAAGAAATGAACGATATGCATGTATTTTGATGTATTTTGAATTTGTATTATTGTTGTTAATTTTGGAAGTGTAATAATTAAATAAGGATTGCATAATTCCTGTTTTACCCCTTCGCGAATTTCATTATATGCACTTGATGCATAAAACTTTCTATTTAATTACCCTTTTGCCATTTGATCTAACCCACACATTCTTTTCATCCAAGGGCCAGCGGGGGTTCTTTTGTGCCTCGATGCACAAAAGTTCTCAATGGAACCTCCCTATATATATATAAGGGTGGGTTAAATGGAGAACCTATATTATCGAGGAACCTTGAAGAATCACAATGCATCGCAAGAAAATTGTAATGCATCACGCGGGAAGTCGATGCATCACGTGGAAATGATGATGCATCACGCGAGATTTTGATGCATTTGTGGTGGTGCATAAAGGTTCTTCAATGTTCTTCGATGCATGGAGGTTCTCCATTGAACCTCCCTCTCTCTCTCTCTCTCTCTATATATATATATATATATATATATATATATATATATATATATATATAAATTTAGAAATAAAAAGTTAAAAAAATGTTAAAAAGTAACTATTATTTATGTATATATTTAAAAATATAGATAAACAATATATATGTCAAATACAATATATTTCATGTATATTTTTATAAGAATTCATATTTATATGGTTTATTTTTATGTTTACATACGTTTTATGTAACCATTTATTTTCAAAAAATTTTAAAAGTTATTTATTATCAAACATGCCCAACGTACCAATGTAATACATGGGACATTAAACCAGTTAATTAAGTAAACAAATAAAGCCATAAAGGTATAGTTATGTTTTATTTAGCATATAAAATATGTAATAATTATCCACTTTCTAAACAATGTGCTTTTATTCGGGTACATTTATTTTGTGACAAAAGGACTAGTAAAACAGACAGTATGTGACATATGCTCTCTAGACACACCATTTTTTATTTTCCATCATTTTAGTATCAGACTAATCTAAATTAAATAAAAATTAAATGTTATATTATCTATATTTAACTATACATTGCAAAAATAATTTATGAGTTTATATATCATCTATTTAATTAACTTAATTTAAGTTTGAGTTTAAATCTTATCTATACTTATCTTATATATATTAGACAAGTTTTATTTGCATATAAAATTAAAATAAATGTAGATTATACATAAATAGTAAAGTATAACATAATACTGATAAAATTATAATTCATAACATTTTATTTCATAACATCTGGAGTATCATATATTGCAATTAAGCCCATATTTAATTTGGTTTATTAACTAATCATTTAATTAATGACTTAACTAAACATTATTAATAATATATTGTATTATTTATGCTCATTTGATATGCACGTTTATTCGTTGACGTCCATCACTCCATCGGTAGAAGTGTAGAACCTTTCGGTGATTAATAACATTAGATACTATGTTCGCGGATGTCATTACGATGCATCAACACAAACACTCAACATGCATGTGCAAAGTAAACTATGTATTGTCTGTCAAACGTTCAAAAGATTTTAGTGGAGAATGGAAATCATATAAAATAATTATTTATATATTGGGAAATACAAAATCTAGCTTTATACAAAAATTAAAGAATACAGGTTGAGTGGTGATCATCTAGTATGTATTGACCAAAGGAAGAGATGAGGTTGTAGTCAACACTTGATCAATAAACAAGGAAACATAGATGGAGATACCATTTATTTTTCCATCATATTTGATGTGGGCTCCTTTTTATCATAATCATAATGGAGAAACCATTCTACTTATTTAGTTTTCTTTTAAATAAACACTCGCTAGCTTGATAGAAGATATTTAAAACTGCACATGAAACTGATAAATGGATATTATTGATAGAGTTTAGAGTTTAAAATTATAAGAGTTTAGAGTTTAAAATTATAGTAGTTGAAACTTTTATTAATAGGGGAGTTGAAAAAGATATATATATATATATATATATATATATATATATATATATATATATATATATATATATATATATATATATATATATATATATATATATATATATATATGTATATATATAGAGGTGGGTTCAATGGAGAACCTCCATGCATCGAAGAACCTTTAAGAACCTCCATGCACCATCACAAATGCATCACAATTCCCCCGTAATGCATCATTATTTCCACGTGATGCATCAAATTCTCGAGTGATGAATCGATTTTTACATTATTTCCACTTGATGTATCAAATTCCCGCGTGATGCATCGATTTCTACGTGATGCATTTCAGTTTTTTTAGTGATGCATTATGGTTCTCCAAGGTTTTTCGATGCATAAGGTTCTCCATTGAACCCACCCCTATATATATATATATATATATATATATATATATAGAGAGAGAGAGAGAGAGAGAGATTCAATGGAAAACCAACATGCATCGGAAAACTTTGAAAAACCACCATGCACCACCACAAATGCATCACAATTCCCGCGTGATGCATCAAATTCCCCGCTTGATGCACCAAATTCTCACGTGATGCACCAAATTCCCGCGTGATGCATCGACTTTCTGCGTGATGCATCACCTGATCCAATGACTATAAAGTGGTTCCCGGGTTTTCCGATGCATATAGGTTTTCCATTGAACTCACCCCTATATATCTGTGTGTGTGTGTGTGTGTGTATATGTATGTATATTTTGTTTTTGGTTTAATCATATGAATGTATTTTTGTTGTTTAAAACTATTATTATTGATTACTACAAGATGGATTATGTCCATCGATCATATAATAAGTGATGAAAATATATCTCAAAATCCATGATATTTAAATAATAAATGTTAAATGCAATTTTATGTAACTGTCTATAGCATTTTTTATCAATGTAGTATAATGATATCATTTTTATCAATGTATGCAACTAACTAACCTTTTTTTATCTATCAATACAATCAACTTTAATTTTTTACCAACTTATGCACTTAACTTGTTTATTACAAATCTATACAATTTACCTACTATTGTAAGTAACTCAAAATTAAATGATTGTTTTATTATGTGTTGATTCAGAAGGATCATAAATATGAAATTGAAAATAACAAATTTTAGTTAGAGGTATTACTTGGAGCAGGTATGATGTTGAAAGAGATAATCAGTTTTCCTTAGTGATTATGGATAAAATATAGATAATTGTCTTAATTTAATTTTTACAATTTCTAATTAAGTTTTTTAATAATAAAATTACTACATATATAAAAAACTGAAATATAATCAAAGTTAGTGCATGTAATTTATAAAACAATGTTAAAATTGACTTGAAATGAAAATTAGACTTTGATTTTTTAGAAAAAACATAATGTTTAGATAATCAACTGGGATTAAATTGTTGCATAAATTGATAAAACTACACAAGTTCATTACATAATAGACAATTTTAATTATGAGTTTAACTACAATAGTAGGTAAATTACATAAAATTCTAACAAATAACAAGTTAAGTGCATAAATTGGTAAATGATTAAAACTTGATTGTATTAATTGAAAAAAAAAATTAGTTAGTTACATAGATTGGTAAAGGATTATAGACGGTTACATAAACATGCACTTAACCCTAATAATAATTGTTGCGGATTATGTTTATGTGATCCCACGCAATATGGTGATAATTAACTCATAATAACTTCTCCTATCTGGTAACTTCCAAAAGTAATAATATCTTATTATTCATATATCCATCTTAATCATGATTGAAGTGTTAATTCAAACTGTTATTTTAAAAACCTAGTTAATTCTTTCACTTTTTCGGTAAAAGTTTCTCTTTAAAATATGCTAGGTTAATAATACTCATGTGGTACATTAATTGATTTAAAAAGATATTTATAACCATATAAAAATAAATTTAAAATTTTAGTTAGTTAATTGTTAAATTAGATTTTAATGGATTGGATTTTATATTATTAATAGTTTTAGCAGACGATATGATAATTTGAGAAAATGACAAATGACAAATAAAATATAAAAATGACAAGTGACAAATTAAAGATAAAAATGACAATTGATAATTTTTTATTTTTTTAACAGTATTTATAAGTATAGATAGGCAGATTATAGATATAAAATCAAAGGTCTATTTTTGGTAATTTGCTTAGCCAAACTTTCAATATGTTATAAGATAAGAAAAAATTATGGGTTGTATGTATAGCGTTGTACCTATTAAAATGCTTTATGAGTAGCATATATAGAGTTATTGTGTAAGTGGTCGATAGCTTTTATTAAATGTTGAATGATTTTGTATCTAGGTAGAGAAGAGTAACTGAAATATACATTTGTCAATAATAATATAAAATATTAATATCATTATTATTAATTATAAGAAAAATGATAAGGATACATAAACACAAATAGATAACATAATTAAGTTTATTGCTCATCCGACTTTTCGTATGAAGTTATTATATTAAGAAACGGACCCATATGGGTCATATCGGTATATCCATATATATTATGCTATGTCATTTTGTTTTGCTTCTAGGCTCTTGTTTCTACTTTGTTTTTCATTAAATATTATTGGTAAAAAGAAAATCTGATGTAAGCATGCACCTTAATTTGGATCTCTTATATGTGACATGTGTGTCAACATAATATGATTTGTATGCCTAAAAAATGCAGAATACTGTGAGTTTTTGTGAACATACGGGTTCGGATGTAAACATACTCTGAAAAAAAGTTTTTTTTTATTTTTTTTCGTATTCATAAATAATATAAGACTATTTGTAAAAAATTACATACATTCACACTTTCTAACATTTTAAAAGTTATGTGAACATGAAAAAAATTTTATGTGAACATGCTTAGTGTGCACATACGTTCACAGGTGTAGTTCATGTGAACATGCACGTTTCACATAATTTTAGTGCCTGTTTATTTATGATCTTTTACAAGTATTTTTGTATTACCAAAAAGTTGCAATTTTTGGTCTTTTAACTAACATCAAATTGCAAAATCAATTTTTACAAGTGCCTTTGAAGTTGAAGAAGGTCAATTGTTTCTTGGAAGATGAAGAAACAATCTTAGAAATATAAAATAATAATAACAATAACAATGCAATTACTAGAAAATTACAAAAAATGTCCTTTACTCTTAAAAGACGAAATTGTCATTGACTTAACGTTACTTTTTAACAGATTCTATTAGAAATAACCATTCTTGCAACTTTAAGTTAAAACACAGTCATTTTTGAAAAAAGGACCAAATATGCAATTTGGGGTTAGTTAAAGGACCATCTATGCAATTAACTTTTAATTTAAACATGATTATGAAAAAAATATCAAAAAAATTATTTTAAACGAGGTATCTCAATTACTTCGCAAAATTAATGGTACTCACTTGAACACACACACACACACACACACACACACACACACACACACACACACATATATATATATATATATATATATATATATATATATATATATATATATAGAATATGGTTCGAGAGAGTACCACCCTTGTGCAGCGCACCAGAAGGTACCACTTTTTTAAATTTTTTTTTTCATAAACATGTTTTAATTAACGTTATGAAGATCATATGTAAATTTCACATACATTCACATCTCCTAGCTCCTAAAAAATGATGTGAACACACACTTACATAATTTTGAAGACATGTGAACTTGCATTTATGTGATGCGTGTTTTCATGCACTTAGAGTGTTCGGATTTGCTTGAAATTTACATATGATCTGTGTAATGTTAATTAAGACATGTTCATGAAAAAAAATTTCAAAAAAATTACTTTTAAAGGTGGTACCTTCTGGTGCGCTGCATTAGAGGTGGTACTCACTTGAACCTAAATCTATATATATATATATATATATATATATATATATATATATATATATATATATATATATATATATATATATATATATATATATATATATATATATATATGTATATGTATATGTATATATATAATGTATACATGTGTGTGTATATATAATATACTTTTACGAAAATAATAAATAAAATATCGAAGAGGGCCCAACCTAACATCCCAAAAGATGCAAGACAACTGCTACCTTCTACCACGTGAATCAGCGTCTAAGATTATTTATTGTGTTTAATTTGAACTTTTAGAAACAATATTATATGGTTTAACTTACAATTGTTGTAATGTATTGATATTGCAGTTTAATTAGCTTAATTAATAGTCTTAATACAACACATCAACAACCTCCAAATAACTTCCAATTTTATATGTCAACTTCAATTTTTTTATTCAATCATATATGTTAATTAAATTTCTTTATTCATCTTAAAACTGTAACGTATGTCTATCACCTAATATGTTAAACATACATATTTATTAGAAGTCTATTTATAAATTTAAATGCCTTTAAAATCATAATATATATGCAACTAGTTGTACCCTTCAAACCAATTTATGCAACTAACTAATTTTATATCAATCAATACTATTAAGTTTTAATTCTTTACAAATTTATGCATTTAACTTGTTATTTATTATAATATTACACAAGTTACTTACTATTGTAGGTAAACTCATAATTAAAATTGTCTATATGATTTTATACAATGAAGTTGTGTAATTTAACCTATTTATGCAACAATTTGGTCTAATTTAATTATCTAACACAAATTTCTTTTTCTAAAAATGAAAGTATATTTTTATTTTCAAGTTTAACATTGTTTTATAAATTATATATACTAAAATTTAATTATCTTTCCATTTTCATAAAATAAAATAAAATTTATTTTATTATAAATTTCAATTATTTAAATACGTCGTAATTCTATTATTTAAAAACTTACAAGAAATTATAATAATTAAAGTAAGACAAAAATATATATTTTGTATTTTTAACCACCGATAAAGACTGATGATCTCGTTCAAACATCAAACCTCATCCTTACAAAAACATGTATTTTTGTTCCAAATAGAACAATCTTTATATTTCCTTTTAAAAAGCAAACAAGCAAGGAAAAAGGTTCTTTAGGTTACTCATTTTTAAACACCATAGATTAATCCATAAGAGAGTGTTTTACTCATTAGCAATATTTTTGATAGCTGACTCGTAACATTACACATAATAAAAGGATAATTTAAATATATAATCATCAAACAAAGTTTGATTTTATATTTTAAATGGAAGATAAAATCAATATTACACGTACAAATAATGATTTGGATTATTGCTTTAAATATATATAATTTTACAATATTGTTTCACTTTAATCTATATTATTCTAAAACTAAAATAACATACAGTTTATTAAAATATTACTGAATTTAAATCATAAAAATTTAAAAGAGAAAAAAACCACTAGAAATTATAAAGAAGAAGATAGAATAAGTAAATAATTAGCCCAAAACATTAAAATGAAAGCCAAAAATATAAAAACAAAATGTAGCACAAACCTTATGGAAGAGGCCGATTCATTTTTTTTAAAACCCTTCAACAACAATTGCTTCTTAGCAGTCCTCAATTGACGATGCTTGACGCTTCTCTCTATGGCTCTACTTGACGACACCAAGCAGGCAAGACTTTGCTCGATTCTCTTTGTTATTTGCGGCTCTGCTTGACGGTCTCTTTTTCTCTCTGTCGGCAATCGTTGAATCGTACCCGGCTGACCGTCACCAAGTGACAGGCTCTGTCTATCTGTCTAGGTATAAAAGACTCACTTCTCTTTCAAAAGTCTCAACTTTATCTGTTTATATTATGTTTAATTTATAAATTTCTGATTTATTTATTTATTCTATTAATTTTATATTTGTTACTTTGTTATATAAAAAATATGGTTATTTATTTATTATTGTATTTTTTATAACTTTCTAAGTAATGATGTGAAAATAATCAAACTAGAACTTATTTTACTTTTGGGTTTTAAGTTTTAATGATATATTACTATGTATATTTTGAAATAGAAAAATCTTGTTATTTTTTTAATTTTGTATTGACAACCCGTTTCGGTGAACCGATCAATATTAATTTTTTTTTTAAAATTTCTAACTATTAAACTTACTCTACAAAAGTGACACACATTACAAAAATTCCTGGATCCCCCCTATTCCGAACTCCAGTTGCTGTGGAGCTCGTCGACAGATTCCAATGGGTCATGCATTCCAATGTGGTGAACCTTATATCAATGAATTTAGTTTTTAAAAGAGTTTGCTTCGCAATCCAAAGAGAACTAACGGAAAAGCTAGTTGTTCTTTTGCCTTTTATCGTATTGTAAAAACCTTATTATCATTTAAAAAAAAACTAGTTTAGATGCATGAATGTGTATGAATTTAGATTGTTGTAATATATACATATTTTGTGAAACACACAAATCACATTTTACTGATGAGGAATTACACTAAGTTTTCTATATATATTAATATTAAAGGGATTGGTTTGTGATAAAGTTTACATATTTTTGTTATATAATACAGACACGCTGCACATACATACATACATATATTGTTTTTACTTTTTTTGTCTATATAATAATTTGTACTTTTAGCCCTTTCTTTGCAAATTGTAATATGTTATAATTAGTGTCGCTATCGTGTTTGCACAAATGTAGGGAGGGAGGCTGCTAATCACTAATCAGCCTTGTCTTACGTTAATATATATTTAATAATTTCTTTTCCTTCGCCACAGAAAATAATGTACGTGTTGATTGCTATCTTGAACAATTCTATATATATATATATATATATATGTGTGTGTGTGTGTGTGTGTGTGTGTGTGTGTGTGTGTGTGTGTGTGTGTGTGTGTGTGTGTGTGGGAGTGAGTTCAATGAAGAACCTCAATGCATCGAAGAACTTTGAAGAACCACAATGCATCGAAGAACTTTGAAGAACCACAATGCACCACCACAAATGCATCACAATTCTCGTGTGATGCATCAAAACTTCCACGTGATGCATCACAATTTCCGCGTGATGCATCAACTTCCACGTGATGATTACCATTTTCTAGCGATGCATTGTGGTTTTTCAAGGTTCTTCGATACATAGAGGTTTCCCATTGAACCCACCCATATATATATATATATATATATATATATATATATATATATATATATATATATATGTATGTATGTATGTATGTATGTATGTATGTATGTATGTATGTATGTATGTATGTATGTATGTATGTATGTATAGATTTTGGTTTAATTGAATACCATGCACCTATTATGCAACGCACCGGAAGATACCACTCGTAAAATTAATTTTTCTGAATTTTTTTTCATGAACATGTTTTAATTAACATTACAAAGATGATATATAAAATTCACGCACATTCACACATTTTTAAGTGCACGAAATCATGTATCATATATATGTACGTTCACATGTATACAAATTTATATAAGTGTAAGTTCACATCATTTTTAAGGAGTTAGGAGATGTGAATGTATGTGAAATTTTCGTATGATATTTATAATGTCAATTAAACATGTTTATAAAAAAAATTAAAAAATATATACTTAAAGGTGATACCTTCTGGTGCGCGGTATAATGAGGATTACTTTCACGAATAAATATATATATATACACACACGAAAACCCAAATAGAAAAAGGATCAAAACACCCTTTTTAGGATAAAGAAATATATCTAGGTAGGCTAACATTTGTTATGTTTCTTAATTTATAAAATCCAACAACATTTTACAAGAAAAATTATTTATAAAAGCATAGTGTGAATAGTGAATATAATCACCGGCCTATTAAAATATGTACGTACGGTCGTAGGTGAGTAAGAACATGGTATGATCCTAAAATAAAGGAAATATTTTTATTTTGGTTACACATACATGCACCTACGCTAATACATCCGCATGTCAAATTAAACTGTAATATTGAAATACCAGTCAAATTGTACATGTGTCCATTTGATTTAATTAGCATTGATTTTTCGGTTGTACGTGTTAATATAGTTTTTCATTGACCTTGAATATACATGCATATATGTATGATTCATGTAAGTACCTAAAAAATATAGAATAATGTGCGTAACATGTGAACACATAATTTTTGAATGTGAACATATTGTGAAAATATTTTTTTTTTTTCATATCCATATAGATACAAATAATATAAAACAATTTGTAAAAAGATTTAAATAAATCCACACCTTCTAGTACTTAAAAATCATGTGAGCTTGAAAGTACCATAACTGTGAACATTCGTTCACAACGGTAGCGTGACTATGAACATTCACGTTTCCAGTATAGTTTCAGTATGTGTTTGCAAGAATTTTCGCAAGTAATCTTATATTGTTAATTTAAACATTACTATGAAATAATTCAAAAAAATCTTTTAAACGAGGTATCTTCATTATTTGGTACTCCGCAAAACTAGTGATACTCTCTTGAAAACACACACACATACACACACTTATATAAAAGAGTCAATTACAAAATGGTATTTAAGTAACCATCAATTGCATGTTTTGTAATTTTTTTCAAAAAAAGTTGTATTGACAGTACTTTATCTATCAAAATGATGCAAAAAAAGTTATTTTTAACGTTTTGCGTTAAAGTTGCCGTTAAGTTTGAATGAAATGACATCTTTAGCAATTACGGTTAAATGACATTTTTAGCATCACACGAGAGACTATGAATCACGTGGAATAATTGTGTATCACATGAATAGATTATGCATAACACGGAGGGGTTGTGCACCACATGAAAGAATTTTGTACAAAACAATCCCCAAGGTTCTCCGATAAAAAAACTTGGTTCTCCATTGAATCACACTAACTATACACACACACACACATAAATACATATATAAGAATACATACATACGTACATACATATGTATATGTATATATATACAGATACATACATGTATATATGTATATGTATGTGTGTGTGTGTGTGTATAGACATGCATGCATGCATATAGATTTAGGTTCAAGTGAATACCACTTGTTATACAGCACACTAGAAGGTACCATTTTTAAAAATATTTTTTTTGAAATTTTTTTCATAAACATGTTTTAATTAACATTGCCCAGATAATATATAAATTTCACGCACATTCAAACATTCTAAGTGTATGAAATCATGTATCACATAAATGCACGTTCACATATATGCAAATTCATGTAAGTGTACGCTCACATCATTTTTTAGGAGTTAGGATATGTGAATATATGTGACATTTACATATTAATTTCATAATGTAACTTAAAACATGTTTATAAAATAAAAATTTCAAAGTTTTTTTTAAGGGTGGTACCTTTCGGTGCACTGCATATTTATTGGTACTCTCTCGAACAATATTCTATACATATGTGTGTGTGTGTGTGTGTGTGATTATATGAGAAACTAAATATATTTTCAAGTGTGAGAAGCACAGTGATTCATTTTTTACATATTGAGTCACTATTTTCTGAATATTTAAATAATAAAACATAAATTGCAGATTAAATAAATCAATAATTCATAACATTTTTACGTTGATTCATTAGTTTTTGAATTTATAAATAATGAATCGGAAATTTGAAAATAAATGAATCAGTGTATGTATTAATGAATCAATACACAAAATTAGTAAATTATAGTGTTTTTCAAACTTCTAAATATATATTTAACTTCTCACACTAATGTAAGCATGCACACACACATATAAAGATATATAATCTAAAAATAGAAAGAGTAGTGTAATATTAATTATAATTGGGCGGAAATAAATATTTGTTGTTGGCATTAAATGTGTGGTGATATTAATATAGATACGTGTTGGTTGAGAGTCACACAGATGCATAAAAGGCTATATATATGACTGCCCCTCCCAAAGAATCTTCCATTGCTTTCGCTTTTCTTCCTCCCAACCCAATCTCTCTTCTCTGGTTTGCATTTGCATTTCTTCTCCCAAACAAACAAATTAAGGTACGTACCTTCTGTTTCTTCTCTCTCTCTCTCTCTCTCTCTCTCTGTCAGTCTGTCACACCCATAAATATATTCAATTCATCGATCAATAGCACAAAATTTATTCGATTTCACTACTAATCCAATTATTAATTAAACCCATTCAATTCCTTTTTTCATTAATTCTTAACTAATTAACCATTTGCATCTCTTTAATTCTTCTTCATCATTTGGGTGCTCACTCTCACTCTCTCTGTTCTTCATCATATCTGATTCCAATTCAATAACTAATTTAATTCATTCCCACATATATGATGTATCCATCCATCCATTTGTAATTATATATTATCTTCTCTCTCTCTCTCTCTCTCTCTCTCTCTCTCTCTCTCTCTCTCTCTCTCTCTCTGTGTGTGTGTGTATTCATCTGATCAGCTTATTTTGTTTTCATGTAACAGGAATCATGAAAAAGATATATTAGTACAGTATATGTATATGTATGTATGTGTGTATGTAATATATATATATATATATAGACACACACACAGAGTGTGTTTCTTGATGAACAGTGAGTCTAGCTAGCTAGTGTTGCTTTTATCCTCCAAATCCTTTTTTAGTTAATGACGTCGGCTTTCCATCTTAATTCATCCATTTCAAGTTTTCACTATTCACTTTCTTCCATATAATCAATCACCTCAACTCACTGTTACAGGATTCATTGAATTTGAATATACAGTTTTTTTTTCTATACTATATTTTCTATCCATTCATTATTATTTATTTTATTTTTCCTATAAAATTAATTAACTCAAATAGGTCTTTTCGCTGTTGAAAACGACATATTTGATATTATTAACATTTTTCATTTTATATATATAGAGTTGCATGTCTTGAATTTTAATTCATCTTCAAATTCAATTATTAATTAAGGTTGTAAGAATAAACGTATATATATAGAGAACCACCAATATAATATTAAAACTAAAAAAACAATAATATAGTAAATAGAATAAATTAGTTTTTTTTTATTGAATATACATATCAAAGAAATATAATCCTTTTTTCCCTTTAATTAATATCTTATAAGAAACCCAAAAAACCGCACTAAAAATGCATATATATAACTAGTCTATGAACCACGTATTACGTAGATATTTTTAATTAAATTTATTTATATAAAATGTATATAAGTAATAAAAACATACAAAAATAATAATTGTATTTATCTTTTATTATATATAGATTAAAAAATAAAGTATATTTATCTTTTTCAATAATAATAAATTGTATTTATCTTTTATTTTTTTATTAATAATAAGTTGTATAACTATCTTTTTTGGTGAAACGTAGAGGTGACAAGTGACATTTGATTTTTTCCTTTATTATATATAATAATAATACTAATAATATTTTCTACAACTAATTCAAATTTCTACATTTGGATCTAAGTATGATTATTAGATATAATAATGATAGATATTTATTTTAGGTAAACATTAATTTAATATGTTACAAAATCTAATTAATTAATGAAAAAAAGTAAATCAAAATTTAATGCAATTAAGTTAAGGTGTTAATTTGTTAAAAAAGACGGAAAAATAATTTTTTTGCATTGTAGAAGTGACATGTTTTATGAATTGTTTCGCTTTATTATAATATATATGTTTGAGACCCATGTATTATATGTGTTATTTAGAAAATACATAATTTTTTTATATTTTAATAAATTATTATAAATTTATATATAATTAAAATAGAAAAAATTGAAAGCTAATTAACTTAAAAATAAAAAATACTTAGTTGCTTGGTTAAATTTATATTTTTAATAAATTATTATAAATTTATATAAAAATAATTTATATATTCACAATTAAAGTTTAATCATCTAATTTTAACTGTTGTTATCTAAGTTAAATTTGTTAACGAAATAATTAACAAAAGTTTTTCTTTATTTACTACACTTCTACTTTTAAATCCAAAATTTTACATTTGAATTTAACTATGATTATTAAGGATAATAATGATACTTAATTATTTTAGGTAACCATTAATTTAATATGTTGCAATATCTAATTTAATGTTAATTTTGTTAATGAGAAAATTGAAATCAATAATTAATGTAATTAAGTTAAGGTATTAAATTAGGAAAAAGAGGCGGGAAAATGAGATTTTCGTGCATTGTGAAAACGACACGTGGCATAAATGGTTTTGCTTTATTATAGATATATAGATATAATCTCCAGCCTGCATTTCCTTTTCTGTTCAAACAAGCCTCGCGATATAAAACAAAACAACAGTAACTTCTCGTAATTTTCTTTGTTGACTTAACACTTAACAGTCGCAACTTGCATTATTTAGAAAGCGACATTAAAGAAAAGAGCCTCTTTCGATCTTGGTAATGCTCTCATTTTCAATTTTTGTAATAATTCCATCCCACTTCAATTCAATTCCACTACTTTGTTTTTCTCTTCATCTTTCTTCCAAATTTCTGACTAATTTATTCATTGCAGGATCAAGAAACTAAATGGACAACACATTTGATTCAGAGAAAGTTATTCAAGAATTTGAATCTTTAACCAAAGATGCAAAAAGGGTTCAACTTGAAACGTTAAAGAAAATCTTGAAAGAAAACAGTGAAGCAGAATACTTGAAAAAATGGAATCTTGATGGCAGATTTGATCCTCAAACTTACAGTTCTTGTGTTCCTGTTGTTACCCACAAAGATCTTGAGCCTTATATTAAAAAGATTGCTGATGGTGCTTCCTACCCTGTGCTCACCGGAAAGCCCATCACCACCATTACATTAAGGTGTATATATACTAATTCCGGTGAGGTGATTGTAATTTGGGTTTTGGTAATTTACTGATTGATTTCGTATGTTTTCTAGTTCTGGGACTACTCAAGGGAAGCCCAAATTTGTACCGTACAATGACGAATTGACAGAAACGACCATGCAGATTTACCGGACTTCTTTCGCCTTCAGAAACAGGTGGCTATTCTGACAAATCCATATGTATATACTTTCTGTTCCACAAATGTCTTTAAAAGAGACACGAAAAACTTAAACAATTATTCATTTTGTCTTCCTGGGTACCAACACCTCCATAATCCATGTGTGTGTGTCTACGGACTTCTAGAGTCTTGTTTCGGGTCGGGTTCTTAATTGAGTCCGTTTTGATCATGATTAATTAAACCTGTATTGGGTTATAATCTTTCAGGGCATATCCTATTAGAAATGGAAAAGCTTTGAGTTTCATCTTCGGAAGCAAGCAATTCACAACGAAAGGTGGTTTACTAGCCGGAACCGCAACCACAAACGTATACCGTAGCGCCCAGTTCAAGAAAACGATGCAGGCGATGCAGACCCCTTGTTGTAGCCCGGATGAAGTCATCTTTGCGCCTGATTTTCATCAATCTTTGTACTGTCATCTCCTCTGCGGACTCATTTTCCACGAAGAAATCCAAATCATATCGTCCACGTTTGCCCATAGCATCGTTCATTCATTTAGGACCTTTGAGCTGGTGTGGGAAGAACTCTGTTCCGACATCAGAAATGGAGTTTTGTCATCCAAAATCACGTTTCCATCGATCAGAACAGCTATGGCCAGGGTTCTGACCCCAAACCCTGAACTGGCTGACAAGATTCATAAAAAGTGTTTGGGTTTAACCGATTGGAACGGTTTGATCGCCCAACTGTTCCCTAACTGTAAGTACATTTACGGGATCATGACTGGGTCGATGGAGCCATATTTGAAAAAACTCCGGCATTATGCTGGTGGAGTACGGTTGTTGAGTGCAGATTATGGGTCATCGGAAGGGTGGATCGGAGCAAATGTCAATCCCAGTTTGCCACCTGAGATGACAACTTACGCTGTACTCCCTGATATTGGGTATTTTGAATTCTTACCGTTGAGAGAGACTGATTTGGTTAGCCAGGATCACGACGAAGCCGGCTGCACATTAGACCTGGTCAAGTTCAAACCCGTTGGCTTGACTGATGTCCACATCGGCGAAGAGTATGAGGTTGTGGTCACCAATTTTGCAGGTAATCAGATTAGAAATGGTGTTAGTTCAGATCATATTGGTCGGGACCAATCTATAATTCTAAACTTATTTTGGTTGCAGGTTTGTATAGGTACAGGCTAGGTGACGTGGTCAAGGTTGTCGGGTTCCATAACTCGACCCCAGAACTCCAGTTCGTTTGTAGAAGAAACCTCATGCTGACAATCAACATCGACAAAAACACTGAAAAGGATCTGCAGTTATCAGTCGAAGCGGCTGCAAAACTCCTAGCGGTTGAAAAACTCGAAGTCGTGGACTTCACGAGCCATGTTGACCTTACCTCGGAGCCAGGGCACTACGTGATCTTTTGGGAAGTTAGTGGTGAGGCAAGTGATAGAGTATTGAAAGAATGTTGCAATTGTCTGGATGAGTCATTCGTTGATGCAGGCTATGTAAGCTCGAGAAAAGTGAATGCGATCGGGGCTCTAGAGCTCCGAGTTTTAAGGAGAGGAACGTTCCAGAAGATTCTAGACCATTATGTGGGATTAGGGTCGGCGTTGAACCAGTTCAAGACACCGCGGTGTGTGGGGGCGGCTAACCAGACAGTGTTGCAAATCCTTTGCGAAAATGTTGTGAAGAGTTACATTAGTACTAGTTTTGGTTAAGTTAAGGCACATATATGTAGATGCATGCAGTACCAGTTTGTTTGTTTGTGTTTTGTTATGTTAGTTGTTATTGGCGAGGGCTTTAAATAATGCATCAAATATTATGTGTATAAAATGTTGTTTTTCCATTTTCTCCTTTATATTTATATGAGTAATTTTTTTATAAATGGATTATGTTGTGTGTGTGTGTGTTAATTGTTGATGATATGTGTTGAATGCAAGTAAACGATGGAAATTTTATTGATATGAATAGTAATTATTTTCTTATTTTTTTTTTTACTTTTATTATATTATATTATAATTAATATGTTAGTAGAGTATTAGATTTTATTTTATTTGATTTAATTTTAATTTAAAAAATAGATTATATTAGATTTAGAATTTATTATTTTTAAAACCGTCACACGTCGATTCATGAAAATAAATATAATTACTTTATTATTGGTATTTATAGATAAATAATGATTTTTATTATACATTTAATAGTTATCTTTTTTTTTTTTTGAACCATTTGGTAATTATTATCTAAAATAATAATTATGCACTCACTCCAGTGATTTGGCGTGGCCCACTCCAGTGGTAGTTATCTGAAACCAGATGTGCCTGCATTAAAGAAAAGGTAAATTCTTTATACATTTTGCTATATTTTCTCATACACCATAACTTATAATTTTGACCAATAATTTAACTAAATTAGAGTTTATGATTGATTGCATGTTCCTCTTTTTCAATGAATAAATAATTTAGTAGTCATGATTATGCAATGATTATAAATAAAGATGGTGTATGAAGTATAACCCTTAAGAAAATAGTAGGATGATGGATGATGTAGTTAATTTATTTGTTTATGAAAGAAAGTGAAGGGTAGGCTGTAGGCGTGCACTAATTACTGCATTCGTTGGTTGATTCTTGTCTCTCGAATATTTTGGATATTCTCTTAAAAGACGTATTTTACCACCATGCCTTTCCTGGGCCCACGCCTAACATATATTACTTTATTAGATAGTTAATATTACAAAAACCTATAATTATTTACTAATTTATCGATTAAGTCACTGGATTTTTTTCAATTGTTGAAATCCTTTAACAAATTATCTAAAACTATATAAAAATAACTTGGAACCGATAACCTATCCCCTCGAATAAACCTTTTGTTTAATACATCTTTAACCTGTTTAACTGTTTTGACTTCAACAAAAACGTAAAAACCCTAGCCTTCATCAATGGTTCGCATCTCAAGGAAGAACTGATAAACAATACGTGTAGTGGACGGTTAGTATTCAAAGCACATAGAAAAGTGCATCAAACCACTACTGTTAGTGAATGGTTTATCAAGGGCAAATTTATTGACACTTGTAGTTCACTTTGTGGCCAAAGACGAAATACACAAAATCTTGCCCCGTAAGCAAAGATCGATGCTAGGAAAAGTCACTCCGAAGAGAAAGAGTGGTCCATATGAAAAAGAAGGAAAAGATACCAACATCAATTAGAGAAAAAAATAACTTGTAGGAATTGTCCATAGTTCCACACCAACATACAACTGCTTCATCACTTACATTGTTGGATCTATACAACCAGATTCATTAGAATGACACTGAATACACATTGAAGAAGAAAGCAGATACAATGCAGACTAGTAGTACCAAGAAAAAGAAGATAACATATCAATGGGTCAAAGTATTTAAAGTAGAAAAAATTATTCGGATGTCTAACATTACTGGTAGGTTATTTGATTAACAGGTGATTTATATAGTTTTAGATCAGACAAAATTTGTCAAGGACTTAAGGTCTTAAGCAGTTGAAAAAGAAAATCAAGTGACTTAATCAATAAATCAGTAAAAGATTGTAGGGTTTTTTTTTTAAATTTTTTTAACCTTTTTATTAAATCACCTGTTACATGATTTTTAATAAAAATTATTTATATATAATATTTATAAATTCAGACTTATAAAATACAGATATATTACTTTTATCATAATAATCTCGCGTATATGTATATATGAGTATGTATATGAATTTATGAATGAACAGTAACAACCTTATTATTATTATTATTATTATTATTATTATTATTATTATTATTATTATTTTAAACATTTAGTTTTTTAATTTGTGTAATTTGATATTCTTATTGTACATATATAGAGTATAATGTTTATATATCAAATTACAATAAAAGAAATATTATGAAGTATGTTACCAATATTATATTTTTAACCATTTAATATTGTTTTGTATAATCTGTATTTTATTAATATATTTTAATAAATTTATAAATACATAAAATATTTCTCAATTGGGTATAAGATAATAATGGATAAGATTTAGAATTTTTTTTTATGATTTATATTGATAAATATATATAATATAATAGATAAATATGTAAAAGAATTTTAATGAGATATACATCAAGTCTTACGAATGAACACAATGATACATGATAAATATAATTCTCTTTTATTAAATATAAAGGTATATTTTTCTTGTACTTAAATCATAGTATCTTATGTTAATCAATATCAACGAAAATTTTTGTTTGTCTAGCCACATCGCCTCTTAATTCAAGGGTTAAAGTCGCACATTCTTAACATACTTTTTCAAATCTATCGACATGGTATATGAACTTTTTTTCTTACTCATATAGTATATGTATTTTAGTTTTTGATTCTAATATAATACATTTCTACATAGAGACTGATTGAAAAACCAGGCTCTATTCATATGAAAAATCAGACTTTATGTAGAAATGTATTATATTGAAATGAAAAACTAAAATACATGTATAATATGGGTAATAAAAAAAACATGTATCCTACCAATGCTTTTGAAAAAATACGTTGGTATTATGTGACTTTAATCCTATTTCAAATTAGTTAAATTCAATTTCCTAGAAAAATAGTATATGATTTGATTATAAAAATTCTACTAATAAAAAAAAATCATAACCATTTATCAAAACGTCAATTATTTGTTAGATTTGGAATAATAAAGAAATGAAATGAATAATTGAATAGTATAAATAAGATAATGAAATGTATCCTTTTGATTATTACAAATTTACAATGACTTGACATGTTATTTGATAGGTAAGAACATTAATAAGAATAAAATTAAAATTAATAAATAATTATAAAATAGCTATGTACATATGATTTGTAATTTGAACATAATAATCTTATATTTAATTCACTTTTCAATTGCAATAAACACATAAAACAATAACTATAGGTTTCACATCATCATAAATAAATTACATGTACATTTGATATAAGGTCTCATCTGACTCACGGAATAAATATTAAAAGACTCAAAATTTATTTATAATGCGTTTAAACTCTTGGATCATAAAATGATGAATGACACAATTCTATGGATTAAGGGATTCACATTACTAAATATTTGTAATAGTAAAAGGTGACGCTCGTTTTGAAAGTCAAAAGAATTTAAATTTAAATTTAATTTGTTTTGAACTTTTGATAAACAATGTGAATAATTAAATCATAGTTATTTGTCATCAAATACTTTGTTTATAGAAATTTAACATCTCTACAAATTCATACATGAATTACATTGCAACTCATACATGAATTATATTTCAGCCTACATCCTTAACCAATACTAAAAATTATCAATTATCCCTCACCAACAAACATATGATAACTATAATTTAAATTTCAAATCATTTGTATTCAATTCAACGAACCAAACACCACATAAAACATTGTACAACTCATACATTTTGTTAACGTTAAATATCATTCTATATTTAATTTCAATACATTGAAATTTCATTCCGTGAAACAATCTCTAAATGAATTCAATGGATGTATTTGGAGCCCACTTTACTAGACGGTTGTTAGTAGAAAAATAAGACCCAAAAATATGAATGTAAGAGTACTCAATGCACTCAATTATATTTATATACTCGATAGAAACCATTCTCCATATGTACATGTGTGTGCGCGTAGACAAAGAGAAGGGCTCAAGTGAATATAATGTAGCGTAACAATAGATACTACTCTTAAAAGTAATTTTTTGATTTTTTTTTATAAACATGTTTTAATTAACATTACAAAGATAATATATAAATTTCACGCATATTCACACATTTTAAGTGCATGATTTCATGCATCACATAAATATGTCTACATACATGTAAAATTATGTAAGGGTACATTCAAATCATTTTTAAGGAGTTAGTAAATGTATATCAAATTTACATATAATCATTATAATGTTAATTAAAACATGCTTATGAAAAAAAAATTAAAAAAGTTTTTTTAAAATGTATATTTACATCATTTTATGATGCATATTTGCATATATGTGAACGTACATTTATGTGATGCATAATTTCATGTACTTAAATGTGTGAATGTGTACGCATTATTTCTATAATGATAATTTTATGAAAAAATTTATACAAATATTTTTAAGATTGGTAACTTTTGATGCGCTGTATAACAGGTAAGACTCACTTGAATCTCAATCTATATATATATAAAATATTACATTTATTAAAAAAAAAAAAATAGATGACATAACAATTTTTCTACTGTCCCGTAGCAAATGTTTAACTAGGTGTGTTTCTGTAAGCTTAAAAAAGAGTTGATGATAATCTAGTACCAAAAAAGCCATCATGTTTAACTTATACAAAGCTCGCTCATCGTTCAATCTGAAGAGCCTTACAAACATCATAAAATGTTATACTCTCAAACCGATATCTTGGTCAAAGCATCAATTTTTACGTTAGTCTTCACGCCCATACCTGAAAGACCATCAATCATCGCAGGTATATCTTCTTGCAAACCAGCAGCCATGGCCTGGAAAAGTAAGACCAAAACAATTAGCAAAAACCATCACCTTCTCAAAGGATATTATATGCCATTCGATTACACCTTTTTGTCTTCATCTTTTTGACGCTTTATAACCTCCAAAGGCCACTCGCTAACCAGCTTCTCAAGTTCCGCCATAATATCTGTGCTTTTTGCATCTGGTAATGTCTGTCATCAAGTAAAAACGTGTAAAGTGACACTATTGCCCAGATTGATGATAAGTCCAACAAACATCTTTGTGCCCAAAAGAAATACGCTATTAATAAAGTTATAAAGTGAAGGCACTCATGTTTCTTTTTAAAGTTTGCCATGTGCACCCTTTCAGGTAAACGATAATATGGTACCTGTGTGACGACTTGAATTATTGCAGCCGCTTCTTCAGGTTTACGTTCAAGTAGAAACCCCTGAAAAGAGAGTACATAACAAACAGTTTAGAAGACGGTAAAGGCAAGAATAATTTCAAGGATCATGTATGCAGAAGTTTCTGTTTATTAAAATAATTCAGTTTTATTTATAACATACAAAAGGATTCAAACCATGAACTGAAATTGAACCAAAGTTGACTTGTTTGGTTCCAATCAAAACAGAATCATGCTGAACCACATCTTCAAAGACACATTCAAAAGAGAGTAACAGGATCTGTACATAAATTATTTAATACCTTAGCACATGATAACCCGCTACCAATTGTGTGTGTTTTCATCAATCCTGATCTTAACTTCTCAATTTTCCACAAGTTATCAACATCTCCTGAGAAAAGACCATACAAGTAGCGTTAAAATAGAATTTACTTCTGTAACCATGTGATAGTTTCCGGTACGACTATCTATGCAGTTAATAGCGTCTCGCGGTCCAATAGCGGTCAAGACCGCTATTTGCTATCGCGGTTATTGCGGTGATATAGCGGTATATTATTTATATATATGTATATATAAAATCATAATCATAGACTTAAAGAACATAATATGAAGAACTAAAATCCTAAAAGAACATAAACATAAAAAACACAAGTTATAAAGAACTAAAATTATAAAGGTCATAGAATCGAACAACACATTAAACAAACAAAGATAAACAAAATATAGCATTACTTTATAAAGTATTAAACAAAGTATTAAAGATTTAACAAAATATAGCTTAAAGAATGATCGATCTGGACTGCTCCTCCAAATAGCGGTAAATAGCGGTCCTAAATAGCGGCAAATAGCGCCGCTATTCGCGGAACCGCTATTTAGCACCGCTATTTAGGACCGCTATTTTTTCAAGGACCGCTAACCGCTATAGCACCGCTATAGCGGCGCAATTAACTGCCCAGACGACTATAACAAATATTTTCTCTGGCTGCCAACAACAATAATGAAAGGAGCATAAAAGGGCACCTAGTTTGGCAGCAAATGTCATCCAAGTATCAAATGAAGTTCGTCGCAATTTTACTCCAGCCTTCACAAATCGCTTAGCGTACTTACACATCAACTCCCAGCTATCTGTGTTGTAGCAAATGCTGAAGGAAAGATGAACAATATATAAATATATATTGATAACATTGGAGAAATTATCCAGATATTCAAGAGCTTCTGCAAACGCATGGATCTCTCTTTCTGGCTTCTGGCCTACTCAATTGTTCATTCATTAATACAATTTTCTCCGATTCGTGATTTATGGGTCCCATCTATATGTCTACGCATGTTTAATAAAAGGGACTTGTAACAGCATCTTCATCTATTCCGACACCATGGGACCCAACCCAATCAAGATGTGAAAGGGCCAAAACAAAGCATACTGACAACAAATTTGAGAAACTAAATCAAGTTTTCAATTATACAATGTTGTACATTTAAGTCACAGCAAGACATTAAGTTACATACCTAAAGACAATATCTGCAGTACCAGGTTGCAGTGGCACATCATTTGCTTTCAAGAGTTTCATCACATCCACCATGAGATTAGCATCGTTGTGTTGTTTAGCATACAACTGCAACGACATGACATAAAATCTTTAAGATAACAATTAAAAGCAAGAATGAAGGGGAATTCTAAAAAGATTTAGAAACTATAATTTACCAATATATTGTGAGCAGATGCAACACTAGGAGTCAATCCGTACACATTGTGTTTCCATAATGTCTTTTTGCCTGCCATGCACATGAAAAAGATTCAGGTCCTGATTTTGAGTCTTGTTTATTTAATTTAAAAAAATAAAAATAAAAATAGGACCCAGAAACTAGAAAATGACAAACTAAAAGAAGGATATAAACAAATGGAGATATCATTTGCTTATATCAATTTCTTCTCTTCTCCAGTTTGTGGGTCTCTTTTCTTTTTTAATCACGTCATAACAAAATGAAAATGTCAAATTACCAAAAAGACCAAGACATCCTAATTACAAAGTTGTGTTTCATCTTTCATTATATAATTGCCACGAACATCAACATTACATCATACCGAGGTCAATAGCCTCTACTCGTACACATGCCTTGGATACTTCCCGGCATAGGTTGTCATTGAAATTTTCATAAATTCGAAGATTTGATAGCCTCTGCAATTGAAACACAATAAAAAAGTACTAGATCACTTCAACCTTCAAAAAATAATATGATAGATGAACACTACAGAGTTGATTTTCCAGTATTCATAAAGCAATATGATAATAACTAACAAATTTTCGAAGGTTCTCCAAGACGTTAAAGAGAAGTTTGATGTCTTCTTGATTGGTGCATTTTTCTATGAGGGTCCATAACACATTGTTGGGAGGTGCAGTTCGTTGATCTATCACGGATTTGAGTAATTTGTCATGCAATTCCTTAGCAGCCTCTGCAGTGAAACCAATAATCAGCTCTAAACCACACCATCCTTTGCCTCAAGAACAAATTCTAATCTTTATAGGCTAATAAGTGGCCAAGATAAACTACCTGTTGGGCCAGCTTCTATCGTACTTGCGTGTGAAGAGTATAATGCCCTTGACAACAACATTGAGCATGTTGGATGTTGAAGGTATTGTTTTTGCATGTCAAAAGCATGCGGGACAAGACTTTTACTAATGATTCCTGTACAGTTCATTGGTTCATGTTAATTAGATTTGTAAATTAAATCTATCTCATTAGTAATCTTTACAAACCTATCTCATACAGCTCGGCTAGACCAGACGCCTGGCCAGACATAAAGGATGTCATACAGCTTGGCTAATTTTCATTCAGTCAAAGAAGATTCAATTTTCATCATTTCTCTCATATTCTATTCAGCGAGTATACGATGTCAGGAACATAAAAGCATATAGCTTGAAAAATGCATGAGAATACAATACAATTACCCAAGTCATGATCTAGGTCAACACTTTCTAACTCAACGAAATAAACATTATGAGATGTTAGCCTATCAATTGTACCTCTATGATACGATTTGTGAAATTCAAATAGGAAGAACAAGGATTATAACCAACAAATTATGGAATTGATTAACTAAGAAACAGAAATATAGATCACAATGTCATTCACACCCTATCCTCCTTTTCTTATTCTATTTATACTACTTTTCCATAACTAACTTATTTAATCATATTACTACTTTACCCCTTCTAGAATGAGCTCTACTATATCAACATTCTTATAATTGCTCCCTCTTCCACAAAGTCTTGACCTCAAGACTTGCTTCCAGAAGCTGCCCACGCAATTCTACATGGTTGTGCTGGTAGTATCATTGGATGCAAATCAGAAGAACGAATTTCCTTAATGCGATGGAAGTCCCCATGATCCTCCTCAGACTCATCATCCCCTGAGAGAAGAACACGTAACTGACCCTGAGGACACTTGTGGGCTGGTCCAAATTGATTACCACGGCAAAAAAAGAGACCCTTCTTGTGTCGCTCTTCCCATTCCAATTGATTTAAAGAACGAACCTGCGACATCAAAGCAGCATTGAGAATTTTCTAATTGCGACACCGATTGGGAACAGGGAAGGCAAAAATGATGGCGACGTAGATTGGATAAGAGTATTTGGACGGCCGAAAACTTTATCCCAAGACGCACCCCCCAAACAGCCTACAAGGAATAGATTGACCCAATTGAGAAGCCTAATTTAATCTGATCGGTTACTAAGGATGTCAATGTTGATTTAATCTCTGTAACATCCGATTGAAGACGTTGAAGTTGTTCCTCGTGATGCGCCAATCGAGGGAGGACAGAACGTGATTCCATGATCAAGAAATCAACAGGAACAGCGGAGAAGAAGAAGAGATCGCGATAGAGCAGAAGGAGGCAGGTCGGACCAATGATGCAGAATTCAAATTGACAATAGATGAAAACAGAGGAATTAATCTATTAATTCTGTTATTGATGAACAAAATACAGAAAAGGAAGAACATGTAATAATCCCAGGAAAATTCCTACACAATCACAAGATTGGAGACCCCTCAAAGCAAAAGCAATGAGCTAACCAAATCCTAACAATATTTCTCTGCACACTACTTCCTTCCCTTCATCCCCTATTTATAGATTTTCCAAAATAGCTAACTACAATTATTATTACTAGAATACCCCTTCTAGAATATACTAATAAGCTTCTAATAGTAAAATCCTATCACTAATCCAGTTGTAAACCATTCCCAAAACCACCATGTTGCTTGTATCAAAAACAAGACTGAGAACCCAGAACAAGGTCGGAGCATGTTTTACATCATCTATCGTCCTGGCAATAAAGTATTCCAACGAATGAGATTCCGGTAATTTAGGAACCAACGATAACAAGTACTAAAGTCGTCAATGTAATCATGGATTGAATCTCCTTGTTTAATGGTAGCTAATTGCTCATACAGATTTTGGATTTCGATCCTCGACAACTATTCGGACTGAAATTGCTCCCAGCTGATTGTTTCGTGAACCTGACCACAGTAAACCAATGTTGAGCAACCCCCGTCATACTCAACTGAGCCAACCGGAGACGAAGATGAGCAGGTGTGCCATTAATATCGAAATACAAAATAGCTTTTTAAATCCAACCTAGGGGATCAAAACCGTAAAACTCTGGTAATTTGATTTTCTTCACCGCCCAAGGCAAACCTCCGGAGTCGTTGTGAAGAGGTTGTTTACCTTGTTGCTTCATCCAGCCAATCATCACTTTGCGGAATTCGCTATTCTCAATTCGATCCAACTCTATAGTTTTCAACGATGCTTTGATGTCATCTACACCGGCTTGTAATTGTCGAATATGCTCTTCATTCTGCTCCAAGCGAATCTGAGTCGATCGAGTTTCAGTTGGCATTGCAACGGAACAGAGAACAACGACAGATTATAACCAACAAGTTTGAGTCAATCGAGTTTCTGCTCTTCATTCTTGATTTGTGAAATTCATATAGAAAGAACAAGGATTTTAACCAACGAATTATGGAGTTGATTAACTAAGAAGCAGAAATATAGATCACAATCAGAATGATTGTTCCAAGGATTAACCCTCACTCACAACCAAATGGTGGGGCCCTCTCAAGTTGAACACGGCAAAGAGCCTAACTGATCTAACAATGTCATTCACACCCTATCCTCCTTTTCTTATTCTATTTATAGTACTTTTCCCTAACTAACTTATTTAATCACATTACTACTTTACCCCTTCTAGAAGACCTCTACTCTGTCAGCATTCCTATCACTCTATTTTTATATGGAAAAATGTAATAAAAATTTTAAAAAAATAAAACAATGGATATATGTACTTGGTGTCCAGATATGACAAAGTTGCTTTATATCTTTTGCATGCTAAAATATCAAAAAAGAGTGTGCCACAAAACCAAGTCTAGAATCCAAATTCTAAATTAAGATAATAAAAAAAATTTGAACTACCAGAAATGAAATGGAAACTAATTCAATTGATAGGTAATGTGAACCTGCATTGCCTCCAAAATTCAGCGAAGTATGATAAGAAAATGCAAATAAGTTTGTAACAGGTCTCGACTGAAAACTCTGCCTCGACACCTATAAAATATGCAGTGTGAGACGATTTTTTGTGAGATAAATAGCATGAGGAACTTAAGGGAGAAGGAAATGAGATAAACCATGCAACAAAAGAGTCACTCGGTGACACAAATTTCTGATAACAATCATCTAATAGGCATATTATAAAGCACGTTTTTTAATATTCACATGTACAAGTATTTCACGTTGAAATTTCGTAAATGACTGATGTGCCTGAGCATATACTCCCTTGCTAATATATAGTCATGAAGAAACTATGGATTTTAAAACCAAACCAATTACTCAGACAAGAATTAAGTCCACCTTGAAACAATCATATGTCACAAAATAAGGTTCATTTCTTTAAAAATTCACCAATAATTTCATGAAAGATTGGATAATTAGTCATTTTTAGTTCATTTGTAAAACTCTCTTCAAATCTTATTTAGTAGACTCTTTTTCGGGACTACTCAACTGAACTACTCAGCAGTCAGCACTATGGTATTCTTTAGGGTTGATTTCAAAAACTACACCATAGTTCAACCAGAATAAAGGGGACATCGGTGTGTGTATTAGTGTGAAAAATTGCTTTGGATTTTGTTATTGATTCACTACACACATTACCCCATTCTTTTTTGTTCTTTCTAGTGTATAATTTGGTTAGCAATTTAACTTAACCTCAAAATCCAAATCTATTATGAAAAAGGCAAAGTCAAGTTGTTCTTTCGAATGGGTTGATTATGAATTTTTGATAATTGAATAGACATAAAACAAAACTTTACAGCAAGCAATGAAACTTTTTAATTAATGATCGACTTCTTAATTTATTGCTAAATCAATATACCCATTGAAAATCACATAAAAAATTGAACTTTCTTCCACCCACTTGATTTTTTCGTCAAAATGCAAGATAAACCATTCTTAAAACCATATACCTCTTCTTCCTATAACTGGTCAAATTAATCAGTTTTCAACTAATTGATATAGTAAATCATTTTTAAACAATATGGGAACTAAATTAGGGTTCACATGATACTAAAAGAAATTGCAAACTAACATGAATTTGAGAGAACAATGTGCACAAATTTAATATGCAAAATTACACAGAAACGAGGCTTTAGATATTCATATACAAACCTCTAAGAGAAGTCGCCTATAACCCATTCCGTACACAAACAGCAGAAATCTTGACGAAATCCTCCCCTTTCTACTAATTTCTGCAAAAGAAGGGTTAATTTTATGTTTTTACATAAGTGGTAAGTATCTGAAAGCTGATTGCAGTGCTGATTGACAAGTGATTGGCGCTGATTACTGAATTAATAAGTTTGTTCTTTTGTATATTGAATCTGTATTAAAATTTATAATATTTAAAATATCAGTTCAAATTAATAAATAATATAAACATAAAAACTTATTATTAGTTCAAAATAAAGGCATGCATAAACTATAATGTAAACATTGCAAAAACTTCATTGTTAATCCAAAATTCATAATAGTCAATTACATCATCCACTTCAAAAATAGACAACTACATGTATAGATCATATACTTCAAAAATCAAAAAGTCAAGTATCTACATAGATCATAGTTCAAAATTCGATAAATAAATGTTCATAGTTGTCCAGCAATTTCGTCACGCAAGTTAATCATATATAAATCTATTACTATAATTTTATACTTTTCAACATAAATCTAACTACCGACTTTGCATATACATCTATACTTTTCAATATAAATCCAACTATAACAATCAAGTATATTATAGTACCCTTACTAACATCAAATGACCCTCAAATCAGAGTGAGAATCCATTACTTTGAGATGCAAACCAGCAAAATAAAATGCTCAACTCAAGTGAACATTTTGAGGAAAACTAATAAACACATTGCAACAAATCAGTATGTACTTCTCTCAAATTGAGATGCAAACCAGCAAAATACAAAGACGTGTACTTGCTTGAAAGGAAAAATGAAAACTCTCAAATCCCGAGAGAACAAATGAAATGATGTAAATGTCATACCTAATCTCAATTAAACCAGCAAAATACAAAGACGTGTAAATGCTTAAAATACAAAGACGTGTAAATGCAAACCAGCAAAATACAAAGACGTGTAAATGCTTGAAAAGAAACATTAAAAAGACAACAGAACAAATGATCATACCTAATCTGGGCGGCCGACGGCAGGGGGAGATGGAGAGGGCGGCGGCAGCGACGGGCTGGAAGAAGAAGAGGGCGGCGACGGGCTGGGAGAAGAAGAGAGCGGCGGCGGCGGCGGCGGCTGGGAAAAGGAGAGGGCAGCGGCGGCAGGGCTGGGCTGGGAGAAGGAGAGGGCGGCGGCGGTTGGGTGGGGAGAAGTGAACGTTGCTTGAGTTTGGGAGGAAGAGGGAGAGAAACACTGATTATGGTTGAGGGTATACTCAGCAATCTTGAATCTACTACCGAATCAGTACTCAATTACTCCACTTATCTTATTTCTTATTTTACAAGAAGGCTCCATTTCACTCGTCGATGATTGGGGTTTATAAATGCTTGTTAGCCTTAAAAGAACACCCCCAAATTATATATATTGCCGACGGAGCAGAGAGAAATCTGCTAACGTGGCATTCAATAATTGATAGAAATTCCTATTTTTAATGTTTATTTGGCAACATATCATTGGCTATAATTCAGATTTTAATGTCTAAATCACTGCTATAAATAAGGCTGGATCACAACAGAAATTTAAACTGCATTTGAAAAAGGGATAACATCTATTAAAGAGGTTGCAAAAATACTGCATAACAAATTGCAGAATAATAAGGATAAAAAAATTTAGGCAATAAAGGTGACAACAATGAGTATAGACATTAGAACCGCAAAAAATCAAAAAATTAAAACAATCCAGATAATATGTGCTGAAAAACTGCATATTGATACATTCAAAATAGGGGATGTTGGATATAACAAATAATCAGAAATATAGGATATTACATCCCGTTTTATTAATATTTGCAGTTGGAATTCTGGATAATATCAAAGCAAAAAAAAAAATATCAGACCTGGAAAAAGGATATATATCATCGTCAGTTAAATAACTAACTGTGAGATAATATATGAAATAAAATGTGGCTGCTTATATAACAAAAAATCAGGAAAATAAGGGATATTAATCCCGTTTGGTTAATATTTTCAACTATATATACATGGACTATTCATTTTTAACAGAAGTTATATTCAAAATATTAGTGAAAACTGCATCACAAGATTGAACAAAAATTATACCATTATGAAGATGAATGTCAGGTCCAACCAGATAAGTGTCTGCAAAAAGAAAAAAGGTTAGTAATAATACTAATACAAACTACCATATTAAAGACACTCCATATTATATATACACACACACCCCAATATGCAAGGTAAACTTCCGTGATCATTAGATATCACAATCAAAATATTCTTATTTATTTGTTTCAATTGAGTTGACTAATATCAACCTATTTTTTCATACAAATGAGAGTTTTTAGCTGTTTAGGAGGAAAAAGACAATAAGTATCATAAACATTAAGCATAATGTCAACCACGTAAATAAAAACAAGTAGAAAAAAATCAAAGTACACAGATTTTTAATTCTGTTAAGTTCTAGAATTTAAAATAAACATGTTTTGAACATAGATAGTACTACTTTAACATTGTAAAATAGAAAAAGGTTGATATGCGTTTATGTTATAATCTTCATGGATTGCCCATCAATTTTATAATATACAAGACGATTCAAATTCTCGCAAAAAGTTCAACATACTCAAACAATCACACAGTCGATATCTGAGAATGTTAAAATAACATCAACCAATATAATAGAAACAGATAGTAAAATCCTTAGTGCATCAAAATGAATTGCAAAAAATACAATTTCAATATCAAGAGGGTTTGTTTACCATGTGTTTGTCCAATACGAGAAGCATTGTGAAGACCACCCATTACGGGACAGTCCTCAGAATCTAGGTCCCACAAATTGCAATACGATATCAACCATACTAAGATAGGGTAATTAGTTGCGGAATTAAAAATTACAAGTACAAACATTTTAAGATTTAGTTTCATATTTCAAGATAAAGTAATAAAAAAGGTAACATCTAATCTAATCATCACATCAAGCAATAAATTAAGTCTACCCAGAGCCACCACATTTGTCGTCTTCCAATCATTACCAGAATGTTTGTTGAGTGGTGGACTAAGAAAGTTTCAAAACTTGGATCTTTGATGACCTATGAACTAGGTCCTGCAGGTGACTTCCCTTTGGCTTTTCCTGTAAAATTTTAAAGCAACATCTGTAAGCAAAGCTTAGTGAGTTTATAGATTTTCAATATTAACATGCGTGTCAAGCGGAGTCATAAATCTAAGCGTGATAAGTCTTGGCTGCCGCTACAGCCCTCGTCATGATTGAGATATAGTATCTTAGAATCGGATGATGTTCAAACCACACTCACGCTTATATCGTGGGGATCAGCCACATACTGGGCTAGCTACCAGTAGGTCAACATGGCCGAACATCGGAGGTCATTACCAAGTTCATAAGAACTGGTGAAATAGCCGGGTCTAGAACAATAGACCATAAGGGCTAGTCAAGCTGAATAAATCTTATCAAGTCTGATCAATGAAATAAGCATAAATCTTAGGAGTCATGATAGCAATGAATCATAAAGCAAAGTCTGAAGCGCTAATAAATGCAATATGAAATGATAAGCAAATAGCTATCATGATTCACTGGGCAACACCCATCCATGGTGTGCACAGGTCTCAATCCAGCTGATAAATGGATGTCAAATAATGTAACAGCATCAATATATCTCAAACGGATCTTTTGCATGTTCAATTTGAATATCTATAACTCACAGTTTGGGTCTTGGTCAAACAGATATATGAATCTGCCACCTGAGTTATCTCAGGATTTTGTCAATCTGTAATCTGTCAAATCAGTCTCTGACCCGCTTTTAAGTCTTTAAGTCTTTAGTCTTTGTTCTGATAATATACTGAACCTGTGTCAGAATTACCATATCTTACCATATCAATATCATATCATTATCATCATTTCTTTGGTCGTTAAAATCTTTATTTTATCTGATTCTGATAACTTGTTCGTTCATAACTCATTCTTTGTCTTATTAATATTCTCATAAGGTCTGTACATATATATATAGAATTTTGTGAGATTTATCATAACCATATTGTACTTTTAATTATAATAGGTTGTTTAATAACTTAATCTTAGGTGTGGAACAAAACCAAATTTGTATTTAGATGGTCAGATTCGAACCATTCGAATCTAATTGATTAGATTCGAAAATTACATCACCTTGAACCTATATCATAGACTCGAAGCACATTCCTAGATTCGCACATATAGATTCGAATACACATATTCTCGAATTTAAGTTACTAGATTCGAATCATGCACACCATTCGAATCTAATCATAATTAATTGAATTTTGTGGGTGTGAGTCTCGAATCTATCCACCAAGACTCGAAGGTGTATGAATTTCGAGTCTATGTCATGATATTCGAATCTAGGCATTCTCGAATCTATTGATTAGATTCGAGTATGTTTCAAATCTAACACCATTTCAAGTCTGTTCTATGCATTTTCGAATCTGATCATAATATCCTCGAATCTGATCATATTTACAACTCTAAAACTTGAATTTCTAAAGCATAAATCACATATATAATCAATATTAAGCCTATGTTCGATTATCTTACACTTATTCTAGTTAATTTTGATAAAATGGCTTTAAATTTCATAAAACTCAGTAGATTCGAGAATATCCTATATATATAAAACGGAAAATATATATAAACTTACCTCAATTCGTCTGAATTCACGCAGAAATTGATATATCCGTGTAGTATTCGCCGAGATCTTCCTAACGGTATATTTATCTCGATGATCGGACGGTCGGTTTAGGAGAATTTCTAGAGAGAAGTTAGAGAGAGAAAACTAGAGAGAGAGTTTAGAGAGAGAGAGTTAGAGAGAGGCTGAATCTGGATTTTGAATCTATATTCTCGTTTATATACGTCGTCTAATTATATTTGTTAGCTAACTCACTTTTATTTTTGTATATTATATCTCTTTTATTTAATTTTCTTTAATAATTAATTAATTCATAATTTAGATATTTATATAATTTAATTAATATTTCATTATTAATTAAATTATAATTCAAATAATTCAACCTTATTACATTATCAGTTCAAAATATTACTGAATTATGACTAGATCAGAAATTTGGTTGTTACAAGCATCAGTGTCACTAAACTTTGTACCACAAATACAAACCTAAATCATAAAAAGGAACAAAAAAAATTGAGTTTAGTCAAAACTATGATTTTAAAGTAACTTGCTTTTAGTTACAAACGGAGGGAAACTTGAATACCTCTCGACATGCATCGGAGGGCCAGCTGATCTTGAACTTTCTGCACACATGAAACCAACCTTTCAGCTCATAATAAAATTGATGATCATTTATGACTGAACTGCCTGAATACTAATCACAAAAATAAGTATAAATGCACCTTGCATTTTTGCTATATACATAACGAAATGTGCACCCATGGTGGGCGACACCAAATACTCTCCCAGTGTGTTGGTCCTATCAAATTAAATATCATGAGAAGCTTGCAATTAACCCATTAAATAAAAAAAAAACAAAAAGCAAACACGTATTCTCAAGGCATAGAAACATACCAATCAGGCAAGAGACTAAAAACATGACTTTCAGGAGTGATTAATGCATGATCACTCCTATACACTGTCCTACATCAAATACCCATAAATAATCATTTAACCCATTAACCAAATACAATATGACCAAGTAACCCATAAATCCTAGAGTAATTTATACATACATATACAGGGATGATATCATTTATGAACATGATTTGAAAGTTTTATAAAACATGTTTACTAATTACAACCGGATTACAATGTCCAAATTTCACTAAACTAAAAAGAAAAATTAACTTGAGGTTTTTTATAAAAAAAAATAATATCAAGGGATGAAACCGCAAAAAAAACGTTAAAACATGTTTTTTTTTCATAAGTAACCCTTATTTTATTATCATAAAGCACATTTTACCTATTATATTTCCGTTTATTACATCCTCATTATTATACATTGATTAATATACACAACTAAAGACCTATTTTACGACCACATACCTTGTAGTTGTTAGTGTTACGGTGTTACCTTTCATATATGAACCAAACATGTAATTATAATGATATTTTATAACATTAACATTTATTAATTGTGATATAATAGTTAATGAAAAAATTCCACATCAAATAAGCAGGTTAAATCATAATATACCAGTAAACGAAACTCAAAACGCATTGTTTAAAGCATTACCTCCCTAAGCTGCAATAGATGGTCTCTGGTGTAGCGAACACGCTCACGAAGCTCGAATCGAGAATCATCACTCTAATATATTAAAAACATAATACACAGGAATTTTATTAATTAGGTTATCAATAAAAATATCTCAAATATCATTACCAAAAAGGCAAACACAAACAAATCTAATATACAAATATTAATTTTCATATAATATCCTAATTCGGCAATTCCTAAATGAAGATAACACCATTAGAAATATATAGTTTTCATAAATTATGATGCTAATATGTTCACATTTAGTCATAGATCACAAACATTATTTTATATATTTTGAAGTTTTAAAGTTTGGTTTGCTTATTTTGTTAGAAAATGGATATAAAACTAGCAATACGGTAACAATATGATCAAATATTGTTAAATATTTATTCTTATTAACCATCAAATTAATACTTACATTATAAATAAACAATATATTTTTCTAAATATAATGTTGGAAATATTTGTAAAGTAACACAATTAGTAAGTCAAATATTTTTATTATAAAACCTATTTCATCAACATTAAAAGAATAATTACAAAGTTATTTTACTTTCCTTCTCAACTGTAAATAAACTTATTATAAATTGAAATATTAAAAAAGGTCTAACAATGGTTAAACACTTAAACCCTTTATTATATCTTATGCAACAATGTGTGTGACACATAAAAAACTTTTAAACTGCTCATTACTAAACGTGTTAGAAGTGACGTTTACTTTGATACATGTTAGTTTTTTAAATCACTACAAATAAAGAATATAGGAGGTTGAAATCCAAAACTCAAAAGAAGAAAAATATTTAAAAAAAAAACATTCAAAGAATAATATCTAGCATTAGAAAAAATTAAATTTAAATGTAATATAATCAAAAATATTAAAAGTGAGATTAAGATAAAGTTTACGTTGGATTAGTTTACCATATATTTAATATTATATCAATTTAAGAATTATAAAAATAAAGTATAATATAAAGTTATATTTTTTTCAATTAAAATAAATAAACAGCGCATTATTAAAATATTTTTTTGTGTTATTATTTATTTAAAAATATTATTTTCGTCACACATCACTCGAGCAACACACGGGCAAGTTGGTTTATGGGTAATTTTTACGCACGGGTATTCAACTAGCAACAATTTTTTTAAGTTTTGCTATGAATGATAAAAAAAATATAAAAGTTGATGTTATTAATGATAAAAAAAATAATGTTGCTGTAAATGCTAAAAATACGTAAAGTTGTTTTTATTTTTAGCAATTGGTCCTAATTAATATTCACGATTAAAATAAGTAATTTTTTCTTCATGAACAATGTATAGTTCTCTTTAAAAAAATTTTGTGGTACTATTTATTTAAAAATATTAATTTCGTCACGCATCACTCGAGCAACACATGGGCAAGTTGGTTTATGAGTAATTTTTGAATGGTTTGGGTTGGGTTGGCGTGAAACATTTTTGTCCAAGTTTGCCAATTTTTATGAATAATTAGTGAGTTCAAATACGATCAAAAAACTATTACTACACTAATATTTTATTTTTATTAGTCTGAATAAATTTTTGTTATAAAGTTATGTAAGACTATATTCGTAGTTATACTTTAAAACTACATGTTTGTGTATTATTTTATGGGAAAATGATGGGTTTTCATTTTATCATAAACTATTATTAATTTTTTTTTCTGTATATTTAATTCTGACAGAACAATCTTTTAACGCATAATTAGTCTTTCGATCAACTCACATGTATTAATGTATAGTTTTCTTAAATAAAATCCATTTTTTACGTCATTACTTATTTAAATATAATAATTTCGTCGCACATCACCCGGGCAACGCACGGGTATTCAACTAGTTGGTTTCTGTTCTCATGTTCCGTTTATCAAAGAAGAAAGACGACAGCAGTAGGGATGATAAAAAAACCCGAACCCGGCGGGGAAAACCGAAAACAGATCTAAATGGGGCGGGTTTCCCCGAATCCGAATAAGTTAAACGGGTAACGGGGCGGGTATGGTATTGCTAATACCCGCCCCGTATACCCGATTAGATTACCCGTTTAAATCTCCGAATATCCCGACTACTTTTAATAGCAACATGCTATTTATATTGTATATATATTATATACAAATGATGAATAATTTTATCTATTTTATATATTATACATAAAAATTATTACGTATAATTTAAAAAACTTATTTATTTACATATAATTTAATGAAATAATGTTTTTTTCGTTATCATTTGATAGGTATTACAAATTTAATTTAATATTAGTATTGAAATTTTAACATACATGGACGTTTTAAGCTTAAATTATGAACCACGCGATTAAATTTCATATCATTAATCTATAAATGGGTTACCCGATTCCCCGTGGGTTTCCCGCGTACTCGATGGAATCCCCGTTTAGTCGCCGTGGTTTTTTTAAACGGAGACGGTATTTACATTCCCCGCTCCGTTGCCATCCCTAGACAGCAGGTGAATTCGCTGATGCAGATATGGGCCTATAAAGCCTGATAACGGCCCAAAGAATCTGCAATTCTGTTTGAGCATTGCTTTCAAGCCCAATAAATTATTTTCTGCCATTACGGGATTGAATAATTACTTAAAGACCCCTGTCTAAAAGGCTTATTAATTTGGCAGCCCATTACTTAGAGCCCAGCCCAACGGCCAACCCCACGTTGAAATGTTGAACAACTTGGTTGATTTTGTGTATTATTTTCAAATATTTTAAACCATACTTATTATAACCATAGTACACAGTCGTAAGTAAATATTAAAACTAAATCTATCTATCTATCTATATCTATTAATAAAGCAAAATGATTTTGTCACATGTTACTCTTTCGTGACATCTCAATTTCATTTTCCCGCCTATTTTATTACCATAATTTCTATTCTAATGTTAAGGAAAGTAAATTAATAACTCTAATTAATTTTTATAAACTATTTATGATATTTTATTTTCATAGTAATTAAAACATTTGATAAATTTACATATATAGTTAAAAATCTATGGATCAACATTCTAATACAGTCAATAAAATTTTTATTTATCCGTATATTAAGTATTTTAAGTTTATAGTTTATATCGTTTAGATAAATTATTTTGAGTTTTGATATTATCATTTTAATTATTTAAGATTTATAATTGTAATGTACTAATTTAATTTTATATGTATTTTTAAAAAATATTATTTTATAAATATAATCCCATGTAATGCATGGACAAATAACTAGTTGAATATAAATATATATATCAGACACATTTTAATGTGCCTTTATAAACACACACACAAATTATTCAACATAAAATTATAAGTTATGAATATCTTTTAGGGTTTATTATGAAAAAACCAACATGTTTTCATTTTTTTGTGTTTTCGTCCCTCCATGTTATTTTTTTTCCACAAAAGTTCTCAAGTTATTCTTTTCTTTTTGGTTTAGTGAAATTTGGACATTAGAACCCGGTTTTTCAGGTTTTAAAAACCCGATTCACAAATAATAACAGGGGTCTAATGTCCAAATTTCACTAAATCAAAAAGAAAAAATAACTTGAGGTTTTTTATGGAAATAAATAACATGGAGTGACGAAATCGCAAAAAACGTGAAAACATGATGGTTTTTTTCATAATAAACCCTGTCTTTTAATATAACCATATATGTATTATGTATATCTAAGATTTTTACACTTGTATTGTGCGGATACATTTTCTAGTATCTACCGCGCTCAGGGGGTCGCGACCGCGACGACGGACGATAGGTTCTGCTCTATTCGTCGGAAATGGCTGAAACTGGGGTATAATCACCCCATAACTCGATTTCCATCCACAGTAAGCTTCACAGAACACTAAATAACTAACTCCTATAGATCTTAAAGCCAAATCCATGCTTTCAAATATATATATATATATATATATATATATATATATATATATATATATATATATATATATAGGGGTGGGTTCAATGGAAAACCACAATACACCTGAAAACCGTGAAAACCTACAAGGACCGTTCGATTAGATGCATTTCAAAAATTTCACGGTGGCATTATTGTAAATAAGAAGAACTTTAAAATTCGTTGATGCATCCATTGAAAATCGACGGAAGGGTATATGGGTAATTTGACAAATGTGTGTCTCCTACCCACGGTCTCATTAAAGGTTCGTGAAGATACTGCACCCGAAATATATGCAGAAAATATATTGATTCTCTCAAAATTGATAAGCTTACCAAAACAACCGCCGTTTTTCCCTCCTACTGCACCATAATAGTGATATAATGGATAGATGCATATCATCGACTAAGAAGAATAAGGTGAAAAAAGTTATGAATTTCATGTGTTTGTACTTGATGCATCAATATATCTTACGTATATGTTTTGCGCTGCACCATTAATGTGACGTATGATGTGTTTGTGGAGAATTTGTTGGCTCATATTGGGTATCTGTTTGGGCTGCACCATTATTGAGTAAGCAAGCTTTTGATGAAGATGGAAGCTTTTGAAACATGGAATGATTTTGAAAATCTCATACAAACCTGGAATTAAGAGAGATTATAGGAATTACAATATTTTAAAAAACAAATATTTAAATTGTATTAATTAAAAATTATATGCAATCCCACAAATACCCTTAATAAAATAGAGTGGTGCATCTCGGGTCTGGTTGATGCATTGCGGCTTTCACGAGTTTTCACGTGCATTGTGGTTTTCCATTAAACCTCCCTCTATATATAGATTTAGGTTCAAGTGAGTACCACTCATTATGCAGCGCACCAGAAGGTACCACTCCTAAAAGTAATTTTTTTAGAAATTTTTTTCATAAACATGTTTTAATTAACATTATGAAGATCATATGTAAATTTCACGCAAATTCGAACACTCTAAGTGCATGAAATCACACATCACATAAATGCACGTTCACATATATTCAAAATTATGTAAGTGTACGTTCACATCGCTTTTTAGGAGCTAGGAGATGTGAATGTGTGTGAAATTTACATATGATCTTCATAATGTTAATTAAAACATGTTTATGAAAAAAAATTTAAAAAAAAGTTTTTTTAAAGGTGGTACCTTCTGGTGCGCTGCAAAATGGGTGGTACTTTCTCGAACCATATAGGGTTGGGTTCCGGTAAGAACCCTCGTTACCGTGAGAACGTGAGAACCACTCCAAAATGCACAAATTTGTACATCAAATGCATAAATTTAAAAATTAAAAGTTTTACTTAAAACCATTATTAGTCTTAAATATTAATAAATATCATAATCTAACACTAGAATTACATTCATTACATTATAAACTAAATGCACAAATTTGAACATCAAATGCACAAATTTTTTTAAATAAACAATTTGTACATAAAATGAATAAATTATAGCATGATATGCGTAAATTTTTACATGAAATGCATAAGTTTATCGAAAACATTTAAATTTATTATCAAATGCACAATTTTATATAGTGGATGCACAAATTTTAGAGTGGTTCTCACGTTTTCACGAAATAGAGGGGTTCTCATGTGTACCCAACCCTATATACATACATACATACATGCATATATATATATATATATATATATATATATATATATATATATATATATATATATATATATATATATATATATATATATAGAGATGAGATCCATTGTGAACAAGTTATTCGTTGTGAACATTGTGAACAAATAAAAAAAATACATATAAGCATCCATATATATCAAAAAATGTTTGTAACGTGATTCATATGATTCAAAAGGTTCATAGAAGTGTCTATAACAAGATTCTAAACATTCAAAAGATTTATAGTAGTTTTTACAAAAAGATGCATAAGATTCAACAAGATTCATAAGATTCGACAAATTCATAAGATTCGACAAATTCATAGGATTCAATAAAATCGATAGGATTTAATAAGATTAATAGGTTGATAGAAGGGTTCGGTAGTATTTTCAACAAGATTCAAAACTCTTTTATGGTTGTTCACAATGTTCACAACGAATAAAGTGTTCACAAAAGATCTTTAGTCTATATATATATATATATGGAGGTTCCATTGAGAACTTTTGTGCATCGAGGCACAAAAGAACCTCCACCGTCCCTTGGATGAAAAGAATGTGTGAGTTAGATCAAATGACAAAAAAGTAATTAAATAGAAAGTTTTATGCATCAAGTGCACATAATGAAATTCGTGGAGGGGTAAAACAGGAATTATGCAATCCTTATTTAATTATTACAATTCCAAAAATAATACAAATTCAAACAAAATGATAAAGATTCTGATGCATCGTTGTTGTTGCTTTGTGTTCATCATCTTCATCCATTATCTTCATATTCATCATCTTAACGTAATGCATCGTTTATCCAAAAACCTTAATTTAAAGTGATGCATCAACGTGTTCATCCAAAAATCTTAATTTAACATGATGCATCGTTCATTCAAACATGAACCGTTCATCGTTCCAACAAAATTCGTACATTCCAAAATGCATCTCTTCATCAAAAATCCAAAATGCACCTTAATTTAACGTGATGCATCGTACATTCAAACATTAATCGTTCATCGTTACAACAAACATTCATAGCTTCCAAAATGCATCTCTTCATCATAAAATCCAAAATCCATATCTTCATAAAAAAAATCCAAAATACATCTCTTCATCATAAATCTCTCAACATCCAAAATGCATCGTTTCATCATAAATCCAAAATGCATATCTTTATCAAAATGCGTATCAAAGTAATGTATCAACAACGTGTTCATCCAAAAAACATGATGCAATAACGTGTTTATCCAAAAAACCATGGTAATCATCATGCATCAACGTCTTCATCACCATCTTCATCATTTTTTCCTGCATCTTCATCGTTTCTTTCTAACAAAAACTAGATTCATCAATCTTCATTTTGAACAAGCAAGAGAGACTTTAAGTGGCTGCAATATAATCAAATACAATCGTTCGTTATCGGCAATGGTTTTGCGGTGGTGGTTGAAGGTGGAGGAAATCGTCGTTGTGCATATTAATGGTTCTGTGCATGTTGCTAGCGATCCCGATGGTCTGCTGATGGCGATGCCGGTGGTCTGGTGGTGGATTGCGAGAGAGAAATGGAGGCACGATGGTGGAAGGCGGTGGTCTTGGGAGGGCGACCGGAAGTTTGAAAGAGAAGGGGGGGAGAGAGAGAGAAAGATAAGGAGGGTAATTAGGAAAGTGGTTAATGTGTGATTTAAAAACCTAAATCAACTCTAAATATCTTTTAATGATTTATTAAAATTAATTACTTTCATATATTTAATTTCCCCAAAATGTATTTTGTGCACCCTTGTTAGATTATCTGATGCACAAAAGTGTCTCGAGGTGCCCCGATGCATAAAAGTTCTCAATTGAACCTCAATCTCTCTCTCTCTCTCTCTCTCTCTCTATATATATATATATATATATATATATATATATATATAGTTCAATGAAAAACCACAATGCACCTGAAAACTTGTGAAAACCGCACTGCACCACCACAATGCATCAAATTCCCCGCGTGATGCATCACCTTATTTACGATCATGCCACCGCGCATCAAATTTCCCGCGTGATGCATCAAAATCCCGCGTGATGCATCACCTTATTTACGATTATGCCACCGCGTTTTTCATGAAATGCATCAAATCGGACGGTATGCGTAGGTTTCCACAGTTTTCATGTACATAGTGGTTTTCCATTGAACCCACCCATATATATATATATATATATATATATATATATATATATATATATATATATATATATATATATATATATATATATATATATATATATATATATTTGGGGCTAATAAACCAAGAACTCTTACCTTTATAACTTTACAACCACAAGGATGACGAGGAAGGCAAATTCCAGCAACAAAATCAGATTGCAAATCTCCCTTGCTGCTCCAAGACACTTCATGCACACACACACTTTCTGTTTCTGGCAATTAAAGGGAGAAGCAACAATTTCAAATGCCGCCCATATATATTATTTCCATTTTTAGCAGGTTCCGGACCCAATAACACGAACCCGATATCACATTTACGATATTAATATCAATTTAACCTATTTAATCTCATGATCTCATAGTTATTAATAATCCACTAAAATAACAATCCCACGCCACATATATCTCAATTCCGACACGTATAATCCACTAATCGTGATTCTATTCGACCAACGCAATAATGATAAACTGAACATCCACTAAAATAAATCTACGTACCAGATTAAAAGTCGGGGGCGTTACAATAACAATTTCTGTTGTGCTGATTACATTAATTCTTTATTAATAATTAATAAATATACATAAATTTATGGCTGTAGTTGTCCCCTACATCTATCATTTTGATAAAGTCATGTTTTGATGAAGTCCAGTCTTTACGGAAAAGACAACTCTGCTCATGCTGCTTGGCAAAGTCAAAATTGTTAATTGTTTTTTTATAAATGATATTTAACTCTACACAAGAATGTGAGATAACTTTCAAATGCATATCAGATACATGAATCTAAAAGTTAAATATAAAAACACTATTACTTTTAATATATTAATAAATACCATAATACTAAACCATTCGAAATTTAAATAAATTAGCTTATAAACAAATTGATAAAATTAAAATATATTCATGCACAATTTTATAAATGCTTATATATAAATTATATGTTTCATTTTATCACTTTAAACATATATATTTAATATATAAATAAATATCATAATACGAATTGTCCCTTACAGTCGTTTGGGTCTCCGACACTTGTTGATTACATTATACATAATCGAGTCCCTTTAGGTAACGTTTTGATTATAGGATTTTGATATATCAGGATTTAAATATGACAGAATTTGAAAATGACAGGATTTAAATGTGACGAGATTTGAATCATTTCATGTGTTTGTTTTGCAAGATATCAAATACAATTATTTGTAAAATCTTGTTTATTAGTAAATATGTCAAATGATATGGGTAAAACAGGTAGATGTACAAAAAGTAAGGTATGAGGTAGGGGGTGCCGAGATGGGATGAGATGTGAAGGGGTAGTGTGGGATGAGTGTGGGTAAGGTTGATGGGTAGGTATGGTAGGTAAGGGTGGGATGTGTAGGATTGGGTGAGAAAGAGTAGTATGGGGTGGGTATGTATATGTAGATATAGGTGGATGGATAAGAGTAAGATACAATGTCTAGTTAGGTTGAGGTGAGGATGGGTAGGGTGGGTTTGTATGATAGATAGGGGTAGGATGGGTACGGTAGAATATGATACAATGGTATAGTGTAGGTAGGTAATGGTAGATACTTATCATTGTTTGGTGTATGTAGTTAGGGTAGGATAGGGTAGGGTGAGGTGAAATGTGATGGGGTGGGGTGGGATGTGGTGGGTGTTGGTAGGGTAGGGATGGGGTAGGTGTTTGTAGGGTAGGGTAGGAATGTAGGATAGAGTCAATAGGTATAAGTAAGTGGTGGTTAGGTTGAAGATAATGATAATATTGTCATTTGGTTAGAAATTTTAAATGTAATATTATGAGATTATGAAATAGTAGGAAGTAGAGAAGAATTCTAAAAACTTTAAAAATGAGGTTTGTGAGATACTAAAAAAAAAAATGAAATCTCTATTTTCTTTTTGCGAAACTAAGAAAAATATTTTTCAAATGGAAATCCCGTTAGTTTTTCGTCCAAACTGTTTTAATCCTTGAAATACAAATTGAGGGTGGAGATGCTTTGAGGTTGACTTTTTCAAGTACACGTTGTCAAGTCAATTTCTAGACATAACGTCCTAACACATCTAGTCATTTACTCTTTTATCCTTGAAAGAGACAAATTAATTGTTCAATACATTATACAAATATATTAATTATTAAATTAGTTATAATAAATTTGAATACAATATATTTGATTTGATTTAATTTGAAAAATGACATGACAATACTATGATGAAATATGACAAAGGAAAGGAGAATACGAGATAACATTTTTGTTTACTCATTTATTTGTGTTGTGTGTGTATTTATATAAAGAAAATATGATTCGTATGGGTACATAAGAAATACATATTATATGCATATATATGAACAAATGGGTTTTGAATGTTAATATGATGCGACAATTTTTTTTTCATATTTATATAGATACAAATAATATAAGACTTTTTTTTTCTTCATATTTATATATAACGTTGACAAATCCTAATCGATGTATTGGAGACATTACCATTATAACTTTATTTGATTTGGTCGTAAAACCAACAAATTAAATCGGCGATTAAACCTAATCAATGTCAGAATTTCAAATATGCTTATGAATATTTAATTATATAATTCCGGTTCCGATCAGATTTAATAAGACATGGTTTGTAATTTTAGGATTGCAAAATCTAGCAAACCAATTATAAGAATTAACTAATAGTATCATTTGGTTTGTTTTATGAATGTATATCATTATATCAGTTTTCTAATTTCACTATTCGCACATGGTTTAGTTGGTTTCGTTATTTGAGTTGTTGAAATATATATATAATAATTTGTTTTTTAAATTTATTTTTTTGTAATTAATATTTTAGATCCCGCAATAACGCATGGGTGTTAGTAACTCATTTTTTTATAAATGGCAAATGACTTATTTTTTGATGTCCGGGTTCTTAATTTTTACAAATCATTGCATATTTTTTAAAATCAAATTTATAAATACACTTATAGTGAAAAATAAATGTAAAAAATTTGCAATACAATGGTTCTATTAAACACCATTACACCCCTTACATTCATGACATCAACAATTTCAATCATTCATATCTAAAATAAAATCATTTAAATATTAAGAAAAATATCAAATAATGAGGAGTACATGCATCAATATTTATTTAAACAAAGCATAATAATAACGGATATTTGTGTAAAAAACGTTTAATTTGGATTTTTTTGAGATTAAAATTTTCAATCATTTTTCATTGCATAAAAAACACTAATATGATAAAATCATACGAAACTGAAATATTACCTGTTGTAAACGGTTGAAAGTTACAGACTACTGTCGACAAGTCACTAGTGACTGCTGGAATTTCATCGAAAAAGTAAATTCTAATAAAAAAAACACAGATTTAAACGAAGAAATCAATAAGAATATGAATTTGAATAATAAAATACAGACAAGTAAGATCTTTGGTGAGAATGTTCATCGGGAAAGTAGAGTTGGTTAGTAGGGTGTAATCAGTTCATCAGGTTGCAAGTTATTTTATAAAAAAAATTTATTTTAATAAGTTTTAATCAATAGAGATTTATTTTCGCAACTAAAGATGATTGAAAATTTTATTTAAGTTTTCTAATGATAAAGGTTAGTACATAGATTTTGGAAACCACCATGGATTGCAGGAGAAAGTAAAAAAAAAGGACTACGAGCTACTTTTGATGTTTGACGTGTTCTCCTTTCCCTTTTCCCCTTGGATTTATGCTCTTTCTTCACAAAACTCCCTCAATTTATCTTTTCTGTCCCGATAGATTTCATAGGCTTCCTGATTCCTCTCATTTCACCCATAATTGCTCAACTCAGAATCTTTTCACTTGCTTCTGCAAAACCCACAAAACCTACCCTTATTCCTTCCTCCATACAAAACTTCGCTAAAACAACAATCAATCAAGCCCTTGATGTCTGAAAGTCCAGCAAAAGTCCGGTTAGTTCGTTGCCCCAAATGTGAAAATCTTCTCCCTGAAGTCACTGATTATGCACTTTATCAGTGTGGAGGTTGTGGTGCTGTTCTTCGTGGTAAAGTTTCCGTCTTTTCACTTTAATTCACGTTTTTATGTTTGATTATTTCCAAAGAACTCAGATGTGGGTTCATAAATGTATGATTTTGTTGTCTTTATTATTGATGGAAGTGATCTAGGTATGCCTGATCTTGCGAATAACATGCGATTTTTTGAATTTTTATTCTAAGTGTTCGGATGGGGTTTCGTGAAAACATGAATCAACTTTTGTATGCAATGTTTTATTGATATTTGGGGTTAAGTTTATGTGATTTCTTGAAGAAGTTCAGACGGGTTTGCAAAATATGTACATTAAATTGCCTGGTAAAATCCTCATTGTTGACTTCTTCTGTATTTTTTGTTTTTCTGTAGCATTCCAAGTCAAAGTTGTGTGTGGTTTTGAACAATCCCAAAAGGGTGGAGAGACTTTTATAACCTTGTTTTTATTTATTTTGCCTTTTATGATTGCTATATTATGTTTGTTTGTAATCCGGGAAAAACTTTGTGATTTTCTGTTTGTTCAGCGTGATATGGTGTAATCTTTTGTTTAGTTTTGATTTTAAAATATTTTTGTGTTGATTTACAGCAAGAAATAAACATATTGAATCTGGTATATCTTTGGAGAAATCGGGTAATGAAAGTGATGCCGATTCAAACAAAATTTCTAAAGAATCAGGGAATCTTGATTTCTCAAAAAGAAGTGTTAAGAACATGAATGTAGGGTCTGAAAATGGAGACAAATCTAATGGAAGTTCTGGTAGTAGACACAACAGAGACGACGATAATAACATAGATTTTGATGACCCGAAACCCCTAATTGGAAATAACAAAAGTGGTTCACGAAGATCCGTTCAGAGCTTGAATTGGAGACATCGGGAGACTGATCTTCAGGAGGGCTCATCAAGTTACCATTATGCACCACGTCTTGAATATGCTGAGCTAGTTCAAAACACAAATGATCCAGAGGTTGAAGATGACCGGGCTGAGCTCTTAAGGAAATTAGATGAGCTCAAGGACCAAATTGTTCGGTCTCGTGATAAATCTAAAGAAAAAGCTTCGATGCATCATCATATCCCGTCTTATATAGAACCCCCTAGTTATGCAAACATACATCATAATAGTCATCCTTTATTGCCTTCTTCAAATCAAGTTCAAGTCTCTAATGATCCTTTTAGGTCCCAAAACCATAGAAGAGCTCCGGTCATGCCTTTTGAACAAAACCCGTATCATCCCTACTTTTCCGGGCAATATGTTAGCAGCGACATGACTGATAATCGACTATTTCACCCCCCATCGTGTTCTTGTTTGGTTTGCTACAATAAACACCAACAAGCTCCCCCTCCTCCACCACCAGTGCTGCCGCCGCCGGTAGCACCTCCTATTTTGCAAAATGATCCAGTTTATTACCACCATGATTACAATCGTAGGTTCTCGAATATTTCTTTGAACTCTTATGGTGCTGAATCCCACACAAGATGGTCTAATGATCTTCGCCGTCCTCCAAGGGGAATTCTGGCCACGGGAGGGAGGCGATGCAGCCCTGTGGCTGGTGGTTCTCCTTTTGTGGCGTGTTGTAAATGTTACGAATTGCTTCAAGTACCCAAAAAGTATACAAAGAAAATGAGATGTGCAGCATGCTCCGAAGTGATGTTGCTTTCGGTTGTCAATAAGAAACTTGTTCTTTCTGTGTTTAGGGAAACTCATAGGGATTCCAAGAAAACAAAAGATGATCCTAAGATTCGTGGCGATGCAAAATGGGGCGGCACTGAGTTTTCCTCTGAGGACTTTGATAACTCGGGCAATTATGACTTTGAGCCAATGGATAGATTGCCTTCAGGAGACCCGAGTTTCACTTCTTACAAATCTGCCATTTCATACACATCTGAGGATGGAGTGAAACTTGGAATTAGAGAAGTCGAGAATTCTGTGGATGTAGCGATAAAAGCTAAAAATCCGTCTCCACCGCCTTCCGGATCGCCTCTACAAGATCATTTTGATTATTCGACAAAGTATAACCGAGCAGGAAAAGGAAACGTAAGCAGAAGGTCAGATTTGGAACAGGCTGCAATGCCTACTGTCGATTTGGCTTCCCATGCAAGTTCCATGAAAGACGCGGCTGTGGCAAGCGAGATAGAAATCTCACCGCTCGAGTATTCCGTGAACACAGGCACTTCTCAGGAATCTGGGGATGCAAGTAGGGATATGGATCAACAAAGAAACAGCGGAGGAAATGAATCTTTCTTCGTGGGGATGATCAAGAAAAGCTTCAGGGATTTTTCGAGGTCTAGTCAGCATGCTGACCAGGAAAAAGTGAATGTCATGGTCAACGGACATCCTATACCAGAACGGTTGGTTAAGAAGGCTGAAAAGCTTGCTGGACCAATACAATCGGGTGAATACTGGTTAGTACACCTCAAACACGACACTTGTTGTATTTTCTTGAAATTCATACAAGCACATAATCCTGACCGTTGTCTTTTTTTCCCCCTTCTCTATCTGATTTAGGTATGATTCAAGAGCTGGATTCTGGGGGGTAATAGGTGGCCCTTGTCGTGGGATAATTCCGGTAAGATTCTTGATCATTGATTTGCCTACCCAAATGACATTTACGCTATTAAGATGATGAACAATGTGTGTTAGAAACTTACTGAAACTAATGTGGAATATAATTGGAGTTGCAGCCATTCATTGAAGAATTCAATCATCCAATGCCAGAAAAATGTGCGGATGGAAACACAAATGTTTTCGTGAACGGTAGAGAGCTTCATCAGAAGGACTTGGATTTACTTGCGAGCAGAGGACTTCCAACCGACACAGACAGATCTTATGTTGTTGAGATATCAGGAAGAGTGCTGGATGTGGACTCAGGTCAAGAGCTCGAAGGCCTTGGTAAACTTGCCCCAACGTAAGTTGTTGATTATTTTGTGTGAAACTTTGAACCATTTGTGACTTGGTTTTACAAACACCTGCCTAGAGACTTGTTCGTTAAGATGCTAATCAAATGTTGTTGTACACTTGTATCGACAGAGTGGAGCGCAAGAAGCGTGGATTTGGGATGAAGCCCCCGAGAACAGCTACTATATGATAATGGAAATTCTCATTCATTCATATATATACACATATATCTTTTGATTTTAGACAGAAGGTAAGTTCTTTAGTAGTGTGTATCGATGACGAATGGCTTGTAGAGTTTGTAGGAATTTTACTAGTTCTTTTCTTCCCTTTGCATTTTTGGTTTCAATTTGGTTCAGAAATTGTGCATTCAGTGAGTGGTTTTTAAACGTTTTTGTTCCTGTATATAACATGGAAGTTTGTACATTGAACTCAAATAGTCTTGTAATTGTATGCGGACCGATCTGAACAAGTAAGATTAAGATTGTTTGTTTATCATACAATACAAACATAAATTATCAAAATGTATCAATACGATGCATGAACTTTTTTCAACACATATGATACGTGTAGTTTAATTTTCAATTTCAATATGATACAATTCTAGTATTTTACAGAGTCCGGATGAAAAACCGGGCTTTAATGGTATAAAAAACCAGACTCTATCTAGAAATACGGAAAACAAAAGTACATCTAACAATCTACCATGTACAATATGTATAATAAAATATTTATGTATCAGTATATTTGAAAATGTATGTTGGTATTGTACGATGTAAGCTTAATAATTACAACATCCAGTTTGTGAGATCAATATACGGATGAGATGGGCGTGGTGTTGTTTATGGTTTTGGGTAATTAAATAAATACTGGTATTTTTATGAGTTATTTTTTAGTTTTGTTGTTTTGAGTGCCAAATAATAATATGAAAAAACATATATTAATGTTGTGACATTCAGTGGTTGTTGTTATATCATTTGCACGTCGCAAGTGGGCCAATCATATATTGCTGCTTATTCAAGTTTATGATTTTAATAATAATATAATAACAACATTTGAGTCGTATTATGAGTTTATGACTGAAAATAGACGTGAATGAGGTGAGTTTATATGTTGATGTTGACTTTTCAACCAATTTTTATAAATGCCGTTCTTTTTAGAAAACGAAATTTATCCGTAATTATCACATCTAATTATTGAATTTGTCCTCTATTTTTTAAGTCTTAAAAATCGTGCATAACATTATTTCTAAACGATTATAATTCAGGTTAAAATTTAACAAAAAAAAGAAAGAAGCAAGCGTGTATTTATGATTTGATACACGTATGCCAAGACTTTTCAAAATCTTGTAATAAATCTTCAAATTTTTTTTGAAGAATCTTTTTTGGACAATAAAATCATTATTGACCCTTTAAGAGTTTAAGATCACCACCAATGGCAAATTGGCAACGACCAACCGGTTTTATTGAAAAGACAGGTTGTATGAATAAAGCGATGCTATTTTTTTTTTAATTCAAAACAATACAATATGGTTAAATATAATTGATATTTACACAAGAAGGTTTTGACACACATATTTACCAAACACTTTTATTATTATTACATTGGGTGAATCGCTCAAAATGACATGCAACTTTTCATTTTTTTTTTAAATTATAGCAATTTCGTAAATTTTGTCTTAAATAATGGAATCAACTCTTGGTTTACCCGATTATAAGATTTAACTGGTAAACAACAACTAGGTTGTTATTTCAAACAATATATTAAATGGTAAAAAATAAAACTCATTGTCACAATAAACAAAAAAAATAAAAATAAAAAGTATGGTTGTTATTTCAATCAATAAACCCTATTTATAAAACTTTTTTACCGGTTAACTTTTGTTGTTTACCGGTTAAATGCTATAATCAGTAATGAACAAAGAGTCTGTTTTTCTTTATTTCGGATAAAATTTGCGATATTGCTATAATAATAAAAAAGGAAAAAAGTTGCTTGTTATTTTGAGCAATTCTCCCTTATTACATATTACTCTCTAAAAGTAAGGATAAAATAATATTTTTATATGTAATTATTGTGTATTACAAATTTTTGTTGTATACAAATCACTTCCGTAAATATAATTTTTTTAGGATTTTTAGTGACAAAAGCCTAAGACTATATATATATATATATATATATATATATATATATATATATATATATATATATATATATATATATATATATATATATATATATATATATATATATATATATATATATATATAGATTGAGGTTCAATTGAGAACTTTTGTGCATCGGGGCACCTCGAGGCACTTTTGTGCATCAGATAATCTAACAAGGATGCATAAAGGACATTTTGGGAAAATTAAATATATGAAATTAATTAATTTTTAAAAATCATTAAATGATAATTATGAGTTAATTTAGGAATTAAAATCCCACATTAACAACATTCCCCATTATCCTCCCTATTTCTCTCTCTCTCTCTCTCTCTCTCTCTCTCTCTCTCTCATGCTTTTGATTAAGATATGGATTTTATGATGAAGAGATGCATTTTGGAAGATATGAATGTTTGTTGGAACGATAAACGATTAATGTTTGAATGAACGATGCATCACGTTAAAATAAGGTGCATTTTGGATTTTTTATAAAGAGATGCATTTTGGAAGATGTGAATTTTTGTTGGAACGATGAACGATTCATGTTTGAATTAACGATGCATCACGTTAAATTAAGGTTTTTGGATGAACACGTTGATGCATCATGTTAAATTAAGGTTTTTGGATGAACGATGCATCACGTTAAATACGAAGTTGATGAACATGAAGATAATGGATGAAGATGATGAACACAAAGAATGAACAAGAATGATGCATCAGAATCTTTATTTTTTATTTGAATTTGTATTATTTTTGGAAATGTAATAATTAAATGAGGATTGCATAATTCCTGTTTTACCCCTCTGCATATTTCATTATATGCACTTGATGCATAAAACTTTCTATTTAATTACCCTTTTGCCATTTGATCTAAACCACACATTCTTTTCATCTAAGGGACATTGGAGGTTCTTTTGTGCCTCGATGCACAAAAGTTCTCAATGGAACCTCTCTCTCTCTCTCTCTCTCTCTCTATATATATATATATATATATATATATATATATATATATATATATATATATATAGGGTTGGGTTCCGGTAAGAACCCTCGTTATCGTGAGAACCACTCCAAAATGCACAAAATTGTACATAAAATGCACAAATTTAAAAATTATAAGTTTTACTTAAAACCATTATTAGTCTTAAATATTAATAAATATCATAATCTAACACTAAAATTACATTCAAAAATTATATTTATTAAATTATAAACTAAATACACAAATTTGAACATCAAATGCACAAATTTTCTTAAATGCACAATTCGTACATAAAATTGAAAAATTATCGCATGAGATGCGTAAATTTTTACATGAAATGCATAAATTTATCGAAAACATTTAATTTTAGTATAAATGCACAATTTTATCCAGTGGATGCACAATTTTTAGAGTGGTTCTCACGTTCTCACGGTAATGAGGGGTTCTCATGTGAACCCAATCCTATATATATATATATATATATATATATATATATATATATATATATATATATATATATATATATATATATATATATAGAGAGAGAGAGAGAGAGAGAGAGATATTTGAATTCAAGTGACTACCATTAGTTTTGCGAAATACTGGAGGTACCTTGCTTAAAATCAATTTTTTTTTCATAATTATGTTTACACACGAAACCCATGTGTTCACAGGTAGGGGTGTTATTCGGGTGGGTTAAACGTGTTTCGGGTTATTCGGTTCGGGTTATTCGGGTATGAGGGTATATGTTAACTACCCGAACCCGACCCAAATAAGAGAACGGGTTAATCGGTTTTGGGGTTAAATGGGTATCGGGTTATTCGGTTTGAGTTAAATGGGTTAATCGGTTTTAGTATAAAAATAGATCTCTATAAAATGGTTTAAATGAGTTAAATGAGTTGGGTAAAATGGGTAGAACGGGTTAAGCGGGTTAAAAAATTTAAAATTAAGTATTTGAATATTTATATTCTATATACGGGGAACCGTGGAAGAGTCGAAAAGAGACGTGTTTTTAGTTTGTAATAAATAAAAACCTACATCTTTACTAAAGTACGCGCAAGATGCCAAGATGAGATGATATATTATTATTATTAATTTTTTAATTATTGATATATGGGTTATTCGGGTAACCCGAAATTTTTACTTCACACCCGATACCCGAACCGAAAACCTTATTCGGTTACCATTTAACCCGATTAACAAACCCGAAAACCGAATAACCCGACCCATTTAACCCGAATAAGGTTCGGTTCGGGTGGGTTATTCGGGTTCGGTTATTTTGCACACCCCTATTCACAGGTACGCATAATACTATGTCTTTTTTTAAGTACTCACACAACCCGTATTGTATATATAGAATCAAGTTTATCAGCATACTCAGCGTATCCTGTTATGAATGGTTGGTATTCATTCACACACATATGAATACTTATATGTATTTATTTTATTTGTTCACCACGAATAAAGTGTTCACATATGTGTATGTGTGTATATATAAACGAACAAACATAAATGAATGAACGAAACATAAGTTCATTTAATTAAAACGATTTAAAATTTATGTTGATGTTCGTTCGTCTACTAAAAGAAGTTATCGTCAAACGTTCGGTTTGTCTACGGCCTAATTAAGATGTTAGAGTCACCCTTAGAGGTTTGCAAGGTCACATGTTTTGGTACAAAATGCAAGATCTCAAAATCAGTGTACCTTAATTACATAAATCTGTCTATTATAAACTACAGACAGTCTACAGTTATGAAATTGATTGTGGTTGTAATGCGGAACACACAATTGTCAATGCATGTTATACAAGTTTTAAAGCATAATGAATGTATAATATTGTACAATTAACTGAACCGGCTAACGAGTGATGAGGAGTAGAGTAGGCCTGTTAGTTTTAAAACCCCTTTCATCTCAAACAAGTTTAGGCCACCTTTTACCAAACGCTTTGCAATTGAATACAACCCTCCACCTCTGTGGCTCTGTGCTAGAGAGAGAAAGCTCTGAATTCGCCCCAAAAAATTCATTAATTAACTCTACCAGATGAAGAAGATGAAGTTTGATGGTCAATATACATTGTTACAAAAGAAGAACCAAGTGTTTGTTAAGATTGCTTTTAGTTTTATCGTAATAGGCTTTGCTTATCGATTCTATTTCTCAAACTCTATTCAGATTTCCCCAGTCATTAATGGTGATGACGACCGCAAATTGCCATCCCAACTGCCGCCGATGGTGGATAATTTTACACTTTCTGTCCAATTTCCGGTGAATAACAACACAATTCATCAAGGTATCTTTCTTTGTATGCTCAATCATGATTAACCTTAATTTTAACTAAACATGCATGATTGATTTCACTTTTTCTTCATCATTTTTTTTATTTGATTTCAAATTATTCACAATATCTATCAATTATGTATGCATGTTCCGTGATTATGTGGCCATCGATGTAGTTATACTATTCAATTCGTATCATCATAAATCACCGTTTTTATTACTTCTTAATCAAGTATTAATTAACAACAAATCCTAGTTAACGACCTGCACAATTCATTGCCAAAAAGAAGTTGAAGTTGTACATTCATGCATTCCACTTGTACCGTAGGCCTAGTAACAGTGAGCTTGTTTAAACGAGTCAAAACATTAATGTTGCGTTTGGTTAGTATGATGGAATTCGATAGAATTAGAATTTAGATTGTTTACAATTTTTTTATAATTAATGGAATAAGTTAGATTTTATGTATTTTTCATCAAATTTTCTTGTTTATAGAAATTTGACATTCATTCCGACTTATAAATGAATTAGATTCCGACCTACATATCTAACTAATACAAAAAATCATTTTTTACTTTCACCGTTAACCATATTAATAACTAATAAAACTTAAATTCTAATTCCATCGAATTTCTTTCCATAAACCAAACATCACATAAATATTTGCGTGCACTACACCCTTTCTCCGGTGAAAAGATTATCCAATTCAATTTCTAAACCATAAAACGAAATACAGGTTTTGTTGCATAATTTACTAATAATCAATCATAAATAACAACCTTTTTCAACGATTTAGGTTCAATGGAATGTGATATTTTCACCGGAGAATGGGTTAGGGATCCGTCCGGTCCTCGGTACACCAACCACAGCTGCAACACCATCGAACACCATCAAAACTGTATGAAGAACGGCCGACCTGATTTCGATTACATCTACTGGAGGTGGAGCCCTGCTGACTGCAACTTACCACCATTCAACCCCAAAACCTTTCTTCATTTCATGACAAATAAATCAATGGCATTCATTGGTGATTCAATCTCTCGCAACCATGTGCAGTCATTGCTTTGCATTCTTTCTCAAGTATGCATACATCCCTTGCTTGATCAATCACGTTTAGTTTATTAATCGCTTTTCGAAAGTCTGTTTTACATGATTACTTTATACCATATTACCATACTCTGGAGTCTGGAGCATAGCATTAGTTATAATGTATTAATGTGCCTCCTGCAGGTCGAAGAAGCAGTCGAGGTGTACCACGATGACGAATACAGAAGCAAGAGATGGTTCTTCGAGTCTCATGAGTTCACGCTCTCAGTGATTTGGTCACCTTTTCTTACCAAAGCAAATATTTTCGAGGACAACGACGGGCATTCCTCAGGTGAGATTGAACTCCATCTCGACGAGCTCGACTCAGTTTGGGCAGACGAGTTGGATAACTTTGATTACATTACCATTGCGGGTGGGAAATGGTTCTTGAAAACTGCAGTATACTACGAAGACAACACAGTGATCGGGTGTCATAACTGTAAGAAAGAGAATTTATCAGAGATCGAGTTCGATTATGCTTACAGGAAAGCACTCCGTATGGCTCTCACCTTCATCACGAGATCAAACCATCAAGTGTATGCATTGTTCAGGACCACGACACCAGATCACTTTGAAAACGGCGAATGGAACACGGGCGGGTATTGTAACAGGACGGTTCCTTTCAAAGACGGAGAGATTGATATGAGGGATATCGACACTATAATGAGAGATATCGAGTTGGAAGAATTTGTGAGAGCGAAAGAGGGAACGAAGGGATCGGTTTTGAGGATGTTGGATACGAGTCGTTTGTCGTTATTGAGACCGGATGGTCACCCTGGCCCTTATCGTGCGTTTAACGGGAAAGATAAGGAAGGGAAAGTTCAAAACGATTGTTTGCATTGGTGCCTGCCTGGGCCGATAGATTCCTGGAACGACTTGATGATGAATCTTCTGCTTCGTGGTTGACAAGTCTAGCATTCAAGAACAAGTGTTGTGTACTTGTGTTGGTCCTGTGGATAAAAACATATTGCATTTATAGATGTAATTCATTTGCATTCTTTCATGTTTTATTTTATTAAGAAGCCAAGTTCAATTCATTTATTTGATTATTTTTTGTCGGATTAAAATTAAATTGGTATAACTGTAACAGGTATAGTTAAAAATAAAACGAACGAGTAAAATGGTCTAAATTGACAAGCTACAAACATAAAGAAGTTTAAATTCATGGATTATTATTTGGGTTTATTATGAAAAAAACCAACATGTTTTCATGTTTTTTGCGTTTTTGTCCCTCCATGTTATTTTTTCCCATAGAAATACTTATGTCATTCTTTTCTTTTTGGTTTAGTGAAAATTTGGACATTAGAACCCGGTTTTTTAGTTTTTTAAAAACCGTTTCACAAATTATAACCGGGGTATAATGTCCAAATTTCACCAAACCAAAAAGAAAAGTATAACTTAAGGTTTTATGGAAAAAAAAATAACATGAAGTGATGAAAACGTAAAAACATGTTGGTTTTTTTCATAATAAACCCTTATTATTTCCGGTAATAATGGCTTCGCAGTTGGCACTTTCTGTTCTGACGAAATGGGGTTTACAGTTCAAACATCAGCCTCACAGGCCTCGGCCCATTTGAAAGATCCTTTTCAGTTTCATCACAATTTATTAGTTTT